>OX403598.1:8165720-9415720 GCA_948107665.1 Lomographa bimaculata
ATTAATAATCTACAATAACTTTGTCGCTGTTCGCAATCGATGCTAAGTTATTAATTTGCCTAATTTAAAATTCAAATAACGTAATAAATTAAGTAAAAGATGACTTGGTCGACACTTGAACAAAAAGTCGTTGCAATATATTCCAAAAACGGGCAAATTTTGAAAATTTTGATTTTACAATTTGTGATGATTATCAATCCAAACAGCTAAATAAACTATAAATATAGTATTATAATGGTGAGAGTTTGTGCGTGTGTTTGTATGTTTGCTACTTCTTCACGCTCAAACGGATAGACTAATTTTGATGAAATTTGGCATGGAGGTAGCTGATACGCTGAATTAACACATAGGTTACTTTTATCCCGAATTCTCGCAGATACGAAACTTACGCGGGTAAAACCGCGGAGCTCAGCTAGTTATACAATAAAATACTAAGAATTCGTTATTGCTTATTTATATCCGAACGTGTAGGCACTCATGTTTATGGTTTCCTAATTAACAATAACTTTGTCGCTGTTCCCAATCGTTGCTAAGTAATTAATTTGCCTAATTTAAAAGTCAAATAACGCAATAAAATAAGTCAAACCAGACTAATTTAAACCAAACAGGTAAATCGTGTTAATTAGGCATTTTATGACAATTGCCGTAAAATAGTTATTGAAAACAAACTAATTAGAATTTCCATCATGTTTCCAATCAGTATGGTAATAAAATATGATTTTGGTCTTAGAATAACTACTTCTAAAGAACTATTTTGCAGCCAAACTGTTTTAATTTCGTTAAGCTTCGTAAAGCAATTATTAGCCCTAGACAATTTTATCAGATATCATCATTAAGCGTACTAAACTAGCATTATACATATCTACGAGTATCTATATAGCAAAAGAGTTCCGAACAAGCCACCGAACTTATAGGTACCTAGCTCCAGTTCAAACCTACCTCATCTACCAAGCATCTAGAATGGAAACCTCAAATAGGTTTCCATAGTAATGTTACGACTACTTATAATACACAGAAACAATTTTCTAATGTTTTTGGTAATCACAAAACAAAAAATCTGTTAATTTTTGTGTCGGACTCGCATGTCGAGTATCACGCATCACCTAATTGGTTAGTATTTGTTGTTAAAGCTTAATCCACGTAAATACAACTGTGGCGAGTCTACATGCTTTTTTCAGTGGTGAATTTACTTTGTGGCGAGTTTACAATAACCCTTATATGTAAAATGGTGTACTAAATTACCGGGCTATATTTTTATATAAACAAATATTTTGAAAAAAAAAAAGCAACATTTATACATAATTTTTTAGAATTACTAATCCAATATCACGCTCTCGCTGTAACTTTTATTTTTTATTCTTTGGTGCTACATACATATATACATATGTATACATTTATGTAGCAATATGATTAACAATGCGGTATGATGCCAAGTTAGTGTCAACCCAACTGCAACCGTGCTCCTGGATTAAATTCCCGGCAAGAGCACAATTTTCCTCCTAAGGGATATTTATGCGTCTATGTGTGATGTAAATGTTACCGGCACCCAGCACGATACTATCTTTGATCTTAGTGTGGAGCTGCGAATGTAAATGCATTTGATGATTTTGTTTGTATAATTCTGTATAGCAGTCAACAAGAAGCAACTGCCACCTAGACAATATCAAATAACCAAGAGCAATAAATCGCGCCGCCATTTCTGACTCAAATTAATATGTGACATAATATGATACTAAATACTCTATAAGTTCCAGTAAATACTTTAAGAGTAATTATTCAACGATCTCGATTGTATCAAACTCATAACTTGTGGGGTTAAGTTAGAACTTACTATTTGTAACTAGTTGTTCCATGCAGCTTTGCTCGCGTTGAATACGTTAACCTATGTATTATTTCTGCGTTTTAGGTATGTATATTCCAAATTTCATCTAAATCCGTTCAGCCGCTATAACGTAAGGGAAAACAAACAAACTTACACACAAACTTTCGGATTTAAAATATTAGTATGACATTCAGATATCTAACGCGTTCGTGTAACTCAATCTTTAAATATATTTGGTGTCACGCTCCACCGCTTTAACCAACGAGCTATCCAAAGCACGCTTCAAGCGACGAACTTTTTGGGAATGCGCAATCTACCAGAATAGTTTGGAACTACTACTACTTCCCTTCCCCCGCCTTGCCGCGTATACCTAAGGCGCTATACAGCGGTTTCAGTCAATATCATAGCCACACGGTCGTTGTAGTAATAACTTATATCTAATACCTAAATCAATTGCATTTTAGTTTAATCAGAACCAAAATGGTAAACAAAAGTAAAAATAATGAACATCATAAAATATTGGTAAAACACAAACGGAGTTTAAGAAGTTGTATCAGAAGCGAAAAATCCCGGGTTGTTTCTAAGAAAAAAATAATTCGTATAAAAATTCTAGTAATCAGTATAAACATTACCCGGCAGACCGCCAAAAATACCTTATTAATAAATTAATGAGTAACCCCGCTGATCCGAAGCTATACGTTTGCGTCACTGGAATGGCATTCTGACGTCAGCATTAATATCATTATCTCTTACATCTTGTAAATCTAATGGGTATCGTTATTTTTAAATTGCAATTAGAGTACGTATGCTCTGAAAATAGATATGTGATGGAACTTTGAAGTTTTATTGATGGTTTTCGTAAAGTTTGATTGGTGAATTCATGATGTTTTGGTTACATTAACCATGTTACGAAGAACTAGAGTAGTAAATTATTACTAACATTCTAATTATTTAATTCATTATTGCACAGTAAAAAGTGTACAAAAGGAGGACTTAATGCTAAAAGCATTCTCTACCAGTCATCCAGCGGTGGAAAATGAAATGACATGAGGCATGCATCAGGGATAAAGAAAATGATGTAAATGAAATTTGTATCGAATTTTAATGTACATAAATATAAAATACTTAAGATTATACATACTACCTAAAAATATATAATATAATATAAGAAAATATCTAAAAAATATATAACATAAATATATATATATATATATATATATATATAAATATAAATATATATTAATAACTGTGCTTAGAGAAGTTTGTCAACATCATAAGGCTAATTATGTGACAACTATAATTATTGGATAACAATCACAAATTGTTTGGTAATAACTAGCTGATTTTATAAAAAGAACTTAGTAACTGTAATTTTTACTAGAAAACATGTTTCTGAGAAATTTAGTAGTCTAGTTGTCCCATTTTTTTTCCGTTCAGAACCTTAATTTCTCCGCTCAAAAAAGAGTTTGGGTAGCTCAGCGATTAGTGCAATGGCGCATGACCTATGGGTACGGCTTCAAACCTCACTACAAGCAATACATTTCTTTTCTAATTTTACAAATTTACTACTTTATGAATTGGATTGCACTCGCATTCCGGATTTTGTAATTATTACAGATGATCATAATATTATATTTTCTATAATTATATAACTTTTGACGACCCAGTTGGCGTAGTAGGCAAGTCTCTACTACCCTCCGTGCTGTGGATTCTGGGTTTGACTCCCGACAAGATCACATTTTTCTTTACTTAATGCGTGTCATTATAGTAAGTAGGTAGATCTATTTATTTATAGTTTTGCTCTAAATTTTGTCAAAACATACAGTGATATAAACTTTTTTTTATTTACAATTTTATTGTTTGTTGCTCTGCAGAACCAAATTATTATGTTTTATACTTCCAATACATTTCCACGGATCCTTAATTTATTGGTTGTTTGCCAGGTTTAGAGATTTTTGTTATTAGGCAGATGTTTCATTTATAGATGTATTCATCTACAAATTAAACATTATTATATATACCACACGTAAGATCAAATCTTTAATCATAGCCTGGCTTAAACCACCAAGTCAACTTGTCAATAACAATCAAGCTTACTTCGTGGAGGGTCCTCTAGTTATAAAAAAACATTCTTAAATCATTGTACACGTTTACCTGTCAAATAACGGTCCATATTACTCGGAGGCAAACAAAGATTCACAATTGGAAATCTTTTAATTGGCATTAAGTATGACGACAGGCAGTGACTTGCCTAATCTGGCTTAATGATATCAATATAGAGCTGTTGATACGCCTTTTAGATGACTGTAATTGAGTTAATTCAAATAAATTTAGAACTAAGTACAGCATTATTTTACAGAATAGCATGACTATCTAGCTTAGTTACATGTACTAATACGAATCATAAACATTGCAAAATTTCCTTAAATAATTATAACGCTACATATACAGAGTTTGCATACTATATTAGATATTTTTTTTACAACCTTTTACAATTTTTAATTGGACTACCGAAATTATTCAGTATTTTTAGTTTTAACATGTACATATACCTTATTTTAGGCTTAGTCATTACTAAAACTGACAAAATGTATGCAACGGATGACTTACTAATAGTTTTATGAAATGAACTCAAATTTGAAACTTAAATATTTTTTATGCCCGATAGGCAAGTATTTGACCACTATCTCACCTGATAGAAATGATGATGCGGTCGAAGATGTAAAACTGAAATCGTCAATTATGACATTAAAAATCGTAAGTTCGTGTACAATTAATTTAAAACTTAGTAATAGGCAATTAATGACATTGATGCAAATAAGTTGTACTATATTTGTATTTACTCATAGCGCTAATAATGCTATTTACGGTATCAAGGCTGCACTCGTAAACTACGGTAACATATAAAAAACGAAATACTCGTAATTATATACTTAGTGGGCAAGTCTCTGCCATCTGTGCCATGGATCCTGTCAAGTAGCCTTCCCAAGTGACATCTGTGCTTCTGATACTGGGTGTGATTGTCTGTGATGTAAATGTGAACAAAAAAATTACTTACCTTTGTATATACAGCTCTATAAACTTCCTTCCTCAGACTCCGTTCTAATCTGTCATGTCAATGAGGTCGGTTGGTGTAAAGTTCATCAGTACTGAATTCAATTATCGATTACACCATTGTGTTCCTATCGATTTATATTTAAATACCAACCATTTATGAGAAATGTATTGTGAAATTAGACAAACGCTCATTTTATTTGACGAAAGACCGCCCGCTTGGATTTATCTAGAGTTGCTTTATTTTATTGTGAGTATTTGAGAATGTCAGTTATATAATATGGTTATTTAATTTGAAGCGGATTAAAGTTATTATGCATTTCTGGAAATATCTTTGTTATCTGCATGTACATAACAATTTTTTTTTTACATTTGTTAAAAAACTCTGAATTTTTGCAGTTGTCTAAGTATCCTGGAACATTATGCAGAATCGCCAGTGTAATTAATAGATATAACATATATTGGCAAGTTTCAGGGAGAAGAGTAGATTTTACTGATTTTTTTAAATCATAGTTCCGGATAGCACTGCAGATGGATATAGGTAGCAGTGTTGTCTATAATCCTTTTTACATTATAATGCAATAATGCTTTACATGAAAATGCTTTTATAATTAATAAGATACAAAATGAAATAATTATACAAATAAATACCTACAGAAACAGGTTTTGTAAAAAGTCACCTTCATTAATAAACTTAAATTGACAGTTAATTAATTCACATAATTACTTAGCAATCTCAACCCCAGCAAAATGAATAAGGTCAAAGAAAATAAAACAGAAGCACCAATTAAGCGCGAGCTTTGTCTCATAAACAAAAATGTATCAGTTGATTGAGCGGAGCGACAATTCTCTTGGTGGTCTCGCTGGCTCGTTGTAATCTGTCATCCGTGCTGTCAAATTACTAACGGGCGAACGAGCGATCGGCTACCGAACTTGTTGTAGATAACAGATGCACTGGACCTCAAGATGTTAGAGAAAAGGGACAATGTGTTTAAATTTTTTTGCCTAATGCCTCTCTGAGGACTTAGTACTTTACTTTTATTTTCTTTTATCTTTATTAAACTGCCCGTTGGCTAAGTAAGTTATACGTTCGCCATCTAAGCAGGGGTATCGGGTTCGATTCCCAACGAGGACACAAGTGTTCTCATAGAAAACTTGTGTTTCTAGTTCTGGTTGTGATTATGTGTGTGATGTGAATTTTTCCGGCACGCAAGACACAAGAATTTGAACTTAGTGTGGGGCTGTGAGTGTGAATCGTTTTTTTAGTTTCTTGTGTTTATTCTTTGGTGTAAGCATCATAGCTAACTTACATACTCAGTCACAGCGAATCATTTTATCAATACAAATATCTTATGCCGATAAATACATTACCCTCCTTTGCATTTTGATCAAATTCAACTGGAAGAATAATAAAAATCGGTTCATCAAAAAAAAGGTCTGAGGTATTATAAAAATACAGTCGAATTGAGAGCCTCCTCCTTTCTTTGAAGTCGGTTGAAAACAGTATATGAAGGCCGAGCAGGTAAGGTATCAAAATTTATAGATAATATTCAAGAGTGAATAGGTACCTTCTAGGCAAGCATGCTACATCTTCGGCCGCATCGTCGCTTTCCATCAGGTGAGATTGTGGTTAAAAGCAATCCTATCGAACATAAAAAAAAAATTTTAGAAAATGATTTTATTAGTAATCAGTTATAAGTCACTTCTGTTTATATAACGTTCTATGCCCGCCGAAGACAAAATAAATTGTATGAACGTAGGCGTTACCCACACGGGGACACCTGATGTTTTTTATGAGGAATGTTAATTAATTTTTACTGTCAATCGTAGTCGAACAAAATATTATGATTAATTGTGTGCTTAAATTGTACCTGCCTCGGTTGCAGATGACTTTATCTGATAAAGTATTAAAGGTGTTTTACGATAGAGCCATTTATCAACATTTAGGTGAAGTTTGATCTTGTTCATTGAACTTTATAATCCTCGTACCTTGTAGTCTTTGAGGTATATACGTTTGATATCCAATAATGAGCTTTATAACTGTACGCGTTCAGTCGAATTTTCGACTGTTTTAAGGGCGTGTTATTACAATGTCTTCTAAAATGAGTAACTTTGTAACCCAACTCGATATTCATAACAAAACCTGATAAATAAATATGTCCACCGAAACTGCATGATATTAGAATGGACTCTTTCTTCTTAGAATATTCATTACATTTAAAAATACAAGAAATTACATATTGTTTTGATTCATAACTATTTTTTTTCGAAATTTTACATTTTACATTACAGTTTGTACAAACTCTACTACTTTACTGTATAAAAGTAACATTATATATCTATATTTACTACGAAAGACGTCTCCAGCTTATTTTTTTTAACCCACATTTTCTCGCAAATATACCTAACAATAAAAAATCAAAGATTGTCTCCCGTGCAAAAGCATGATGTAAGTTATGCAATATGCACCTTTATGTGCAATAGTGTAAAAGAGATAAATGCCAGTGTTTAAAAAGGTAGTCGCATTGGCATACATCTGCCCCTTAACGTGCGGAGGCAAGAACATGTCAAGCATTCGGTCCCGGTTGTTAGTCGTAAGACAACAGTTCTATTGCTACGTTGTGTATGCCAGGTTGATCTCCTTTAAATAAGAATCAACATTGTTGGATAAATGTAATAAATACGTTTGAATTATTAAAAATGATTGCAACAAATGACTAACCAAAAAGTTCTCGTGTTTACAAAAGTTGCGATTAAGGTTAATGTACGTTTGAACATCACATATAAATCAACAACTTCACTTCAATTAAATTGAATGGCGAAATCAGTCGTCGAATGAAGACTAATTTGGAACATCGTATTGCAATCAATTTGGCTTTAATAACTTTTATTGATACAGATGACCATGAAACTGGGCAATTACTGTGAATTAGCATCACGTGCTTAGTAAGTACATATAGTTATATAGTTTACATACAGATATATAGTTTACATACAGGTATATAGTTTACATACAGGTATATAGTTTACATACGTAATTAAAATGCAAATAAAAGGAAAAACCTGATTTAGGTTCATGATTATCTATGTCTTCTGCCAAGTTGCATTGGGAAAGAGCTACATTTCGATTGAGAAACATCGTTTTTTGTATCTTCAATCGAGGCTCGGCCCGATTCTCTTTTTGACAGAGTAAAGGAATGTTACTTATGGGTAATTAAAAAAAGACCTTTATGAAAATTAAAACTATCGTGAGTATTACACATAATTGATGTTGTGTACGGCTTGAGCCGCTCACCACTGCGTATCGCGCGTCTGACTCATCCTGATGAAGGACAACAAATTTGTCCGAAACTAGTCGACTACAAAGTAAGTCGAAATTTTCGACGTGTTTCAAGCCGTACACAACATCAATTAAAAGACCTTTATTTACAATTTTTCACAAGGTTTAATGATTCATAATGAACTTCCCGTTAGATTGGGTTAGGGTGCTCGTTCGGCTCTAAGCAGGGTATTAGGTTCGATTCGAATTTGTGTTTCTGGTTCTGGTTGTGATTGTAGGTGTGATGTGAATGTCTTATTTTCATTTAATTTTCAAAATGCGAACTTGTTAAGTTTTTTCACCTCCTCTGACACAAAAAATAGGGCGGTTTTGTGTTTGAATTTTTGAAATCTGTGTCAAGAAATCGGTATCAAGGCTCTAAAATGTACTTATAGATGTTATGTGAATTTTTTAAACAAAAAAGCTGGTTCCCTTTTTTAGTTTCTAAACTATATTTGGAATGCCATTCTAGTCAAAATTACCGTTACCTACATCCTTACATAAATATACATGGTTTTTAATGTAATACTATGCATATTTTGTGTATACCTACTTTTGTTATTTTTCTATTATAATTTTTACGTAAACTATGTAGTACATCTCGGTCCCAATATATATATGTTTTGCTATCTCCACTTCATCGAAAGGTTGGCTAGAAAATATGCGCCCATATAGTAAGTAGCCTTTGTTAATTTAAAGGTATTTCAATATATTTTACATTATGGTGTAAAATTTAAAGTTCTACCTACAATAACATTTAAACCCAGGGGGACTATTCTGGGTATCGATTATCTTAACATCGACGTCGAAATTGAGCATTTTTTTCTCATAGGATCCATCGAATCGACTAGACTTTAAACAAATCGACTGTCGTATAGACGTCTCATCAATTCTAACAATCGTAGTTTGACGACTAGAATAGACCTACAGTTGTAATTGAATTGATTTCTTTATTAGAACATGGATACTTACGAGCATCAGTTTAGATGATTCGCTAAAACATTACCCAAATTTACTGATGATTTGCCCAAATCCTTTGTTTTCATGTCAGTTTTAAGATAAATAGGTTGATTGCAACAGCCATTCCATTAATTATATCTACATAGTGATAACAAAATGGCGTCTATCGCCATTGTTTCAGCTCTCAAAATGTCACATTAATTGATCTATGTCCAGAATACCAGTGTTCAGGTATTGCTTAGCTAGAGTTAAGAAATATTTGAGCTCAGAGGCTAAAAATATAGCTATATAATTATATGGAAACATATAAAACATACGTTTGATATATAAATGAAACAGATATGCAATTTTGGTGGTTATACTTTCCCATCAAAGTTTTAAGCTTCACCATGTTAATTTACTTATAAATAGTTTGTTTGTATTGTTTTAATAGAAGTAAAGTATACTCATTCGCAATTTCACTTGAATACGTTCATCCGTTACAGCATATAAAAGGAACAATCACACACACACACACACACGCACGCACACCCCGACGCAACCTTTCAGATATCTCTATTATTAGTAGGATTTTACATTATATTAAAGTTTTTTTTCTTAATAATTATCGAGAGAAGTCAAAAACATTTAATTTTTTTATTTTACAGTGCCTATTTCTAATAATAAGAATTTCAGGCTACGCTGTTTACTTTGGCGCAACTAATTAACATTTTTATTGAGGTTCATTATAGATAGAGATTTGGTGTGGGCTTGATCACATAATTGATAGGTTTGAAGTTTTAATATAGTTTTAAGGATAGGTAATAGGCCCGTACAAAATATCAAAAAATAAAGTGAAATAAAAATTTTGTGGCTGTATTACACTTTAACTTTGACATATTAATAAATAAGTAAACGCTTTCACACACACAGCCCCACACTAAGTTTGATGACTTGTGTCGTGGGTGCCGGAAACATTCACATCACACACACAATCACAACCAGAACTAGAAACACAAATTTTCCTTGGTAGGAAAACTAGTGTTTGTCGTAATCTAACCCGATACGCGCACACCACTAATCCAATAGACAGTTCAATATATTCCAGCCGGGCCGTACATCATACGATCACAGCGAGCCTCGTCCACACTTTCATTAATTATACCAACTTAGATAAGACACTGCATTCATAATGACTCTACGACTGGGGCCATTGCTCATCGACGTGTGACTCTTATACCTCTTGCTTTTATTCGTCGAGAGCAATCATTAAGGTCTGTTGTTGAAGTGGGCTCTCTGCGTGACGCATATGAGAAGCGGCATGGTTATTGAAGGACTCTAGAAGGTAATTTTATAGCATTTTCAAGCTATATTTTTATTTAATGACCGAGATTTGTACTAAAAAGGAGATAGAATTGTATAAACCAATCTGTATATATATATCTCGTCTTCTACCATTCACTGCTAAAAAGAAGATGACTCTCCCTATTGCGATAGCTGTTTTTTTGAAGTGAAAACTTCTTTAGCGGCGTTGTGCACTTTTTTGGATGGGTAAAAATTTTTAAACTCGCGTCAGGACACGTGACCTCATCGAAAATTCGTAAGACGAAGGAGAGGAAGTAATATCCCTCTCTTTAAACCGCGCGGCGTAAAATGTTCAAGTTTTCACTTTTGCCGGCTTAATCCAGCTGCTTTTACAAAATATACATAGGTAATACAAATATTCTAATAGTATAGCCAAAATAGGATTACATATGCTATAACATGAACATTGTGTACACATGCAAGTTTACCCTAAAGTAACTATCGCTTATAATATTTGGCGCAGATGAGAAAAGATGAGAAAAAATCAATGTACTAAGTATTGTATACGCATCACATCAGAGTCTTAATCTATTAACACTAAACAGACAATAACTTGTTGTGCCCGCATCAGTAATATGAAATGAATGAAATAAATCAAATGTAATGATAACCATGTTATATCTAATTCCAGGACGAGGTCTCGAAGAGGATCCGTTTACAGTATACTCACACACACAAACTTTCGGATTTATAATATTAGTTCGACAATGTAGTCGAATAAATGAAAGTTTAGGACACGTTTAACATTTTAAATTTAAAACGTAAATTTTAGTTCGGCGTAGCTTTTCTTTTGCGTTGCAGGTGGTTCTTTGTTTCAGTGTTTATGTAATAGATACAACCTTGTCGTCTAAGAACGATGTTGTCTAGTTTTACTACATGTTTTTCAATATTTTTGAAAATGAACAGAAGAAGAAGTGATTACTTTACTAGGCTAATATGCTCAAAGCGATTAACATAACATAACACTTTCACATTCACAGCCCTACACTAAGTTCAATGACTTGTGTCGTGGGCCCCGAAAACTTTCATATCTCACACACAATCACAACCAGAGCCAGATGCACAAATTTTCGTTGGGGAGAAAACTTGTGTTCCCGCCGGGAATCGACCCCGATACCCCTGCTTAGAAAGCGAACGCTCGACCAACTAAGCCAATGGGCAGTTCAAAATTAATTCAAGATTATTTTTATATTTATATTTCACCCCACTACTTTTTTATGCAAACATAAAAGTTCTAGTAAAGGTTCTCCACCACGTTATTATAACATGTCTTGAATGGCACTGGACTTTGACTATTTCACTTGACTTTGACTGGTGACTAGAATTATTTTTATGAAACAGATTCACGTAAAATTTCCATCTACCACTAGACAATACCGCAAGCTTGTATAATTCATTTTTGTATTCATTAGTTATGCACTTGAAATATTTCATTACTTGACATTGGCTAAATTCACAAAGATTGTGGGGTAAAAAAAAAGAATGGAGATAAGGTATTGTAAGACGCTCGCCTGGTAATGAGCTACAATCATCACAGTAACGTTCAAAGACTTGTATCGTGGGTGCCGGAAACATTTCAAACAATCACTCCCAGAACTAAAAGCGCAAATTAATAATCCACCATAGGGAAGAAAATTTTGCTTATGCCAGGAATCGAACCCAGGACCCACAGCGAGACTTGTCCACGGCTCCAACATGGTAACAAATACAATTTAAGTTCTTAATTCATAATTATAATTATCTACGGGCCACTTATATTTTTTTATTGAATCAGTATACAGCTATAATCGACCTGCTGCCGTATTCTGTATCATGGATGGGCGTCATTAAATGTCAAAAAACTGTCAAAAGTGACATACCATATGTCAAAAGTGACATAAAATCTGTCAACAATGACATAATAGCGTCAAAAACCAAGCCTATTCAACGACCGAAACGAAAGAATGAAACAAAGAGAATACATTACATAAACCACAGAGCATGAAATTTGCTCAGGCTGTTACTTGCGGCGAAATTGTCTATGAATTACGTTTCATGTATATTTATCGATATTTTCGTGGTAGTGCTCGCGAATTGGGTAATTACCAGTTGATTTGGTGAACAATAGTTATAACATATTTACAGCTAAGGCGCTAGGTCTAGAAGAAACGCGAGCGAGTTCCCAATCCCATGCTCTGTGACAACAGAAATACAGAGCATATATTCAGTACTAAGTGGACAGTTTAAGATATCAGACAATTCGCTGATGTCAAATAAATGCAGGCCTTACATTCAGTTAATAATAATTTAATCATTACTTTTTTTTTTTAATATATGCTTTTCAAAGATAATATAATCACTCTTTTCTCTTGAGCGTTTAATTTTTGAAAACAATAGATATTCGTCATGATGGCAAATTAAAGTTGAAAAATTTAATGTTTTTTCAATGATTGGTTATTTTTAATAAATTCAGTCGGTTCTTATTTATTTAAAGCTATTTATTTCCATATAGAGTTTCAGTCATTTATAGAGTTCAACAATTACTTTTAGGAACTAGATTCCACAAATAGGGTGAAATGAAACGTAATTCTTTGGTGGTTTTTATTGCTATTTTGTCTGTGGACTAAAACAGCTGCCACCCTACTACATATTTTTGTTGCACGCGGTTTCTATTTAAATTAAGCAAAAATTAACCTTATTTCTTAGAAGTTTTGTCTTGAAACCGTTTCAACAATTTCGTATTGAAACCGTTTGCAACAGAGATAGGTAACAGGGGGTCTGGCCTTTCTTCGGTGGTTTTATTGCTATTTAGTCTGTGGGCTAACACAGCTGAGATTTGTCTATGTGCGTGACGCCCATCCATGACGCTGACTTACAGAATTAGGCTGCAGGTCATTGAAATATTAGTATATTATTATTTAGATGCTTGTGATAAAAAAAAACCGGTTATGTAGAATACATATGAATATTTATCATGGCTTTGACAGTATTACAAACAGACAATCCCCAAAATCTGTCTGAACGTAAATAAACGTTGAACTTACGAATCCAGGTATAGGCTCATTACCACATATAGCTAAGTGGCCAAAGTAAATAAACAAAAGACTGCATTCGCTGTCGACTCCAACAATCAATCAAGCGAATGAACAACTATAAGGTCAAAGGAATCTGCAACTCATAATTCCTGTGATTTGCCTTCATTACTCATCTTCCAATAATAGTTTGCACCCTATAGTTTCTCGGCTTTAACTAGTATGAAAGGCTTTCAATGAGGGATTGTGTTGTATCAATAATAAATATGATTTGGTACTTTTAGTCGGGCTTGTGGTGGTAATAAGAATTAAGTTGGTGGTAAATGCGTGTGTTTTTAGAACGAATTTCTTTATCACACTTAACGAATGAGAGCTAAGCCTTAACAAGTAATAAACATAAAACATAAACGCTTTCACTCTCACAGTCCCACACGAACTTCGATGAGTTGTGTCGTGAGTGCCGGAAACAATCACGTCACAAACACAATTACAACCAGAAACACAAATTTTCCTTGGGGAGAAAACTTGTGTTTCTGCCGCGAATCGAACCTGATACCCCTGCTGAGAAGGAGAACTCCACCCAACTAAGCCAACGAGCAGTTCATCAGTTAACAAGTAATACTTTAAAAAGTTTTTTTCAATCAAGCTTTTACCAGGTACATAAATAATTAAACGCAAGCAAAGCTTAAAAAAGCCGCCTTCACCGCTTTATCTTTAGAATTTTGATCAGATTAGATGTACTAAACACGCATTATTGAAGTAATTTCCGGAACTACGGATCAGATCTTGATCAAATTTAAATGGGACCAAAAAAAATACAGTCGACTTCAGTACCTCCTCCTTTTTGTGAAGTCGGTAGAAAAGGACTAAAAAGTATATAGGAACTAGTGAAATTATCAAGACGAACCAAACGAGTTCAAACATGATGGGTTTATCGTGTTTAGTTCAGAATTTTCTAGGGTTATCTTCCGTCTTCATCATCAGACCAGCTCCATGGTACCATATCATTGTATTGTCACCGAAGATACATAAGTACACTAAATTTGAGTCCAATCCGACATCGGGTCTAATTTTGCTTGCAAAATTCTATTTCAAAAAGCAAAATTAGACATTTGCTTGCGAAATTGTCATTTTCTTTACTGTAACAAGCATTAAAAAATAACACTATTATTGCTATTAGATTACCTTAATAATAACAAGTCCTTAGCATTAACAACGAACCCAGCCACGAAAAAAAGCTAAAAGTGAAATCCTCCAGAACTTTGATTGACCACAAATCAATATTAATGATCTTAACCAGCGGGTGTTCTTCCCAGCTCTTGCCTTTCCCTCCTTTTCATAACAAAGAAAGAGACAACAAATGTTTGGACACCTTACCCTTATAACGTTTTAAGTGCTAAACGAATAAAACCATTAATTACATACGATTCAATGTACATATTGAATTTATTCAAATGGTGATAAATTAATGGGTATTGGGAACAAGGAGTGTGAAAGAGATAAAGCGATGACCCAAGATCTGAGAGAGTACTTATGAGTCATCTCGTTTGAGGCTGGTTTGGCTGGCTGATCTATATTGTGCAATGTGTAAAAAAGTTTAAATGAATTCCTCGGCAGTGGTTACATGTTTGAGCCGTTTGGTGTTGAGACACTGGGTTCGTAGGGACCGGGAGCTTGTTCCATTTAGAAAACCTATCAGAGCGCCTGGTTGAGGTGACGTGTGATCAAGATGCTGCTACTTATGTATGTATGATGGGAATGCTAACCACTGGTAGTGGTTCAGCACTTGAGTTAATTAATAAACTCGTTGCCTTGTAGGTAACTTAAGTCTTTACTAAGTATATAGTTTTAGTATATCTCTGTTTCCTGATAAAGACAATATGGGAGTCCTGAAGTCAGGAGTATTCATTTCCGATCTAAAGATGATAATGCCTACTCAGGCATCTTCTAGGCAAACATGTTTCATCATCGACCACATAATCATTTGAGATAGAGGTGCCTTGCCTATCTTGAATAAAAAAACAACGGGTTGCACTCCGGGAGTGCCGGCAGAAGTAAAAACATAAACATTAACGTTGTGCATTTTTAAAATAACAATACCATCGTCACCATAGAAACGCAGTAAAAAGAAAGGGGGATATTACTTCGTCTCCTACGCCGCGCCGGCGGTCTACTCTCTCTTAGTCTTACGAATTTTCCGTCTTACGAATTTTCGATCAGGTCACGTGTCCTGACGCGAGATTGCTTCCATTTCAGAACAAGAGCGCCTTAAAGCTGTATTTTTTTGTTTTATCAGTGGTTTTCTACTATATCTAGTAACTAGATATTTATAATTAAAGAAAGTCCCTTTTACGTTAAGTGTCACACAAAAGACAACTTTTGAATGGAGAGAGCTATACAAGGTGAAAGACGGAGTAAAAAAATAGCAGATATAGTAGAAAACCACTCACTGGTAAAAAAGATGACGCTCTTGTTCTGAAATGGATGCAATTTTTTTTTTGTGTCTTACTGTTTTACCCGCGTAAGTCCCGGATCCGCGGGAATTCCAGGATAAAAGTACCATATATGTTAAACCAGGGTATCAGCTACTTCCATACCTAAATTCATCAAAATTGGTCCAGCCGTTTAAGCGTGAAGAAGTAACAAACATACAAACACACTCACAAACATATAATAATATATGTGTGATAGTGCGATGTAATAGTTGAATAATAAAGTGCAAATCTATCTGCTATTATTTTCTATGATTTTCTATACTTTCTACTCGTAAATAAGATTAATAACTGCAAGACAGAAATCACGAAACTTCTTCAAGTTTTCCTTAACTGCCTCAACTATCTTCCAGGGGGCATTAATTTAATTTAATGGGACTGTGTTTGTCACATCGGGACTTCTCTGAAGATTTGTGGTCCTTAACGAGTGCAGATTAATAAGTACCTTAGGGATCTGAGTGTTTTTAATTCGATTTCTTTGGGAAATTGGAGGCTAGTTAGTGAAAGCGCAAAGCCCTGAGGAATAAAATTCTTATTTAGCTTGTAAGAAAAAAGGCAGGGAATACGCTTGCTTGATATTAAGGGACTTGATATACAAAGCGCCCGAAGTGCGCGTATAGGGCGCGCGCCCGCCGCGCGCCCGAGACGCTTAATGATACAAAACGGCAGCGCGGGGGAAGGAGTCGCTCGACTTTGCTTTGGAGTGCTTCGTATATCAAGGTCTCTTACATTATTATACATTTTACCGTCACAGCGCCCGGGGCGCTCGACTCGGACGATTTGTTTATCATATCCTTAGGGATATGATGCGTAGCGCTACCCGTAAGTTTTAACATCGGTACTGTATTGCAGGTATATTGTATGTAGGTATATGTTGAATTTTTCAAATACATCATTCACATAGATATGACAAAACTTTAATTTGCTATTTCGTAGCTGATCTGACGATGAAACCAGGATGTGGATAGTAGAACTCTTCATTGGGTTTTAGTAAACCCCTCCAGTTTAACGCATGTTTTGACATTTGAAATTTGCTTCGTGACCTCAAGTGCTTGTTTACCATCTTCGATCTCAACATCATTTACCAACCTAAAGTAATTCAGGCATTGAAAAATCATAATTATGCAGATCTATGCACAAATATAATCAAAAGTATATAAGTAGTATAGTATAATAATATAGTAAGTATAGTATTTTAATTTCGTACCTTCTGTGTGACTAATAACGAAAAAAAAGAACATGCTGGGCAGTCTTTGGGGACTGCCGATAGAAGTGAAAACGAAGTAACTTGTGAATTGTATCGTCGAGCTATTAGATTATATTGTTTTTCAAAAGCGTTCGGTAACGATGACGCGAGTTCCATGATTTTTGTTTACCCAAAAAGTGCTCAACGCGCCTAAAGAAATTTTCACTTCAAAATCTCTCAGTTATAAACAAATCTAGACTCATCTAACAAATCTATAATCTATATCAATAACGTTTCCACACTCATATGGGTTCGCACGAATCCCTCAGGAAATTCTTTAAAGAAACAAACATACTTACCATGCCTTCGCTTTACATCTTTGAAAATATTATCCATGTTCGCAAAAATATTTATAAATATAAATTAAGAAGCGACGCACACAATCTTAATACTAGACATAAGCATAAGATTACAGTGCGCGCATTTAGATTAAGCAAAATGAATATTTTTTATGGCAATTGGGGTTATATTTTACGATAAAAATCCTAAATTTGTAACTGAATTACTACTGGAAAAGTTCAAATCAGTAATAAAACGGGCTTTAATTAAGAACGCTTATTATAAAATGATTGACTACATTAATGACAAGGATACATGGAGGTGAACTGCACAAGCGCTTTCTAGCGACTATATAATATAGATATAGTAATTCCTGTATTAGTGTTTAAAAATGTTTAAAAAAAAATCAATGAAAAAACGCGCCACCTAGTTTCTTGCCAGGTTCTTCTCGAGATGTCTGTAATATTGTGAATCTAGCAGTAGTCATTAACTTTAATGAGTGCCTATTTGGGGCCCATGTGAACAAAAGGATTTTGATTTGATTTGATTAGATCCGAAGACTTGGTCACGAGTCCCGAAATCATTCACATTAGACGCAGAATCAGATCAGTACAAGGAATACAACATTTTCTCAAGAATTAAAATTTGTTTCTGCTGGAAATCGATCCCGGTACCCACCGCGTAGAAATCATTCATCACTTCCAACTGCAGCTAACAACAGCCAATTCTTTAAGAAGTTATTTTCATTTGTTGCATTTTGCACGAAGATGAAAAAAACACTTTCATGAAGTTCAAACATCAGATTGTCCATTAGTTATATATGTAGAGTAGGTTTTCAGCACACACACAAGTTAAAAAGAATCGCAATCATTATTCTCAAATAGGATCCTTTATTATTAAAAAGTTCAGAATCAATATGAAAGTTTTAAATGGAAAAGTGCGCGGAATGAACTTTGTTCATTAAAACTGAAGAGTTTTCCGCTCTCAAGGAAAAGGAAAATAACATTTTCTGTTAAATATAATGAGAAAAGTATTCCAACACCGTTATATTGCTGCTTATTTAATTTTGAGATGAACTTATTTTCGAACAATGTTATTTTACTAAATGGCTATATTTTATCGAAGCAACAAGCGCTTTGAGGACGGGTAGCGCCATCTACCGACGAGTAGCAGAACAGAATGTTTCGCATATCAGTTTGTTTTTTAACTATTTTATAAATTAATATATTATTAATAGCTCTGAGCATGTTGGATAATCTAAAAATTATATAATTATTAAAACTATTAGGTATGCACAACATTTCTTATTGTTTCATAATATCTACCAAGCCATGTAACTCTCCCACAGTCTACAATAATTGAGATTTAGATTTAAACTTCTTGCATCCTAGTCTAGAAGATTTTTCTTCCTTTATATGGAATTAATTAAAAGTAAACCTATATAAACAAACTTACCTGATAGTCTTACAACACAACATTATCTGCAAATAATCCTCTAACAGTTCTTTCAACCTTATCACGTAAGGCGGGGTACCGATAAAACTGCTTTTCTAATTAATTAGCCAATCCCCCACATTAAGCCTTTTACGGCTTTTGTATGTTTTCCACGTATGTCTCTACCTTAGTTGTATGAGGTTGAATCCGTTAAGCTTTCCCTATTAGAGTAATAGTGAGATAGTAAATATTTTTTGATCACATATTAAGACTTCAATTATTCTTATTATGTACCTAATTCTGTTATGCATCTCTCTAATTTACACATTACAAAATATGTAAAAACATAGATCAAAGATATTTAAATAAATGCTTTTTTAGACGTCAAGTTAAATATACATAGGGTTATAATAATCTAGCCTTAATTGATATTCTATAGAAATATTAAAGTGATCGTAAAAATGTTCAGTCGTAAACGCATTGAAAATGTCACACTTCTGCTTACTCTATGGTAACTAAACTGTAGACTATGTAAGTTTATTTGTTTATATTTAGTTCTATGCAATAGGTAGCTAACAAGGAGACTTGCTGACAGATGGAAAACGGTCACCGTTGTGTCGGTATCGCCTATGTCTTAGGCTTTATGACATCTCAGTGATTATGGTAACTGTTTTAAGTAAAAAAAAAAGTTGTTGGTCTTTTCAAGACATAGAATGGGTTTTAGAAAATGATTTGACAATGAAAAGTATATTTTTATTTTATTATGCCCGAGAAT
Source organism: Lomographa bimaculata (assembly GCA_948107665.1). Lineage (NCBI taxonomy): Eukaryota > Metazoa > Arthropoda > Insecta > Lepidoptera > Geometridae > Lomographa > Lomographa bimaculata. The sequence continues at coordinate 8,185,457 of OX403598.1, forward strand.
TTTCAAAAATCACGAGTTACAGCCCGTTTTGTAATTCTTTACAAATATGATTTAAACATCATTCATATTATTATTCGATATTTTAGGAATAATATCTAACTATGCAATAATATCATCGCACTTTCAGAACACATAAAACATGAGATTTCCCTACCTGATAACTTCCTTTTGTTGGGAGTCCCTTTAAAAGATTCCCTACACCTCACATACTGTGAAGACATATTACGTTTCGCGTTTTTGAACTCGCTATTTCGCGTATTTACGTATTCACACTCGCATTACTCCTAGTAGTACGATGAGATGAGATGTGGGCGTACAAACTCTATATGTGTGCAGTCAGCTTAACAATACCAGCCTTAGCTGAACCCTTTCACCTCCCGCAGTTATATGCAAATTGGAAGAGCTCGCCGATGACGTATGTAAACGAGGAGATCTAAACTCAATGGTGAAATAGGTAGGCTCATGTGTGCGTGTGTGTTGGTATGCCAGTCGCCTCTAGGCGCGCAATAGACGGGGGTGGCCAGCCCGGAGGATGGGGGATAAAGGAAAACCATTTACATTTGAGCGATTCGTCCAATTTAAAATTCCTACAAGATAGCTTAGACACGGGTGCCATTCTTTTGATGCCGGTCATAATGCAAGAAGCATTTGTATGTTTAGTTTCTGTATTTGAAAGCACGGTCTACATTTTAAATAAGCATAGATTTGATGGATAGTTTCTGGCACTGATTGTGATAGAATTATAAATTAGTGTGAGTTTTCTAGGGTAAGTGTGTCACGTCCCAAAACGTAGATTGGTTTCGGGTGAAATATGCCGGTCTTGCGAAGGTATCGTTATGAATATGAATCTAGGGTGCGTCAAATCAGTCAGGGAGCGTTCCATCAAAACGTCATAGGTCGCTCTCAGGACAAATTTGCCCGCTTGCCCACGTCCCGCGTTTTACGAGCACGCCGACGAAGATTCAGCACCCAAGGGAGACATTCCGCCTCCAAAAACTTTACCCGTTACAAATTTGTTTTTTTTTCTGCCTTATCTGCTCCCCGCGCTTTTGGCAAACCTAATTCCGTATTCAAAAATATTTCTGCAAGTATTGTGCTCGTACGGGAACGAAGGTTTTATTGCCGGCCATATAACGTTTTAAAAGTTAGCCAGTTTTGCCACGCGGCCGCGTTTTGTTGTTGCGCAATGGTGTCACTTTTGTGTTTTGTGTGTAATTATTATTGTAGTTTGATAACTGTTATATTTTTATCGCAGTTTGAAGTTATTGTTTGGTAGTTACGATGTAAGTTTTGGAAATATACTGTTTAAGGCGTAACACGACTTATGAGTAGGTAGACCGTTATTCAAATCACTTTTTCATATTTCGATCAATTATTGTTGAATACAACAAATAGATCATTAGTTAAAAACTACATTGTTGTACTACTTTGCGGATATTTCTGAAATTTCCTGGCAGGATGACCTGTCATCCGCAGGCAGCCCTGTTGGCGCAGTAGGAAAGTTTTTGATATTAACACCACTGGTCCTGGGTTTGATTGCCGATAGGAGCACAGTTGTTCATTCCAAAGGATCTTTGTACTTTTGGTTCTGGGAGTGATTGTTTGTATGTTATAAATGTTTTCGGCACCATTGATACAACACTGAACTTGGTGACGGATTGGTAGCAAAAGTGAAGAGTGAATTTAAATCATTTTTTTTATTATCTCGCCTATGTCAAATTTGAACGATACTTCCGCATTCTACAATTCATCTTATCTAAAGACAAACCAATGATATATTACATTGTTATAATAACTTGACTACTAAAGTATTACGTACCTACATCTACTCGCAAAATAACATAAATTTTCCTGAAATACTCAAGTCAACATTTTGGCATTATACACATTGAACATGGAGCAAGATTTCATTCATATCAGTCAATTGGAAAGGTAATTTTAATCATTGCATTTCAGTATCTACGTCATGCCTAAGCATTGTTCCAACTTAATCAATGGAGTGGTCTTCAATAAAATGAAGATGTTCATGAAGACAACATAATTCTCCGTTGCTTAAATCTTCGGTTACCTTACTGTTACTTACCGATGCATGCCGCCATTTCCAGGTTAGACTTCCAAGGAGAAGTAGAATTGATAAAATGTTTTTAACGTTGTATAATTATAATGTAGTAGAATAGAGTTGTACTGATACTCTTCTTCTTAGTCAAGCACTGTTGTCAGAGTGGTCGTGGTTATGCAGATGGATGTGCGGTGGATTTTGTACGAATATCCGACCCGATGGTAAGTGTGCGATGCATCGCCATTTGTTACGGTTAGTCACGTTTTGTGAGCACTGTGCCATGGTGGCTTGAATAGCTGTTGTATATTCTAATATATCTGATGTTGAAACTATTTTTATTCTACAAAATAGAGCGGTTCGTGCAATATATGATATGGGTCCGCGCGAATCTCTGAGGGAATTCTTTAAAGAAACAGGCATACTTACCATGCCTTAGCTTTACATCTTTTAAAATATTATGCATGTTTCCAAAAATATTAGTAAATATAAATTAAGAAGCGACGCACACAATCTTAATACTAGATATAAGCATAAAATTACAGTGCGCGCATTTAGATTAAGCAAAACGAGTAAATCTTTTATGGCAAATGGGGTTAGATTTTACAATAGATTTCCTAAAATTGTAACAGAATTACCACTGGTAAAGTTCAAATCTGTAATAAAACGGGTATTTATTAAGAAAGCTTACTATAAAACGTTCGACTATATTAATGACAAGGATGCAATGAGGCAAACTGCACAAGCGTTTTCCAGCGACTACCATAATGACACCTAGGTTAGTAAAATTATGTATTAGAGATTAAGAATGTTAAAAAAAAAATGAATGAAAAAAATGCGTCGCCGAGATTTTTTGCCAGGTTCTTCTTGAGATGGCTGTAATTTTGCGAAGCTGGCAATAGAATCATTAACTTTCATGAGTGCCTCTTTGGGGCCCATGTGAATAAACGATTCTGATTTTGATTGATTTTGATTTCTGGTTAAAACATTATTATGCTGGATGAGGGGCAAATGCAGCACCTCTCTACAGCAGCCTACAAAATCTTTGGGCTTTCTGTATTGGTATTATTTTCTTTATTTAAAGATTTTGTTTTTTACTTCATATTATTGTCTTCTAGAAATGTCTAGTCATCATGGAAGAAATTTCTAGAAAACATATGAGTATAAATGTGGCCAATAATACCCATGAGTTAATAATACTGACTATGTATTTGCATCTTTTAATTCAAATATACTGTTTAATTTAACATATCATCGTATTTATAATTGATCAATTTTACATATCATCACTGACAGGTAGTAAAAGGAAATATATTGTCAGTTGTGTTTTTACGACCAATTTTTTTTACCAACAATAAATGTCATACCATACATATAAATATATCCCAAGGTTTTGCATATTTCGAACGACATTTCAGCGCCGGCATATACAGTTTCAATTTGATTTCCTGCAACGGCATTCCATTTTTAAGTAGCAATCACGATATGATTTCCTTTTCGTATCTATTTTATTACCGCGTGGAAGTTTTCCTTCACCTGGCTGTGATGGGAAATCAACAAGGTCACACTATATTTCGGAACCAAATCGTAATGGTAAAGATTTTGGGAACACACAGGTAGTACCTACTTATTAGGGTAAGATAAGCTGTCATACGTCATCCATTCATATATTATAATGCTTGATGTATGTCCAGTTCGCTTAGAACGCTTACTAAAATATAAATGTTATTATTATTTAGACGGATTTGTGAAAGATCCAATATTTTGTAATGAAAATAAAAATCTATAAATATGACATAAAATACTTACAATAAAATATATCGAACCAACAACTACCCGTATCGCTATGCCCTTACGGAGTACATATATTGAGATAATACAAGATGTTGTTTTTTACGAATTATGTAAAATATATAATGCAGGTAAACGATTGAATATGAATAACTTGGCAAATATTTTCAGTCATTCACTTTATTCTGTTTCAGGAGAGGACTGCATTGCAATGCCACACGTTACCTCATTGTTTTAATTTTTAACCGGAAACAGTGCTGTTTGCGCAGTGTATGCGACTGTTCGGCAAGGTTGGTACTGTCCCTAGCGGACACCCAAGATATAGGCTATAGGCGTCAAACAAGACGCATTTGGTTCGAACAGATCGGCGTGCACGAGGAAGTGGGCATCGCTGTACGGGAGGCACTCCTCCCGCGACCCCGCACGCCATCAGATCGAACCAAGTGCGTCCTGTGTGGCAAAGTTATACTACAAAGTAAAAAATTACATGTGTATAATGTATGAAAAATATTCTCGTACACTAGATAAGATGTCTATCAATATTAAGCCTAAAAGATAATATTAATAAGGGTCATGCAAGTTAATAAGTACTGGAACACAGTTTGCTTCTCATACTAATACTTAGCCGTATCAAGAGGCTTCCATTAATTGCGATAACAGAACACCTTCACTCAGCATCATTTTCATCACTAACCATCGCTTAGACACGTTTATGTAATCAGCAAAGCGGCAAAAACACTAACCAATAACTATTTAAATGAACCACACTAACTATAATTTAATAAGGATACCAACTCCAGTATTCATAAGGCAATTGTGCTTACAATCAGTTTAAGATAAAACACAGTGTCGATGCGTTGTGGTTACGTCTGTCATGGACGGAGAGCTGGTAACTTAAATTTCATGTGATTTTGGTACTACTTAGGAGTAACTTTAAACCAACACCTTATTAAGTTACGGTATGGACGACTCATTTAATCTCTGGCAATTAACCAAGGTACGGTCATGCTTTGGGAGGCCTAGCAGATCTACTTATACAGATAGGTTATCCGAAATAGATCGCTTTACTTAAGGCCACCGTTTTTTTTTTTGACAATTTATTACTTTATTTTGATGTACCTACTTTTTTCATTCTAATGTGCAAATAAAGAGTTATTGACTTCGTATATCACATTAATATTATGAATCAAATAGTTAATGTGTGCGTGTGTATGCGTATATCTGTTTCCTCTTCACTCTGCAACGGGAGAACGGATTTGGATGTAATGTACATAACTAAAATACCTAGGATTGACACAATAAAGGCAACTTTTTAACTCAACTAACACGAGTGAAACCTCAGTCCTATTCTCTGTGGCTTCGCCTAGTCTGTGTATATATAACATAATTAAAAAGTTATAATGGTGCATCAGAGACTAGATACTTTTGTTGTTCACTGTACTATAATGATGGCACATAAGACGGCTTAGTAGTTAAATATACGATTAAAAAGATAACTTTATTACTAATTTTACAAAACATGATAATTTTTGGAAAGCCTGTCTTGAAACCAAAAGTTTGCAACTATAAAGAATACGTTAAAATTACCGAGTTAATGGGAGGTCAAAGGAAATTTACTTCTGTTAAAACTAACTGTGCTCAGCCGCCACGAAAAAAATATACATGATCTACAAAATTCACACCATCATAATATAATATAAAAACAAGCACTAGCTTACCCTTTAATTATATTAATTAATAAAAAAAATATTTATGGAATCTAATTGTAAATCTAAACTATTCCTAAATCTACCTGAACACACGATTGTTTTTTATCAAAATCGGTCCAGCTTTTTAGGAGGAGTTCGGTCACATACACACGTACAGAAGAATTATATACAGACATTCTTATTGAAAATATGTGTCTGGCTCTCAGTCTATGAACCATTAAGCATTACAAATATAATTTGCACTTCTGTCTAAAACCTTTAACACATTATAATTATGCAAATGTTAAAGCGTCATATTAAAATATCAGTCAATTATAATAAGTGAAGCATTTGTAGGCACTGTGCTGCTTATCTAATGCATTGCTCGGTCGATGAAAAATAATGCAGTGAGTGAACATGGATGTTTTAAAATGGAATGACGAAAAATAAAGCAAAACAGATGTTTTTAGTATATGAATTATTTACTAAGGGACTTGATATACAAAGCGTCCCAGACGCGCGCCCTCTACGCGCGTCACGGCCGCTGCTGCTGCCACTGTATAAACACGCGCGCCCGTTCCGCTTAGTATATTTTGTTACACTAGAGCCTATACAAAATGTCGGCAGCGAGGGGGGAAGCATCGCAGGCGCGCGCTCGCCACTCGTCCTGGTCGCTTTCTAAGTATATCAAGTCCTTTAGGCGCCATACATTTTATCTTTACAGCGCCTGGGGCGCGTTGTAAATCAAGTCCCTTTAGAGTATTTTTAGCATTCGTAGTAACGTTCTGCAGTTTTAATATGTGTCAAAAACAAGAAGATCGTTCAATCAATCGCTTTATTACTTGAGAATAACAATATTTTTGTAGTTTTTGTAGTAAGTTTTTGCATAAGTTAAGGTTATTTAGGCAAAAGCTCAAGATGTCCCTGTTCCTGTATTAAAACTTTAAATAAAAACCACATCGTTTAAAAGAAGAGGAAAAAGTGTATATTGTGGTAAAGTCGGCTGTATTAACTTATAAACATTGCCAAATGAATCTAACTACTAACCTGAACGGAATTTGTAAATTTCAGCCGATTTAAAAATATCTTAATAAATTTATGATCATTATTAATTCAATTTATTTGACAAAGTTATAAAATACGTATACATATTTGAATATGTTTACAAGTTTAATCTCTTACATTATAATCCTAAAACAGCACGCTTCGCTCGTTGTAAGCTATTGGTGACCACGAAAGCTTTTTATAATGCTCTGTGTTTGAGACTTTGCATGCGTTGCAATGCTACGTTTAGAAAAGGTGTTTTAACTCTTTCACGTTTATGGTCTCCTAGTAATACCTATTTAATACCATACTAAACATCTTTTGGACATCGTTTATACAAAAATACAAAAATCACGAGTAGGAGGTAGGAGTGGGGGTAGGAGGGTGCAAAATACTTTACGACTATTCACATACAAATATAAAAAAAACATTAAAATCGGTAAAGCCGTTTCGGAGGAGTTCGACCATAAACACTGTGACACGAGATTTTCATATCCTATTAGAATATACTATTGTAGATTTTAATTCCATACAAATAATAATAATAATAATGTTCAAATTTAATTCTAAATAAATACAAATTGTATTTTTCAAATATATATATAAAAAAATACCGTAATCGTGTTAATTACTCGGAAGAATACTAGATATAATAAATTTACTTTGTTTCTCTAGGTTGTCAAGTGGAGAGTTTTTATAACAAAAATTACTATAGATTTTTTCCATATTAATTATGTTATATATATTGGTATACAACAATATACATATGACTGTAGAACCCTAAAGTATCAAAGATTTAACACAATCGGTTTTATTTCTTTTCTAGTGAACACTAATTCCTTGTTACAAGCGCTACCAAATCAAGTATTTATTAGGAATTGGAGGTTTCTCGGGGCGAATAGAAATTTGCTCGTTCGCCTGTGTCGAATTATCATTTGAATGCAAAATCGATTTGCATCGATTCAACTGTTTCCTGTAAATGCCTGATGGACTGGCTGCTTCTCACGAGCTTTGTGATTGCTATCTATGTGTACATCTGCTTAGATGTGAAAAACAGTGATAAAGCAACACGTGAAATAAAAAAAGTAGACTTTGTTATCTCAAATAAATACTCAAATACTCATTTATTCATAAACATTAGTTTACACGTCATATTTTACATCTAAGTTTGTTAATTAAAAATACAATGAAAAAATTTAAAATGTCCAGATGAAAAATTACGAAATAAAAATTTGAAAATATATAAAAATAATTTCCAAAAGAACATGTCAATATATTTTTTGTCAATGTATAAAATTATGTAATTTTCATAAACTCATCTGTCATCGTTTGCTCGATAAGCCATCGTGGACGACATTTATTTATCTCGATTGACTTAGTAGTGTTTTAATGTTATATACGACTTAAAACACGAAAAAAATGTCGACTAACTTTTTGTCGTCGACTAGTCTACTTGTACTCTAGACTGACTCATCCTGATGAAGGACAACTAATTTGTCCGAAACTAGTCGACAAAAAGTAAGTTGACGTTTTTACGTGTTTTAAGCCATATTATATAAAATTGAAACATTATGTGTAACACGCTCTCACACTCAACAAATCAACAAATCAAACTGTAACTATAAATTTGACTCTTATTTTCAAAAACAATAATACTACTGCACTTTTTAGTAAACTTTTAGTTTTGGCAAAATTGTATTGTGAGAGCAAAGTTGTGAAGTTTCACGGTATAAGATTTTTGCTAAATGCGTCGCAAGTGACGTTAAGTTCCGGCGCCGATGACTTGAAAGTACTTCAAGAAACTAGGTAGCCTTTTTGCTTATCTGCCTGGGCGGTATACCAGAGTAAATAAAAAAAGAAGACCTTAAAGGAGTGCACTATTTGACTGATTCTGTCTGGAAAAGCGAGTTGCCTGTGTACTTGTGGGCATAATTATAAGACGTACGAAAAATGATTTAATATGTTTAAGTTACTTACATGTATAATTAGATTCTTTCTTTAAGAATCAGTATGATAGAGATCCTGTTAGAGATCGCTATTAGTGATAAGGCCGCCTGTTGTGATACTTTACGTATAAGCTTGTTTGTTACCTTTTTTATCTCATCTTATAAAGTGGATCAATAAAGTATTATCTATCTATGTATCTAATTCCAAAGTCTCCAGACGGAGGGACAGACCGACCAAGTGCCGAAGCACAGAAGTTATCTCAGATATTATTATAACCCTTCACTCATTCTGTGTACCCGGGAATCGAACTCGAGGAATCACCGGAAAGGACAAGTTTTCTACCTAAGAGAAATTTGTGTTTCTGGGTGTAATGTAAATGTTTTTGGCACCGGCGAGACGAGCCAGAACTTATGTAGGTATGTGGGTGTAGAAGCGTTAAAATCTGTTCTATAAGTAAACAAATATCAGCTGGAATTTAGATTTATCATTGTTATTTTCATGGTTGACTCTCATAATGAGCCCCTCCCTTGCTTGCCATAAACGCTCAGCTTAATAAAACTCCCATGCTATTCCTCAAACGGGCACTCAATTTCTGTACCATTACTTCGTCAGAACTTTCTACCATCATTCCACCAATAAAAGTACAGAAACCTTGTATTCTAACCTATTTACTGAGCCCGTGATTACCGAAACTTGTATCAAAAGAGGTTGTTCGAGGCATTTTTTATTGTTTATTACTGGCAACTTTTAATTCGCCCGAGTTTCTGATGCGTGATTTGGGGTCGTTAGTTTTTTCAACTTTTTTTTAGTGGGGCTTAGTTTTGTGTCTCTTAGTTAATGTTTCCTATTAGGAACGGTTGATATGTCTTGTGTCAGGGTTCTATGTGATTAAATAATCTTTATAGTTTGAGGGTGTTGAAAGGTAGAAATTTGTGGGCTTCCAACGCATATATACTCGTACCTTGTTTGTTTTGCAAAGTGCTTTGAAAATTATTGAAGATTTGAAAGAATCGTTACGGGTGCAAATCCTGTTGCTGTCAGAGACTTAATGAATTCTATACCAGATACGAATGGTATTTTCAAATTATGTCTGTATTTTCTAATTGTATCAGTGACGTAACTTACGGTCGACGGAATGTAACTAGGAATGTATGAAATGAAAGTTTAAAAACAAAAACCCGAATAGATACTAGTACAAAAATGAAAAGCCATTTTGTACTAATATTGTAAAAACGTAAACTGTGTTCTACGTTATACTTTACTTACCATATCATGCTGGCGTCATTGCCTCTCTGAATTGCAATGCTAATACGTTGAGCCAAATAAGTGCCAGCATTTTGATCATCTGTTTATTAGATAGGACATATATAAACAAACATACATAGATACATACGGTGCTAAAATCATAACCCTCCTTTTTGCTTTGTCGTAGTCGGGTAAGGAATGTAAACTAGACAAAGAAAGAAATGTAAGGATGACCAAACAACATTTTAGCGTCATAAGGTTTATGATTTTAATTTCACATCAAGATTACTCAGTAACACTTTATATAAGTGAAATCACCCACCCGGTGACGCTGTAGAGGCTATACATAGCCAGAAGCAAGTAGTCAGTTCAAAAAAAAACCCTTGCAATCACAATTTGATTCCTGCGGGCCTAATAAAGTGATTTCTTATATGCATATAGTTTCTTAGACCTATTCCGCAAGCCATGTATAAAATATTAAAACCGGGTAGGTAGCTATCCCGCCTTACCTAGGCTACCCGCTGTCCTCACCTTTTTTTCATCTTTGATAAACGAGCGTTTATTATTATCTCATCTGAAGGTAAGTGATGAAGGTGTCCCTAAATATTAATGAACTAGGAAAATGACATAAACCGAGTATTCCCAAAGAAGGTCAAAATCCGGTCATAAAAACTCATGTAAAATCTAAATCGCAATAGTAGAAGTAAAACAATACAAGTGCATTGTATTATATAGTAGTAGAAGTAGGTATATGTTGTGGCAACTCCAATTGGCATCATCTTCTTGAAGTCATTTTTACGAGGCAAATCGGTTTACACTCTCAGCCTACACTAAGTCCAAAGACTTGTACTGGGAGGTTTGAAAACATTTACATGTCACACACACACAATCACATCCAAAACCAGAAGCACAGATGTTTCATGGAAAGGAATTGAACCCAGGACCCACGGCGCATAGTGCAGAAACTTGCCTATTTAGCCTGAAAGACCGCATCCTCAAAACGAACGCAATGACCGCTGCTGGAAGGTAAACCGAACTAGAACAGTGGCCCACTGTCTATCTAGGTAGATATAGTACATCTCGTATATAGAGGCGGGCGTGGCGCTTGCCCTCAGGAAGGTGTCTTGCTTGTCTCCTTTCTTAAAAGAATAAAAATACTATTGGGAAATACCTACGCGTCATTTGGTAGTTGTTGTATACATTTTAATAACACACAATCATCGTCTAGTACCTATACCTATAAATGGTCTCTATTAGAAAGTTTCAATGTATTTTAAGCAGTAGGTATAACATTGAAACTATTAAATTAAAATTAAAACGGGAATTAGCGTGACTTAGGCCTTGTCAATGTCTACATCGACAACTGTTTTGGCTCTTCAAGATGAGTGCGGAGCGCTCGCCATCGCGTCCGACTTCGCACTGCGTGCAGCAGCACGAAGAACGTTTTAATTTTAATTTAATAGTTCAAAATTTGCGTGAGTTTTTATTAAAACATTGAAACCTTATCTAAATGATCTTTACGTTGAAAGACAATTCATTTGGATGACATATGTGCTATGTAAATAACTGATATTCCATGCCGCCTCAAATTTACCATCATTACTTTCAAGTTGTCTTTCTAACCGAACAAACACACGGAAATTGGTACTAAGTAGTGAATTGCAATTTTATTGTGTGCCGAAGAATTATGACGTATGCGAAATCGGCATTTGCAAATCGTTTAACGTTTGGAGGAAATTGTGCAATTTCGCGTAATAGGCTTTAGTCTTTCAAAGGCCAGGTGTGCATGGAAAGATTTTGCGTAGTTTTGTTGTAGAATTGTACTAGAATACGTCTGAAATTATTAATAAAACTATAGATAGATAGATAGATGGACTCTTTATTGTACACCAATTAAAAAGAAAATAACAGCAAACAATTACATTAAAAATAACTTAGGCTAGTACAATGGGCGGTCTTATCGCCTAAAGCGATCTCTTCCAGACAACCTTTGGCTGGAGAGGAGATAGCAAAATAATTTTGAGGCATTCTTAAAAATCTTCTTTCTGGTGATTCCTATCGCTACCCTATCTGACAAAAACAAAAACACACAATCACACACATAACCAGAAGCACGAAAGTCCCTTGGGAAGAAAAATTGTGCTCTTGCCGGGAAACGAACTCAGGACCCACAACGCCGAGGATATAGATATATTTTTTATAAAGATTACTAGCAAACAAACGCATTCAGACACTAAGTTCTAAGACTTGTGTTGTGGGTGCCGGAAACATTTACATCACACACACACATCACATCACACCCATAACCAGAAGTACAATTAATGTCCCTTGGGAAGGAAATTTTTGCTCTTACCGGGAAACGTTAAGTATACCCAGAACCCACAACGCCGATGGCATAGATACGAGTATATTACAATCGAAGATGTATTAATATTATCATAATTCTTAATCATGCAGTGTATACCTCGCCGCACATTGTGTGTCACTATTTTGATGTCTTGCATGCTGTTAAAACTGTGATTCCATTTGGGTTACTTTAAAAACATTAGGTACCTATGAATTCCTTCTTTCTAACACAAACGTATGTAGTTTGTTTCATCGCTACTTTGGAGAAGTGAAAAGGTAGGTGTCAAACTTCATCCATTTATGGTTGACTTACAGTACGCTCGAAGCGTTTCGCTTCTACATTTATCATTCGCACAGCGAAGGAGTGGAATTTATTGCCTATGCGCCTATATTCCCCGAACGGTAAAATCTTTGAAAAAAAAATGAGTGAATATGTCCTTCTAGGCACCTTCTGGGCAAGCATGTTCCATCTTCAGACGCAACCTCACTTTCCATCAGGTGAGATATGGTCAAATGCGTGCATATCCAGCAAAAAAATGTTACGATAATTGTGACAGCGTATAATCATGTAGGTAGGTACTATGTATATTACTAAGTAAGTTGTTCGTTTGTTTCTTCTCTGCGTTCAAACGAATAAACCAAGATTCCAGTGTCATTTCTAAGCATTTAGAACTACCCAAATAGTAGTTCGCCCGGGCTGCCTGAAAAATATCTTCAAACTGAACTGCCCGTTGGCTCAGTTGGGTAAGATTTCGCTTTCTAAACAGGGGTATCGGGTTCGATTCCTGGCGAACACAAGTTTTCTTCCCAAGGAAAATTTGTGTTTCTGGTTCTGGTTGTGATTGTGTGTGTAATGTGAATGTCAACGAACTTAGTGTGGGGCTGTGTGTGTGAAAGCGTTTTATGTTATGATATGTTTTCAATTTTATTTATTTTTTAACCCGACTGCTACGGAAGAGTTATGTTTTTCGCGCATGTATGTATGTAAGTATGTACCTATTTGTAAATTTCTTTATTACCTCGAATCTTCCAAACGGCTGGATGGATTTTCACGGTTAAGGTTTCCTTATATTCGTATTGAAAACAAGTACGTGCTTAAAAATAACAAGATGTTGGATTTTTGATGCGAAATATTAACAAATCAACCAAATCTATCGAGTAGAGTATCAAAATAAAAGCGAATTAAAAGGGGATTACATAAAAAGTAGGTATTATTTCCATAGTTTATTTAAAAAATGGTTTTGTTCTCTACTTGTAAAGATGTTTAAAAAGACGTGCACGACTTTTTACTCGCGTTTCCGTAATATTATCATTTATTTACAAATTCTCATGTTATTTCAGTATGAATTAGATACCTATTGTTACTTGTCATCATTTTAATAAGATTTATGTTACTTAAGAAGACTTGTGTTATTTAAGTAATCACATACTAGATACTTCTGAATGTTTCTTACTTTATTTGAAATAAACTAAACTAATATATTTAATTGCCATTTTTGGCTTTGGGCCACAGATTTACACATTCACACAATAATATATCCCTTGAAAAACTGTGCTTCTGCCAGGAATTGAAGCGAACGTTTTACGTGTCTCCCTTAAGAAAATGGATTTCTCTTTATATTAAATTTTTATTTCATGAAATTAAATTATTTTTATTCTAATCATACGTATAAGGCACGCTCTAACTGTCATCCATTGAGTCCACTTAGGCAAAGAAAATAAAAATTGCCATAAGTAGGTAGCAATTACAAAATAGCCATAATAACGCTAGTTAGGCATTCACAAACGACAAAGGTAATAATTCTTAATACGACATTGATTAGCTTGTAGTCATGGACTGCATCGACATAATGACAATTTAAAGACTTAAATTTGCCCTAAGACAGTGGTCTACCTTCATACGTATGTTTAAAGAAACCAATGTCTTGCCACGAGGCAACACGTTACTACAATGCTACCGAATATTTTGGACAGAGATTGAGCATTACCGGTCAACTAGGCAATGCTGCCAGCATTTTGGCCACTTTGCCAACTGGAGACGGTCTATTAGATAAAGATGTATATAGGTATTTGATCGGTTGAGAAATGCGATCTGTAGATAAATAATAACAGCTGGACATCTGCCGAACATACGAAAGCATTTTTGCCCAAGTTAAAACGGAGACGCTTCTCGCTTGCTCAGCCGTTTATTTGCTAGCCAGATTGGCATTTAATAAGACTGGTACATACATACATACTTGAGGAAGCTATAAGGGTCTCGTTTTATCCATTTGGCTACTCTATCATATTTTGACTTCGTTCACTATTTTATATTCGCAAAGCAAAAACCACCAGTGACTGGACTATAAATAGTATGAGGTAGTATGATACAGGGATCATTACTTTTATTATATAACGTGTTCTATATAATGAGCAAAAGTATCGCAAAGACCTTCTCTATGTATAGGGTCTAAGCAGTCAATTTAATTATACATAAAGGAACAAAATAAATATTTTCGCTCGTCGAGATACCTACTTATCTATGTCTAAATATATTGTCGTATCGCTGATTTGACTGACTAACTCTAATCTAATGATATTATTCTTTAGTTGTGCATCTAGTGTAGCATTACTAAAAAAATCAACTCGATTGAGGTCGCAGACAACACAGCAACAGAATAAGATAATAACTTAATTGATCCTTTAAAAACAACCTGTTTTTTTAAATAACATTATTAATTTGACTTATAATTTGTATAGTACATTAGAGATGAGAGCTTAACTAAATAGGTTCGAAGGTCAAAAAAATAGTTAAATGCAAGCAAGCAAGTTAAAAAAAAAATTACTTCACCGCTTCATCTTCGGAACCTTCATCAGATTTAATGTATTATACACACATTATTGACAATAACTCAAAAATGATCAGATCTTGATCAAATTTATATGGGACCACATGGAAAGCACCAGCTTTGAAATGAAAATAATCATCGAAATCGGCTCACAACGAAAGAAGTAATAAGGTAACTTTTGAAGTCGGTTAAATACGTTAAGAACATCATCAATGTAGTTAGCAGAATACGCATTATTGAGGATAACTCAAAAATTTCTAATCAGATCTAAATCAAATTTAAATGAGACCGCACGGAAAGCACCAGCTTTCAAATAAAAATATAATTATCAAAATCTGCTCACAACGAAAGAAGTTATGAGGTAGCTAACATACATAAAAAAATACAGTCGAATTGAGAACCTCCTCCTTTATAAAAGTCGTTTAAAAAAGAGAATAACTTGAAAGTTAATGGAGAAAGTAAGTAAAGTGTTGGACATATTCTTAGCGAACTAGTAACTCTACTTAGCCATTCATGTTAAAATTAAATTACTTATTAGTTTTAAGGCTAGATTTTTATTCGAATGGTGTACCTAACAAAATATGTATGTGATTTATATTAGAAAAAAAAACATAGCAACACGCAAACTCCTTGAAATGCCTCATAACTACTCTCGAGGATTATTCCATACAATGTGTATGGAAAATCATAGTATTAGAACATATTGAACTGCCCGTCAGCTTAGAAAGATGCGCGTTCACCTTTTAACCAGCAGGTATCGGGTTCTCTTCCCTGTGGAAACATACGTTTTATCCCCAATGCAAATATTTGTTTCTGGTTCTGGGAGTGAATATGTGAATATATCCAGCACCCACGATACTATTAATTAAACGTAGTATGGGGCTGTGAGTTTTAAAGCGTTAATTTTAAGGTTTTATAAGATGCAATAAAAATTATAAACTTCACTACTGCCTGTATAAGTACTGCAACTTAAAGGTCGATTTTATTATCATATTGTATGATTCTTGTGGAACTATTAGCCCTTATGACAATAGCGTAATGATAGGGCGACACGCGAACAGTTTTTCTTATCGGTGTTGCGACGTAAGACAAAAATATTAGTTTTTATGGCACTGAAAGTTGATGATTTTATAGCAGGTCTTCAAGGGCTATAAAGTAAGGATTAGTATACTGGAGTTTGATAAGTCTTTAACTATTTAAACTGTATTTGATATTTGAAGAGCGATTGTACTTAATATGTTTGGGAATATTTTAAAACATTTTGACGATGGAACCTTAAGGGACATGATATAAAAAGCAACCAATGCGCGCGTCCGTGACTCCTACCCCCGCGCTGCCGTTTCGAAAAAAGACGTATCTTAATTTTTGTCAAAATTGACTTATACATCATCGGAATCAAGAAAAATATACGCATCTATTAATTTCTTTTTATTTTAAAATATTCAACGCAATCTACTAAATCTTACTTTTAATTTAGAAGCATCTGCTACAAGTCATAACATATATTAAATAGTAAAGACATTTCTGATGTACTCGTACCAATATAACTCAATTTAACAAAAATGTCATTTACGTCTTTTTTCCTTATGACGGCACCTCGGGCGCTTTCCCTTGGCCGTTTTTAAGTATGCATAACTAAAACAATGCTTTATTCACCACAGGAAAACAACAAAATAATCTTAAGATGTATTGTAAAACTAGCCGTGCCCTACGGCTTTGCCCGCTATTATCAAGTTAAAAAGTAGCCTATATGTGAATTGTAGGTATAAGCTATGTAGCATTCCAAATTTCATCCAAATATCAATAATATTTATTCCAAATTTCGTTCAGGCGTTAAAGCGTAAAGAGAGAACAAACATTCTTACACACTTAAATACAAACTTTCGGATTTATAATATTAGTAGGATTGTTCTAAGAAATTGCTTAATGGGTAAGTAGATAGTTTTAAGTAATGAGAAACCGTTCTCTTCGAAGTTTAAGTAACAAGGGGGTGGCCTAATTTATTAACCGCATATCGATGGTCCGACCATACAGAAATTAGCTTCACCCATAATACCTTCATTGCATGATTAGGGTATAAGGAACAAAAGAATTTGATGTTTCATAATAACGAAATATTTTATGTTAACAAAGTTTTCAAAGAAGTTACCGATCTTTCAGTCAAACTTAAGGATCTGGCAATGTATGTTGTTAGTTATGAGAAGGGCCAAGGAAGTCGGTCACCTGATGGTAAGCCGTCTTGGTTAGCGATTTATTTATATAATAACTAGCCGTGCCCCGCGCTTTGCCCGCTTTTATCAAGTTAAAAAGTAGCCTATGTGTTAATTCTAGGTATAAGCTATGTACATTCTAAATTTCATTCAAATCCGATCAGCCGTTAAAGCGTGAAGAGGAAACAAACATACTTAACAAACACACACACTTTCGGATTTATAATATTATATATAGTAGGATTAGTAGGATATCTTTGTCTATAACATCTACAACAGTGCTATCTGGAACTTTGAATAAGTTGAAGTCTCGCGTGGCACTGCAATAAGTTCCTCTCCCTTTTACTATATGCTTGAATTAGTACTACATACGTAGACTAGGTACTACGCTGTTCGGCACAGGGGTAGTTCTGCCCCAAGCTCCACTTCTTATTTCTTTATCTTGAGGATTTTAACTGGTTACCTAGTGTGTTTGTTTACATTTTGCATTAAACAAACAAACGCATTCACACTCACAGCCCCACACTAAGTTCAAAGACTGTATCGTGGGTGCCAGAAACATTCACATCACACACTCATTACACCCAGAACCAGAAGCACAAAATTATCCCTTGGGATATGTGCTCCTGCCGCAATTTGAACCCAGGACACACGGCGTAGAAGGCGGATACCTGTCCACTGCACCAACTGGTCAAATTGACAATTTTTAATGTCAACAGTTTTTCAAAGGAATTACTTGTTATATTCTTGTAGAATGGTCATCAGACCAATGACCGCTCAAATTCTACAATATTCACGATATAACCAAAGTATCAAGACCATCCAGTCGTTACCATAGTTACGTCACGGCAGCTCATGATAAGCTTGAAATTTTGATATAACTTGACTTTTCCATAGATTTTCTTATTTTCTTGTAGAATGGTCATCAGACCAATGACCGCTCAAACTCTACAATATTCACGATATAACCAAAGTATCAAGACCGTCCAGTCGTTACCATAGTTACGTCACGGCATCCATAATAAACTTTAAATTTTCTTATAACTTGACTTTTCCATAGATTTTCTTATTTTTTTGTAGAATGGTCATCAGACCAATGACCGCTCAAACTCTACAATATTCAAGATAAAGCCAAAGTATCAAGACCGTCCAGTCGTTACCATAGTTACGTCACGGCAGCTCATAATAAGCTTGAAATTTTCTTATAACTTTACTTTTCCATAGATTTTCTTCGGGGGCGATCTACATTAACCGGGGAGTATTACAGGGCTATTACCTCACTAATCTAAATTGATGGGGCGTCCGAAAAAGGCATGTTTTCATAACATTAGTAATTTCTTGGGCGTAAAATAATATAATAAACATAAGCCAGGGTTTCATTACTTAAAGGTGTAGGTATTAAACTGCTGGATGTAATGGCGACGATTACTCGCATTTACGGTGAAACTGTAGCTAAATTAGAATCTGACTTTTTATGCGCGATTTTATTAGGTCTGTGGATTTTAAAATGTAATATTAAAATTTGATTTGGAAAATAAACAATATGACCTACTGAGAGGCTATATGAGGCAAGCATTCTTACACACCTGTGGTAATATGCTAGGCGTAGAATGGCTAAGGATTGCTGATTATTACCTATTACATAAAAAATAAATTGTATTTTATGTAATGTCACAAATAAAGACTTTGACGTATTACTATTGTGTAGTTTTGATGTACATAAATAGAAGAGTTCAGATACTCAATCTAAGTAATAATCTAATATTTATAAATATGTCGCGCCATGGTGTTTGTTGTCGCACTCCTCCGAAACTGCTCGAACGAATTTAATTTTTGCTATTTTTTTTTATACTCGATTGGCAAGCATTTGACCACTATCTCACCTGATGGAAAGTGACGTTGCGGCCGAAGATGTAGCAAGAAGATTTGGTAGTATGAGAATAGGTCGTAAAGTATTTTTCTCCCCCCTACTCCTACCCCTCATTTTTATCGCAATTTTAGTATATTTGTATGAACAATATCTAAATAATTTAACCGTCCTTCATTGACGTAATGTCGCATCACTTTGACACTTCATTCTGCATTTGTAATGTATCACTATGATCGGATTTGCTAAAGTACTAGGCAAACATAGACATGAATAAGTCATACTTTAAAAAGTTTTTTAAAATCAAACATTTACAAGTTGTAAATAAAGGACTAAAATTTATATAACCAGAGAACTTGTCAAGACGAATGAAAACTTGATGGGGTTGCGTCGTTTCATTACAGAGTTCCTATGACCACCATCCAGCTCCATCATCAGGCTCTGGTTACCATTGAAAGACAAACTACTCGTCAAGACGATTCAAATGAGCTTAAACTTGGTGAGGTTGTGTCGTTTCATTGCGAAGTTACTTTGGCGACCATCCAGCTCCATCATCAGATCAGCACTATGTTATCATAATATTGTACTGTCAAGCGATTTACACATATATGCAAAATTTCAGCTCAATCGGTAACCGGGAAGTGGATCAAATTTAATTTGCAAGATTTGATGACAAAGATCGGGACAGGTGAAACTAAATAAAAGCTTGTAAGAAGGTAAACTTTTATACAAAATACACTTTTTATTTACGTGGCATTGCAACGCATGCCGGGTACAGGAAATATACAATAATAATAATGAATAGTTCATTTTCCTCATTTATTCCAATCAAATATCAAACAACTGACACATATTAATGCAATGTCCGTTAATTGTCACAGTCATGTGAGTACAAATCATTGGCGATCAATTATCCACAATTTGAAGCACTTGCTGACCAGGATGACTATACCAGAACAAATTATTGGCTGTGTTAAACTACTTAAACCTTATTTCAATTGCATAGGGTATATAATTTATAGTTTTGAAACAGTGATCTGAAAAAGGTCGCTGGTAAAGGAATACTAATTGCTCAGCGTAGTAACATATAGCATAAATGTTATTTTAGTTAGAAGTTATTTTAGTAGTAAGATTCAAATTAAATTTATAGTATACTAGCCATTTCCCGCGGCTTTGCCCGCTATTATCAAGTTAAAAAGTAGCCTATGAGTTAATCCTTAGTATAAGCGATGTACATTCCAAATTTAAAGTGTGAAGAGGGAACAAACATTCTTACACGCTTACACACTTGCACACTTACACGCTTACACACTTGCACACTTACACGCTTACACACAAACTTTCGGATATATAATACTAGTAAGATTTACTAATCCAGTAATAGGAGTATCCTACTGGATACTCCTATCTTACTATAGGTATGCAGAATAACTACACTTCGTTAGAATACGTATACTACTGGTATGTGTATATCTACATAGATTTTTAATAGTCGCATTTTTAAAGATGTTTAAAGACTTTTGAAAATAAAATCTGCAAATTAATTTATAGAACGTTTTTTTCACGTCCGAATAATGCCAATTTTATTTCTTTGGATTAAGATTTTTTAAATAAAATAAAAAATTGCTGGCGTTAGAAAGAGGCGTTTAGAGGTCATAAAAAAAAAGTTAACAAAGCGAAAGATTTGTAGCGAAAAAAACTGAAAAGTGTATCCTTTAAATAAATATTAATTTGTTTTATAATTGAAATTAGGTACTTTCACAAAACTCTCGGACCCATTTACGACAAGGTTGCATGAAAGCCAACTACACAAGCGCTTTATGGCGACTACATAATAAAGATATACCTAGGTTAATATAATTTCTGTATTAGTGATTAAAAAAATTCATGAAAAAATGCGCCGCTGAGTTTCTTGCCAGGTCCATCTCGAGATGGCTGTAATTTTGCGAACTTTCATAAGTGCCTCTTTGGGGCCCATGTAAATAAACGATTTTTAAATTATAAGACTTAAAAATAAATGGTTTATAATCTATATCTTAGGAATATTTAGAAATCTCTGAAATTATACTACTCTGCACAAAATTAGTAGATTTTGTCCATAATAAACGCCACAAGTTCGCATACGCACAAAGCACACACGCATGCCATTGTACAATCAGCACCAATCAATAATCTATTGGCGTGCATAATAACTAGCCAAGGATAGCAAGCGGTTATTACAGAAAATACTTGGTACAAGCCGATAATAATTGGTCACTGTCTCTAGATAGTGTAACATAACAATAAGAGGTATGAGCTGGTGCTACTGACGTCAGTAATAAAGAAGACTCACAAAAAATATTTAGACTTTGTTTTCTGTGCCCATTTCATATCTTTTGTTTCTGCGAATAATGAGTAAATAAATCATCGATCTTTCAAAGCATTGCTTCTAGATGATAAGTATCTCTTGACTCTTGCGGTTACTGAAAAAAATGCTATCTAGCGTTCTTTTCAGATTTGGATTTTGGAAGAAATTTGATATATACGTCTATACTTTGGGATACAAAAATTATTAAACCAGCTTAGCGTTGAGGCAAATTTAATTCTTTACAAATTTTACTGCGGCGGAAGAAAAGGACAAGGTATGACACATGTATGCTTATGATTGGCCGATGCATGATTATGATTGGCCGATCCGTACTTGTGATTGGCCGATACAACAGTTGTCAACGTCAGTTGTGAAACGACCAATCATATATACTGAATTGATGCTTCAGAAGGCATATTGTTTTTGTGAGGGGAAAAAACTTACTAGCAGTCAACTGATTATTTAGTCTGTGGTGGGATAATACAAATGCAACTTACTTTTAATAACACATATAATTTTGTTTAACATAGGCAATCACATATAATCTTACATATGATATTAGTAACTAAATGGTGTCCTACTAATAACGTAAGACATGTACGTCGTACGTTCAAACACGCCTAATTATGTTATAAAATGTAATTATACTAAACGGCTCTAGCGTTGGCTACGGCTCCGCTAACGACTAACAAAGGTCCAGGCGTAGACACGAAAAATTTACCTGTAAGTCAAATACAATTTTGTCTCAATAGATTTCGGTTTAACAAGAAGAGTTTTGTTAATGTATTACGAAAGATCTAGAATTAAGTATGTATTGTTGTTCTCTGTCCAGCATGTCACAAACAATAATTGCTCTGAAGCTATTAGACCACCTAGAAGACCCGTGCCCACGCGTCAGACGTTCAATAAACCAAGGAAGTAAGGAATCTCACTGCCCGTTTGTACTCTGGTGTTAATAAAACGGGGTATATTTTAGCTATTTTGACAGTTTTAAGCTGTTCGTACACACGGGTGAAAAAGATACAAACATCTCTTGAGTTCCAGCTCTTGAGTCCATAGACTGACGAATGAAAAGACTCATTGGCGATGAAAATCTATTCGAATCCAAATTGTAGAGCCCTGGTCACCAATGTAAAGTCGCAAGCCTATAGATATTTTATCGTTTACATTATAGAACATGTGCACAGAAATAACACGAGTTAATTCAACCATGCCCGTTTTACCATCTGACATCAAGACAAATATCATTTATATATGGTTGACAACCTTCAATTCGCTCGAAGCGTTTCTATGTTTATCATTAGTACTGCAATGAAGTCGTCATATCAAGTATAAAAAAGTGTCTTCTAGGCAAGCATGCTTTACTTCGGCCGCTTCATCACTTTACATCAGGTGAGATAGCGGTAAAATAATTGCCTTTGCCTTTCGGACATAAAATGCAAAAAAACCTTCACACACTCAAATTCCCACAATAAGTTCAAAGACTTGAAAATTTTCAGTCTTCAAACTGTGTGACTTGATAATCATATTGTTGATGATATTGTCTTGGCGATTGAAATTAATCATTTTGATCTTATTTGCTTTTTGACATTGGTACTTTTTGACATATCATGGTTGCCGGAAACATTTACATAAACATCTCACACACATGACACCTATAGAACCAGATAAATATAAGAAGCTTTACATATTCTCTGAGACTTTAAAGTTATTTGCTTGTATGGTTTAGACGCTAAATGCATATGACTGATGGATGGACGGACGAACGGACGTCAAAGTGATAGACCACCAGAGTCATCTTAGAGATCTCGCTTTGCTCGATTAAAAATTAGAAGATAAATACTATATCAATGCAGGACGGCTTGATGATTTGAATAGGCGTGTGTCTCTAGCTATTGGAAGCTACAGGCACGCCCACGTTTACAGCAAAGCGTATAACTTGATTTGTGATTTCAAATGTTATTGCTTGTTCCTTTACTTTAAATTAGTTACGGTCTTGAGCATGTTAAGTATTTTGATTGTTTTGTATATTTTAAGATTTGTTTGGTTTTAAACTAGTATATATTTAGGTATTGTACGCTGATGTGTCTTCCTCATTCAAGACTATAAATATAATAGCCTTAACAAGAGAGTACTCGTTAGATTTTGTGTTGAATCTATGAAAAATTGAATGTATGTATTTTTTACCGACCTCCCAAAAAAGGTACTTCCTTCAAGTCGAATGTTTTTTTTTTGGTGTACGTAAACCGATTTCGAAAATTTTATTTAGTTTGATAGATGTTGCTTTTCAATTGGTACCATTTAAATTTGATCAAGATTGGATCAGTAGTTCTTAAATATCGTCAATAATGCGTGTTCAGTACATCTAATCTAATCAAAGTTCCGAAGATAAAGCGGTGAAGACGGTTTTTTTTAAGCTTTGTTTAATTATTTTTAACAAATGACACTTCCTGCCCCACTAAGTTCATAGACTGCTACTATAGTGAGTGCCTAAAACCACAAATGTCCCTTTGGGAAAGAAAATTGTACACCTACCGGGAATCGAATCTATGACCCACAGCGCAGAGGATTGAGACTGGCCTCCTGCGCCATCTGGGTCGTTATAATTATGAAGTTCAAAATATGTGCGTTTTTATACGGCGTCTTTATTTTTGATAAATTAGTTTCAATTAGAACTATTACAAATTGAATAGTCATAACCTAACTAAGGACAGATCAAAAAAGTTATTTTATACTGGAAACGTTAAATTGTATTTTAAATGTAAGTATAACTATGTGCCTCTAACCACTATGTATAGATAACAGAAAGTCTATTGTTAAAAACCTCCTTTTTTATATTGGATAAAAACGCGGATATCACACTCACAGCCTCTTACTAAGTTCACTTGTATCGTGGATGCCGGAAACAGTCACATTACACAAAATCACACATCATCGTCGATCGCATCATCACTTACCATCAGGTGAGATAGTAGTCAAATATTTGCCTACACTAAATAAAATAAAAAAAAACATACCTAGAACCGAAAACATACATTTCCTTTGAGGAGAAAACCGGTGTTGCTACCGGGAATCAAACCGCTGCTTAGAAGGCGAACGCGTGACCATCTATGACAACAAGTAGTTAAAGTTAAACATTAATTCTTTAGGTACCTTTTTACCGGTCTTCAAGTGTTGCTTTTTTAAAACAAAGGGCCATAACACGTTTCCCCGTTATCTTTACAGATCAGAATCTGTGCGCAGGCGCATCTTTAAGAATTATTTAATTATATGCGGCATTAACAAAGCTACGCACGTGACAGTTGAACACATATTATGTATTCTTTTGGAGAGTTCGTACTATTCTGTTGTTTTTAACTGACTTTAAATAAGGAGGATGTTCTCAATTCGGCTATTTGTTTTATTTTTTTTATGTATGCTACCTCATAACTTCTTGATCAAGATCGGACCAGTAGCTTTTGTGTTATCCTCAATAATGCGTATTTAATTCATTTAATCTGATCATGGGTTCCGAATAAAAAGCGGTGAAGTCGGTTTTTTAAGCTTAGCTTGTATTTAAATTATTATATCATAATAAAAATTTGTATTTACATTGCCACACAGTTTTAAATAATTTTATGGCCTCTAGCAACAAGACAAACTGTCAAACGCCATCTATTAACTGTTGACTTACCTGTAGTTTGCTCGAAGCGTTTCGCTTCTACGTGTATCATTCAGATGGCAAAGGAGGAGGAACTTGGATTTTTTCAAATCAAGAGCGAATAGGTATCTTCATAGCAAGCGTGCTTATTTTTTTCGCCACATCATCACTTTCCATCAGGTGAGATAGTGGCCAAATGCTTGCCAATTATTTATTTATATGTATAATAAAATATATACTTTTAAATTAAGCATAAACGCTTGCAATTTCATAGATTTGGTTTTCAGTTGCTAGGTTGTGAAGCACGTTGTTGATTCAGACTTTTTACTGCTGTAATCCCGTTAATACAACTTGATAATAATTATTTAGTTATAATCAAATTTTTTTTAGAACTAACTTATTTTGTAAAAATAACGTCCGCAATCAAAGGAGGCCTGAATGTAACCCAGGAAAATTAGCGATGCGTTGTGTGGGGAAATTTCATGAATTCATAACCAGCCTATTTTTTTCTGAATGTATAGTTTCTCATGTTTATAATATGTTAGTAAAAGATCCAACTTTTACCAGGAACATCGTTTTTTTTATTATTATAATATAAATCCACCTTTATATATACCAGGAACATCTAGTTTTACTAACTATAATGTGCCTAAATATTTAAAAAATAATAAGTGTGTAGACAAACGTAAGAAAAGTTCGGTCTTTGTTTTTTTTGTGTTTTCTTTCCAAATTATACAATATTTTTTTCGTGTGTTTAAGTAAAATGTTTGTTAATTGCGTGAGAGCGTGGTCTAGTTTTCACTATCTTCTAAACTTAGATAGGGTTAGATTCATAGATGTCATGATAAGAAGATGATGATCTAGTGAATAGGCATCTTCTAGGCAAACGTGCTCCATCGTCGACCGCATCGTCACTTACAATCAGGTGATATGGCGGTCAAACGTTTACCTATCTTGAAAAAAAAAGAAGCATTGTGTTTTAGTCATTCGGTTTGCATAGTTGCTTTGGCGTAAATAACATAATATTTTTTAAATCTTATTTTAATTTAAAAAACTAATATCCATTGATTATTTTGGTGGATTCGAGTTGCACTAGCTAAAATTTAAGAATTTTTATTCACTGTTAACGATATTATGTGGTTAGTATTTTTGCTTAAGATTTGAACAGGTAGATATTTTTTTTCTATCTTCCTCCGGAATTTTTTTGTGGATTCCAAAACATAGGTCAAAATTTGCCTGTTATTATTTTTTTCTTGAAAATTCGTAGTTTTACTGGGCTAATGTTGTAACATTTATATAAAATAGCTGTTAGGAATAGATTAAGATTAGTATAAACGTTGACGTTTACGTTTATTAAGATTAGTATGGTAAGTACGCCTTCGTCCACGTTGGTAACCAGATTTACCTAACCAGTTACGAGAGAAGATTTTCTTTCGCTGTTTTGTAACTAGTTGTGTAAGCAGAATTATTTTTCCATTTTGTACATAAAGTGAAAGCCCTATGATCGTGTCTGACCAAACCACGTTTTGATTTTATAAAGATTTAAAAAAAAGATCGTAGTAACTGTAATTTTGACTAAAAAAATATGTTTCTGAGAACTTTACTAGACTAGCTGACCAAATTTTTTTCTCCGTGTTCTGTCCGGGTAGGTTGTGAAGCATGTTGTTGGTTGAACCTTTTTACTGTATTAACCCTGTTACTGCACATTTTCAAGAAAAGTCTCATGTGAAGCGAGAACAAAGCGTTACAAAGTTTAACACGTACATATATGAACGTACAAACGAAACCGCCGCTTATTCCTTAATTGAAATGCGTAGAATCCTTTGTTCACAATATGAGTAAAACCAAAGGGATGAAGTTTTAATGAGATAACTTTAAGATTAAATAGATTGTTTTTGTTCAAGATATAGAGCTGGTATGATTAAAAGTGAAGTGAGTTAAATAGTTCGTATTATATTTTACCTTGAACTGAGACCTTTTAACCAACTTCTTTTTAAAACTTTAAGTAGCTCTTTTGATGGTACATCTATTTTCTTTTTGTATTTGTAGCAGCTCTTTTGAGGATTAGTACCTACTATTCTGGGGATGGCTATACGTATGTTCGATACCTGTTGTTAATTATGGAGTGAGTTTACAGAACCTGTTATGGTATAATTTGAAACTTTTAGACAATTTTTGAATCAATGATGCAATATCTATAATTTAAAAGTAAGCAAAGCTAGAAAAACCTACTTCACCGCTTAAATTTTTGTTTTGGCTTGATCGATTTCGATAAAATTTATATGAGACCACCTCTCAAGTACCTATAATCTACCAAACGAAAAAATAATTTTGAGAATCGGTCCTTGTGGACCGATCTTTGTGGACGATGGGAGAGAAATCGGTGAACATACATTAAAAAAATACATACAGTCGAACATAGTAACACCTCCTTTTTGTGAAGTCGGTAGAAAATACACAAAAATGCGAATATATAAGGAAATGCAGTTTGTTGATTTGCCCAAGAGATTAAGTGTCAACTTCAACTTCTTTAAATGGCGACAAGTGCTGTCGCACAATTATTCCGCCAATATCATGTATATGGTAAGAGAGCAGCTTAAAACAATTCAGCATTTAATTATAAATATGCCCGGTGTCTTCAAATTGCTATTAAGACACCTTACTAATGTGTCAAACAAAACGCGCACTATTTTTTTAGGCCTTTAGTACACTGAAACTATAAGATAGAGGTTTCGGTAGATTAGGTAAGGTTGGTGGTGACAACCACAAAGCAAGAGCTAAAAAGCATGCCGCTGCAGAAGCCGCCGAATCTATCTATATATGCCTGGTAGAGATCGCTATTAGTGATAAGGCCGCCTGTTGTGATACTTTACGTATAAGCTTGTTTGTTACCTTTGTTTTATCTCATCTTATAAAGTGGATCAATAAAGTATTATCTATCTATCCATCTATCTTAAAAAATGTATTAATTTTTTATGAATACTTATAAAATGCTTTCTCTGACAGAGTGGACATTTTGACTAAGAAAATCATATCTTAAAAACTATACATCGCCGACATCAATCTATTCATAGTATATTCGAAAGGGATTTCCTTTCTTCCCCTTCCGCCTCCTTCTTCGCCGGTTACGGATATCTATAATTCTACAAAATATTGCAGTCAAAACACACCTAAAGTACTCTAAATCATCATTTCATTAATTCTGTCCACGATCAGAAACTCTAGTTGAAGTAGCTGCCAAAGTGTTCGAGTTTCGTGCACCGATGAACCAATAAACTATGGAACTAACGAGTCGTACCGTCGAAACACTGATATTAATGCTTCGTGACGATCTGTGACATGCCGGTTTATTTTGATGGCTGTACTTTAACTGGATAAGGTGAACGTTCACTAGATTGTCATTGCTAAGCGCACATAACGGAGATTTTTTTAAACGCTTCCACGCGAATCATGCATTTGTTGAGTTGTGACTATTAATGATACTACATTTACTATCTACTACATTTTTGTATTCATAACTGGGATGAAATCGTATTTTTATGTGTAGGTAACTAGGTACAGTTGTTGTGTTGCACTTAGAGAAAAAAAATATTAAATTATATCTTTCTACCTTAATTAAAAAAAAACATTTCTCCTGCTATTTTTATTGCAAATTACATTATGTAATATGTTAAAATATACATTAACCACATTATAAAAAAGCGGTCATGCTTTGGGTAGAATCCGCACCGGTATTGGTCTCTTTATGGTAGAACTGAGTGATCTTGCGTGAATCTTGGTGGCTATACCATCGAGCCGTGCGATGTTCTTTTCTTTAGGGTTGCTGTGCAAAGGAAAGAAGTGTGGTGTAAGTAGTGGTGCGGTGCGTCCTCAGCGCGACACCGCAAGGTAACCTCTTGCTTCTCTGCGTAACTTACGTTTAAAAATGTTTAACGTCCAATTTCTAGCTCCTATTTTCTTAAAATCATAGCAAAGCTGAGGAGAATTAGCATTATAGTAAAAATAACAAAAAAACAAAAAAAAATCACGCCAGTTTTTGTCATCGATATACAGGTAGTAATAGTTCACAAGATTATTGAATACTTGAATGAAATTGTACGCAAGAAGCAAGTTTGTATGGTACGTGTCTACGCTTCAGTGACGATTATAGTGGGTGCACACCTTTAAGGTGAGGTAGGCGGTACAGATTTTGTAATGGATGGTAATGTTCCTGATTAATAGGAAGGTACCGGGCCATTTCTGGATTCGTAGTGAGGTGGTTCTGCACAGCTCTGTCTGTTTAACATGGCTTTTTAAAATAAGAAGGATTAAAACGCTGAACAGTAAGTTTTATGTTGATGAAATACTACTTGTGCCTCGTGGCTCGTGATTTACTCGTATTATTACATATGTCATATTCCGGGGCTCATCACCAGTTGTTGCAGTGTTTCATTATTGACCGCCTGGTTCCATATCATATCAACTTGGGGCCAAATTATATAATCGTATCATTTAATCATTACCACGATACTACAAAAAGATTAACATAGTCTTTATTTTTTACATTTTGAAGTAAAACTTTTTCAAAGAGGGCCTTACAATTTTTATTCGCAACCTTTTTTTGTAACAAAAAGTGGTGTAGGGTAAATATTACGATTAATAATTAAAATATTTCCATATAATACAAAAGTATCACTTGTATCGTGTGTCTTTACGAAAATCCCTGTTTTATTTTTTGTCTATGATAAGCAAGTGTTTGATCACTTTCTGTCATGATTGTACTAAATACATTGTAACTAAGTATTAGTTAATTACATGCAAATGTATTTAAGTAATGGCGTGTGAAAACACCTTTATTTCTTAAAGATCTCTATCGATACGGAGATATCTCGGGCGGATAATCATTTTTAATCTCACAGGCAGGTTCATTTTCGCAAAGAGAATATAGTTCCTATGTTTTGAAGCAGCCACACACGATACGCATTAAAATTTGGTTCGCGCGGCCCAGCGACCGCCGCGGACGCTAGCGTGGGCATCGCTGCAAATGAGGCGAATGCGCCTGAGGACACGGGCGGGCGGGAGCGCGGTCCAGGCAACGAAATGCGTACAGTGTGTAGCAGGAATTAGTTAATCCAACTCTTCGTGGTCCTCCAGGTGCATTTATATTTAGCCAGTATGGCCTGTGTGTTGGTACTGGGTATAAGCTGTGTACATTCCAAATTTCATTCAGATCCGTTCAGCCGATGTGATGTGATAAGAGGAATAACATACTTGTACACTTACACACATACTTTCTGACTTATAACATTAGCGGGATAAATTGTAAGTGCCTCAACAAGGAAGAAACTAGTTGCCCACAACACAGGATAGGATACCTTGTGTGGGAAAGCTTGTTTGTTCAACAGCATATCTTATGTACCTATATCTATATTATATTTAAGTGTAGGTTAGGTTTAAGTAACATGAAAACAGTCATCACAATGACCAATACCAACAATCACAATGACCATTACTAATTATATTTTTTTTAATAAAACAATTGTTAATTTACAAAAAACAAATCGAAACACGATTAATTACCCAAACTTAAATATCAACGTTATCTCCAATAATGTAAGTTAGTCATAATACAAACTTTAAACATACTCCCACGTACACTCTTCCCAGGCAGAAGTTTAATAACTTTACACGCAATGAACGTTTATTTTTTATGTAAACACGTATTTTTAAAGTTATTAAGCCTTTATTTTAGTTGGTTATGGTATAGAAGTAGTTAATATTCGCGTCAGAAAGGCGGCACTTATACGTGCGTCATGAGCTTAAAACACACAGTCTCAAAACTTGGATATGGTAAAGTCATTCTTTGTAGTCAGTACAACCTTTTTTTTTCATATGAGGTAATCTTTTTACTACTTTCTCAACTATTGGTAAGTTATGATATATGATATTTATAGCTCTTTCTGTGACGTTACAGCCCATATTGTCCAATATGGGGTCTAACGTCACAGAAAGAGCTATAAATAATGCGTAAAAAATAATTGTGTTAACATGAAGTAGAAGCTTGCTTGTTTTTAAGACCTATTTACTGTACTGTGTATTAGTTCAGCTGATAAGTCTACAGACAAATAAGCAAGTATCTTATACTTTTATTTTCATATTAATAAACTCTGCTCACCAACATCACAGATTTCAACAACCCTAGCCGAGTTGCAAGCGCAACGTTCTCTATCTTCGCGATCGTCTCGATCAGCTAACAGACCTTAAGTCATTTGTGTTAAAGTTAAAATTAATGTGGATTTAAAATAAGAATACTACTTAGCAGTTGGCAGAACTAAATAGATAGTCAATAAACCATAACATAGGACTTTCTGTTAAGGTTTCAAACTAAAAACCTCAGTGAGACGATCGCCATGACAGAGAACGCGTTGCTTGCAACTAAGGTAGAGAAGCAGATACCACATCTCCTTTTCGTCATCCATGGCACTGACATTATTCATGCGTCTCGCTATTTGTATTAGTTACAAATGAACGGTTACCGAAATAATTTAAATGCTAATTCAATAATTAAGCGGGCCCGCCCGTAACCGAGCGTGCTCGCTGGGCCCATTCAATCGATGGAACACTGTAACTACTGTTTTAGCGTATCATGAATTTTGAGTTGGTTTTATGAGCGATGTTTTAGGACTCTTTACAGCCGCCTGACGAGGATTTGATTTGAGCAATGGTTTTGGTAATGCAATGAGAATTACTTCAACGCAATCAAGAACTCGGGAAGCATGTTTAGAGATTATGTGAAACGTGAAAATCGTCCTCTTGAAAGGAGACCATGTCCCGTTTTTTTTTGATATTATTAATTTAACGATTCAGTTTAAATATGATTAGGTCAATTTATAAAAATTCCTGATCCAGAATCTGAAGTTAACTTGTCCTGACTTCTGGAATACCTATAGAGTTGAAAAGGTATTTAAATTTTTCTAGCTCTCAAAAGAGCAGCCAAAAACTCAAAAAGCAAAGACCCTGGGTTTTTAGATATTTTTTATTTATTTATTTATTTATTTATTTATACTTTATTGCACAACAAAAACAATGTACAATTGGAGGACTTAATGCTAAGAGCATTTTCTACCAGTCATCCAGCAATGGTAGGAACAAAAGTAAAAGCGTGCATCAGAACAGTGTATTGACAATAATTTAAACTATAATTATAATATATAATATATTATTTATTACATATAATATTATATGGCTTATATATATAATATATATACATATAAAAATATTCAATAATATATTGATATATATACAATACATAAATAAATATAATATGTGCTTAAAAAGAACGTATGGTAGTTAAGATGTAACATCAGTGCTTATCTGTTTTAGGTAGTACTCTCGCACCTGTCGTTTAAATACTTCTTTTGATGGTGATTTTTTAATATTTATCGGAAGTTGGTTCCATAGACGCACTGCAACTACTCTAAATGATTCATCTAGAATCCCTGTACTATGAGCAGGCATGGACAGAAGTAACGTGTCTGTAGACCGAAGATTAAGGATATGGGCATCTGCTAAAAAGCTAAAATCGTCCTTTAAATATCTAGGAGTACAGCGGTCCCCTAAGATTGAAAATAGTAGACCTAAAATTCTGCAATTTCGCCTTTCACGTATAGGCAGCCATTTCAGTTTAGTTCTATATTCCGATATGTGGTCATATTTACGAAGCCCATAAATGAATCGAATGCCCGCATTGAGCAGCCGGTCAAGCTTGTTGAGTAACTCTTCAGTAGCATCCAAGTAACAAATGTCTGCGTAGTCAAGTATGGGTAATAAAAGAGAATTTACAAGAGTGATTTTAGTGTTGATGGGAAGAAAATGTTTAAATCGCAAGATGGCATGTAGAGACGCAAAAAACTTTCTCGACACCTCATTAACCTGAGCGGTCCATTTGAGATTAGAGTCAATTATGATGCCGAGATTTTTCACAGTCTGAGTGAAAGGGATGATGCAGTTGTCGTAACGTAAAGGCGTCAGATTTGACATTTGTATCTTCGCTAGTTGTCGACTGCTTCCAATTATGATCGCTTGGCATTTATTAGGGTTAACTGAAATGCCGTATCTCTTAGACCAGGACAGAAGTTGATTAAGATCCTCGTTAAGATCATGGATGGCCGAGTTTGTATTTTCAACATTATCGTGATAATAAAGCTGCAAGTCGTCTGCATAAAAATGGTAATGACACCGAAGATATCTAGCAAGGACATTGATGAAGATCGAAAATAATAAAGGAGATAATATACCACCCTGGGGTACACCGGCATTCAAATCGCACCAGTCGGATATACTCTGACCCGTGCGAATTGCCTGCCGACGGCCCTTCAGGTAAGAAGCAAACCAGTCGAGAGAAAAAGGTGAAAATTTAAGGTGGGAGAGAATAGCCAATAATAGATCATGATTTACGGCATTAAAAGCATTGCTAAAATCGATTAGTACAAGAATAGTAACCTGAGCTTTTTCCATACTTTTCCGGATATCTTCGGTGACTTTGAGTAATGCAGTAGTGGTACTGTGCCCTGGTCTGAAGCCAGACTGGTATGGGTTGAGAAGAACCGATTTTGAGAGAAATTCAGATACTTGTTTGTGTGCAACATGCTCAATAATTTTTGAGAGATAAGGTAAAATTGATATTGGTCGAAACTGATTAGGGAGCTGTGGATTTGGTACTTTAGGTAACGGGAGGACATGAGCCATGCGCCATTGATCGGGGAACTGTCCTGAGTCTAGTGACCAGTTGACAATATGTGCTATAGCAGGTAGAACATGGTCGAGAATATGCGTAACCATGATGCGGCCAATATCATCACAACCAATAGCCTTAGATTTCAGTGCCATAACGGATTTATGAATTACTTCCTTGCTAACAGGAGAAAATTCAAAAGGAGAGATGTCAAGGCGAGGTAGCTTGTCAATTTCTGACAGTGTAGCAACTTTAGTAGCATGGTCAATCAATACACTGGAAGTAAAATGCCTATTTAGGTCGTTTACATTGAGGGTTCTTGAGCTTTAGATTTACCTATCCCAAGTGATCTTAGAAATTTCCAAATGCCTGCAGCAGATGAAAGCTCAATTTGTTCCTTGATGTAACGACGTTTTGCACTCCGACAAATAAGGTTGCACCTGTTCCTTAATTTTTTATATAGAATCCAGTTCTCTTCATTTCTATCACGCTTGTACTTCCGAAAGGCTCTGTCCCTCATAGCCCTTGCCCTGCGGGTGCTGTCATTGAACCATGGTGTGGGTCGATGTTTTACTCTAACTGGATGTACAGGAGCATGACGATCAAATAACGTTAAAATGTGATCATTCAAAAATTTAACTTTGTCATCGGAAGTTACTAACTGTTCCATTTCCATCCAGTTGATTGCTGACGCATCCGCTTCAAGCTTGTTTTGGTTAATTTTAGAGAAACTACGCTGATGCATGATGATTGGTTTAGGCTTTGGAACTTTGATTTTAATAGAACAATAAATTAAATCGTGATGGGAGAATGCTGGTGCTAACAACTGACCATGGGCAGCTACCAGATTAGAATTACAAGTAATGATAAGGTCCAATAAAGTGTCGTTTGTGTGAGTGTGGTGAGTTGGTGATAAATCTAAGATATTCAAATTTGTAGAATCAAGTAAGGCCCTCAACTTTTTAGATCTAATATCATTACTAATCAAGCAAGTGTTTAAATCTCCAAAAACGAAAATGCGACTGTACTCAGAAAGTAGATTTTCTATTTCCTTTTCCAGCTTTGAGAAGTAGTCTATGGCTGGAGGGCAGTAGACAACTCCTACGAGGAGTTTGACGCCAATGTCGACTTCGATAAATAGGCATTCTGGAGATGCAGAATAAAGAGATGGAGACTGAAGGATAATTTTATACGGTATATTGCATCGCAAGTAGATGGCAACCCCACCACCCCTTTTACCGACACGATCATTTCTGATCAAAACAAAATTAGGTAATGAGTAGGCAGCAGAGGGGAGAGAGGGTTTTAGCCAACTCTCACAAATACAAATCGCATCAATTGTGTCACAACTGAAGGCATCAACGATATCGGTATAGTGAGCGGGTACACTTTGAGCATTAATATGACATACATTGAAATGTTTATGGAACGGGGTAAATATATTACTCAAAGTGTCTCCCAGTGACAAAATGCCATCATCAGCACTTGTAAAAGAGACATCAGAAGAAGCAGTAACAAAAGATTCATCACTTGAGCACATAAAATATACAATAAAATAAAATAAATATAAAAAATAAAAATATAATAATTATAAAGTTATATAAAAATACTCTAAAAGCACAAACAGCAAATATTTATGTTTGCCCTTCCCACTGGCTGGGTGTCTGGTTGAAAAGCAATTATACTACACTTAAAAATTAGTGTAAACGCACAATGCCAAAAATCTGAGATCAATGGAAATAAAACATGAAACATAAGAAACACAAAAATCAAAAATGAAACGTAAGATATGAAAACTTTTTAAATGTATTGTGTATACAAGTATCAACAAGTACTTCTATAACTCAAACATTTTTACACATCACACAACAATAAAAATAAAACATTATAAAAAAAAATATAAAAAAAGAATGGTTTGTGATTACATATACAATCTGTGAACTTGAACTTTTAGCTCCAAGGAACGCAGTAATTGAGATTGACGTAAAACATTTTAAATGACACTTGACAGTGACAGAAAAGAAGTTAGATGTCAGAGATACATCAGAGCCAATTTGTCAAAAATGAGGGTTTGTTTTTTAATACATATAGAAAGAAAGCTACAAAACTAGAAAAAAGAGGGTTCGTAATAGTTCGTGCGAAAAATGTCGAGTGTTCTCACAGTGAGTGAAGATACTACCACCACAAATGTCTTCCTACTTCCAAACAGCACTCAGCAGCAGCTTGAGTAGCACTCAAAAAGCTACGGCTGTTTTCCGGCCCTGAATTTATGCGCAACGGCTCTTCGTGTTTTTGGGGGGTCGAGAATAGCTGCCGAAGCACCTTGTTCACTTCTCAACTGTGCCGTCGTCGACGAAGCTGACGCTGAAGTCTCGATACGGGCGCTGCGGTTGCTGCTTGTCAATGGGTGTTTACTGATTAGACGATCAAGCTCTTGCGCACACGTAACCCGCACGCGGTCATTGTTTGGCAGTTTAACATATATAGTACCGTGGTGGGACCAAGAGTGAGATATGCCAAAGTGTTTGCGGGCACTTGTGAAAATAGCCTGTCTCGTTTTAGTAAGGAACTCACCTATCACTATCGAAGTTGATTTAAGCAACTTCTTCTCCATCCAGACTGTATCACGCATGTGGATATTAGAGAAACGCACTATAATGGGGCGGTTTCTGTTCTCTACTTTACCACCCAAGCGGTGACACACATATAATGAAGTTGTCTGAAAGTCACTTAGCTTGAGTTTGGTCTTTATGATGTCAAGAATAGTCACCTTGCAGTCTTCATTGTCTAACTCTTGGATATTTTTTGGCTTTCAGAATTATTTTTTTCTGCACTCGTCTAATCTATCAAGATTATTTTTTTATAGTTTCAGTTATTCTAATCAAAACAAACAAAAAATAAGCCTAACATTTTATTATTTAAACAAGGTTGAATACTACGATCTTTTAACCAACATAATATCATTAGGCAGGATCAAATTAAGTCATTTTAATACTGAGCTTTCAAGTGGATCTTTCCATAGCCGGCTAGCAGCCTAACATTAGAAAGCTCAACTATGTATTAACACGATTTCCGTATAAACTCATCTCAAAGCACAACACAAATCAAATTACGAAACTATGCCTATTACGATCAAAAGTCAGCACCTCGTTACACCGAAGCGCGCATAAATGCATTAAACTCGCTCGGACAGAGTCGTGGTGGCGAATTAGCCGGCTCTTTGTGCAATCAGGCGAACCCTTCGCGCCCTAATGAATATGAATACGGGTGAATACGCTCCGTGAACACCGACGCAACTCATTAAAGTGG
Organism: Lomographa bimaculata; assembly: GCA_948107665.1. NCBI lineage: Eukaryota > Metazoa > Arthropoda > Insecta > Lepidoptera > Geometridae > Lomographa > Lomographa bimaculata. The sequence continues at coordinate 8,222,488 of OX403598.1, forward strand.
ATGCGGGTTACACAGAAGTGTATGGTTGTGACAAAGTGGAAAATAAACGTATCTGTTGAGCAAATAACTTCACAAATTTTATTTTTTGGATAGTTCTATATCGCACAATATTATTAAACGTGCATGAGAAAATGGGCCTACCTTCGTGGAAATAATAACGGTCTACGATTTGAATAATTTTATATTTCTACAACCAATCTATAACCTTTTTTTTACGTTATTGATAGACGAGACAAGCAAGTCACTCTTGAACTTATATAATTCGAAGTATATATAATAAGAAGCACTGCGCTCATCACTCTGATATTAGATGTAAAATCTCTTTAAGTCCTGTAATTTCACTGGAAGCATTGCGTTTTAATCCGAAATATTTTTTGCACAGTGTTAGCGGCTGAATGTTTAGCAATGGCGTGGTTCTGCCCTAGGCGGACTCTGCATACCACTACATATATCACAACTTGTCTCATTTGTTACATCACCGTGTAACTCCCTATCTTACAGTTATGAATACGCAAATTCGGCTCCTGTTTCAGTGGGAACTAACTACTGTCTGTTCAATTATAATGGTTATCTGAACAATAACGTCAAGGGCTTATCATACGACACAATTTAAATATTAATTAGAGGTAGGAAATAAGCAGTGTTAAATGGGTGGTGCAAGAAAAAGGGGTAGTACTAAAATGATGCAGAAAAATATCTCTAGTGTTAGTTGTTCAATGAGTAACAATAATAAAAACCTAAGTTCTGTTTTTCATAAACATTGAAACATGTATACTAATTATAATACAACAAAACTACTAAATATACATCTAAAATTACTAGTACTGAACAGGTGCATATTGCGTAAATTATATCGTTCCGGTTACGCAAAGATTGCCATGCAACCTCACGTGTGGCAATCTTTGATTTTTTTTTTCAAATTTTAGTGAAAAGGCTCCTCAAAAAAAAAACATGAAATGACTTTCACAGTGTTTTAACATAAAATGGCAGAACGAAATTGTTACAAAGATACAAATTAATGTTATTTGATTTTTGAACGTTGGCCTCATTATCATATCACACAGTTTCCGAAAAATATTTTTATTTATTTAGTTTTTCTATAAATGCCGAGTAAAACGGTTAAATATTGTGGACAGGTCCAAGTATCTGATCTATGGACATTACCCCGTTGAATTACAGGACTTATTCTCTGACCGAGGTCAGCGCAAGGGCTCTTTATATCGAGGAGACGTATCTACAGCTAATTCACCAAACCACAAGCTTCTAGACTTGGAAACTTTCTTCTTCAAGGATAGTTCCATCACCAAACAAAAAATACATAAATTCAGTCAAACATTTCATGAATCCGTCATTTTAAGGGTTCTATTTTAGCTACGCTACGGAACTCTAAAATTGGCGGATTCCAATAAACATTAATCATAAACGCTTACACACTTGCAGCCGCACACAAAATTCTATAACTTGTATCGTGGGAGCACGGTCAATTTTTTCGAACTAGATTAACAAAAATTTCTCTGAAATAATATATTATTGTTTTCTAGTCAAAATTACTTTAATTACGTTCTTTTTACAAAATAAGCTAGTCGTAACCAAATAATAAGGTTTTTCTTTTTAATTACAATAAGCTTAGTTACTATTGCACAGAATAAGTCGATCTAACAATATATTATGTTGTCGTTATGATTTATTTTGTAATCACCGATAATCCAGTTTTATATGACTTTCAGAACTAGTAATAACTACTTAAATCTGGTATTATATCTTTATTTATTTTCTGCTATTCTCCCTTATTCATAAGTACCGTCTTTAGCAGTAATTAGTAGCCGTTTTTGAGATGGACAAAATCGGTCTAAAACAGTGACTTTGGTGGCCTATCAAATTGTTGTTTTCCAACATATTTTTTTTTAAAACCAGTTTCGTACTCTACTTGCAAAGTTCTTTTCAAAGATACGTCACAAGGGTAGAAAAAAAATTAAAAATGATTTGCCTCTCCACTTACAAACTTACAAGTATGAGTGCCCCCTTAATAAATTAATTTATATTATTTAAATTGTCATTAATTTTGGCTGCAGGCTAGAGCACATTCTCAGATAAATTGAAGATATTAGCTTGTATGGTTTAGACGCTAAATGCCAGGCAGGATGGATAAAGTGCTGAACGACGCAAGTCAACTTAGAGATCTCGCTTCGCTTGATCAATGAAACCACCATTGAACAAGTAACAAAGCGTGTCCCAAATATTAAGAATCTTGGCACGTTTGTGCAAATGTTTCATATAAAATTAACGTGATGCTTATCTATAGTGATCGTGCTGCCATCTAGCGACATACTCAACTAACTGCACGTCTTTTTAACGAACAACTAGGTAGTTGAGATTTGTTTTGTGATTAAACATACTATATAGTGTGATACCTATGTTAAAATCAATTGAAGTTTGTTAGTCTCACAAAAACTCCAGAACGGCTCGACTGATTTGGTCGATTTTTTTTTTGTTGTTTGTAATTGTCAGGGCAAGGTTTGAATGTAACAGTTTATTAATACACCGGAAGTTGCACCGGGCGATTCTGGGGCGGATCACTGGTCTTAAATAAAAATACTCGTACGCAACCGAAGCTTAAAAAAACCGCTAATTAAGAACCTCCTTATCCTTATCTTTACTGAATTCCACAACACAGGTTCTAGTGTGGGATTCAGGGATCTTAGGTACCAAATACTATTATTGCAAGCTTTGTGCAATTTATTACCTTTAATGTATTAATTTAAGTGTGTTTTCATATTGTTTTGAGCAAATAAACGTTTTTATTATTATGTATTTCTTTACTTATTTTAATGTTTTTGTTGTGGCGGATTAAACTAAGTACTCGTAATTATATTTCGGTACTTTAAATATGGATTCGAAATATCATAATTGAAACGCAAAGCTCAAAAAACCGACTTCATCGCTTATATTTCGGTTTTGGCTTGACCGATTTCTATAAAATGCATATGGGACTACCTCTGAAATATACACTACCAAACAAACAAAAAAATCAAAATCGATTTATAATTGGCGGAGATATCGCGTAACATAGATACAAAAAAAAACATACAGTCGAATTGAGAATATCCTTTTTTGAAGTCGGTTGAAAATTATAACAATATCTATGTATGTTAAAAACCCAGAACTTTTTATGTTTTTTCAACAGAAGTGTAGAACAGGAATCCTTCAGGTAACTATATAATTATCAGCTTATCTAAACTAGGAGCAGTTGCATGTTTTGACGAAACATCTAATTTTATTAAGAGATCTCTGCACGTTTTATCTTAATTGCTGCACATGCTCATCCTAGACACAGTTTTATTTCTTGTTATTTCTAAGTAATGACGTAATCTTTTAACACATCTAGACGTGTCCACCCACACGTAGGATGTGAGGTGATCTCTTAAATGTCACTGTTATGAATAAAAACTAGGTAAAAAACTTGACCAGTGTAATAAAGTTGTTTCTGGAGAGAGTTCAAAGAAATGCCGCTATGTGTTGAATGCTAGGTACCTAGTTCATGACATAGCACATTGGTACAAAAATGAAAGAAATTATATTTCTAAAAAAAACTAGCTACGTCTCGCGGTTTCACCCGCGTAAGTTCCGGACCCGCGGGAATTCCGGGATAAAAAGTAAACTGTGTTAATCTAGGGTGTCAGCTAACTCCATACTGATTTCATCAAAATTGGCTCAGTCATTTGGGCGTGAAGAAGTAACGAACATACAAACACATTTACATACTTTCGCCTTTATAATATTAGTGTGATATATAACTTCAAATTCTCAGTTTATATAAAAACCTGTAATCAAAAGCCATAAATGGCAATTTAAATGAAAAATAAAGGGGACACCCATACTCGTTGGTGGGGAGCAAAATATTTATTTTTCGGGTATCATTAAAAAGAACTTTGCAAGTAGAGTAGAAAACTGTTATTTTTTCTTATCTACGTTTGAAAATAGCAATTTAGTAGGACATCAAACTCATTAATCTTAGACCAATTTTGTCCCGGAGTCTTTTTCAAAAATGGCTTCATATTTAAAGCTGAAACTTGCATGTATTATCCGTATAACGGATCTTTTAATTAATAAACAAATACAAAAAATAATTTCCTCCTTTTTTAAAGTCGGTTAAAAACTATTAAAGTTTTTTAAAGAACAAAGAGACAGACAGACAGAGAGAAGCATAATAAATATAACATAATGAGAAGCAATTGCGGGTCCCAGTAATAATTCATCGTGATTTGTATGTAACTATAATCCATTTATGGTTGACTTACATCCAGTTCGCTTGAAACGTTTCGCTTCTACGTTTATCACCCGTACAGCGAAGGAATGGAACATTTCCTGCGTCTTTGTTTCCTGAACGGTACAATCTAAGTGTCTTCAACTCTAGAGTGAATTGATACCTTCTATGCAAGCATGTCCTATCTTCGGCTGCATCGTCACTTTTGAGATAGTGGTCAAATGCCTGTCCAGTATAAAAAAAACTATTCTACCGATTAGTCTAATTGTAAACCTATTCATATATAAGAAGTTGGTTAACAAGTTAATACATATACTAAAAATTAAAAAATCCCGACTGCGAAAGTTGTGAACCTACTTTTAATGTATTACGTAATTTATGAAATCCTTTTTTTATATCTAACTTTTGATACCGTACTTGAAAGGTTTGGTTATATATAATGTATTACTATTTTGTTTTGAAAGGCCTATCTAAGGACACTTGGGTTTTTTTATCCACCGAGCCGTTTGGAAGTTACGAGGTACCTAATAAAGAAATTTAGTAATACAAGATGCGCGCGAAAACATAATCCTTATTCGGCAGTCGGGCAATAATAAAAATAAAATAAACATATACTATCATATAAGAAGCAATAGGCCGCATCAATATTTCATCGAAATTAGAATGTTGAACTGCTTCTTGGCGTTCGCCTTCTAAGTCGGGTTCGATTCCCGACTGAAACACAAGTTTTCTCCCCAAGGAAAATGTGTGTTTTCTGTTCTGGTAGTAATTGTATGTGTGATGTGAATGTTTCCGGCACCCACGACACAAGTCATCGAACTTAGTGCGGGGCTGTGATTGTGAAAGCGTTTATGTAACTATTTTACCAATTGGTCTAATTGAAAACCAGTTCAAATATAAGTAGTTGTTAAAAAAAGAAAGTGTCAACGATTCTCTAACTCGTTCAGCCCTATGACATTTCGTTTCCTCATATCCAAAGCGCTAAAACTTATTACAGAAATTGCAAATTCCCTACAATATCCGATAGTCGATCGGGGTCGAATCGACCCGAACCGAATGTTTTTAAGAATATTGCAAATGTCCCCGGAACCGCTGACGGGAGCGGCTAAAGGATTACCGGAGCTTTTAGTTGTGTGCCGGAATCCGTTTTCAATTTCTATATTATCTAGAGGAACGTCAAATTGAAGACGATTGACGATTAAAGACAGTGGTGTTGATGGCATCTTTGAACATATCATGCATCGTCCGCACAAGTATTATAAATTAAGAAGCAACGCACACAATCGTAATATTAGATATAAGCATAAACTAGTTACGGTTAGAGATTTTCATAGTTTGATAAGTTACGGAATCTTACTGCGGGGATCTGCTGCCGATGTTAACTATCTTTATTCTACAAAAGAAAGCGTTTCGTGCCTATGATAATGAACCGCGCGAATCTTTCAGGGAATCCTTTAAAGAAACAGACATACTTACCATGCCTTCGCATCTTTGAAAATATTATGCTTGTACACAAAATAATTGATAAATATAATTAAGAAGCGTCGCAAACCATCTTAATAATAGATATAAGCATACAATTGCGGTGCGCGCATTTAGAAAGCTAAACGAATAAATCTTTTATATCAAATGGGGTTAGATTTTACAACAAAATTCCTAAAGTTGTAACAGAATTACCACTGGGAAGGTTTAAATTAAAGTAACAAAACGGCCATTTATTAAAATAGCTTATTATAAAATGAACGACTACATTAAATACAAGGATGCATGGAGGCAAACTGCACAAGCGCTTTCTGGCGATTACATAGTATAGATATACCCAAGTTAATATAATTCCTGAATCAGTCATTTAAGAATGTTTAAAAAATTTAGTGAAAAATGCTTCGAGTTTCGTACCACGTTCTTCTTGTTATAGCTGTAATTTTAGAATCTGGCAGTAGAATCATTTCAACTTACATGAGTGCCTCTTTGGGGCCCATGTGAATAAATGATTGAAGAAAGCGTTTGTCTTTGAAGGGAAGTTAAATATTTGTTTCATGTGTCTTTGGGGTGTAACACTTTTTATGGCATAGCAAAATACTTGGCAATACTGTGCAAGCATGGCCTGTGGTTGATTTAGTGGCATTATTAGACATAGCTTCAGAGAAAGCAGTGCAGTCTAGGCTTCCCTTTATATTCAATAAATTCTAAGAAACGGATGGTACATGCAAATTATAAGCATAACAAAAGACTTACTTCTCTCGTTTATACAAATAAATTCTTTTTGAACTGCCCGTTGGTTTAGTTGGGTGAGCGTTCGCCTTCAAATCAGGGGTATCGGGTTCGATTCCCGGCGGTAACTCAAGTTTTCTCACCAAGGCAAATTTGTGTTTCTGGTTCTGGTTGTGATTGTGTGTGTAATGAGAATGTTTCCGGCACCCACGACACAAGTTATATAGCTTAGTTTGGGGCTGTGAGTTTAAAAGCTGTATTTATTTATTTTTTATTTTTATTAGCTTGAATAATAGCTTTTTTACTAAATGCATATAAAAATATATACGGTGCTTATAACAATTTAACATTTTTTAAATGTTTGTCTATCTGTCTGTTTGTTCTAGATCTCCGGAACAGCTGGACCGATTTTAAGTTAACTAAGAAAATTTCAGTGGCAGCTAATCTTATAAAGAGTAATATAGAACGCCCGAAGCCGTGTTAGATAGCTAGTATAATAACAAAAACATATTATTAGTACTGAAGACGAAAATATATCCTATTCCATTAGGCACCAGTAGGTATTACCACCCTTCCCGACACAGACAAAATCAATTTTCACTATACGTATCTTCGTATGTAAAATGGGAGCGAGGCAATACCTAGCACATTATATTAAAGAGTGTCACTCGATAGTGTTGACTCGGCGATAGTGGATCCCTTTTGCTTTGTCGTGGAAATCGTATTTTGGAGACCTTTTATTGATATTACACTTGTTATTAGTCTTTGGGTGAAAGGATTAGAATTTTTCTTGACATTGTTTGTCACCAGTATGAAAGAAAATAGGTTTGGGCATGATACAAAGTAAGAGGTGGTAATTGATCCGTTAACAGTAATTCTAGGCCTAGCGTATTAATCATCCTCGACCACATCATCACTTCACAAAAAAAAAAATTGAGGTTCTGTGCAAAAAAATGTAATCTCATAAAATCAAATACATTTACTAAAGATACATTTTAACGCGGGCGAAGCCTCTAGTCTTCTATAAATGAAACAAAGGAAAGTTCCGGCTCCATTCAAAGTGAAAAACCTCATCCAATCAAAATTAGCAACCCCAACGGATCAAAGACAAGCGTCGCATTCTTCACCAACGTTACCCAAATCACAATTGTAAATCCCTAACAATCGTAATTAATGCAACTCTTAACCCGGAAATATCTGCGCACTCCATCAAACACCCATTGGATCACAAAGGCGAAATTAAACTGTACATTTGAATGTTCGAAATTCTCGCAGCAGAATGCGAGAACCCCTTGGCTTTTAACCCTTCTTGTCATTGCGAAGAACAAATTAATCATCATCATTTGCATTCAGCAACAGTAGCCAGATTTGTTTCTCCGATTATGGGACCCTCGCTTGTTAGTACAGATTTTGGATGACTTGTTTTAATAGTAACAAATCTTTTTGAAGGTGATACAATCTTAATAGTCTGGGGAAATTGTAGTTTTCTTTCTTGTTATTTTGAAATTGTTCATTATATGCTCGTAAGTTTCTCGTTGTGGCTAATAAATACTGTTTTTTAGTCTAAAATTGTACTTCTTCTTTCCTTTTCTATGGTTTTTCTTTTTACAATTTTATTGTACGGTCGGTTGTTTATCTGTCTGTCCTTCCTTCTTTAGATCTTTTTTCTCATGAACGCGTTGGGGTCAAGTTAAAATTAATATCAAACAGATAAATTATCATTACATTACTCCAAAAAAATCCGTGGTAATGCGGTCAAAACTTTGTTAATTCGTCATTCGAACGAAAACGTTTTGTATTTCTGTGCATTTTCGAGGTTAAATAAAATCAAAACACCCATTTTATTCGAACTGTCTCTACGTCATTTTGTCCCCATTTCACACCAGCAACGCAGACAATTATTACATTCATTTATGTATGGCGCAATTATTACATTCGTTTGTATATGGCACAATTATTACGTTCATTTGTAAACTGGACCTTTTGACCCGCGCCCACTGAAGGGTTGACAGGGGGACGCGTGACGAATGGCACTGGGATGTTATTAGTTAGGATTTCAATGCCCGAAGTGTCATTTGTTAGTTGTATTACTAACTAGAATTGTTAAGGGATGTTCTACAAATGCGTCATTTGCAAATTGGGTTTTTTGACCTATCGTTAACGAATAGAGGGTTAATGCTGACTAGTGGTAACAGTTACTTATATCGAACTAGTAATGTGGTTTTTTTTGCCTCGAATGTGAAAGAATGGCTTTGTTGATTTTGTATAATTTTCTGTGTTTCTTTGAGTGTTAATGTGTACCTAATTATGGTGGGCTATGAACCATTAATACTTAGAAAACGTGCATAAGTGTAGGCAAATCGTATAAAGTTGAAAAACGTGATTTTCGCTTTCGCTCCAAAACTACAATAGAAGTCAAGTAAAGTTTCGACCACTTGTCTAGAGCATGACTTGACTATGGCTGGACCTTGTCTCTTTTACTTGACTTTGACTGTGACTTGTGACTAGGACTTTTAATATGAAATACACTTGATAAATATTATTATTTGACACTGGCTAAAGAACTAGTTTTGTGCCTTTAGTGAGTTTAATTGTTTGTTTTAATGTAACCAACATTTTATTTTAGGGGCTATCGTTAACGTATCGTAGTTTAGATTTGAAAGATATTTAAGCACTGTAACTTTAATACAAAATTGTTTATTCACATGTTGTTTAAAGAGGCACTCATGAAAGGTAATGACAAATGCTATATTGTAAGTACAGTATGATTTACACACACACTCTCATCATTTATATGAAGGTCTTTATTAATGTATATGTAGGTATAAGCGCCTATAATAATAATATATTTTAAGTATTGTTCAAAAAAACTGATTATCATTTAGTGAGATTTGATGACTGCTTAGATAGTTAGGATATATTAATTTTTTTTGTCAATCGTCTACTTAATATCTCTATTCATAATAATCATTTATATATAATGTAAACTTCAAAAACTGACCACATACAGAGATCTACTGTGGTATATTTATCGATCATAAAAAAGTCTAACAAAAATATAACCATTATTAAATTTGACTGTGAGCATAAATAAGAGAAATTGTTGCATTAAATTATGAACATAAAATCTGTACAAAACATTACCTTCTGCCAAGATTTTCAATGACAGAGTTCCATAATAAACGACGGAAGTTTTCACCGGTTCATTAGTTCCTACCCCTCCACACTCCGAGAGGCGCTCAAGGAAAAGACAGCAAACGTTTACTTTACTCTAATATCGATGGATTAAAGACACCCTTCTAAATTAAAAACGAAATGAAAATTCTGATGACAAATTCTCCACGATCGGAGCTTTTGAACTTGTTCGTATAAATTTATTACCTAAAGCAAAAATTATATGCTCCTATTGTTCAACTCTTAAGAAATGTGACCCGAACAATACCTTCATAATTTACTTTTCGAACCGTCTTCTATACAACAGATAAAGTCGTGATAACAAATGGTAACTAAAATAATAAAATGAGACTGTCCTGTGCGGCAAGCGACATATTTCATTAATAAATACAAAACAAACATGGGGAGATCATACAGACTCACTTCGCGGTGTCCATACGTTACTGAGATAAAACAAAAGATTGGAAATTCCGTCGAATTTATGCGTTATCGAAGCTGGAGTGATGTTTGTGAGGGAACAATGGGCGATCCCGGCGCCCCATGCGGCGAAGGGGTGCACTAAAGAATACTGTGAGCGCGCTTACTCCTAGCGTCATCTAGTAGCGAGCGGCTAAAACTAAAATATATATGTGTAGTTTTGTACTTTGTGAGGTGCAAATCAAAGATATGCAATAAAAAGACACTTCAATATAACTGTATAAAATTAATTTCATATGGAAGATATGTTTGTTAACAATTACGTAAAAGAATAAGTAACAAAGAGCCAAGAAACTTTATCAATCGACCAACAAAACGGTCCGACCGATACGAATATCTGTAAGTACGAAAAAGTCGAATACAAAACGTCCTTTGAATAGACAAGCGTTGAATTTTGCCAAAAATATTCATAAACTGTCATCAGGCGACTGGACCTACGCCAGCTGTGGGGAACCGACGACGAAATATTTCGCTGCAAAATACCTACTCAACCAAATCACCCCTCTTTAAAATCACTTCTGAGAAATTGAGCGGGAATTTCTTTAAAAAGTTAATCTATGGCAGAAGTTTCATAGTCACTGGGAAAGTTTAATAGATTCGCGTTGAGAAGGTGTTATTGATGATCGCACTTGATCGAGTACCTTTTAAGAAGTTAAGACTTTTGGTATGATATCTAAGATATTTGACTTGCATACCTACTTACTAACAATATTTTGCCGTTGAGCTTATCTACCGACCTCACAAAAAAGGAGGAGATACTCAAGTTCTTTTTATATATGTTGTACTCTATGTCTTCGTTCCACGTGAATCGATTTCGAATTTTTTTTTGTTTGAAAGATGTTGCTTTCCAATTGGTCCCATTTAAATTTGATTAAGATCTCATAAGTAGTTCTTGAGATATCGTCAATAATGCGTGTTTAGTACATCTAATCTGATCAAAGTTCCGAAGACAAAGCGGTGAAGTCGGTTTTATAAGCTTTGCTTACGTTTAATTATTTACGAAACAATTTTTTACACATTTTAATAGTCAATTTAAGTAAAAATAAATATACGGGTAAATTACTTACTGGTTAATATGTATATCGTTATTATATTATATAATAATAATAATAATAAACGCATTCACACTCACAGCCCCACATTAAGTTTAAATACTTGTTTCGTGGGTGCCGTAAACATTTACATCAAATTATAGGTATTATACTTTTTTCCCCTCTTTCCTCTACTTTAACTAGGAAACAGTAACTACAAGTTCATACAAAATCCGCTTCTTGTCTTAAATTTTTTATTTATTTACCAAAAAACACATTAAGTAACACATTTTACATAAATTACATTACAATTTGTCATGCATTCTGTATAAACATAGTTACAGTCATTTAGTTTTGTTACTGCGGGCCCCAAACTAGGCTAGGCCTGTATCTTGGTGACCCAAAAATGGTAGATTGACGAATTTTCCAACAGTTATTTTATTTTATATGAAAGTATTACGTATTTATACGTTTTGCATTTACATATACCTAATGTAATGGTAGTCAACACATTAGAAACTTATTTAATTATTAAATTAAAAATAGTTATATATAATTATATATTTTCTGCTAATCGAAATGCTTTGCTAATATTGGATATTTTTTTTACTAAAATTATATGAAATGATTTTTCTATCATATGTTTTCAAGCTTATACCGAACATAAGTAGACACAAAGGTGTCGTAGGTCTTTACCTACTTAAAATAGGTACTAGCGAAGGTTTATTTGTATATTCGCAGCAACATTGTTGTCTTTTTATGATAGATAGGCAAGCATTTGACCACTATCTAAAATGATGGAAAGTGAAAGTCTTGTGCTTATTACAACACCTACTTACAAATAGCTAAAGAACTTACTCAAACATTTTGTTATAGTTTTTCTCTGCCTATATCTATCAAGTCCAGATGTTATTTATCTACGTGATGTAAGAACGTACCGTAGATTCTCACTATTAAAATCAGCATTGGTCAACCATCATATATTCATTAGTTGATTCAATATCATCTGAACCACTGTCTAAATGGAATGAACATAAAACGAACCATTTCATAGGCGGGAAGGGTTATAAAATATATATTACTATAATCCTGAATGTTCCTTATTACAAGGTATCAAATAGTGCGCACTTCCGCATTTCCCCTCCATCCAAACCATTACTAAAGTCACTGGCTGGCTCTCGTTATTTATGTCTCGCATTAAAAACAAAATGATATGCCTTCGCCGCTGAAAATCTAAAAAGAATAAGCAATAAAACGATAAAACCCAAATCTGATACATACTAGGGCTCCAGTCTCCGTAGGGAGTGCGAATGGGACAGAAATATACATCGGCGAAATGAATACGACGCTACTGTTTCATCTCTCACCTCTATCGCTCTCTAATCTTTGAACCGACCTAACTGTTCCCTGCAATAAAACTAAAACCGACTTTATTTCTAGGCGAAAAATGCTAAATTCAATTGTAGATTACAACAAATGGATTTGAGATTAATATAGTACCGAGCCACCCCGTCTCAAGCCACCCCATTCGGCGCTCAGCATTCAAATAGGAATCGAATGGATGACCAAAACATAATATCTCTGGAAGATTCAGGACCATAAATCAAATGAGAAATAATCTGTTTCGGAGCGGGATAGTCGCCGATTCCGCACGTCCATAAAAACGCAAAACGTTTTGTCTGATTGGAATCGTTACGGCGTTTTTTCGTGCACTATTTCCTTTTTTATTTTCCTTGATGTATAATCAATGTGTTAACGGATGGCCGAGGCCCGAGAGTAGATTTGCCACACAAAAGATTCTGATATTGAGTTTGAAAGTAGTTTCTCTTTTCGTTTTATGTTAATGGCAGTTTTGGCGGAGAGTGGTAATGGCGAATGCGAATAAATGTCGCGTTTTACTGAAACACATGCGACTTACACATTGCCGTTGTTTACGACGCGTGTGTAGTCATTTTTATGGATGAACAATTTTTTTAAATAACGTAGAGGTAATTTTGGGCATTTTTAACACCTACGCAGATGACATCGTAAAGAAAAAGGTGTCAGCATTAAAATTAACTTCCGCGACGAAGTCAACGGCCAAGAACATATTTTTTACGTTATAGATACATAAGTAAAGCTTCATAAACATGATAATTATGAAAATATTTTTTCCAGATAAATATTTTGTACAACTAGGTAGGTTTTTTTTCTATTTGTCTCATCCTTTTTTATTAATTTATACCTATAAACACGAAATCATATTTTTTTTTATATAACTATAATTGTTTTTTGTTCCAAAAAAGGTTCCAATACGTGGTTCATACAAATGTAAACAGATACATATTTATTTACATAGCATACGTTTCCATTGAATCACATCAACAATCACAGGCGTATCTTGCGATGCAGAATTAATATCATAAATCTAAATTGGAAATTCTAAGTCACACAGGCGCCATCAAGCCATCTGATGCCATCCAAATTATTATCAAACGATAAAATACCTAGCAGACTGCACCATGTGGTCAACCTGTCCCATAACCACGGCACATGCCATGCTTACCATCTCCAATTATTACCACGTAAACATATAAAAACACTTTCCTGGATCCCAAAGCCACACAAACAATTTAAAGCCTCACAATTAAGAGCAGAAAGTTCATAATTCTTTGATAGAGAGTTTGTCAGTTGAACCATCTGTTCCGGACGATAGCTATCGAAAAATTAACAATTTGTTTAATGTAAATGAAGCGAGGTCAAACTGTCGATAAATTATCGGTACGCTAAGCGATTCCTTGAGACTTTAATGTTCCCCGAATGTCACCTTTCCTGTATCGAGTATTTGCTTATCGGAAATCGGTTGACGTATTTTAATGGCATTTTTATTTGTGGCCGTACTTTTTGAACAGCTGCGCAGTTTTGTATCTACTAAACCTATTAAGTAATATAATTTATTATTTTGTAACATCTTCCTAACAAAGTTATTTTTAACTGACTTTACAAAAAAGAAGGAGGTTCTCAATTCGATTGTATAGCTAATTACTTCTTTCTAAGTGAGCCGGTTTTGATGTTTTTTTATTTGAAATCTGGTGCTTCCCATGTGGTCCCATTTAAATTTGATCAAGATCTGATCACTAGTTTTCGAGTTATTGTCAATAATGCGTGTTTTATATAATAATGTAATACATTAAATCTGATCAAGGTTCCGAAGATAAAGCGGTGAAGTCGATTTTCTAGGCTTTGCTTGCGTTTAATTATTTAACATAACATGAACTTTCGAACGGTTTTGATCGCTTTTCTTTTTTTGATTTACTGTCACATTGCCAAAAGACATCACGATCGAGATAGGAATTTTCTTTCATTCTTTCTTTCTATCTCACATGATGAAAAGTGATGATGTGTCTGAAGATGTAGCGTGCTCTCCTAAAAGACACTATTGAGTCTTGACTTAAAGATTCGCAGATTATGCCATTGGGGAACAAGAATGCAGGCATCGAGTTTCACTTCTTCGCAGTACGGATGATAAACGTAGAAGCGAAACGCTTCGAGCCAACTCGAGATATATCATTTTAATCTAAGTTCCGTGCAATCGTGCCGGGCCCAACGATTTTGTAGCTTAAGTAATCCGTAGATTTGTTTCCTATCTCGATGGCCGGGACAGACTCCTTTAGCAGTTTGATGGTATCGGATGACACTGCAAACGTTACAGGCAGGCGTGACACTTCCCATTAACGAATTACTTGTCTCTTATTGGAATTACAGAAATATATCTTCTCTTTAGAGAGTCTCTCTAGTCTCTAGAGAGCCACAAGGAACAAACATACATACATAGGCTAATTACCATTCCCACCTTTGAGTCCTGCAATCAACCCAATCACCAGTTTGAAAGCCAAACATCGCCAGTTACTAAACCTCCACTCATTTATAACTTTCACAATCCAAATAGATATCGTGTTTACTCTTCATTTACTCGTCATTAACAAAATGATATATTACGGCAAATAAAAAACGCGAATTAACCTAACCCCCTTTCCCAAATAGACAATCGCATGTTGATAAGTAATTATCAAAATCGTTCTTTTCCAAAGTTTTTTTACAGTTTCGTGACTATTTTAAGTAATAAATCTTTGACTAATGAGATATTTATGCGAGCGAGCCTTCCTGCCAACTATGAATCCTTCTTTTGTCATAAAATTTGGTTGCATTCTTTTCGATATTGGCAGTAAAGGTTACCATAAACTGAGTAATGGGTTAGCAAGGTGAATTTGACTTTAGAAATCGGCCCATGATTAATTTTCCTGTTGTTTCACTTCAGTACCAGTGATTAATGTATTGGCGGAATTTTGCCTGAAAAATTAGGTCAGAACATGCCTTGGAAATATTTATGGTCGAACAATTTTTTTGTGTTTTACTATTCGATGAGCTTAGTTTATTGTTTAGAAAGATTTCCAACTTGTTTGATATACTAAATTGGTTTTAAAAGTATATTTTTTTTCTTAGAACTTAAACATTCTACTGTATATAAATGTCGAAGTATATTATCAACATTACTTGACTCACGCAAATTCTTATGGAAATGTTTATAATAGTAATAAATTTAAGTATACCAAGTACAAATAGGTAGATTTTTAAGCAACTGAAATATACTAGTTTACACTAATGCAAATAAGTACAACGCTATTAAAGATAATCAGGAAAACAGGTAATGATTCTACGAGTCATGACACCATCACCTACTGCATTCGAAAGTGTGATAGATAAACACTCAAACATATTATTATCATTGTATTACACATTAGCTGTGCACCGCGGCTTTGCCCCCGTTAATTTACATAAATAGCAATAGCCTATCTGCCATTGCAAGTTTTTTTTCTATGCCAGATAGGTAAGCCTTTGGCCGCTATCTCACCTGATAGAAGCTAAAGATCCTAGATTAGTCCTAGATTTAAGCAACTACTTAAAACTTTTCAATATGTATTTCAAATTTCAGTATGTATACCTACTTACTGTTACAGATATACCATTTACGTTTCTTTTTTAAAATATTCACACACAAAAAGCTAAATTTAGAGTTTTGAACACTGAAACTTAGTATATATCTTTATTGGCAATCATGTTTGAGTAATTTACATTTATTGAATCTCTCTATTTAAACAGAGACCACTTTGAGTTCAAACCAAGGATCTTGCAGCTTTACAAACAGTAGGTTTGTTTCTTATCTCGATGGTTTTACCCATACTTGCTCACGTAAAACTGTACTGTCATTGTGTAGTACGGTATAGTATAGATAGATAGATAGATATATTCTTTATAAAACTCCTTAAAATAACCGGAATGACAGTAATTATATAAGTTTAACAATAGGCAGTCTTATCGCTGAGAGCGATCTCTTCCAGATAACTTTTGGATGGAGAGGAATAGTAATAGTATATCACAGAAGAGAAAAAAAATACAAAAAATATTATGTGTGGGTATATATAGACTCAAAAACTGTCTCTGATTTGTTTACGAGATAAGAAATGTTCTTGATTTATAATTTCACAACCTGCTATGCGTGTCCAAATCGGCGTGTCCACTAAATACGAAAATAAAAACGTTGTATTATTAATTAAACTACCAACAGTCTTTTTCTGTTGACATACGGTAGCAATAAACTCTATTTCAACAAGTGCAACTGTAACTAATAGATTACAAGGAGGCTTTAACTGATAGTTAAAATTAGCATAAGGGTGCATCACATTAACCAGCGGTTAATTGCCGTATAATAGCCGTTTAGTTAACTATTAGATAAGTATCAAAAGCTTTCATCAGGTTGTGTGGCATTCCGTTTAGACATGTTCATGTTATACTTATAGATATTTATTTTAGAAATCGACAGACTTAACAAATAATAATATTTACGGTGACTATTAAATTTTATTGTGAAATTATAAGGTAATCTAAATAAAAAAAGTTAAAGTCATACACAATATCAAATTACATTAAACACTATAAGATTCTAAACTATTAGTGATTCTTTTTTTTTAATTGATGCCACAGCGTTTTGTTTTTAGCCTGTGTATAAAGCCAATATTAATAAAACAAACTTTAAGTATCGCCACTTTACTTAGTTTGTTGTCGTGTATCAAACTCAGTATAAAATATTTAAATAAGGTTTTGTTATAACATTTAAGTTTACATTCAAACTACAGGCCAATTGACTTAATTTCCTAAAATTATATACAACAAAGACCTAAGTTATAAATAAGGGGGTAATAAATTAAATACTGAACCATATTTAATAAAAATAAAAATCATCAATCAATCAACAAAATAGAAGTAATAATTTTTTTATGTTTGGTTGTATTATATTATAAATAATATAAAGTAATAAAAATATTTAGAATTATTAGCAGTTGACCGTTGCCCAGTTGTACAAGTATGAAGGTAGGTACATGTTTATTCTAGCTCAACATACAACTTATAGAAAAATAAAACAAATATCAGTAGGATCAAAAGATTTCTGGATCTGACCACGCGTAAATATACAATTTTTACATAAGATATTACTGGATTCCTACATCGATTTGTCTATATGATATTTATATCATTAACTCATGAAATGTAGGACACCCATCAACATATTGTAAAAGAAATCAACAGCTGAATGGTTTTCGATTAAATGCGTTATGTAGATCGTCTTTACCTATAATTAGAAATTAGGCTACTTTTTATTTCGATAAGCCGCGGGGCACATCTAATAACATATAAAATATCAATTATTTGAAATCTGATCTTTTGCTTAACAGGCGCTTTAAAGTAGAGGTATATCGTTCTAATTTTTGCATTATCATCGATTTTCAATAGCCAGCTTTCAATCGAAGTATTGAAAAACGCTAAGCTGTTTCTTTAACGTTTTTCGACTAGCTAAGTTATTAAACGTTAAATTCTCAACTCAATGACCTGACCTTTAAGTCATCTAATTGGATACCAGCATTTTGTAAAAAGCCTATGCAACCAAATTACGTAAGTGCTTCAACTGTTTCACTGGAACATATAATAAGTAGGTGCATATTCATTATGCTATAGACTAGACCGCATCATATTCTCCGCGTGGAATGAGCTCTAAATACAAAATAGTTTTGTCAACACAAACGTCTTCCTTCTTTAAATCCATTAATTTCATCTCATGTCAACACAATCACCAATCAATAAAAAATCTAGATAAAATCAAGAATTCGACATAGAAGGCGGGCCCGTCACACTACGCTGCTTCTCTAATTTATAGAACCAAGTGTTAATTGCAGTAATGGATAGCTAACATTACTATCTTATCATCACATCTATGTATGTTAAACGCTTATGTTAATTGGAGGAAGTCTGCTCCAATGGAGTTGAATTATGGCTTTAATGTATGGGTAAAAATTTGGAAATTAAATAGTCGAATCGTAGTCACGTTTTTCATCGATTTTGTTTACTGATTAATCAATAGTTACGGACATATTAATTTTAATATGTGTGGGCCATTTTTTTTTAGCTTATATATATTTATATGGTAATAAATGTATTGTTTTAAGACCGAGTGTGTATAGCATTTATTTTTATATTTTATTCCAGTTAGTTTAATTAGTTATTGATATCTATTATCACTTTTACATAACTTACAATATACCACCAAATCACGTTTAGTGCTGGAACAAAATACTAATGAGCATTAAGTTCGTCCATGTACCAATTTTTATCGTGTGCCATAAATATTTTTCCGTCTATCTATCTATCTCTATAAACATAAATATATCATAAATAATGAAATCAGTTTGGTTTAAGTGAAAATATTAAGTAAAAATGAAGTGCAGCATCGGTCATCAGAAAAAAAATAAACATCGACACTTCAAAGAAGAAAAAGAGTGAAAATGCTAAATGTTTACGACTAATAGAATATTTAGAAGAGAATTAGAAATAAATATGAATGGATTTAAAAGTAGAGAAAAGCCAAAGAAAAGATATGTAAATAGTGTAGAAGCTGACATGAGTCAGAAATAGTCAGTGTTGTGATGACGGCTATCAAAAAAGAGAAGAGAGAACATTTTTCCGTTCCTTTTTACCATCTTATAATTAAACGCAAGCGAAGAAAAAAGGCAAAGCGGTGAAGAAGGTTTTTTTAAGCATTTAAAAAAAAAACCTACTTCACCGCTTTGTCTTCGGAACTTTGATCAGATTAGATGTACTAAACACACATTATTGACGATTTTTCAAGAACTACTGATCAGATCTTAATCAAATTTAAATCGGACCAATTGGAAAGTAATATCATTAAAAAAATTCAAATCGGTTCACGCGGAAGCACCTCATAACTTCTGCTCATATAAAAAAAATACAGTCGACTTGAGGAGGTACTCAAGTCGACTGTATGTTTTCCTTTTTTGTAAAGTCAGTAGAAAACAAGACAAACTGTCAAATACCATCCAATTTTGGCTGGCATACCTCCAGATCGCTCGAAACAAATCGCTTTTACGTTCACAGCAATGTGTGTGCGCGACTAATTGGTCGTTTTTGTTCCCCGAACTGTATAATCTGGGAGTAATTAAGTTAGATATTTTTTACTGAAGTAGAAAGAATGGATACTACTCTGCGTATTGATATTGCTCTGTGCCTGGCGAGATTGATCTCAGAATTCAATAACTTTAGACATAAAATGTAAATTGTGTTTTTAGGGTTCCGTACCCAAAGGGTAAAAATGGGACCCTATTACTGAGACTTCGCTGTCCATCCGTCCATCCGTCCGTCCGTCCGTCCGTCTATCACCAGGCTGTATCTCAAGAACTGTGATAGCTAGACAGTTGAAATTTTTACAGATGATGTATTTCTATTGCCGCTATAACAACAAATACTAAAAATAAAATAAAATAAAGATTTAAGGGGGCTCCCATACGACAAACTTGATTTTTTATAGATAATGGTACGGAACCCTTCGTGCGCGAGTCCGACTCGCACGTGGCCGGTTTTTATTTTAAATAGGTACAGTAAAATGTTTTCAAATTTATTCATTGCTATCAATTTATTCTTTTCAGCATATGAGATGCCGGTTTTGAAAACCAGTCAAATTCTAAACCTACACCATCGACCATTTCATCACATACCAACATGCAATTTAGTGGTTTAATGCTAAATATCAGTCTGTACTGATCTATATATACCTATATACCAACCTATTAATTTAATTCCTGTATAAATTAAATTAATCTAGGTATATAATGGTGCTAATTCTGTTGAGCACCGAACTAACCTAAACTAAACTAAAAATAAACCGAACTAACCTAAACTAAACTAATTTTAAGCACCGAACTAACCTAAACTAAACTAAAAATGAACTAATTTTAGTCAAAGAATACCTAAACGCTATTCTTTCAAGTATAAGATCACATTAAAAATAATCCAGATCCTTTTCATGCAGACTAATTTGAGTTATTTTTTTTTATTTTTAGTCTTAATTTGACGTAAAACATGTACATCAGAATAAGAATTTGGTCATTTTCACTAAGTAGAGTAACTAAACTAACTTAGTCCTGTCAAACTTAATTTTAGTCTAATCTTGCATTTTCTGAATAGGTTTTGGACTAAAGCAGGACTAAAACTAATTTTAGGCTAGTTTAGTCTAATTCTGGACAACAGAATCGGCACCAATATCTATATATACCTAGATTAATTTAATTCCTGTAATAGTCATTTACGAATGCTAAACAAGAAATTAAAAAATGAGCCGCCGAGTTTCTTGCTTCTCGAGACGGCTGGAATTTTGGAAATCTGGCTTTAGAGTCACTAACTGTCATGAGTGCCTCTTTCGGGCCCATTTGAATAAACGATTATGATTTTGATTTATTTAGAGTTAAAAAATATTGCATAAATAGCATACACCATACAAAATTATGGCTGCGTATCTACGCACCCATAATTTTTGCTCCGATGAAATAATAAGGTAGTTATTTAAATCCCATCTCCATTCCTTACGAGTTTAATTAAGAACCCCAACTCATCACAATTCGCATTGTTCCAAAAATTACCTTAATAAATCCAAAAATAAAATCCGGTAACGGCCAAACTCAGGTAATTTATCGTCCCGAGCGGAATAATCACGGAGGTGTCGTATAAATCGTGGACCATTTGTAAAATAGGAATTACTTTACGTTTTGGCCGTTGTCGCCCCTCGGTCACAGTTTATAGAATAGTTTTAGGTGAGTTAGACTGCTTTTTTTGAGAATTTTAACTAACTTCAAAACTTTGAGATTCTACGTATGACACTTTATTTTTGTATGAGTATTCCATCATCAGTCCCCGGAATCAAGAACTTTTTTATTGACATAATTTAAACGCAAGCAAAGCTTAAAAATACAACTTCACCGCTTGATCTTCGGAACCCTTGATCAGATTAAATTAATTAAATACGCGTTGAGGATTACTCAATAACTACCGGTCAGATCTTGATCAAATTTAAATGAGACCAAATGGAAAGCACCATCTTTAAAATAATCATCAATATCGGTTCAACTAGAAAAAATTATGAGATCATAGACGAATAAATAAATATATATAAAATATATGTCTTTACGAATTGAGAACCTCTTCTTATTTTGAAGTCGGTTAAAAATGGAAAGCATTTGTCGCGATTTCACCCGATTATAAGACGCCGATAAAATATTATGTCATGACGATTTTTGAAAGTAGTATTAACTATAATTTTCTAATCCAAATACATTTTCTTTCTCACACACATCCCCACACTAAGTTCAATGACTTATGTCGAGGGTGATGAAAACATTCACATCACACACATAATCACACCCAGAACAAAAAGCTCAAATTTCCCTTGGGGAGAAATCTTGTGTTTCCACCGAGAATCGAACTCGATACCCGCTGCTTAGAAAGCAAACGCGCACCTAACTAAGCCAACGGGCAGTTCAAATGAACATATTACATCACACCAAAGTACATGCAAGATATTCCAATAATAATATCCGAACAAACGACAATCTCAAACATCCACAAACCTAATATGTCATGCACTCCACTTCGGATCCTGCCAACGCTTCTGAGGAATTTTTAATAGTTTCACCCTTCTATCTGGCGTCACCGCCTAATGTATTTGAAATCTGTCTTGGAGCTTTATCTATTGGAAATCGTTGTTTGGAAGTATTGGCCTTAGGAACTACTTTTAACTACGAGTAATAAATCCTTGGTAAGGCCGGTTACCGTCTCTGCAAGTCTGCACGAGGGGATGGTGGTGCAAAATCTGATGTTTCATTTTTGTCTCGTATAAAATTAACATGCATTTATGTGATTTAGAGTTTTTTGACATATTAATATATTTATTAGGATATGTTTTTAGTCATAATTCAGGTGTATTTTTTAATATTCTTACAATTATACCCATATTTAATAAGCTGTTAAAAAACGTAGTGTAGAAAACGGATAAAAATATGGCTTTGAATCCAAGCGTATTAAAACTGTAAAATCACAAAGCAGTTGTGCCTAAAGAATTTATATCTATATAGGATTTCGACAACTGCGTTTTTTAGACAAAATTGCATTTTATTGATCTATGCAGGTTGCTGTTAGGAGTGTTCATAGGTATATTTTATACAGTTCTAACTGAGCAAAGTAGACCTAGTTGAAATATTGCAATTGTTTGTAGGGTCAAGATGTGGTATTATATTTAATAGAATTTGATTTAGATATATTAGAGTACATTTAAGATTTAGATATATTAGAGTACATTTAAGATTTAGATATATTAGAGTACATTTAAGATTTAGATATATTTGAGTACATTTTAGATTTAGATATATTAGAGTACATTTTATTCCGACAACGAATACATTGAATACGTTGATATTTGCTACATTAGGTTACAGCTATTAATATTTATTGCAACTGACTGATCTATATTTTTTTTACCATACGATCACTTTGTTTTGGAAATAAAAAGCGTTTTTTACAATGTAAACATAATAGGCACGTAATAAACGAGAATAACTAGTTCTTCTACCACTCTTTAGAATTTATTTCATACAAAACCATTACTAAAGGTGAAATAAAACTAATAATAATTTAATGGTACCTAATTCCCATTCCAGTCACAACAGCCATAAAAGTAACAATTTTCCTAGGCACTTGCATAATTAAAATTTAAGCGCATTGTCCATTCTGGCCCCACTTCCTCCTGTATCGCAGACTGGGGCTTTGTGCCACTGTATAAGACAAAACAGTGTGAAAGCTTTCAGAGGTGGATTCGCGATAACTCGTTGGCATAATGATTTAGTCAGATTAAGCGCATTTTAAGAGCTATACTTCACATTTGCGTACGTCGATATATATTTATTGAATAAGCTGCCAATAATAAACGCTAGTTTAATAAAGTGAGACATTGCAATTAAATGACATCGAAATCTTGAATAAGTTGTACCCTTTTATGAACAACAATACATTTTACGGTTAGGTTCATCAGTCAAATTGTATTGAAAATAGAAAAACTATTGTAGAGCAATTTGAGCTAGGCTATAGGTAAGTGATTAGGTCAGTATTTAAAATAAAACTATGTTTTCATTAAGCAAATTGAATTATTATTTTGTATCTTGAGCAATTTGAGCTAGGCTATAGGTAGGTAAGTGATTAGGTCAGTATTTAAAATAAAATAATGTTTTCATTAAGCGAATTGAATTATTATTTTGTATCTCAATAATTATAATAATATATCTTTTTTTGTCATTGAGAGACGAGACGAGCAAGTCATTCGCCTGATGGTAAGCATCACGCTTGCCCATTACAGTTCAGTGCTACCCAGAGTATTAAACTTACGAGTACATAATTCGAACTCCTGCGCGCTAAAAATTGTACTCTCCTAAATAAGATGATTTTATATATTTACTAGATTTGCCATATTCGAACGTCTTATGAAAGCGTTCAAAATGTAGACGAGCGTATTATTTAATTAGAAACGATACATTTTACAAAAACAATTCAGCCTTGTGAATGTCGTCTAGTGCTAATTTGCTAAAGCTTAAGCACTGTAAAGATATATAGTGGGGCTTTATACGAATCTCCTCTCGCGAAAATGCACATTAATATTAAATGGCTTGGAAATGCTGCTTTGTGGGGGTGGGAGTGAAAAGGAGAGGGGATGCAATAAAAAAGAAACGGGCGTCGATGATACAGTAAGGTTTCAGTTTTATTTGTTTTTTGGAATGATAATGAGGAAGGATCGTTAGATATTCCGTCACTATAAGTTTCCATAGAATAGAATGTAAGGAAGTGAGTTTCGCTCATGAATCGTCAACTTCAGTACTTTGTGTTTTCTTATAATGAAAATTATTAATTTATCGAAAATTATTAATCGTTTAAGCATTTTATGGTGGTAATAAGTCAACACAGTCTGTATTTTAGTACTTTGCCCCGAACTGAGACCTTACATTTTGCCTTAGTTATAGGTACAGAAAATCTTTTGAGATGAATTCCGTATAACTCGTTTTCGATAATAATTGTTTGAATTAAGTACAGGATATATCGGGTATTACACGTAAGTTTCAGCTTAAATGTATAATATAGCTATATTTGAGGTAATCCCGGGGCAAAATAGGTCTCAAAACAGTGACATTG
This sequence comes from Lomographa bimaculata, assembly GCA_948107665.1. Classification (NCBI taxonomy): domain Eukaryota; kingdom Metazoa; phylum Arthropoda; class Insecta; order Lepidoptera; family Geometridae; genus Lomographa; species Lomographa bimaculata. Next base: position 8,247,256 of record OX403598.1, read on the forward strand.
ATGGCCTACTAAATTGTTGTTTTCTAACATAGTTTTTTTTATGGTAAACGGTATATTTGGTAACACATAAAACATAGTTTTTTTTATGGTAAACGGTATATTTGGTAACACATAAAACATAAAAAATATTTTGTCATACAATTTTATTTTTATTTTATTGCATTTTCTCAATGATTATTGTTTATTTTGCAATAATCTAATTTAGCCCGATTGCGAAAATGGAACTATTTTGTCACAATATTTGTGTTCAACATTTTATACGCGAATTATTGAAATCGGAAAATATTATACTTTTTTGTTATTGACTTGTTAATATTTTCTAACATAGGTTATATTCATGCTACTTTGTGTAAATTCATGTTTTTACAAACACGTTATTAAAAATCAAATCTCTCTAAGGCAATTGTAGTCTATTATACAATTACCATAAAACTTACTTGCACTATTTAATTAACTTTTAACCCTATTATTGTTTATTTTACATATATATGCTATATGCATAGCAACCGGTTTCAAAGAAATAGTTCATCAAGTACAAATTGAAACCATCAACCTCACATTTCCTCTTTCCGTACGTGTTTTCCTATTAACTACGTAACTATCCCCCTCTACCACCCCACTAGTTCCAGCATCCAATAAGAGAGGGGAGAACCAAAACTACGCTCTCTCTCACGGACAATTTACTCCTTGCACTAATTAAAAGACCGAGTGAGATGCCACGCCCCCAGTCGAGAACAAACACAAGGGGGGAAACCACCGTCCAATCGGAACGCTTGATTATTTGTAATTAGAACTCGAGATGACCAATGGGATTTTGTATTTAAAACCGTCGTTCGAGCGGAGAAATTCTCTCAGCAATTTTAATTGAAATTTCTCAGTGCGAAGGTCTCATTTGTTGGAAGCAATCAGTTGAAGGTATGGGCGTACTGTTTAATGTCTTGGGGAATTTATTTTTCACGGCTTGTAGGTAAAATTGGTATCCGAGATATTTACTTACTTTTTGTTTTGGCACTGGCAGGTGTTCGAACTTTCTTTTATTAGCTCTCTTTTTAAGTTATTTCTAAATTATGTTTATACACTATGGTGGCTTAGATTCTGATGTCACACACATAATTAAATTTAAACTATTCCTGTCTTTTACAAAATAGGAATACAAGACAGAGATAGCATACATTTAGTGCTGTCAAGTTAGTCAGAGATGTCTATGCAAGCTTAGTCGAGTATGTAATTGGTGTTGACTAAAAACACGCGCCTTTCTGCTTCTGCTGTTCATATTTTAATTGATAAACTAGCTTGACAGCACTAAAATGTAGGTATGCTATCTCTGTCTTGTGTTTCTATTTTGTAAGCGACAGGGATACAGGGATAGTTTAACTTTAATTTAGCGAGTGCACATCAGAATCGAGGCCATTATCTATCTAATACTTAAACGAGCAATTCGTGTTTATATCTATATAAATAATCTGAATTTCGGAAACGGCTCCAACGATTGATAAAAATGAAATTTAGTATGCAGAGGGTTTCGGGGGCGATGAATCGATCTAGCTAGGCTTCATTTTTAAAAAACGTCATCCAGGTCCTGCTTATTGTATCTATTACATAAATATATATACCACTAAATAATGTAATAAAGGTAAATAGACTTTTTAGTTTTTCTTTTTCATTCTCGAGATGGCTGTTATTTTGCGAATCTGGCAATAGAATCCATGACTTTCATGAGTGCCTCTTTGGGGCCTATGTGAGTGAATAAACGATTTTGATTTTGATAATTTTCAAGTGCTTTACAGGATTTGGTGTTCTACAGTGTTTATGACCGGTGGTCAGCCGAGCGTACACCCTCTTCAAATTTGTTTCAAAGACTTTGGACCCTGCAATGGGACGTTCTAAGCCGTCTTATAGAGCTCTATGGCCTTGTTTGAAGTAATGAATAGAAATTATTGTAGACCAAAACATCTGTTAATATCACCTCATATTAAAATGAGAAACGTAATAGAAAAGTTACTTGACTCTAGAGCTTTCCATTTAAAAGTTATTTATCAAACTATTTGCAGACACCAATCAACACGGTCTTAAGAATTCATTTCATCCACAGTACAAAGAAAACTTCAGTCTCATCGGAACAAGAAAACTAAGGCCGTATTTTCATAAGAATCTAGAACGGACTTTTCAAACTGAACAAAAACTTTTCCACCATTGAAACAGCACAATCATTCACTGAGGGAAACTGGAGGAACTTATAAGGTGATGTGCACAATGCACGTTAATAATGCGATATCGTACGATATTGTTGAGATTGTGTTATTTAGTGGATGCCATAGGAATTTACAAATTTACTAGAAAAATAGGGCATTTTTTTTATTGAGTGCTAATCATGAGCCGAGACAAGAATAGTTTAAAGGATAATAATTTTTAATACTATCGCATTTAACCACTATCTCACGTGATAGATGCGGCAAAAGATATGCCATGTTTTCCTAAAAGATAATGTTCACACTAGACTTAAACACTCCCAGAGCATACTGTTCAGGAAATAAAGACAAGAGCAATGATAAAAGTAGAAGCGAATCTTTTCGAGCAAACAGCAGGTATTTCTACCATACATTGATGACGTTTGACAGTTTGTCTTGTTGTTAAATGGTAAAAAAGGCATGGATGAAATAAGTAATTCCTGCTCACACTCCTCAAAATGAATACACTAGAACACCGATAAGCTTGCGGCCTAACATCGGTGACCGAGATTCTAGTAGTCTATCTTGAAAGTAATTGAATAAGCTAAATTTTTTAGGATATCGTAACCACCCGTGAGAACCCAGCTTAAGAATCAAGCGGCCACAATGAGCGAGAAACTTCTAGCTGCCAGTTTGCATATAGAGATAAAAGTGCGGAATATTAATGTGAATCGCTGTCCCCGCCGCCCCCAGGGGGGATCAGTAGGGGGGTGGGGTAGGGGGCACTTTCTTTCAGGGCGAGTGGACCGCGGGCCAGTCGTGATTTTAATTATATTGCGACGTGAGACGCTGGAGAGTTATAGTCCGGAGGAAAGTTTTGAATGTTGTTTCGTATATGTGTTATGATTTGGCGTTATTGCTTGGTATATATCCAAAGCTTAATTCAAATAAACAAAATAGAACTCTATTTCATAAGTCTACAGGCTAGGGGAATCGGATTTGTTAATTAACCCTAGATCACTAACCATTCGTGTAAAAGACTACGCGTATTGTGCTTTTTAGTGTTTTGGTATGTTGCCCGCCCTCGCTGACTCCTGGTGCTGAGTAGCTTCTGAAATTGCATCCTTAGTGACCCGCGTGCACTAATTACGAAGGAACGATAATTGGACAAAAATATATCGCGCATTTGTCGCGCAATGTGCAGCTACTGGCCATGCAAAAAAAGTCGCATGACAAACTTAGTTTCTATAAGCAGATCGGTGACATCTAAGGGTTAATCCGCTGAAATTTCAAAGTGTTAATTGAGTTATAATATTACACAATACTTACTATCTAAATATAAAATTTATATATAGAGTATAACTGCATAAGAATGGCATTCGCACCATGGTCCAACAATTTTATTATCTATCAAATTAATGAGTAAATTACAACTTGAGTAATCTAAATATATATAACTCAAAGGTGACTGACTGACTGACTGACATAGTGATCTATCAACGCACAGCCCAAACCACTGGACGGATCGGTCTGAAATTTGGCATGCAGGTAGATGTTATGACGTAGGCATCCGCTAAGAAAAAAACTAGTAAAGTATATATAACAAAAAGCTAGTAAGTATATATAACAATTTTATATTAGATAGAGATTTAGTTGTATTTCCTAAATTGTGTTTCTGGTTCTGTAGTATTATTTTGTATCTGATGTTAATTATTTTAACACCGGGACAAAATTTAAGTTAGTAGGTATTTTAATGGGAATTCAAATATTTTTGGTACTTACTTACAGGCAGGTAGAAATCCCTAATCCTATAATCAACTAAGAATAAAAGTAGTCTACTATTTGTTTGTTTCTCTGTGTAAGATATCGCGAAAATGCCTGTTCATTTTCGCCTACATTTTCGAATAAACTTAAGCTAGTACTTAATAGGTTTTTATGGTCCACTTAAGATCTAGATTTCTCTCTACGTTCTACCATAACTACTCAATTTCAATAATAACTTTTACGAGGATAGCTCCTGTCCACTTCCATTCACAAACTCATAAATTTCATCTGTTTCCATACATCAGTCGATTTATCGCATAAACTAGCCGGGACTCGCGGGATAAGCAACTGGAACTACCGATAAAGTTACAACAATACCGTGCCATAAACTTAACCCCTTATTCAACTAAACATCCAACTCGCATAAATTTCATTCGACAAACTAATGTCAATGTAAGAACGCCATTACTTGCGTTAAACAAATTCCGAGATACGACGGAAAATTTCAGTTGTGTGTGCGTGTAACAACTGTAAGTGTTCGGGTGTGTGCGTGTTCGGGACGGTGTGACAGGGTGAATATGCATATGTGGTAGCGTATGTAAATACGTAAACGTTAAATTGTGAGGATGTGTGATGTTCAGGCTTCAGAGCGAGAGGTCCCTCTCATTATCGACCTCGGGTCACGGCGCATGCTCCGACTTTAGTCTTTGCTAACGAAGGCCTTATTGCGACAGCGGTTCATCTTAGTAATTGAGTTACGACTTTTTACGTAGCAATTTCTTTTTTCTCTTAGAGCTGGGTCGCACGCTAATTGGGGCGAATTTTTTTTTTCTTATGCCGCTTTCTTCTCGAACAAATATTGGATTAGACGTAATTCCCTTCAAATAGGTTAAGCTTTGAAGGTTCAGCGTAGTGATGGAAGTTTTATTAGATATTTACATTTGTGAGCCTTGTGATGAGTATTTTTTGTTAAATGTGCGTTTTTAGAGCACTTAGCTGCAAATTAATGAGATTTTTATTATCTCAAAGCGTTTTTCTGATGCTTGAATTCAATTAAGTAACAAATATGAATCTCTTGGTATTAGAAATATTTCATTAATAATTTTTTAATCCAATAATCGTTAATGTATGTAAAGTTTTTTTAATTATCTTCTTATTCGAAAATATGATTGTTAATGCAGTTTTTCTTCAATCGAAAAAGAAACAATTATAATACTTAATAATACAAAATAAGTGAAATTAGTAATGAAAAGAAAAAAAACATTGTAGGCTATTGAAAGCAAAGTTACAACAATTTGAATCAGCTTTATGATGTGTATGCTGTTTCATTTATTTGCATAAACATAATATATTTATACAGTATAACTTATTTAAAGCTTAATTCATTTTATTAATTAACTACCTACTACATTTTATTAACTACCTGTGCCACGCGATTCTCCTATTGGTGGTGATAGTGATAAGATTTGATGATGATCAGTTAGTTTATGCTATTCTCCATTATTTTATATATCTTTGTGATTTGTCACGATCGATCTGGTGGTTTATTCTTGTAAAACAGACAAACAAATAAAAAATATACTGTCATAATTATAATATTCGTAATTAGTGTAAAGTAATATTTTATTTAGTTAAATTAAAATATACAAAACATACCTACTTATGCAAATTGATACTATGGTATATTGCCTGAGCATAGTACTTAGGTAAATATGTACATAATAAACCTGAATAAAAAATAAAGTGCATAATTATAAGTATATTTTTTATTTATCTCTGAAAGGCGTTTGATCACATATCTCATCTGATAGTATGAACTGTTGTAGTCGAGGATAGTAGTAGTGATAGGGCAACTTAAAATAAAACCAATTTTAATATTTTTCAATACATCTATATGTTTATTAATATTTGGTTTACATTCTTACAAAGCATTGTTTATTCAAGCCTTTTTGATGTTGTAAAGATACAAACTTCTTCCCAATACTTGCAACAAGATCGAAATATTCATTAGGCGACCTCTATTCCCCTCACTCGATATACAGTCGATGTAGTTGTTAATAGTTCGCCTTATCTTCGGTATTCAGACTTCTCTTACCTATAAAGAGTTTTGATACTTTAAAGAAGGTTTGATATTTTTAATTTCACTGAAGCTTCGTGATGAGTTTAAGTAACAAATCTTTGCCTACTTTCTTTAGCAATTTTTGGAGATATAGCTTATTTCAAATATACCATTTATGTTGGCATAATGTAGAATGGAAATACTGTACCTTTTTTACCTCACTTAAGTTGAATCATATAAAATATAATAAATAAAAGCATTGTAGTATTAAAATGAGACCACTCTAACTTAATATAGAATGATGCATGATGATCTTTCACAACTTTAGTAATTAAAAAGAAAATAGAAATAGTAACCGAGTTATAATGCAGAGATAAAAAAAAGACGTGTGGCACTCGGGGACCGCGGTAAAGCTATTTATTTATTATAAGCATAGCATTTTTTATCAACTTATGCAATTATAATTATTTATTTATTTTACTTATGCAGTATTTTTTTTTCCAGCCACCTAGAGGCGAGTTGCTGAACTAAAGAGACAAGCGTGATATTTCAAAAAGTAATTAAAAGTACTGCTATTCATCGATAGATGAAAACTAAAAAGTATCACCGCTGTGCCGGTCGGAGTGGGGGGTGTTAGGTTATTTTCGTTACGGAATTTCTGGATTCGGTCTCCACGCTCAAGGCCCGCGATAGAAGCTATGCAATAGCTTAAAAATATAATAAACTTTGTTTGATCCGCCGTTGTTAAGGAAAAACAAACTACGAAAATAAGCTGTTAGATGTGAAAGATAAAAATTCAAGCATGGTATAAAATCCGGCTTAAAATGAGTTTTCGCGAAGTTTATTAAATGTATAAGAAATCACACAAAAATACAAGATAACCCTATATGTTTGTGAACTATATTGTATTGTTTTCAGTCATGAGATAAAGAGGAATGATGATAAAACATACGTCCTTTGATTTTACCCAGACGAGACGCTCAAAAGTGATTTTTGTCGTCAACCCTCGTCGGCTGCCGCCGACAGCCGCCTGATCATAAAACTCGTGTTGCGTAACAGAATGTGCATTGGTTATATGGCTAAAACATGGGCTTAAGTCATATTATATCTTATGATATTATGTTATAACAAGTGTTACGCAGGTCGCGCGACACCCTTGTTTATACCGCCACGACACGCTTCCGCTGGCTGTCGACTACTGCCGACTGATACCGGCGGCTAATATTTTTAGTGTTGACGCTACGTCTAAAAGAGCCTTTAGCTAAAAGAATATATCTACTTAAATTCTCAGAGATGCTCATATTTTAATCTCACAAATGAGAAAGCTCAAGACGCATAGTTCCATCTAAATTACTCCTTTCTTTAGGTACCTTATATACCTAAAGACGGCTACAGGGTCCGGGGGATGGGGTAGTTCGTTTGTTAACCGCTAACGTTGATAATAATGGGGATATGACTAAAGTAGAAAATGATCGGATGGATTTTTTTGTTCAAAGAATTTATGTCGCTGTTCCGTATAATAAATAAATATAAATAATAAATAAAATAATAAAATAACTTTCACTCTTATTTTTATGTGTATTTTTTGGGTACTCTGCTTGTACGTTATCTAGCAAAGTTTTCTTTCGGTTTTCCAAGTTCTTTTTAATTTAATTTAATTTTCATTCGACAAAAAGATCACTACCCGATAATATCGAGTAGGTATTTAAATATGCGACTTAACTCAGAAATATTATATAAATAAACATATTTTAATATTTATAGGCAATCAATGATTTGATTCTTAGCATTAACAATCGATAATTATAATGTTTTTTTTTGGTATGATACGTCACATTGAAATAAGTTTTCATAAATTTATTTCCATATAATGGATTAACATTTAAAGCGGAAAAATAATTGCCATTAAAAGTTTAAAAACAAACTAAAGTTCTGTGTGGGAAGAAGAAAATAGATGCGGAAGGACTTTAGAGCAATATTATTTACTCTTTTTTGTCTTATAATGACGTTCCAATTACGTTTTGTCACTGGTGTACCAATAACGATTTAGCATTTGGCAAAAATTACGATCTAGCATTAAGACTAATAAGTTATTTAATTTTGATTTAAACTGCTAAATAGAATAATCATAATGTGTCCAATAATACTTTTCTTACAGTCACTATTATCGGGAAGACACTTTGTTCTTGTGCTCTTTGGTAATAGCACTCACTATATTACACTATCACATCACTACACTACCACAAAATATTTAGTTTTCTTTAGTCTTCTCACTAAATCTGTGTTGTTGAGTAACTGTGGATTGCCTCAACATTCATAATATGGTGATGAATATTTTAATGATTATATTTTTTTCTATAACATTTTTACTTCTTGATTTCAAAATGATCAAGAAGTACACCTCGTCTAGGCACTGTGAGACTTTACGCTTTGACTATATGCTGAATATTATAGTAGCATATTTTTATTTTTTGCTCTTGCTTGACTTGTTTCATGAACCTTTATCTAATACGTTTAAACAAGCAAAATTTGTATATATATATATGTGTGTAATCAGGATCTCGGAAACGGCTCCAACAATTTTATGAAATTTTGTATGCTGGGGTTTCGGGGGCGATAAATCGATCTAGCTAGGTTTCATTTTTAGAAAACGTCGTTCTATTCGTATTTTTAGCCGAGCACAACTCGATTATCCGGGTACTGTAGTATAATATGTTACCTATATATATTAATAATAACCAATACGCTCTCATAGCAATAAGACCTACTATTGTTACACTTATTTTCTAGATTATTATTCCTTGTCATGTATTTGTTAAAGTGTTCAATGAAGAGTTTATCTATCTATATATTTAATTATTTTTGAAAGTATGTCCACACTATTACTTCCCTAGGGTGGAGGCAGCGGGCCGGTCAGCTGGGGGGTCGAGTGGTGCAAATTAATCTCCATACGTTTCTCCCGAGCCGCTTGTTACTTGTGACAGTTCGCTACTTTGTGAACTATGCAAATGAGAGGGTGCTTGGGCTTTGATTTAAGTATTGGCATAGATATTTTATAGAAAAAGATTTTGTTATGTTGCGACTGCGAGATTCAGAAGAGTGTTCTCGTAATGCGAAAGTCTTTCAACACAGTTATGGAGACCAACAAATTACAGGTGCCTTTGAGACGTGTATGATGTCGAATAATAATTGTGCTATTATTGTATAAGTATATATATAACTTTAATATTTAATAAACTTAAATTGTACACCCCCGTTTCATACTTTTATTAAAAATCCACTTCACCCAATAGTTATCTAGAAGAGATCGCTGTTAGCGATAATACCGCCGATTGCACACTTTATTTTCACTTAATTTTATTTATTTTTGCGTGTTTTATGTAAGGTGTGACGGAAAGAGTTATCTATTTACCTTTGTAATTTTTTAAATTCACTTGAATTGCAAGTTTGCAGGGCAGCCAAACTACAAATCTGCTAATGCCGTGTGCAGGCATATTTACTGACGTTGTGGATTTTCTTGTCTTCAACACAAGAAAATTGGTGGGAAAATGACTAAGAGCACACTAATGACAGGCTAAATAAGCGGTAGACAGAATAGCTATAAAATGCCTACGATCTGACTGACACGTCAATAGAGAGCGTTTTATTGACGGGCCTAAGACGCAAAACGCCAATAAATTCATTTTTTTATTCTAGATAAGCAAGCATTTGACCACTTTGTCACCTGATGGAAAGTGAAGATGCGGCCGAAGATGTATGCTTGCCTAGAAGATACCTATTATCTCTAGACTGACGCGCATTATATGTTATAACGTAAGGAAATATTATAAAGCGTCAGTAAAACAGGTCTAACGACGGGCTTAAGAAGCGGCAGACTGAACATTTCTATTAAAAAGCCAACAATGTGATGCGTCAGACTGTTTCCGTACGTCATAGCATAAGAAAACGTTTACAAACTTAAAATGAGGAAATGTAATGTGTCCGGGCCATCGGACCTTTAGAACGCAGCCACAAGCTTAATTTCCCTACCTTCCTGCATGTCCGTCCGCGGTCCGACAAACCCCATTGTCAAAACTTAAGTCTCAAGAACCATTTATTTGGGCTATATCCACGTAATGTATGGAGATTAGGCGGTGGACAGACGCGCCCGCACGTTGATCCGACATGATACATCAACGTCGAGCTGTGGACACTCCCCTTTACGTCCGTGGAACGTGGATGTAAAAAAAATGGGAAATTTGGATGTGGTGCACTTTACCATATTATCACAGTACTGTGCATCTAACATACATGTCTGTTAGTATGTTTGTTTCCTCTTCACGCTGAACTAATTTAGCTTATGCCTAGGATTAACACATACTTAGGCTACTTTTTAACTTGATCAACGCAAGCGAAGCCGCGAAACAGGGCTAGTATTAATTAATCGACACTTTTGATAAATTGTTGCACCATAGTGCACCCAATATTTTTAAATATTGTAATAAATAAAAAAATCTAAATGTTTTCTTCTTATAAATCCCAATCAACGTATTTGTAAGATAACTTACTTGCTTGCTTGCTTACATACCTTGTCGATATCCTGAATCTGTATTTTCACCAAAACATAGGAATCCTAATTCCTACTAATAAATTTTAGATCCGAAAGTTTCTGTGTAAGTATGCAAGTGTGTAAGTATGTTTGTTCCCTCTTCACGATTTAACGGCTCAACGGATTTTGATGAAATTTGGAATGTACGTAGCTTATAACTAGGATTAGCACATATGCTACTTTTTAACTCGATAATAGCGGGCGAAGCTGCGGGGCACGGCTAGTCTTAAATAATCATAACTACTGTTCACTTTAAGTACAAATACAAAGTACACTATCTCCGGAGTAAGAGCACATTGTTATGGTTTTCTGTCTTAGAATTAATCCTAACAACATTTTTACTATTCTTTTTGCCTCAGTCTCATCAAAATTTTTAGAGATGAGCAAAATATGGTTTGGTAAATGACTCTGCGCTAAGACCGCCTGTTGTTACACTTATATTCTAGATTATTATTCCTTGTCATGTATTTGTTAAGGTGTTCAATAAAGTGTTTATCTATCTATCTATCTGCAGAATCAAGCTATGAGCTTTGTAGTGTAGTTTTTGTTAACTAGCGAATTCTTATTCTTTCTTGCCATTCGTTCTTCACGATTTTTACTTTAGAGTTTATTTATAGCTTTACCTTGTTAATATCTTTATTGTTTTTATACAAAAGCTGTAATAATATATATACCTGCCTAACCGAGTAAGGGTTTTGGCCTCCTTTCCGCCCTACCTCCTACCCTGAAGCAGTATTATCACCTCAACACGCATTTATCGTTCCATGTAAAAGACTAATAGCGGAGTTGATGGTCATCTATTTGCATACCAACACTCACTCTACACTCACCAGTATATTTATTTCTTTGATTTTAGCTTTGCAATTAGTGCATTTTTTCAGTGTCTATAGTAATCAATCCTTCTAGTAATCTATTCTAGTTCTAATGCGAAAGTTTGTGTGTGTGTGTGTGAATGTTTGTTACTACTTATCTCCGTGACATATAAACCTATTTGAATGAAATTTATAATGAAGATTTCGAAATAACACATAAGTTATCAAACAAAACGAGTCGATAAATAGTTCTAGCCAATGTCGAGCCAATGTCAAGGTTTCTACCTTTAGATGCTCAAGAAGTTTTTGTGTAGTTTTAGGGTGGAAAGTACTCTCCTTTGCGTCACGCAGTCGGGTTAAAATAACAACACTTTATAAGTATTTTTATACAATATGTGACAAACAAAACGTAGCAAAAACCTTGCCAAAGTATAAGTTTACATTACAAAAATGAAAAAGAAAACTTTCAGGGTTGTCGCTTAAAAGCTTCTATAGTCGAAGGCGCGTACAGTAAGCGCTTTATTAATAAAAAATACACCTCCACGTCGCGTCTGCATCTCATAAAACGCAAAGTTAAATATACTAGAAGAGATTGCAATAATTGTTTCACAAAATGTTATTGCATTGCATTGACGACCCAGTTGGGGCAGTGGACAGGTCTCCGCCCTCTGCCGTGGGTCATGGCTTCGATTCCCAGCAGGAGCAAACATTCCTACCCTATGGATATTTTTGCTTCTGGTTCTGGGTGTAATGTGTGTGTGATGTGAATGTTTCCGGCACCCAAGATACATGTCTTTGAACTTAGTTTGGGGCTGTGAGCGTGAATGCTTTGTTTTATTGCAATTATTGGCTTTCAATCAATACTCACAGATTTTTGCCGAGAAATAAAAAAAGGCTGTCTCATTTTAGCATTATTTTTACCCGACTGCTGAGGTAGGGTTATGTTTTTCGCACGTATCTTGTATGTATGTATATAGTTCAATGGCACCTAAGGTTTTGAAATCATATAGGTCAAAATCATTCGCGGCAAAGCATTGTGCTCGTCACCTTGAGACACCTGTATTTACACCGGAAACATTGCTCTTTTTTTTTTAATGTACGATAGGCAAGCTCTTCAATCCGGAATACTGTTCAGAACTTCTTATTCTTCAAGTGTAAACAATAAATAGCCAGTATTTTTTTTACTTGTACTAGTCCATATTACAGGCATCAAATAATCTCTAAACAAGTCTACTGTGATTATATTTGTAAAAGTTCTGATTGAATATCAAGACAAGCGATTAACGCATGCCAGTGAATCAAATTTTTTTATTTACAATACTTGAAGTATATATACAACTACTAAACATAGGCTACGTTTCTTTTTAGGTATAATTTAATTTTTGTGAACTCAATTTCAAATGCATAATCTGCTGCTTTATAAACGAAAAAAAAGGAGGAGATTCTCAGTTTGATAGTTTTTTTTATATGTATTACATACGAATTTTGTTTTCAGGTGAATCGATTTTAATTAATCATTTTTTTATTTGTAAGCTTGTGCTTCTCATGTGGTCCTATTTAAATTTGATCAAGATCTGAATAGAAGTTTTTAAGTTATCCTCAATTCATTTAATTTGATCAATGGTTTCTAAACTTAAGCGGTGGAGTCGATTTTTTTCAACTTTGCTTGCGTTTAAATTATTTTGATGTACTTCCAGAACTCTACATCTTTGAAATATATCGGAGCACACTACAATGTTTTCGTTCGATCAGGAGCTCATGCCACTGAAATGAAGTCGGGTATTAGAAACGCTATCTTCTAGGCTAGTTTAAATTTGTTTGCTAACATTTTGCTCCGGAAGCAACCGTTTATAGGCTATGAGTTGATATTGCATGACGTGAATATGACTCCTAAAATCTAAAGGAAGTAGTTTTAAGGAAAGTTTTTAAAGGACGTATGTTGAGAATCTAAACAACGGGGTCTTGCTTATTCTCTTTCCATTTTTTTTTTGTATATATAAAGCATCCAGCCTATGCTCCACAAATAACTGTGTTAAATAGCACAAATTAGGTAAAACAAATAAAAGTATAAATAACAATACTATTCTTAGAAAGTGTCGCATCAATTCTTTCTGCTCTTATTTTTCATAAATCGCGAATTTTGTACTATTAAATTAAAATTAATACAGGAATTATCGCAATGAATAAGCAATTTTAATTTGAATTTAAGAAGCCTTACCATGCAAGCGCATCTGGTGTCACACAATTCCATATTTTTATGGTAGAAACCTAGAGAAAAAGATCTTGAGATGAATGTGACAACCCACTAGTAGTACTAGCTACTTGAATTATAGTTTACCACCTTTAAATAGAAAATCTGTCGCTAAACACATAACGGTGTTCCGGCAATTATCCTTGAGGAACGTATCTCATTCTAAGCATGGCGTGTTACATCATTACTAATCAGCAGATGAAATACTGGTCAAACTATTATCAGACATGAAAAAAAAAACAAAGTTTACTTATAAACTTGTCTCATTAGACTGGAATGACCTAATATGAGGACCATCAGCAAAAAAATTATGTGTATATTCAGTTTTCAAAATTTTAACTTAGAATTACTATAAATTCATATTTTATGAACTCATATAATATTACTGATATAATATTTACTAACCCTACTTTCATCATCACAAAGCCCAATCAACTGTTTGCGAGAGGTCGTCGCAAATAATCGAAATTAGAATTTATTAGTACAGGAGGCAGGGGTTCAATTTTGTACCTTGTGTAGCAATAATGCGTAAAAAACTCATCTCCGACCCCCACGACCCGTTGGACCCCCAAACACAGGAATGGATTAAGTAAGATAGTTCACTTATATTTGGGGTATGTATTATTAGTTATTGTTTAATTCCATCCCAATCGCATAAGACAGGTAATCTCTTCCAGTTTGTTCCGATTTTTTTTATTTCACATTAAAGGTCCTAGTCACAAGTCAAGTAAAAGAGTCACGGTCCCGTCATAGTCAAGTCGTGCCCTAGTAAAATGGTAGGAACTTTAGTAGAACTTCTATTGGATTTTTGGAGCGAAGGCGAAAATTACGTTTTTCAACTTGGTATCATTTGCCTACACTTGTGCACGTTTACTAAGTATTAACGGTTAATAATCCACCATTATTACACATTGACACTCGAATAATCACAGGTTTTTGAAATTTAAAAAAAATCAACAACGTTATTTATTAAATTTCGCGGCGAAACTAGAGAACAATGGTTATATTGACTAACATATTTTTTTACTATGTTAATAAAAAAATATATGTTGTGATATATTTGTGTGATGAGTATGTTTCCGAAACCCACAACACCAGACTTCGAACTTATATTTGTTAGTGTTAAAGCGTTTATACAGGGTAATTTGTAAGACCCTGGTTCTTTTTCTAACCCTCAGCTCATTTAATTGTACTTTTTTCTTCTGTGTGCAATATTTTCGTAATAATTAAGATGATGTATCAATCCCAATCTACAATTAAAAATTGTTTAAATTACATTGTCCCGCAAAAAACAGATTCACCGTTATATGCATGACAACACCAACAACAGTCGACACTTGAGACCTTAGACTTAACAAATAAGATTATAACAATATATTTTAAAATTTATTTGAAAAATCATGTAACAAAATTTGCAAGAGCGGACTACTAAAAAAGTTGGTCTTAATGATCGAAATGATGTCTCAGGAGACTTTAGGTATTTTATTAATTAACCTGTATAATGTTTTTTGTAACATTAACAAATGAATCAAGTTTGCCTCGGGATAGCCTCATTCCTTAGAGGGTTCGTCTCCAGGTGGCGAATAAGGGAATATCTGTAGAGAGGTCAAACTCCCAGTTCAAATTCAAATTTAAAACCGCTATAATGATGTCAGTATGGATAAGCTGTAAAAATAAAAACAATTGGAACATATTGTTACACTAAGCGAACTTGTTGTATACAAGTCGTAAGTTCTAACAGATATTTTAACAAAAAGAGAATTGTCGATAATAAATCATTGTCAGCCCACACGATATAGAACCCTAGATCCATCTCTGGCACACTCCCACCCCGCCGGTGAAATATGATGTTTTCCCAACCCGCGCGGACGCGATTAGAAAATTCGTCGCGATATGTGTGTGTGATAGTTTCCATGTGAATATTGGATGGGAATTTGTACGATTCGGTTTGAATTTGGTTATAAATGCAATCGTTGTTATGTTGTCTGGTTAAAATGAATTAATTTGAAGTAACAAGCTCTTTAGTAGGTACTAGATTACTTGTAAATTTTTAGATTAGAGCTATTTACGTTTATCATCCGTTCTGCGAAGGAGTGGATCTCATTGCCTTCGTCCTTGTTCCCCGAACAGTATAATCTGAGAATCTTTAAGTCAAGAGTGAATAGGTTCTAGGCAAGCATGCTACATCTTAAGCCGCATCACCGCTTTCCATCAGGTGAGATTGTGGTCAAACGCCTGCTTATCGGATATAAAATAAAATAACCAAGCTAATAAGCATAAAAAAATAAGAATGTAGGTAATAAGGTTACAGTATTTGCATTTAAAGTGCAGTAAAGAATTAACGGTAAGTAAGTGTGAGTACATTTAATGTTTTTTTATCACTGATAGGATACCATTTAACTACTTCCTTATACCTAATGGTAAGTAATAATGTGGTCGAGGGTGGTACATATGCTAAGCTTATAATGAGTAATTCTTAAGAGCCATTTCGCAAAATGTGGGCGCTCGCGCCGTAATGTACGGCGCTTGCATTTACATCGCAATTTATAGCAGTTTCAAATGATGATAAATATTATTTCGTGAGTAATGTAATTAATTGATTATTGTTTTTTACTTTTGATTTAGATTCAATAAAGACCAAAGTCACATAAACGCATAAATTTGGTATCACATATGTGACTATTTAAAAAAAATGGAGGTAAAGAAGGGTTAACATAGGGTTTTTATTTGATTTTTATTAATCAACGTAAATAAATATCAAAATTCTGCTACATTATGTGTCAATTATATTACGTGCCTGATGTTTAGGCATAATTAACTGATTTTAAATTCTAAGAAAGACTAAGATTCAATTCATTTTAATCAGTGTATAAGGAAATTAAATTTTACTCTGTTGTCCTTTTACTAAAACTCAGTTCTGAAGATTGAATATTATAAAATAATTAGAGATGTTTTAAAAAATCTGTTACATTATGTGACAATTCCAAAGATTGATCTTTATTTAACAAATATAAAACACTATGAAATCTTTTCTCAAGATAGTAAATTAGGCGCTAGGCGTAAAATCTTTGATTATTCACTGAACGTGCGAAATGGTTCATTTTAGGCTCATAACAGTTCCCTTTTAATTTTAATCTCTACTTTTATCGTTCGTACAACGATACAAAGGTGTCTTCAAGTCTAACGTGAATAGGTATCTTCTAGGCAAGCAGGTTCCATCTTCAGCCGCAGCGTCACTTTCCATCAGGTGAGATAGTGGTCAAAACTTGACTATCCCAAATTCCGGTAGACATCTAAATATATATAACTCAAAGGTGACTGACTGACTGACTGACATAGTGATCTATCAAAGCACAGCCCAAACCACTGGACGGATCTGGCTGAAATTTGGCATGCAGGTAGATGTTATGACGTAGGCATCCGCTAAGAAAGGATTTTGATTAATTCTACCCCCAAAGGGATAAAATAAGGGATGAAAGTTTGTATGAAACTTTGTCAATTTTAAAATAATACTTCTTAACGCAGGCGAAGCCGCGGGCAAAAGCTAGTATACCTATATAGGTAGAATCCCTCTTGCCATCAGGCGAGCGTTTTGCTTTTCTAATTTCATCATCATCATCTGCCTATGGAAGTTTACTGGTGGACATAGGCCTTCCAATTGCACGCCACTGAGCACGATCCTCTGCTTGTATCATCCAGATCCTGCCAGCCGCCTTTCATACTAATAATTTCCATGTGAAAGATCAAACGACATTGTAAAGAAAACTGGATTCCCCGTTATCTATTCATATCTTAACAAACCCTTTTACAAAACCCATTCGATTCTGTTTAACACGGCCATTCATTTTCATCTGCCGACGTTACCCAATATCCTGCTGAATATTTATTTAACATATCATATCAGCATTAGCCTGATATATAGGAGGCATTGATCCTGCGAGTGGGCACACGCCTGATTTATGAAACGGGGTGTTTTGTTAGGAATAGGACTGTAGTACTGTTGTTTGAATAAAAACGTAACACTATGTCTATTTCAATTATTGATTCATAATCCTACTAATATTATAAATCCGAAAGTTTGTGTGTAAGTGTGTAAGTATGTTTGTTCCCTCTTCACGCTTTAATGGCAGAACGGATTTGGATGAAATTCAGAATGTACATAGATTATACCTAGGATTAACACATAGGCTACTTTTTAACTTGATAATAGCGGGCGAAGCCGCGGGGCACGGCTAGTAATAAATAATTCTAAAATAATAGCCATGCCTCACGGCGTCGCTCGCGTTAATAATGTAAAAAAGTAGCATATGTGGTATTCTGAAACCTAAACTATCTACTTCTAAATTTCATGAAAATCGGTTTATTTGTTACGGAGATACGTTGTAACAAACATTCAAACACACACACACAAACTTTCGCATTTATAATACTAGTAGGAAGTAATATTGGATAGGATATCCAACGTGGCATCCTACTAATATTACAAATCAAAAAGTTTGTGTGTGTGTAAGTATGTTTGTTCCCTCTTCACACTTTAACGGCTGAACGGATTTGGATGAAATTTGGAATGTAGATAGATTATAACTAACACATAGGCTACTTCACTTGAAAATAACGGGCGAAGCCGCGGGGCACGGCTAGTCATAAATAAAAAAAACGCTTTCACACTCATAGCCCACTAAGTTCGATGATTTACATCGATTATTGATTTATATCTCAGACACAATCACACCCAAACTCGAACGGTATAATCTGGGAGACTTCAAGTCAAGAGTGTATAGGTACGTTCTAGGCAAGCATGCTACATCTTCGGCCGCATCATCACTTTCCATCAGCTAAGATTGTGGTCAAATGCTTGCCTATCGGGCATAAAAACAACACAAATTTCCCATTTGGGGAGAAACCGATGCCCATCGCTTAAAAGGCAAACGTGCACCCAATGAACCCACGGGCAATTAACTGTGCCAACGGGCAATATACGTAACAATTTCTGTATCAACTCAACGCGAATTTCAATTTACTCCCAAGACACAGCCATACCTATATATTTCTATAGGTATAAGTGACATACTGACGTATCACTTTACCTTTCCACTTTCCATCGCCGACACGTATTGGAAGAGATGCTAATGATATTATGGAAAAATTGGCTCCCGCACTAGTGTCGACAATTCGATATCGATAGGGTGTGACTATCGACAAAAGAAATTACATGCGTGCTCTTTAGGGTAATCGTGCACTGATAGACCAAATGCCCAATGTCAACGATATAGCAGCTTGTAGAGTCAAATCAGTGTAAATTCGATAGAATGGAGGTGCGGTAGGAATTGCGATACGACCAATCGTATAATGCTGTTTATCGATTTTCATTAGTTTAGATTCTAAGAAACAATAATTTAAACATAAACAAAACCTTAAAAAACCGATTTCAGCGCTTTATCTTAGGAACTCTTGATCAGATTAAATGAATTAAACACGCATTATTGAAGATAAAATTACTGGTCAGATCTTGATCAAATTTAATCGGGACCAAATTGAAAGCACTTTTTGAAAGCACTAAGCTTTTTAATAAAAAATGATTGGTCAAAATCGGTAGAAAAAAGTTCCGACACGCAAAAAAATAGTCGAATTGATAACCTCCTCCTTATTTTGAATGGGTTAAAAATTTAAAATGTCGGTAGAATTAAGGTAAGGTACGAATTGAGATACAAACACACCATGAATTTTACCGATTCTTAGTGCTTTTACATCTATAAAACAAAAAATATTTTTCTATATCTCTCGTTTAATTCTAATGTCTAACTTCTAACGACGAGAGTATTCTAATGTCACAAAATAATAAATAAAAAATCCTGAAGCATAATTACCTCAATTAATGATCTGATAGAGGTCCAGTGTAACACAAACAACAAAAAACTGTGTTTAAAACAAGATACGATAGAAGAACTTTTGGATTACATGGATTTTATTATTATTCATCATAGCGTTTATCCCCACCACTTTATGTCACAGAAAAAGGTTGCGGATCATAATATAATACAATACAAAAACTCTTTATTGACACCAAAATATAAATACAACTTAAGAGAAACTTATAAAGATAGGTACAATGGGCGGTCTTATCGCTAAGAGCGATCTCTTCCAGACAACCTTTGGATGGAAATATAAACGAAAAGACAATGTAGGGATGGTGGTGCGATAAAATGAATGAAATAGATTTAAAAATAATTTCAAAGCCCTCCAATAAAAAGTTTCACTTTGAAAAGGTAACATAAAATAAAAGGTAAATATTTAATATAATTATACAGTTGATATTATTTTGTATAAAAAGTAAATCTGGTCATGGATAATATGAAAAAGTGTGCGTTTCCCCTAAGGGCGAAGGGCTGACGTCACAAACTAGAGTAAATGTGATGGAAATAGGAGGATTTGTTTACCCATTTCTTCTCACACTTTTGACGCTAAAAGGTGGAGCGGCTGTATTTTTGCTTGCTTTTGTAATGATTGAATAAATTTTGCAATTGTTGAAGTAGCCTTCATATTACAATGTCTATGATGATTTCTAACGTCTACAAAAAATGTGCTAAAGTATGCTGATGATAGGTATTACGTATTATATGTATTTGAACGGCCCTTTAGGTTAGTTGGGTGCGCGTTCTCTTTCTAAGCGGGGTTCAATCCAGAACACAATATTTCTCCCCAAGAAAAAAATATGTTTCTGATTATGGTTGGGGTTGTTAACCTAATTAAATACTGTTAACCTAGTTAAGCTAATTAAAAATTAAAATATTATGAATACTCATAATAATACACTTAATAATTGCATTAATTTAATTCTAATATTTAATGGGTAATTGTGATTTTGTTTTGAATATGATTTGTATTTAATATTATTGTAATGTTACTAATTAATTAATGAATTATTGTGAATGATAAATCTAAGTTACTTGAAAAAAGAAATTATTATTTTTGATGTTTCATTGTTATTTACGACTATCGACTTGACAACAAAGTAAATCAATTTTTTTTACTGTTAACTTGAACTATTTTTATGACTTTCATACCTAACTTAAATAATTGAAATGCAAGCAAAGCTTATAAACCCGACTTCATAACTTATATTTCGGTTTTGGCTTAACCGATTTCGAAATTTATATGGGACCTCCTCTGAAATATACTCTACCAAACAAAAAAAATATCAAAATCGATCCATAATTGGCGGAGATATCGCGTAAAATAAATACAAAAAAAACTTACAATCGAATTGAGAATCTCCTTTGTTGAAGTCGGTTGAAAATATTTATTTCTTTGATCAAAGTTTTATCCGTTAATAGCAACGGGCCAATTGCCTATATTTCCTAAAACTAAATTAAAACTTAATACAGCAAAGACCTATGTTACCTAGAAGACATCGAGCTTATAGGTAATTCAAGTGCTCAAGCCACTATTAGTTTATTTTTAAACACTGGCTAAATGCAAATAGGTTGCAAACCCAAATTTAAAAGAAAATCTCGACTGACAGCCGAGTTGGGAAACACTGTGTAGGTAAAGGAGCAATTATAGTGTCATACAATTTTATGAAAAGCTAAAAAAAAAATTGATGTGAAATTCTGATTCGCTAACTTTTTGTGACGAAAAGTGGTGGGAATTAAAATGTTTCCAATTTATAAAAAAGTTTCACTTCTATCGTGTAAATTCACGGCCAATCCTGTTTTTTTTATCCATCCGGGTGTAAATAATTCTTATTATTAAGTCTGCTGACTATACTGGTTCTAAATAACTTTGAAGAATAGCCCTCATTTTGTGCCTAGATTCTCCTATTTCATTCCACTCCCGCGTATCCCTCATGAGCCTATTGAAACTAACACTATCCTTCCCGGCCCCAATTGAATTTATTTAGAAATTTTCTGAACAAAATATTAGGGAACGCTATTTATCAGTGTTCGACGTTAGACGTCGCAAAACCAACACATTTATCCTGCAGTAAAAGACGTACTCGGGACGAGTAGTGGAGCAATAGCCCCGAAATTAAAGAAATTTCAGTTTTTATTTCGAGTACAACATAGCCAGACAACCAGACGTACAGACATCGATTTATGGTAGATATTCCAACAGTGCGCACGAAGCGTTTTGCTTCCACATTCATCATGCATATCGCAAAGGAGTGGAATTCCTTGCCCGTGTCTGTGTTTCCCGATGGTATAATCTGGGAGTCTTCAAGTCACGAGCGATGAGGTATCTTCTAGGCAAATGTGCTCCATCGTCATCCCCATCTTCACTTTTCATCGGATGAGATAGTAGTCAAACGTACCATGAATAAAAAAAGAATAAAAAAGACTCAAAAAGAGTATTGCATCTGGCATTAGGTATATTTTTCTTAAGTTAACAGTTATGCACCATTTAGATAGGAGACAGTTTTCAGCTGGGATTTTTGTACATTTTTGTGTTTTATCTGTAAGACAGTGGGTATAGTCCGCGCTTTGATTATATTATATAATTAAAGAGTCCGCGTACAATAAAGAGTGTGATTTCGACCTGTCCACTGTCAACTATTTTCCATCTTCTGCTAAAAAAAAATCTAGCTAACTCTGAGTTACTTAGAATGTACCGTTGTTCCTTTCTATGGTAAATTATTTTTTTTCTAGGCTTAGTGTGTTACTATTACTTACCATCCTAAACCACATTATAACTTACCATCACGTGAGATTGTGGTCAAACGCTAACCTATAAAGGATATGATTGAAATATACTAAGGAAACGCAAAGGATTAGCATTCCTTGCAGGAGTCTCGATAGGCCGTAAGAGAATAGTATCTTCTAGGCGAATTTAAATTTTCAACCGTTTTATCGCTTTCTATCGTGAGAGATAGGGGCCAAATGATCGCTTATATTAAAATAATTAAACGCTAGCAAAGCCTAAATAATTAAACGCAAGCAAAGCTTAAAAAAACCGACTTCAACGCTTTATCTTCGGAACCTTGATCAGATTTAATGTTTTAATAAATAAATCTGATTCACACATTATTAACGATAACTAAAAAAAAAAGAGGTCAGATCTTGATCAAATTTCTACGGGACCTAATGAAAAGCACCAGTTTTCAAATAAAAAAATAATCATCAAAATCAGTTTACAACGAAAGAAGTTATGAGGTAACTTTAGAAGTCGGTCAAAAACGAGAACATCGTCAAAGTAGTCCACAGAATACGCATTATTGACGATTTTTCAAGAACTAATGGTCCGATCTTGATCAAATTTAAATGGGATCAATAGGAAAACAACATCTTTCATAAGTGTCGAAATAAATTATTTTTCTTTCTTTCTTTCTTTTAATGCCCTTGGTAAGGTCCTAGATCCACCTCTGTCCTAGATACACCTCACATACAAAACTGGAGTGCGATTACATAATATATTCCGGTGTCGTGGTGTTAGGGCAATTTTTCTATCCGCACCCATTTCTAAGGCCTGCTAGAGACGTGGTATTGCTTCTAATTCAACGAAATGAGGATAGGAATGAGCTTTCGATCTCACAGAGAAGTCTGTTTACCTCATTTGGTTATTCACGTATTTTATATTCTGGGTTACTTGTAGAGAAGCGACTATGTGATAGTAGACAGACGGCATAGAAAAGTAGGTACCTAATACCTACACTCATGATGTTTTTTTTAAAGACATAATGACATATATTTATTTGTGGCAAAAAGAAATTGAAACTGATAAAAGGGTACAAACGGTTTTAAGTTTTTGAACTTTTACCACAAACCGTCCTCAACTCAGCATAATGCCGGTTTCAAAAACCAGCGCTGGTCTTCCGTTGGGAACGGCAGGTGACGTCGCGCATGAAATAATAACACTGCACAGCTGTGAAAGAAAAACAAACACACATTTTTTATGTGAAACAGGCAACATTATTCAAACACATTATCATCTATCTATGAAACGCAGCGCAGTGAAGTGGGTAGTGTGGCAACATTTTTGTCAGACTACCCGTAACACATTATTTTTTTTACCTTCGATAGGCTAGCGACTTGACCACTATTCGACCGCTTGGTAACTGATAATATTGACGAAGGTGGTAAACTAGCTGTTACTGGCTCTTAAAGATACCAAGTAGCTGCTGGAAGACCATTTATTGCATCACAATATATTTTTCTACTTGAGGGTGCATACATAAAATGCCCTATATCCTATCTACAGCATGCATAAAATGCCCTATATCCTATCCTAGTCTACCACTATGGATCATAAACATAAACATAAACATAAACGCATTCACACTCACAGCCCCACACCAAATTCAAAGACTTGTGTCATGGGTGCCGGAGACATTCACATCACACACATAATCACATCTAGAAATAAAAACATAAAATTTTCCTTGGGGAGAACACTCTCTTGAAAATGCCAAAGCAGATGTTGTATAACATATGCCATTTCTAATATTTTATTATATTTTCAAATAGATTCGTGTCTTACAATTTTGAGTTTAATGTTAGTTGAAAAAGTTTAGATTTATGACTGTGACTTTGTATTTTTTTTTTTTTTTTTTTATTTGTGACCACTATCTCACCTGATGGTAAGTGACGATGTGATCGAAGCTGGTAAACACACTAGACCTGGAATACGCAGGCTCTCAAGGATAACTGCCGGAACACCGTATTTGGCTTGGCGGCAGACTTTCAACTTGATGGTGGTAAGATACTTTAAATTTTATTTTTTATTTATGAAGTACAACAGCCGTTATTTACAGCTAATTACTCTTATTTACATCTAGAAAAAATAATTATAAAGTCTCTAAGCAGTTACAGCTCATTCGTAGTAAATCTTCCGATCGTGGTTGCATAGATAACATCTTAATGAAATCTGCATTGAACTGTCCGTTGGCGTTGGCTCGTCCGCGTCTAAGCAGATGTATCGGGTTCGATTACCAGCGCGAACATATGTTATCTCCCAAGGAAAAATTGAGTTTTTGGATCTGGTTGTGATTGTTTGTGTGATGTGAATGTTTCCGCCACCTACGACACAAGTCATCAAAATTAGTGCGAGCTTCTGAGTGTGAAAGCGTTTATGTAATTTACCAGCTCATATGATTGTTTCATCATCTTCCTTTTCTAAATATCTTACAAAGACAGGAATCTACTCTTATCCTATTTTCATACATTGACACTATTCTACCAATAGGAAATATTTCACAAATTCATAGTCCTATGAAAGAAATATCCAGTAAATTCCAAAAAAGGCTAATATGGGCCGGGCCGCAGTCCAAGATTATCTGGGCAAGCGTAAAATTTATGTTAATGACGTCCTTACAAAGGAAAATAACATGCCGTTAAACCAAAGAAAACCATCCCCGATAACGTGTCCCCGTTAAATGAACGGAGTTTCATGTTATTCTTGAGTCATTCGACATTTTATATCGAACGCGTTGTCATATGAATGTCATAACTGTAATTTCTTATTTAACATTTTCTTAATGTAAAAGAACTATTATATAAATTTGATGCTGAGAACTTAACGAGTAATTTCGGAACTAAATAACTACATCCGCAACCAAAAAAACATAGGTAATATCAGTGAACAATTCATTTTTCCACATATCCAGTTATCACCGTTTTATCATACACTCTAAAGTCTTATAACTTCTTATTTCATAAATAAGCAGAAAAATTGTTTAGTAAATGAATGGTAAACTGCACAAGCGCTTTCTGGCGACTACATAATAAGATGTACTCAGGTTTATATAATTCCTGTATTAGTCAATTAACAATGTTAAAAAAGATATAAAATGCGCCGCCGAATTTCTTGCCAGGTTCTTCTCAAGATGACTGCAATTTTGCCTGTCTGTAGTAGTCATTTAAACGATACCTTGCAAACACTTCTACAATAATTTCCTGATATAATTATAATATATCGTGTTAGATATTTTCGGGCATATTTAAAACGAGGCTGGCTTAATTGATAAACTTTTGTATATAGATTTTCTAGCTTTCATGAGTGCCTCTTCGGAGCCCAAGTGAAAATAAAATTTTGATTTTAGCTGAAAAAAAAAATTATATATGGATGGTAGAGAATTTAGCGAGTGATTCCGGAATCGCACACAAAAACTACAGCCGCACGCAAAAAACGTAGCTCCCAGCGAACAATTCATTCGTCCCATACTCAGTTATCACCGGTTTATCATACGCCCGGGGCCCGCTGTTACTCCTACTCAGATTATTTTAAGCTCCAACCCTTAACGTTTGATTAAACTGCCGTTCCTTAGACGTTTTGGTGGGGTGACCGTATGAGAAGTTATACAAATCGTTGATCGTGGAGGTTATCTTCTTTTTGGGAATTTTGTTGATATTTGTGCGTGTGGAACTGTTAGATTTAAGATTTAATCCTAGTAATATTATAAATCCGAAAGTTTATGTGTAAATGTGTGTGTAAGTATAATCTAGTATATTATCCGAACGGTATAATCTGGGAATCTTCAAGTCTCGAGTGAATAGGTATCTTCTAGGCAAGCATGTCCCATCTTTGGCCGCATCATCACTTTCCATCAGGTGAGATAGTGGTCAAATGCTTGCCTATTCTGCATTAAAAAAAAGTATGTTTGTTCCCTCTTCACGCTTTAACAACTGAACGGATTTGGATGAAATTTGGAATGTACATAGATTGTACCTAGGATTAACACATTTTTAACTTGATAATAGCGGCAAGACCGGCACGGCTAGTATAATATATATTTTTGTGGAGAGAGGGTATAGGAAGGCCTTTGCCCTGCAGTGGGACACCGTAGGCTCATAATAATATCTTTTTTCACAACTACGAGTACATACGTGTATAACTACGTGTACATAAGATGGTATAAATATAATTAGAGGCATCAACAGCTTGCTCATTTCGGGCCTACAATATTAATTTCAATACTGGTAACGTGGAAACGTTGCCAGTATTCTGGGCACTTTACTTCGGCAAGCGGTTTACAAAATTTTTTAGTACTATTTGTTTTAAACCCTTTTTGTAATGTTATCTGACGTTGTTATTATAATTCGAGTAATTTTGATTAATATACTTAAGATATTTTTGTATTTAATTAAATGTTTATTAATATACACTACTTTGAACTCTAACATACTCGTTAGTTCTAGTAAAGTTTCTACCATTTTATTCGGACACGACTTGACTATGATTGGACCGTGATGATTTTTCTTGACATTGACTGTGACTTGCGACTAGTACTTCTCATATGAAACGTGTAATAAACTTGAAATATTTTTTTAGTTGATATTGGCCGAATGCCAATCGCCTGGCTTGCTACCAAAGTAGCTTACCACCATCAAGTTGAAAGTCTGCCGCCAAGCCAAATACGGTGTTCCGGCAGTTATCCTTGAGAGCCTGCGTATTCCAGGTCTAGTGTGTTTACCAGCTCCGATCACATCGTCACTTACCATCAGGTGAGATAGTGGTCAAACACTAGCCTGTCACAAATAAAAGAAATAAAAAAAAGGGATGCACAAGATTGCGTAGCCCTGAAAGAAAAAAGAAATCAACATAAACGCTTTCACACTCGCAGTTCCACACTAAGTCTGATGACTTGTGCCGTGGTGCCGGAAACATTCACATCACACACACGATCACAACCAGAACCAGAAACACAAATTTTCCTTGGGATAAAACTTGTAGTACTAACTTACCCAACTATCAATACCTTTAAATATATTATGTTTCAATGTTATATTCGACTTAAAACACGAAAATTTCGATTTATTTTGTAGTTGATTACTTTCGGACAAATTAGTTGTCCTTCATCAGGATGAGTCGACTTCGATGAGGATGAGCCGCACGCCTCCGCGTATCGCGCGTCTGACTCATCCTGATGAAGGACAACTAATTTGTCCGAAACTAGTCGACTACAAAGTAAGTCAACATTTTTGTGTTCTGAGCCGAATATAACATTGAAACATAATGTGTAATACTTACGATAGTTTTAACATTAAAACCTTCAAATATATAAAGGCGGGAAGTACCACAGGGTAAAGCTGTTTCGAATACTTACAGTTGCCACTTGATTCCCTCCACGGTGCAATCATGCGAAACCTTAAGAAGCCTTTGTTCTCGCCTCCCCTTTCCTAATTTCCACTTTGAGTGAATGCAAAAGGCTGAGGTTATTCTGAACTCACGGTGTGTTGCTTGCATTTCAGTATGTATTTTTTAGCAGACATAAGTATAGGTTATTCTGTACTAAATAGGCAAGCATTTGAGCACTATCTCACCTGATGGAAAGTGAAGATGTGGCCGAAGAAGTAACAAGCCTGCCTAGAAGATACTTCACTTTTTTTTAAAAAAGGTAAAAAAAGAATACCCCTATTTAATAATACCCCACTTCACACATTCGTTAGTTTTTTTATAATACTAGCCGTGCCCCGCGACTTCACCCGCGTTAATTAAGTAAAAAAGTAGCTTATGTAGTTATTCCGGAACCTGAACAATTTACATTCTAAATTTCATAAAAATCGGTTAATTCGTTACGGAGATACGTGGTATCAAACCTTCACACACACACACACCCACACAAACTTTCGCATGTATAATATTAGTTGGATGGCGTCTGGTTGTCGATATAATAATATTGAATTTTCATTACTATCATGTCTTTAGTGACACTCGTAAGATAAGGACAGATCGATTGACGTTAGAATCATCACAATCGGCCCGCGTGTTTGGTCTCTAGAACGCCACAAAGGAACAAACATACATAAACTGATAAACACACCACCTTCGTTTCGCGCAGTCGTGTAAAAAGAAAGACTGGTGGAAAAAGAAAGAAAGAGATACAGACGGACTTTCTTGTTTTTTTTTTGTCATTTTACCACTATCTCACCTGATGGAAAGTGATAATGCGGCCGAAGATGTAACATGCTTGCCTAGAAGATTCACTCGAGACTTGAAGACTCCCAGATTATACCGTTCGGGGAACAAAGACAATGATGATCAAAGACAATGAGATCCACTCCTTTGCTGTACGGATGATGAACGTAGAAGCAAAACGCTTTGAGCGAACTGGAGGTATGTCGACCATAAATGGATGACGTTTGATAGTTTGTCTTGTTGTTAGATGATAAAAAAGGCATGGGGGAATTAACTCATGTAATTCCTGTGCACACTCTCCAAAATGTAAACGATAGAATACCGATAAGATTATCTTGTTATTTATGGAATTATGTGATGTAATCTAACTGTTATTTTATCATCTGTTACGCATACATGATAATATGCTTGTATTGGGTTACAGTGTTGATCACTATTTTGCATAGAAGAGATTGCATAGAAGACCTATCTGCATAGTATCTTTACGTCGTCTTTTATAATTATGCTGTTCCCATACATTTGGAACGTACTCGTACTTATTTCACTTAGTAAGTTTAATCATATGATGAAAAGTTTTTTATAATAATAATTTATTTATTTATGCATAAACTTATTAATAAGGTACGAGATTGAGGAATAGATCCCACTAGGATTCCCTGTCTAGACTATTTCTCTTTCAAAAATCATTAAACTTATTTAAAAATATATTAACGTAACATAATAATTTTGTTTTTAATAATGTGTGTGTCGCGAGTAGTTTGTGTGTGTGTGTGTGTGTTGTGCATATAATTTATTTTATATGCTTACTTAAATGCTTGCCTCGTAATATTTTGTAATACTTTTGATTTACAGATAATATGCGAAATGGATATGTTAAATCCGAATTCGCAAAATGATCTTAATGTGAAAATAGCTAGTGTCTAATTTCAAATTCGAAAAAGTTTAGCATTAAAAAAACACAAATATACCTACAAAAATCTAAGCAGTACACTAGCAAACATTCCCCTCTCAATTCCAATATTACCGGAATGTAATAGCGCGATAAATTCTTACCACGTACATTCGAATACACAAATCATCTAATACACAATATCGCAAATATTTCTCGACCAGAACACTGGGTGACACGGGACTACAGCTTTCACGGGACCCAACTAAGAAAATACAAGACTGAGACAGCAATACATTTTTCCGGACGCTAAAGCGAGAGGGGAACAGAGAAAAATTAAATTATATTTCCCAATGGTGTCAGCCAGTTATTAAGTGGCCAGACGCCATTTTGAATTATTATACTTTTTATTTCTGCAGGTTTTCCCTTTTGTACGAGGAATTCCTTTTATTTGTAATAGTTGGGAGTATTGGAAATGGATTCGGTCGAAATGTGTTATAGTTATAAATCAATTGAGGTATTTTTCTTGAGGTGTACTTTTCTCTTTGTAGCTAAATCGAAAATGATTTTTACTTTACTAGTTAAACCCTGCAGCTTCGCCTGTGTTCGTAATGATAATGATTATTCACAATAATAATTAAAACAACACGGTGTGCTACAATTTCTTTTTTTTAATTTTGTGTATTTTATTTTGCTTCTACGTTTATCGTCCGAACAGCAAGGGAGTGGAACTCATTGTCTTTATTTCCTGAAAGGTGCAATCTGGGTGTCTTCAGTGTATTAGTCTAGAGTGAATTAGGTATCTTCAAGGCAAGCATATTATACATCTTCAGCCGCACCTTCACTTTCCATCAGATGAGATAGTGGTCAAATGCTATTTAGCATAAAAAAAAGTAAGTAACCTATTTTAAATAGGTTAACTAAGAGGTTAAATAAACCTACTTCCAACTTTTCAAGATCGCTGAACTTTTTGGAAATAAAATATTATGTCGTTATCATAAACCTCTTCAACTGCCAGTTGGCGTAGTTTATCGCGAATCCGCCTACTATGCAGCGAGATTGGATTCGATCACATCACACACACACACACACTCAGAACCAGAAACACAAATTTTCTTTAGGAGGGAACATTTGTGTTTTCACCGGGAATCGAATCCAATCTCGCTGCATAGTAGGCGGATTCGCGATAAACCTCTTCAACTGCCAGTTGGCGTAGTTTATCGCGAATCCGCCTACTATGCAGCGAGATTGGATTCGATTCCCGGTGAAAACACAAATGTTCCCTCCTAAAGAAAATTTGTGTTTCTGGTTCTGAGTGTGTGTGTGTGTGTGATGTGATTTCTTTCGTCACACTACACAAGCCTTCGTGTGTGGCTGTGTGAGTTACGTTTTATCTATATAGGAGCACTTCCCATGATATACGAACCAACTCTACCACATCTCATAATTTAAGGCCAAAAAATCAGCATCCAAAGTAATCCCGCGACAATCGTAAAAACTAGGCAAAAACTGTATTTACGGTGCCCTTCGGGGCTCCGGGACAGGTGCGAGGGCAATATTCTAATGTGAGCCCGCCATCCATAATAATATAGCACCACCCTTTTACGCAGCACTGCATGACATGTGGGTTAGGTGTAACTCACTCGGTAGTTCTGTGAACCTATATCTACTGAGTAGATTGTATTATGTTAAGGTAACCTACCTGAAATAAAGTAAGCTGAAAATATGAAGAAAAGTGGATAAAGTTTAGTATTAAATTTAATAAAGCGTTTATGTTACAAAAAATAATTGTTATTTTTGTGTAGCTCAAGCCCAGGATCCCGCACTAGGGAAAGTCCTGTGACTTGGGATACAGTTTCTTCCGTCCACTGTTAAATATATAAAATAAAAAAAGGAATACAAATAATGAAATAAAAAAAAACATCACTAGTTACATAATTAGGGTTAATTACACTTCAAAGAATGCAAAACTGCTTGATTTGCGGGTTAGATGTAACTGGAAATCTTAAATAGCTTGCTATTGTATGTTCTTCCTGGGTTCAAAATAATATGTGAAGTTCAAGTGCCTAAGTTAAAATCTGTGAACAAGAAACGAGATAGATAGGTACTAATGACTGGGCACGACCCAAACATAGTTACTCAATTAATCATAATATATTATTAAACAATGGCAAAATCATGTTTCTGTGCTCATGTCTATACTATCGAAATAATTATAGGTAATAGTTATGTATATGTTTAGATAAATTTAATAGGATACATTTAATTTTTATATGATGTTCGTAAAAGAGACATCTATCGAAAAGTTTTGGCACTTCTTTACATTGTTGTTTCTATTTTTCTACAGACATGAGGTAGAATTGTGAAATGCATTTAGTGTTCATAAAAGGCGACAGATGGCTCATTTAAAAATATTTGCATGAGTGGCGATATTATGGTACTGAGGACTTAAAGAGTTAGCCCTTGGAATTTTTAATAAATTGTACCTGTGTAATATATATATTTACACCACTTTTTCTATGACTGTATTTTGTATGTGTGATCGAATTAACAGCATTAAAAATTAAAGGCAACTCGATCACTTTGTCGAATATTTCGCGGTCGAGATGACCAACAACTCTCGTAAAGTCATACCTGTGCTATCAAATTGAGTGTCTTTTTAGGTGTATTAAAATGAATTACTAATTTCTAAATTGCAAGCACCGTAATCATTTATAATTTATCACCATAGTCATTCACTGTAACGCAGTTAGGGCTATCTGCTTGTAAGACAAGATTAAGATTCTTTCTATTTTTCCACGCATCTATAATAATATCTTGTAGGTACCTCTAACGTCTTCCCACCTTTCTTTCTGGAACGCAAAACAATTAAATCGTAACGCCATCTGTTTCTGGGCCTACCTGGACGACGTTTTCCGTCTTACTACCTTCTGTAATATAAACCAAAATTAGTTATTTAATACATAGGACTAGTATACTTTCCATCAGGGAAGATGTGGTTAAATGCTTGCCTATTTAGCATTAAAAAAAAGTAAGTACCTATTTTCTATTTTCAAAATTAAATTCTACTTTTAAAATTTCAAAAAGGAGGTTCTAATTTCGACTGTATGTTTTCTTTTTATGAATGTTACGCGACATCACCGCATATTATTATGAATCGATTTTGATGATTTTTTTTGTTTGGTAGATTATGCTTCAGAGGTGGTCCCATATAAATTTTAGCGTAATCGTTCCAGCCAAAACCAAAATATAAGCGGTGAAGTCGGTTTTTTTAATCCTGTCTTGTGTTTAATTATCTGTTTTAGATATAAGGTTTCGTAAGATAAATACGGAAGAACCCCATTCGAGTCATACTTACCTTGTATTTAATAAATTTTAACAAGAAAATTAACGACGTACCTATTTAAGTAGGTATATAATTACTGGGAACGATTAAATTAAGACAGCCCTCCAAGATTGACACGACACAATGTGTTGCTTTGACGTCAAGCTAAATCTAATAAATAAAATTCTCGTGTCACAGTTTTCGTTGCCATACTCCTCCGAAACGGCTTGACCGATTTTGATGAAATTTTTTGTGCTTATCCGGTATCTATGAGAATCGGCCAACATCTATTTTTCATCATCATCATCATCATCACTTTTCATCATTATCAACGCGGGTGAAACCGCGGGGCGCAGCTAGTTAATATCTAAAATTATGCTTATAAAGTTAAAGATTATGTTTATATGAGAAACCCGGGTCTTTTCGCGCTTTTATCAGTCTCGCGAAAAGTTCTGGGTTTCTCATTTAAACATGATTGAAGTTCGCGAAAGTTAAAAAAAATCTAATTTAAAGATTGTTTGTGAATTTGGATACATATAAGAGATGATTTCAGAACTATAACCAGATTCTGAAGAATATTTTACTACTATTCATAAATGCTATACTTTCTTATGCTCATTTGAAATAACACCATGCGAACGTAATCGCATAGCAACATTTTTTTATCTCTTACTAGTGATTCGCCCCGGCTCGGCTTTGCCCGGGTGCAATTTCCAGTGTTTTATTAAAATATGATACATGTAAACCTTGCCCTTAACAAACACTACAAAAAAGAATCGGTCAAGCCGTTTTCGCGAGACTGACGGACAACAACGAATTTTATAGGTATATATATATTTATATAGGTATAGAAATAGCTAGTTTGATCGTTATCTCACTTCATGGTAAGTGACGATGTGGTCGAAGATGCTCAGCACGATCATAAATAAAAAGATAAGTCTTACGTCATACAATTTGATTTCAATACTAAACAAACTATAGTAACTGTCTGCGTAAACATAGCTCCACAGTGCGTGAATATTTGCCAACAGATAGAACACAAATCCATTTTTATCTCTGTTATATCTCTTTTATTATTGTTATAGCATCACTTATCAAACCATTATTTGCAACTAGAGATTGCTAGAAACAAGTCTTGTAAGACTAAAATGAGAAATCTAACGGTGTTAATGTCTCCCATTTATTTTAATATCGCAGAATATTGTTTATTTGGAATAGTTTTGAGTGTTATTATAGGGATCATACTGTATTTTAATGTAGTTAATACTAGGTATAACACTGTGGCAGGGTTTCTTTTTGGTGGGAAGAATATGTCTGTGATATCTATTACTCTTGCTTTGATATCGAGGTAAGTTTTGTAACCTATATTGACGTGTTCGTGCCCGTTGGCGTAGTTTGTTGCATGTACCTTCCTTTTATGAAAAAAAAGGAATGGAAAAAATGCGAGTTTCTTCCCAGGTTCTTTTCGAGATAGCTGCAATTGTCCGAAAATGGCAGTAGTCATTAACTGTCATGAGTGCCTCTTTGGCGCCCCTGTATATAACGATTTCGATTTTTGATTTTATGCTGCGGGGTGGCCGGGTTTGATTCGGCAAGTAAAATAAATTTTCTGCTAAAGGGAACATTCTTATTTTTGGCTGTTGTGTAATTGTGTGTGTATGATATTAATAATTTCAGCAACCGCAATAGAAGTCTTCGATAGTGCCAGGTTGTAAGTGTGTAGTGTACCTACTCTGTGTCTGCCGAATAAGCAGGTAGTGGGTTCGATAATCGACAGCTACTGAATTTTGCTCCTGATCAAAAATGTTTGTTTGTTGAGATAATAATTTGTGTGTGATTTTTAGCGATGTTGATGTCGTTCTACCATAACTTTTCGAATTCTATAGAGCTACTAGTGACCCACCATGGCTTCGGAAGGGAGTAATTTCATACATTATTAATCATTATCATTTATCGGATCGAATTGTGAATCTAAACCGTTCAGATTTGTTAATCTGAACCATTGAATCTACCTGAACCTAACCTGAACGCACACAAAAAAAACATCAAAATCAGTCCAGCTGTTCAGGAGGAGTTCAGTCTATCTCACCTGAATGTAAGTGATCACATCCCAGAAAACTTGGAGTAGGTATTTAAAACAACAACAAAATCTGTGACAATCTTGCCACCAAATGTATATTTATCACACAACATAGAATTTAATTGATAAAAAACTGAAGATATAATTATTATAACCTGTATAATATATTAGAACTGCCCGCTGGTTACGCTTCTGTCTAATAAGGTGCGGGCATCGGATTCAATTCCCGGTAGGAACACCAATTTTCTCCCCAAATGAAATTTGTGTTTTTGTTTTTAGTTTGATTGTGTGTGTATATAATGTGCACGTTTTCGGCAACCGTGATAGAAGATTAACAATTTGGCACTATGGTATAAGTATGAAAGCGTTTATGTTCCAACATTAACAGTAGGTTCTTTCTTTTCAGCCATTTGACTAGCATCACTTTGCTAGGTGTTCCTGTGGAAATTTACCTCCGAGGCACTCAGTACTGGGCTTCAGCACTTTCCCTTATCATCGTCACTTTTCTTACTGCTGTCATTTATTTACCGGGTAAATATTTCCGTTGATAAAGAGGTAATTCAGTTGTAGACACAATTTCAAAGCAAATAACAGAAGTCGACGGTTTTAATATGATAGAGTTCAAATTGCGTCATGATTTATGCTAGATTACGTGTTTAATAAACATGTTTTGTTTTTACTTACCAATTTGAACCTAATAAAGCAAAATTGGACCTCTAATTGGACTTGGGTGGTTCAGCACGGTCCATCCATGTCTCAGAGGCATTTATTGTCTAAACTCTAAAGCATACCAGTGAATAACATCAAATTCTCAGATAATATGTAAAGCTGAAGCCCAAAGCCAAAAATGGTAATTTAAATTATTTAAATGATAATAATAAGTGGGTACGATATTTGACCCTTGATATTTACCTTTTTACCCCTTCTTTATAAATAAGTTGATCCGGTGAACATCGTCCCAAGCCGCCGTCTATTGAAACTAATCCGATACAAATTAACAATTCCGATTGTTCGGTTGTTCCTTTGGTTCTTTCTAATTTTCTTTACCTAATCCACCCGCTGTTGAGGCAAACAAAACACAAAAAAAAATACAAATCGGTCGAGCCATTTTCGAGTTTTTGTGAGAGTCATGTCAATTGATTTTTACTGACTTCAAAAAGGAGGAGGTACTATGTTCGACTGTATGTATTTTTTTAATGTATGTTCACCGATTTCTCCCCCATTTGTGGTGCGATTCTGAAAACTCTTTTTATGTTTGGTAGATTATACTTCAGTTGTGGTCCCATATAAATTTTATCAAAATCGATAAAGCCAAAACCAAAATATAAGCGGTGGTACGGCTTTTAAGCTTTGCTTACGTTTAAATTATTATATGTATACTATTATTAATTTTTTTGATTTGGAAACTGTCAGTTACTAATCAGCCCAATAATGAAATTAAGATAATGACTAGTTATACACAGGATTTTTTAATTATCACGCATAATCGGTATTTTTTTTATATTTGCGGCCGAAGATTTTGTAGTATAATCGTATATATAGGTGGTTTTTTGAGAAGGGCGGTTATGGACAAATCCGAAACCACGAGATTTGGAGAAGAGTCGTGAAATGATTTATGCCTTCGTTTTTTAAGAAAACAATAGATGCATAAATGTAATTCCTTTTTAAATCTTTTACTATTGACGGAAATAGACCCGAACGATTTTACAAAAAAAACCCTGTATTATTGAACCAATGGAATTTATCGCGGATAAGGATCTTTGTAAAGAAATGTTTTACTAAAAAATAAAGTAAATAGGAAATGTTCACTACTTTTATTATTTTACACGGAAGAAAAGTAATTTCGGGTCTGTATTTCCAGCAAGACGTCTCGTTCTATTGAGTTACTTCAAGGACACAGTTAACAAAACTCG
The DNA here is from genome assembly GCA_948107665.1 of Lomographa bimaculata. NCBI lineage: Eukaryota > Metazoa > Arthropoda > Insecta > Lepidoptera > Geometridae > Lomographa > Lomographa bimaculata. The sequence continues at coordinate 8,283,955 of OX403598.1, forward strand.
TTACGAAGTGGTTGAGAGCGTACAAAGCTCATTACTTGATATTTTATTGAGGATAAATCCTGTCATAGTATCAAATGCACTAAAGTCTTTAGAGAGACTTATAATAAACTTACGCATTGGAGTCAATGGAAACCATGTTGATAAATTTATTAGTTAGGTAAAATTTAGACAGTAAAAGTATTTTGTAAAAATTTGCTTTTTCCTTTCATTTTTGACGACCCAGTTGGCGCAGTGGACAGGTGTCCGCCCTCTGCGCCGTGGGTTCTGGGTTCGATTCCTAGCAGGGGCACAAAATCCTTCCCATGGGATATTTGTGCTTCTGGGTGTAATGTGTGTGTGATGTGAATGTTTCCGGCACCCACGATACGAGTCTTTGAACTTAGTGTGGGGCTGTGGGTGTGAATGCGTTTTAAAAAAACCAAAAAAATACCAAATTTGCGTTTTAAGTAATATATGCTCAGATGTAAACATTATTATGTTGATTTTTCAGTGTTTCACAAACTCCAGCTGTCATCGAGTTTCGAGTACTTGGAAATAAGGTTTTCTTCTCCCACAAGGACAATAGCAGCAGTGCTTTTTGTTATTAGCAAACTGATGATATTGCCGATAGTGCCTTATGTACCGATGATGGCATTTAGATTAGGTAAGTCTTCATTTATAGGGCCTTAAACATTAAGTGTCATCTATTATATGTAGGTTTGGTTTTCAGCCTGTACACATTCACATAATTTACATTTGAATCGATTTAATTAATTAAAACTACGATATTTATCCAAATAGGGTTGACAGCCATCGTACCAGGAAATAGCTGGCTATAATTGAACTGCAAAAACTGGAAACCGTTTGAACTGGACTGTCCTCCTATCTTCTTCGATTACGTCCAAGAATAGCGAGTCATGTTTTTGCATAATTATTAAATTCCGTATCTTCGCCATTTAGAAAAAAAATCAAAAACAGAATCGATATTAATCGCGCGATACGCAGAGGCGTACGGCTCGGGCCTCGGCGAGTTAAGCTGACTTCCGACGGTGCGTGATATTGCGGACGAACGGGGACCAGCCCGCACCGACGACCACGGGAAAAGTATCGTCCGTGTTAGCGCAGACACGTCCGGTGCGGTGCGTCCGATCTGCGGCGAGTCGATAACTTCGTAGGACTATGCATTATGGAATGACAAAATGGCTTCGAATCATAAGACACAGACTTACACTCACCGTTGGAAGAGCTTTGTGTGAGATGCCTGGCTGTCCGTAGTCGTCGGCCGTGCGTGATAATCCGTGGAATCACGCACCGTCGGAAGCCAGCTTCACGCGCCGAGGCCCGAGCCGCACGCCTCTGCGTATCGCGCGTCCGACTCAACCTGATGAAGGACAACTAATTTGTAATACTCACGATAGTTTCAACATTAAAAATACCTTTTAATATTTTCCCAGTAACCGATCCTCTTGCTGGTCGTATAACTGCAGTAATCTGCGTTGCTTGCGCTTCATTCAGTGCTATTGGAGGGCTGAGGGCCATCGTTGCCATCGGCATTGGTACTACGTTCCTGGGAATGGCTGGCACGGCATTGCCCAGCGGCCTGGCACTGCTGCCGATGGGATTCAAACGAATGTGGGAGATTGCAAGCGATGGAGGAAGACTGGTGTTGTATGAGTAAGATAATGTTACAAAGAATTATAAGTACCTACCCTATTTCGTGGATAAAGTAAACTTTACGGAAATAAATAATATATATTAATTATAATATAAGCATAGTAAGGAAGTCATAGTTATACACTTTCAAAATTTTTATTTTTCTGTTTTAATTATAATTGAAAATAAGTAGTGTATAATTAGGGGTTCTGGATCAACACTATTCAAATAGAGTACTCAGGCGTACTCTATTTGAATAGAGTTTCTCCAGCCCCCTAATTATACATGCCTAATTTAAAAGAACTGATTCATTGATTTTTCTAATTACTGCTTCATATCAAGAATGAATTGTATAAACTGATCATCATGTTATCTGTCTGATTTAGATCAGTTTCCAGGTGCTGTTATGGACAACTTTAGCACGATTAAGCCCATGATCTTACTTGTGATTTTACTCAGTATCAATTATACATTTTTATGTTCAGGCGATAGGGACTTTTTGAAGCTGGGGCTGAGGTCTTAGTACTCATGCGCATTCTAATTGAATAGAGTTGCTCCAGTCCTAATTTTACATCACTTAACAGAACTGATTTATTGATCTTTCTAATTACTGCTTCATATCAAGAACTAATTGTGTAAACCGATCATGTTATCTGTCTGATTTAGATCAGTTTCCAGGTGCTGTTATGATAATACAACTTAAGCACGATTAAGCCCATGATCTACTCGTGATTTTACTCAATATCAATTATACATTTTTATGTACAGGTGACAGGGACTTTTCGAAGCTGGGACTGAGGTCCTAGTACTCAGGCGTATTCTAATTAAATAGAGTTGCTCCAGCCCTAATTTACCTCACTTTACAGAACTGATTAATTACGTTTCTCATTACTGCTCTATATCAAGAACTAATTGTGTAAACTAATGATCTGTTATATATGTTTGATTTAGATCAATTTCTGATGCCTCCTTAGTGAGTTTCTTATCTAAAAACTATACTACACTATCTAGTTTCGAGCTTGCTTTGTGTGAAGTTAAGACGTCGGTAATTTGACGTCACTTAGCAACTGCTTCATTGATAATTTCATGAAATAAAACCACATATTTTTATTAACAAATTTATTTAAAAATATCGTTATTAATACACCATTTTTTAAGACACATAACATTTTTCAATGCACAAATTGAGGAATGCTCTATGCAATTAAATACATCATTTGTTGACTTATACTGTTCATACAAAGTATTAAAGTTAGGACATCCAACACTTTCTAAATTATATACATTATTACAATCTAACATTTCTCTTATCCATGTTACTTTTTCAAGTCCTTTCGTATAAATATATTTATCTTTTAAAAACTTAACAATAGCCTTTAACAAAACATTTTTGAAAACATGATATGGTACTACCCCTTCATTCCAATAGATCTTTCTGTTTCTCTCAATCCAGGCTACCTGCTTCTTTTCAGAATCTGATAATTCATAACTGTGGTATGGAGGTTTAATAAGATAAACTTGCACACAGTTATTCCATATAATGGCTATTTCTTTCAATATAAACCCATTTTCATCTGTTTTAAATCCCTGAACGTCAATAATCGTATTGTGATAGCTTGTATTCATGATAACTTGCGTACAATGTTAGTCAAGGGTTTATATTCCACAATGCGGTCATTTATAATGAGACAATACGCAGTAGTATTGTCAGGAATTGCTTCTGCACTTTCTATTTCTAGACGGACATCAACAGGTCCACTCTTTAAGTTTTCGTTTTGTCTAGAACAATCAATAACTACGAGGGGGCATTTATTTTTAAAATTAAATAGATCGAACAATGGATCTGCCGGAGAGTTGTAGTAAGACTGACGAAAATTGGTGAACATCTCGTATAATATACCATATTTATTTTCTTTAAAGTTCAAGTTTAGAGAATCATATGGATAACTGTATGAATTTAAAAATAAAGTGACGTTAGTTATATTACAATGGTCAAATATCGTACAATCTCTAGATTTTCGGTTTTTTCTATTTGTTTGAAAACCTAAGATTACATATCTTGGCTTTTCTAGTTGAGATGCTGTCTTAATTGACCAAGAATGTTTTGTAGTTTTTTGTAATAATGGATATTCATACAAATCCCAATTCCTAAAAGCCATTTGTATAGATCTATCCTTTTCCACATGCTTTAACAATAACAGTTTCTCTCGATCTGACACTTTAATATGAGGTACACGCCATTGCATTCTATTTACATTCACTTGAAGGCCGTCGTCTTCATGTATTGTAACACAATTCAAATTTGTGTTCGATCTGTTCAGAATCAGTTCATGTTTACAATTGATCATTATTTTGTTATAATCCTCTGCAAATCCCAAAATTTTATTTAACGGTATGATGACATTGAAGTACCCGTCTTTATTTTTATCTCCATCTAAATGCCATCCCCATAAAGCAGCTACCTTATTTTCGCCTTGATTCATTGATATGTAAGACTTCATTGTCGTAGTTATTCCAGCATTTTTAACACGATCTATTTCAATACCGTTCAGTTCATATCGGATATCTCGGAATAAAAACATGAATGGATTATTTGTGAAATCTACATTCTTTAGTATTTCTTTTCCTCCTACATCTTTTCCTGTGACAATAACCTGTCCTTCAATGTATAATGAACTTGCAGATGGTAATACATAAACATCCTGCTGATGAACAGGTATACGGATTTCATCATTTTCTTTATAACTGTAATTGTAGGGATTGTAACTATGTATTTCGTAACTTTCGATTGAAGTATCAAAAGTTGGGATTTCTGATATCTGTAAGACACTCATATTTTGAAGCCAAGTGACCTTAGAAATAATTTATTAGTTTTTGTTACTTTTTAAAATTTTTTTATACGTCTTGTCACGTTAGTAGTTCTTACTTCTTTGACCGTTTTCATCGAATGATTCGGGATTTTATAAAACACTATCATCTTGATCTTCGTAAATGAAGACGTAGTTGAATAAGCTCTCCTTTGAAGTCAATACAATTACTATTTTCATCGACAATTTTTATTGCAATTGATGTTACGCTTGATTTATTAATCGGGAAGTATATAGTGTTTGATGGAGCTTCTATAAATCGATATCCAGCAGGAACATTCGGTACGAATTCGTGAATAATATGTGCAGGTAATCCGTTAGTGTAAGATCCGTGTACTAAATCACATTCGATCCTAATCACGGACACTGGCAGAATGTTGACTGTTTTCACTGATTCATGCCATATATTGCCTTCCAATTTTTTATTTGGAAACCCCAGGAAACTACCTATGCTGCTGTCTATTTCAAAATGCAATGGTTTTGTGCAATATAATGAACAAGTTAACGTTATGTCATTAGGTATGAGCTTTATTTCACAATCCTTTACATTTTGTTCGAGATATTCAGATATATCCAGCAAATCATAAGCCCCACAGGGAATTTTCATTTGTTTATCTCCATAAGCAAATATGTTATTTTGAGCAGTTATATTATGTATTGAATTAAAAACAGAAAAGTTTAGCAAACCACACTCATAATTTTTGTCATCTAGTTGTAGAGGTGGATTAAAATATGTTTCAAGAACAGATTTTTTACTAGAGATAGTTATAGTATTAGACATTGTGATAGACTAAATAGTTTTTCCTTGAGAAGTCATATTTATTTCATTCTTTTATGCCAGAAACTTTTTAAAAAAGATATACACAGATGTCCACAGTTGTAGGAATTATCACGTTGAATGTTATCGTAATTATACTTTATCTCCCTTCTAACGTAATCAATAAATTCTTTAGGTGGTTTCAAATTCCCGTAACTGTCAAAATATTCAACATAGTCATAATATTTTCCGTAGGCTACCCAATGTGTACCAGAATTTTCTGATGAATCTAAGTTAATAACACCACACTCCTTTTTTAGAGGTCGCTTTGGTAAATTATCCCTCATAAAGACACCACGAAAATAAGGCACATCTAATGTATAATTTAAGATATCATAATTTGTAAGAGGTCGCTTGGGTAGCCTGTAATCTAGTTTTTTTGCTTAGATACATGTAATCTTAAACCATTTTTATGGGGCATTATGCTTAACCCTTTCCCAATACATAGTGCTTCCAACTTTTCATTATGTCTTTTTAATTCTTCAAAACGCTTCTTTGCAGCTTTGTATTCTTTGATGACTTTAACTATTGAAGAAATACCACCTGCTAAACTTCCAGCAGCAGAAAGGCCAGCAAAAATAGGTATTAAAGGTAGCACTCCACCAGTCTTTGGAATGGGTATAATACGTGGAAGATTAATATTCGAATTCGATGCATAATTCTTGGCAGCAGCTACTGCTAATTTAAGAGCCATTTTCTTACATTTAGGATTCAACATTTTTAATTGTTTTTTCGTATGATCAATCATATGTTTAAAACGTTTTTTGAGCCTAGCATTAGAATTTTTCTTTACTGATTTACTGACATTTGCCAAGCCTTTCTTCATTCCAGCACCAGTGCTTAGCTTTACAATCATCGCTTTGTTAACTATATGGGCTGCTATTTTTTCTCCTTTGCTAGCATTAGAAGCTAATGCGCGTTTCTTTGCCATTTTCATTAGAGTTTTATCGGCTTTGTGGCGATCAATTATAGACGTTGATTTATCGTAGGCAATATCGTGTTGTTTACAGTATTCGTCTAGTTGATTGATACCTTTGTCCCCTCGGGCAAGTCTTTGATGTAGTTTTGTTCCTGGACCACAATAATTATATCCAGGTAAGTGAACTTCGAACGGTAAATTATTAATAGACCAATTAAGAAGTCCACGTCCTCTCATTTACTGCGCATGAATGAATGAACATTTGAAAATTATCCATTATATAGGCCTTTTGAATAATTCTTCAACATTGATTTAACTTATTCTCATTATAATATTACGTTTGATTTATTAATCCAACTATTTTCTTGTGTGGGTAAACCTAACCACTTTACGAAGACCTGATTACCTCTTCTTCTAATCACTTTTTCAACTAGATAAATGTTTGGATGTTTGGTTTTCTGAAGTTCCTGTCCATAAAATGAACCTAAAATGTCATGATTATGAGCATCTCTTAATTTATATGTCACTGGATTCGTATTTTGGACTTCTTTTATCTTGAATATTTCTGTGGACCAGTTAGGAGTGTATCCTTTTTCGAAAATGCTTTTATGCTTACTAATACGAACGGGATCACCTGCCGCAAAACTCTTTGCTTTATGAAATACTTTTAATTTCGCTGCTTTTATATATCGCTCTAAAATAGCTTTTTTGTTTTTATTATTTACTTCAACTGGCATAGTATTAATTGTTCTATGGTACGATCTATTATATTCTTGAATAAGATGATCAAGAGTACCATCACTCCATTTATATTGACCCTTTAAACTGAATTCTTTAAACATTTTACTTTTAATGGTTCTAATAAATCTCTCAACAATCGATGCTTTCTTTGTTGAATAGGTGGAATAATGGTTTATGGAATATTTGAGCATTAAATTTTTAAACTTAACGTTATAAAATTCAGATCCTCTATCCGTTTGGAGATTGTTAGGTTTTCTTCCATTTTCAAGAAGTTTATGAAACGCATCAAACACATGTTCTTTTGTTTTTTGTTTAAGTGGAAAGGCCCAAGCATACTTTGAAAACGTGTCAATTACCACTAATATATATTTCAAATCTTTATTTTGTCTGGAATATGCTTGCATATCAATAAGGTCTGCTTGCCATAAATCGTCGATGTCTTTCATTAAAACATGTCTTCGGGGGAAGTTCACTCTTGCGTTTTTATGTATTTCATTTACCACGTCGGCTTTGCTCATTTTTAGATTTAAGTTTATCGTGCTCTAATCGTTTTTCAATAGTAGATATTTTGTCAGTGATTTCTCTTGCTATCTCATTTAATGATGATACTGTTTTATGAGTATCTGCTATAAATTTATCCACATATTCTTTAGTAACACTATCTTTCGGATCAATAGGGGTTTCTAGATTTTTAATGATTTTATCTTGTGCATCTATTTCTCCACTTTTTGTATATCTAAAAACGCAGGGCAAGGTATTATTCATCAGTCGCCTTTTATGTGCATGACGGCCAAATTTGTCAACATTCATGTTCGAGCGTTAACATCAAACTGAATAATGTATTGAAAAATGGTCCTATTTATTATTTTATAATACGTGCTTCTTTCAATTCTTCTATTATGGAGATTATTTCATTGTCATGGCTAGTATTACCAGCATTTTTGGATGCTATTAATAGTTTTAATCGTTCTATCAGCTCATTTGGATCATCCCAATAAATAAAATCTGTGTTATTTTTTAACTGCTTTAGTATAGGTAAACCACTTCCGTATTTATCAGTACATTTATTTTTATTGATAATCAGTTCTAAAAATAAGGGTTTTATAACTTGCCGATATTTAATACCTCTATCTCCTTTAATCTGACCATCAGGATTAAAATCTCTTTTATGCGCATTAGTAGAACTTAAAATTTCTTTATAAATATGCATATCCTCATCAGATACCATAGACATGGTGGGTTTTTTTCTCAGAAGTAACTCTTTCAATCCATCTGTTAATACGTATTGTTGATCATTTATAGTAATCTTCATTTTTTTCTCTAAATTAGAATTTTTAATCATTGAAAAGTGCACAGGAATGTTTCCCATCATAAGTTTCTTGTTTTCACTTCTTATTCCGAAAGGTATATTAATTTCATCATCATCATCACCATCATAGTTATAAATATTTAAAAGATCGTTTTTATCCAGAGATTCTTCTAAATCCATCATATATTTATTACTGATGTTCTCCCTACTTTTAAAATCACTTCTCGAAGAAGTGGAAACATTTTCGATTTCTAAATTATCTTCAACTTCACTGTCACTCAAATCTTCATATTTCGATGAACCACTCGAATCATGCACTGACCCGTCAGGTAAAGTTTTTTCTGTTCTAGCTTTAATTTTTTGCTCTTGTGCATCATTCACTAAGAGTTTTAATGGGTCTGTAATAGGTTTCAGCATTTGATTTAATGTCATATTGGTTTGGTCTTCTTGATCATGAATTTGCTTGAGCTTATTTCTTATTGACTCACTTGATTTAATTAATTGTTGCTTGATATTTTTTTCCATGTTTCGAAAATTTTTGTGTGTAACACAACCACTTATTAAAACTACAAGAATTGAAGTGTGAATTACGATTTTTAATAGCTCTTATATGTCTTATTAAAAAAGAACAAATGTGTGAAAGCATTTTCTATATCTACCTTTATCTACTGCACAGTCCTTGTTAATTAGAACAAATTGAAATGGCTCTTTCCATATGTCCGCACAAAGCTTTTTAAACTGTTGCCATGACATATCAGTACTCACATGCTCATCAAAAATATGTTTTAGGTTTGTTTCATCTTGTTTAAAAATTATTAAAAGATTTGAGTTATCCCTTATAAGGTGTTTCGGAACTTTCGTATATGTTTGAGTTAAATAGAAGCAATCTAACTGCTTATGCCTTCCCATTGTAAAATAATTACGGATAATATTTTGATCTTCGCAAACAACATCATCAAAAATCATAATAGAATTCGATAAAGCACTATTAGGATTTACGATATTTTTATCATTGGTATGTACAAAGTACTTGATCTGTGGTATCCTCTTTAGAACAAGACTCAAAAAACGATACTTCGATTGATATGCAGTCTTAGAGTACAGATAAATATTTTTAAACTTTAATCCGTTTTCATGTAATAGTAAACTTAGCATTACATTCGTTTTACCACAGTTGGAAGGACCGCATATAAGACAACGAATAGAATTAGGCAATAATACACTATGCTTCACATAATGTTTATTTTCTAGTAAGTCAATATTGTTCACGTCCAGAGACAAGGCTTGCCTTATCAACTTCATGTTTTCATCTGTTAGATTGTGTGTAAATATTTATTTATATACGATTCAAACTTAGGAATAATAATTTTACGACGTATTTTACTAACTACGATGTATATATTCACAAAACTCTTATACCAGATTAAAACTAAAGGTGGTATTGTAAAATAAGAAACCAATTAATTTATAGATTTGTTTATTTATTAAAAATAATATTCAATAGCAATTATAGCTAAATATTCACAATCTTACTTTAAAACTTATAAACAATGAGTAATATAATAATATTATTACTATGTTACACATTCATTAAAATATTGTTTCACGATGACCCCAAGGTAATGTATTTATAAGATTTGATGATATTTGTCTTTTGTCATCCTTACTGTTTAATACCACTTTATTCACTTCTTGTGAATACAATACATGCTTTATTGATTTGATTAGATTCATTTTACATTTTAAAGAAGTGTTAAATCTAAGTGATTCATTATAATCAGATATTTGTAATTGCTTTGTGACACACTTTGATATACCTTTTGCTTTCACAACTTTTGTTTCTACGCTACGTATACAATAGAGTTTCGCCCGTAGTCCAATAAACTCAGATATAACATCACCACCAAGTTCATCTTTAAACAATCCTGGAATTTTGGCATTTAATAGAGACATGTTATAAGGATTAGTGATACTATAATTACTAGTATCGTAAATGGAATTATTATCTTTTTTTATATCATCGTAAATATTTTCGGTCTCAAATAAGTACAGTAAACTATCAGTATCTGTATAGCACAATCGTGCTTTGTCTTTGTATTTCTTTTTTATATAATTATAATGAAATTTGTATAAATGATGTTTAGCCAATTCTAAAACAGTAAAGCCTATATATATTGGTTTGTCTAATATAATTTTCTCAGGTTTTAATTGAATGGCAACGAAATCATCTGAAAATATTGTAACATTTTTTAAATTCGGTTTTGCCAATAACTTTTCTGCTCCCAGATGTTTATTCGTAGTATTTGAACAATCTTTCCATTTTGTTACAAGCTTAACATTTACTTGTTTCCTTTTATTTTCAATAGTTTTGCCGAAAATTGAATTGTTCAAAAGTTTAAAAAAGTCTTTTTGAAAGTTAGATGTAGCATCTTGTCGTAACTTCGTATTTAAATCAATATATTTTTTTAGATATCTTTCTTGTCTAAAACAAATGATTCGATGAATTTTTTTCAAAATTAGTCCTTGTCTTAAACATTCTTTAAGGTGGATATGGATCACATACTTATATTTGTCATAAAGGTTTGCTATTAATTTTTTAGTTTTTCCTCCAGGAGGCACAAACTTTTCCACTGCAAATGGAAGATCACTATGCAATTCATGTAAATGATCTGGATAAAACATGTCAATTTCTAATATATATCCCAAATAACCATCATCATCAACATTCATAACATTAAACTTCGATATTTCTTTGTTTGATAAGAATCTAAAATCTGACATAGGTAATTTTTGCATCATGGAAAAACCATAGAGATTATTGGAATCCAAATAAAGTAAATAAGAATCAGGCTTGGACTCATCATAATCAGGTAAGAATTTGTTATTTGCCTTTGCATAACGCAGAGAACATTGAGCAAGACCTCCTCGTATTCCTTTTTCCAGCATTTCATACATTTCAAAATTATCGATCATATCCAATTGAACAGCAGTATATAAAAGCATTGCATCCCAGCTTAACCCAGGAGCTGAAACGTAATAAGCTGGATCTAAATTATAATATCTGAGACTATTACTTCTAAAATTTTCATATATGTCACAAAGCAATAATACATCACATTTCAAATACAAATCTGTGTATTCACCAAGCGTATGGATGTCAAAAGTTTGCCATATTTTTTGTGCACGTTCATATTCAACATCAGAAATATCTTCCCTTTTTAGACTATTGTAAAACTTTGTCTTTTCTGGTAGTTTATTTTCATCATATTTTAACCATGAATCCATATAATCATATGGATACGGTCCTTTATGTTTAAGTAAGTCAAATTTCTCTCCATCTCGAAATTCATTTGATAAATGATTAAATTCTTCTGCAGCTAAATTTTTACTTAATTCATCTAAACCACAACTTAGAAATTGAAACGAATCAATAAATTTCATTTGTATAGATTTACTTGAACATTGCTTTGTTAAGAACTTAGTAATAGATAAATATTTCTCTTTATTCTTCGGAATCACTTTTATATCACCCTCGTATTTTGTCAACTCTTTGATGAATAAATGACAATCATAGTTGCATAAGTTATGAAAAATTATTGGAACAAAACTACATGTTTTTAACAAAAGGTTGCAATAAGAATGTGCTATTCCTCGAAAATAAGAAGTTTGGTGGTCATGGTCTATTACTCGATCATCAAATAATAAATTTTTACATATATAACATGTCGTTGCACTTCGAAATTCTTTTTCTTGTTCTTCTGTTACAGGTGACATTGGTTTTTTATCATTTAAAATATTACTAATCAACATAACATCTTTTATCAACCATTCTATAAACACTTTAACGCAATCCAGACCTCTATAAGTAACATATTTATTCAAACTAGAATCATGAGCACAACAAATATAATAAGCAAAAGATGATGGTTGGTGCAATTTATATAAATGTGTGTTTTCTGAGGAACTCTTTGAACAATTAATTAATAAGCTTTCAAAATCGGCATATATCACAAATTTGATTTTCTGTTGTCGTTCAAAATGTTTAAATTGTATTTTACTGTCACTGTAAGGCAATTCTAATAATACTTTCGAACAACTGTGTGTTTCATATTTAAGCTTGCCGCTAAAAAATTGTATACATGCATCACAAAAATACAGTTTACTTTTACTTTTAGTCAGCTGACGTTGTACTAATCGTTTCAAATCTTTGATTAAACAGTAATGACCAATATTTCCCTTTTCAATATATAATAAATTTATATGATTCGGTTTCTTAGAAATTGTTAAGTAAAGTGGTCCAGTGACATTACATTTTTCATCGATTCCATATATATTAACACTAATGCTCGGATTATTAAATTCAAATGTCTTTATATCACAGAGAGCTGGTGGTATACTCATATTTTTGGTATTCAAAATGTTAGCATAATGTGGATATGAACTTGGTCGACATGCATTGGTTTTTGTTGGAAACAACGCACCAATAATGCACCACAAGAAACAGTCATTGTCATTGCTCTTAATATTCAAACAACTCTTCGATTTTGCAATTTTTGATGGAAGTGGTATGTGGGTACCTCCTCGCATCGGATTATATTTATTTACATTCATTTCTAAATGACTTATAGATAGATATGACCAACCTGATTTACAATGATAAAATTCAGTTAGTTTTCTATCAAAAGTCTCAAGTATATCTGATAATAAAACGTTTAAATCAGTGTTCATGCAAACAATCTTATATTTCGAATTAAATGATTTTAACTGTTGTTCACCTGTCTGTGGCAGAACAAAGTAAGCAAACAGTTCAAAGTTAAGCTTTATACATGTGTTATTCGTCAGTGATAAATTGATCAATTTCAATATATCAGTTTGATTATCCTTTAGGAATGCCTCGGGTGTGATGTACTCGACTTCCTGAGCAGGGTTCAAACGATATGTTACAATTCGATTCTTAAATGCACAGCCAATAATGTAAATATGTTCAGATTCAAAATTTAATAAACAATTTGATTTGTGTAAATTCGTTCTCAAGTGGTATCGATATTCATTTTTAGGTATCATCACTTTGCATTTCAAACAATATGTATACAATTTTTCAATATCCTGGGCCTTGTCGGAGTGGGGATGAGGTGGAATTAGAACTGGAAGAAAAATGATTAACAACATTTAAAATTTCAAACAGTTTTTATTTGAATAAATCAAACAACGTTACTTAACAAACTATTGGTAAGCATAACTAAGTATAGTTAAAAGATTAACTTGAGTAAATATACTTATATTCTAAGAACAAACAAAAGATTCATTATATTATTATGATTACATGATTATATATGAGTAAAATAACGTTTTACATCCTATACTTAAAAATAAGAACTAAAAAATGTTTGTGGGCAATCTTTAAATTCAGCCCGTGTTGCTGAAATAAACTTTGTGAGATAGTGCCAGGCCTCAGTATCTTCGTCTGTTCTATTTTTTAGAGTCAAAACGGCCTGGCGCCATCGGTTTATAGGCAACACTTCTTCAATTTCGCTACATTTATAGACTTTTAATTCTATGTAATGAGCACCCTTTTTATTTGTATTCTCCTGACGAGCATGTCCATTTGCTAGTCTTCGCGATATAAAGGAGTAAATAGGCTTATTACCACTATTACCAGCCGTCGGTGGTGGGGGTGCGATGTCCTCGTCTTCATTCTCGCTATCTGTCCCAAAAAGATCCTTTGCTGTCGGCCTAGTGACGGGGATGATGCGTGTTTTAATTTTCTTCGGTGCAGCATGACCAGGCAGAGTCGGAGGCTTGCTAGGGCGCTTCTTCGATGAAGACTTGCGGTGCTTTTCATCTGGAACTTCGATCGAGCCTTCTTCATCCGAAGGAAAGAGGCGGTCAGCTTTTTCATGTGCCAGTTTAGACCTGAAAATAAAGAAAATAGTTATAAATCAAGGGTGTCGTTGATTAGCTGGCGGTAGGAAGTACTAGACAAACTCAATCATTTTATAAATGACTATTAGTACCAAGAGTGAATAAAGTATCAATTATTATTGATTAGTCAATCGAATACATTATGCAATTGAATGGATTATGTAATCAAATGAACTAAGCAGTCAAACGCACCATGCAATTTAATCGAGTATGCATTCGAAAGGATTGTGCGATTGAATATAGTATGCATTCGAATGGACTGTGCGATTGAATATAGTATGCATTCGAAAGGATTGTGCGATTGAATATAGTATGCATTCGAATGTACTGTGCGATTGAATATAGTATGCATTCGAATGGACTGTGCGATTGAATATAGTATGCATTCGAATGGACTGTGCGATTGAATATCGTATGCATTCGAATGGACTGTGCGATTGAATATAGTATGCATTCGAATGGACTGTGCGATTGAATATAGTATGCATTCGAATGGTATATCCAATCAAGTTGACTATGCGATCTAAAAAATAGATTACTGGATTATAAAAATTTATAAACAAAACTTACATTTTATCGGGTATTCGTTTTCTTTCTTTCTTGGTTTCAGGAGCTGGAGTTATAGCGCTGATGAGTGCACCGGTGGAGTGTGATTTTGCTCTGCTCTCCCTAGCGTTTAAATAGGGCGAACATCGCATGTACTTTTCCAAATAAGGATACAATCCATGTGACCAAAAAATCTATGTCAGCTATTTTCCATAACAGATTTTGAAAACGTTAGCACTAATAATTCAAGTCGATAGTTACTCCCGCTGCATGTTTATAATACAAACTTTATTACGCATAGAATAGAGTGTATTATAAATATTAGCGAATCATAAAATTACATGGAAGGACCATGTAATGCAGTGATTGGTATTGAAGCATTCAAATAAATAATACATAAGCTTGTTTAGCTATGTTAAGCATGCAGAATACAAACATATTATTTTATTGATGATAAATATTGACTAAACTAAGAAGTTAGTTATATAAAGTTATTATAACTATGTTTATAACCTGTTATATTATTTCTTTTAACGCATGTGAACACATTCACACTCACATCCTATATATATATTATATCCTAAAAATAAGTATTTATGAACAATAAACAAGCTAATAATATCCACTAAGTATAGCACTATCTGTTTAGGTAAATAAAAAACTAAATAAAAGCTAGCACATTGAATTCGGGTACTGCTTCTTATTACTGTATACTGTCGCAAGCAACGTATGATGCAGTGACTTTAACACAACTAAATTGAACTTGCCAGGATAACTATGCAAGGGGGACAGTTCATATACGTAGAGATCGTTCAGACAAGAAAGAACAAATATTGTTTTCTTAACATATATGGAGATACTACTAACTAACATATTATTACATATTAATATTAACATGCCACTATGATGATGGGTGCGGGGGGAGAAGCGCATCAAATTCCAATGCATCTTGAAGAATGCCACGTTGCAGTATATTTAACTTACATTATTTTGAACCTTAAACCCACCAATATTAGTCTACGGTTACCTATAAATAGGATAAAATAGGACGAACATTTTATTTCACCGCATTTCCAGTCAGACTTTCAAAGCAAGGTGTCAGTAATAAATAATAGATAATAATAATGTCGGTAAGTATTTTATAATAATAAAACCAGATTCCATCATTAAATTAATATTTGTTTATTGATATTCAATTTCGAGTTATCATTAACGTTTATTTGCTTTCAGGATGCAGATCTGTTTCGCTTCATACCAAACAAGAAAACTATAATGTACACGTATATCAAGAAGCCCATTACGAACGGAGCTAAAGTAATTAAAATCGAAATATACGATGCAGAAAAATTCCCTAATCCGGATGAAAATGCTGGGTCGAAGATATTATGTGACTGTGATGCTGAACTATGTGTACAGCACGTGGTGAAGAACCCATTCATGGATGAGGTTTATTTAAATATCAGAGAAATGATCGCTAAATTGGAGGGTAACTTGTGCAACGTCTTATGATTACCCAATAAATATATTTTTTCAATTAATTGTTAATTGTTACTGTTGTACTATGCTTTACGTTATGCATTAAATGTACATCTCTTGGATAATATTGTTTTCATTGAAATGTCCTCCATAAACATTTAGAATATTTTTATTTAATCATTTGAATGTAGAGTCGATAGTAGGTATAAAGCCATAAGCAAATTTATTTATTTATTAGATTGAATTCTTGTAAATAGTGTGGATAAACAAAGGTAGTGATAATTGGCGTGCATGTAGGTATAGTAAGTAAGAAAGAGGAATGTATCGCTTAGGTATATGTTCGAGTTTGGTTAGAGTAATAGGATTCCGTCGTCCGCACACACGTCTATCAATAATCATCATAGTATTGATGTAGGTATCAAGCACACACACATATCTAGCTACATTAAGTGTGTTCATCATTACATATACATATATGCTAAAACGTGATGTTTATAAAGCTGAGAAGCTTCGCCAGAAGCGTTACTAGTCTGATTCACAATAAGGAATATGAATTGATACTCATACAATACAAATACTTACCTACTTTATTCAAATGCATCATCCATTCAACTAGATGTCGAATCGAATGAATTAGTAAACTAGTTTTGCAACTATGTAATCAGTAGCTAATCTAAAATATTTAGGCATACTGATTGTTTTCTATATTGATTATTAATTTAAGCAGATCTTTGAATAAGTAGCTCATTTTAACTTAAATTGAGGATTTTGTTATAGCAGCTGGAAAAAAGATCTAAGTATAACAGACACCGAGGACTAATTAATTATTTATCGGTTCACACAATTAAATAAAGTTACAATGAGAAAGTTCATTTAATCAGTTCGTTTAAATTAGGCATGTATAATTAGGGGGCTGGAGAAACTCTATTCAAATAGAGTACGCCTGAGTACTCTATTTGAATAGTGTTGATCCAGAACCCCTAATTATACACTACTAAAATAGACAAAAACTGGCCCCAATATCAATGTCAGTGTCGAGTACCACCGTGTGTGCAAATTATTTTTATCCGTTTTCAAACTATGGGCAGAATGCCTATATATCCTAAAACTATATACAGCAAAGACCTTAGTTACCTACAAGACATCGACCTTATAGGTAACTCAAGTGCTCAAGCCCACTAACAGTGGGTAGCATTTCCATCATGCTGGCGGCATTGCCTGTCTTAATTGCAATGATACGTTGAGCCAAATAAGTAAGTACCAGCATTTTGATCACGCGCGGCCTCAATCAGGCGCTCTGACAGATTATTGAAAATAGAATGAGCTCCTGGTCCCCACGGGCCCAGTGTGTCAACACCAAACAACTCAAATATGCTATAATTTAGTTATTTAAATTAATATAAATGTTGCCGCGGCGCCAACCCCATTCTGTGATTCAGGAAGATGTGACGGAGCTAAAGTGTCGATACAAGTTGCATCCCACACTAAAAGTCGTCCCATTTTCCATGGAATCAAAGTCATGCCGTCGTCGGGTCTTTTACCATCGTCACGCATCAGAATATTCGGTTTGAGAATTGCTGAAAAATTGCACTGGTAAAAGCCCGGTGGATGATATCGTTGAGGCTAGCGTGGCGGGAAATTCGGCCAGCACTTTTCTGGCACGAGAGGCCGTGGTGACCGAGCTGATCTACAGCAGTACCACACTGACAGCTATGGGCAACATAGCACCTTGCACTCAAACGTAAGCATTTAGCACGATGGAAAGCACATGGATCTATAATTGTACCAGTAGTAAAACAGGGGATGGCCTGCAACCAAAACCCTGTCTCCCATACAGAAACTGCTAGAAGTTGAGCACGCTCTGTGACGCTAGGACAGATCTAAAAGATGAATCCATGCTAGTTCACAGAACGACCGATCCCACAGTCTCTGGGAGCTCGGTATTTGGGCATACCAATTCCCAGGCGCCAGAAGCCTCAGTCAGGTTTGCTAATAAAATAGTTTTAATTGTCTCCCAAAATAGTTAACTGCATGAAAACATTCGTGTGTAAATCCTTATCGTAATTTTTGTAAATACTTTGCTTGTTATCTCTGATAGACTAGCGTTTGACCACTGTCTCACCTGATTTTACAAGTAGACTGATCAAGTCAGAACTCAGCACTGCACGTTCATAGAATTCGCTCTCTAAGGTCCTTCTTACGCCATTGTTACTGCTAGCTCACCAATCTTAAAGAAAGAAGCCTGTGATAATTCTACAGTATAATATATGTACACGTATGTTATCAAAGACCTTGATTAAATTACATATAAAGGTAGCAACTAGAATGAAGCACTTTCGAACATGACAATACGTTTTAAATCGGTTAATAAATGACGGAGTTCGAAGGTATTATACCTACTTACATAAAAAAATAAAGATTTCGAAGAATTGAGAATCAGTACCAGTAATCTGTGAAAATCCTTTCATTCTGACTTCAAAAAGGAGGAGGTAATCAATTCGTCGGTTTGTTTATGTGTTTTTCTTTCTGGGTGAACCGATTTGATAATTACTTATTTTATTTATTTGAAAGCTGGTGCTTCCCGTGTGGTCCCAATTAAATTTCATCGACTCTGACCAGTAGTTTTTGAGTAATCCTCAATAATGCGTATTTTATTAATTTTATCTTATCAAGGGCTCCTCAGACGAAGCGGTGAAGCCGGTGTTTTAAAGGTTACATTGCTTGCGTTAACATTATTTAAAATCGGATAAATATAATACAAATAACGATTCGGATAAATAACGATTGGCATTGTTTTCAGCCCAGATCCCGAGCTAGCACATCATACCTCATTCTTCGCAGTAACCTTAGCTCTGAGCACAAACTGGCTGTGGAAGATAGCACTCAGTCAGTCCAGTCTACAGAAACTTCTAGCAGTACCAACTATTAGGAAAGCAAGGTTGTGTTTAGCCCTGTCCTGTGCTGGTGTTATCTTGATGAAGCTGATGTCATGCTTTCTAGGGCTGGCGCTGTATGCTTGGTTCGTGGGATGCGATCCGCTGTTGACGGGGCAAATAAGAAGGCATGAACAAGTAAGTTTCTAGTATATATCGTTTCTAGATAGGTCTGTAAGAGATTGCGGATGAGACTACCTCGTACTACTACGGTAAATTTAATATTTTACTTGTCATTTGTTTTTATTTATACAACAAAGAATTCTTTTGTATCGGCCACGGTCACGAGAGGCTGACAGGCTCTAGACCGGCTATATTTAGCAAGCGTTTAAAAAGTTCTCGCCTTCTAATTACGGGGTGTCGGGTTCGATCCCCAACAGTAGAAAAACTTTACCTTCCCAAGGGATATTTGTGATTCTTGGTTCTGAGTGTGATTGTCTGTGTGTTATATAAAAATGTTTTCGGCACCTACGATACCAGCCTTTAAATTTAGCTCTACACGTTCAAAGACTTTTGTGGGGCTAAGTTTGGAAGTGATTGTTAGTTCGTTTTTTTGTAATATGTAAGTGTGATTATGTAAATGTTATTACGTTTTCAGCTGGTTCCCCATTTCCTCAACAACTTATCGATCATGTTTCCCGGAATTTGCGGTATTTTCATCATGTCCGTATTCTGCGCGACTACTGGGTGAGTTCTACGAGTTTCAAGTCAGTATCTTACAAAAGATTGTTACATGTACATATTTCTTATTTAACCGTAAAGTTTGATGTTGCAGATGTATGGCGACGTTGATTAATTCAATAGCCGGAGTTTTATTTGAAGAATTTATCAGACCTTGGATGCCTAAGGACTCTACTGAACTTGCTTGCTGTAGGATTATGAAGGTGATTAACAAATTTAATGATTGTATGTTTCTTATCTTTATAAAGATGATCTAATGTTTGCTTAGTTATCTCCGACTTCAAAATATTTTGTGCGGTAATACTAGATGGGTATGGTGTGCTTGTCTGGTGTACGTGTTAGTTTTGAATACACCAAAGGTTTTGAATACACTCCCATCAGGAAGTGGGTCTAATTTAGCTTGCAAGATTTGATTACAGATCGACAGATAACAGGACAGATGAAACTAAATAAAAGGGGGAGAAATTTTTGACGTTTACATAATTTATTTAATCCTACTTATATTACAAATGAGAAAGTTTGTAAGTATGTTTGTTCCCTCGTCACGCTTTAGTGGCTGAACGGATATGGATGTACATAGCTTGAATTTGAAATGTACATAGCTTATACTTAAGATTAACACAAAGGCTACCTACTTTTAAACTGGGCAACAGCGGGCGAAGCCGCGGGGCACGGCTAGTATTTAATAGATATAATAATATATTTTGACTTACACCACTTTTTCCTACGATTGTACTTTAGAGTGGTCGAGTTAAGTACTAAAATAAGTTAGTGGTGACAACTCGACCAGAAAATCGAACTTTTTGCGGTCGAGATGACTACCAACTCGTAACTAGGAGTTGGTAGTGTTATGAATTAAGTACTCAATTAAAAAATATTTATTATGTATATGACACTGGCTAAATACATGGACATAGTTTGTGGAGCTATAATCACACTAATTAATTAATTATATTATAATAACGGCGAAAGTTTGTGCATGTGTTTGTATGTTTGTTACTTCATCACGCTCAAACGGCTGGACCAATTTTGATGAAGCTACCGGAATTAATAAGCACCGCAGCTAGCAAATTTTTTCTTTCTCTGTCCTAATACTACGGGCCAATTGCCTATATTTCCTAAAACTAAACTAAAACTATGTACAGCAAAGTACTAAGTTACCTACAAGACATCGAGCTTATAGGTAACTCAAGTGCTCAAGCCCATCATGCTGGCGGCATTGCCTCTCTGAATTAAATATATATAAAACATATTTTTCCAGCTTCTCTGCCTCCTAGTCGGCGGCTACACGGGAATCGTGGTGTGGTTTTCCAAGGACTTGGATCGGCTGCAGCACGTAGCTTCAGGAGTCACGGGGGTCACAGCTGGAACGTTACTTGGCTTGTTCACGCTGGGAATCGTCTTCTCTAGAGCTAATTGTTCTGTAAGATATTAATAAGATTTTAGAGCTTAATAATATTTTCCTACGTAGTTACTTAGGTACCTACATGTAAAATCAAAGAAAATCAAAGCTATATTATACGGGTATTGACGTATAGGTGTAAATATGGCGATAACCATTTGTGTAAATTTTCAAAACGTGTACCTACTTACATATCAAGTCATGCACTGGTAACTAAAGACATACAAACTTTACAAAAACTTCTATTGAAATTTTGAAGCGAAAACAAAACGGTGCAACTTTGTAGCCACTATGATTTGCTTACACTTAGCACGTTCGTAAACTATTATTCCACTATAATTACACAATCGATCGAAATATCACTTGGAAAATAATAAAAAATTGACATTTGACAGCGCCATTTGTCAGTTTCGCTGTAAAAACTACGCTTGTATTTTGGTTAAGTACGAGATGTAGGGGTAGGGAAAATGCTATACTACCGTGGATTTCATCACTATATTACCTATACTGGAAGCTCAAGTCTGTTCCAGAAGTCGAATCGCGACCATCTGAACGGCAGGCGAGCTTACTACACTACGGCAACGTTATCAAGGAATATATCTTATTGCCATCTAGCGAAATCAAGAAAAACTACGGAGCTTGCTAGCTGGTATTAAAATAGAACACAATATAAGAAATTTCGTAATGAAAGTGAACTCTTAACTTTTGGTAGAACTTCGCATATCATGGTACTAACAATATTTACTAGATGGCGCTAATTAGAAAAATTAAAATAAGTTCTTGTAGGTTGTAACAGGTGGCGCTTTAACTAAATCTTAATTTTATTGTTAAAAATTAACTACACTAAACAGAATTAATAGATTTTAATGAATTATTTTTGCAGGGTGCATTAAGCGGTTGCCTTCTGAGTCTGATACTATGTGGTTGGCTTCTGATTGGCGCGCAAAATGCCATTGCTACGGGGGCATTGACCTTTCAAGGGAAGCCTTTGGCGTCTTCAGGCTGTGGTAAAGGAAATTTCACACATCCATTTAGGAACGTTACTACAGTGATACCTAATGCTGCGTGAGTATAGAATTACCTACTTTCTTAGCTACATCATTTTGGACAGGTACCATTCATTATAAGAAGGTACCTAATTTCTACATCCTATTGGTTCATTCTTGAATAACATGTTAATTTACTGTTCTTTTAACTTCTGAGGTAAACGCATAGCTGGGTTCATGATTATTAAAGTATAACATACCTATATAATAGAAGAAATGCTCAAACCTCAAGATAAAACATAGATTACTAGCCGTGCCCCGCGGCTTCGCCCGCTATTATCAAGTTAAAAAGTAGCCTATGTGTTAATCCTAGGTATAATCTATGTACATTCCAAATTTCATCCAAATACGTTCAGCCGTTAAAGCGTGAAGAGCGATCAAACATACTTACACACAAACTTTCGGATTTATAATATTATTAGGATTAGGATGTCTTGCTAAAATTCAAATACATTTATATCCGTGGGGACCGGGAGCACACGAAATTTTTAAATTTTTATCTAAACGTTTAGTCGAGGCGACAAATGACCAGAATGCTGGCTCTTATTTAGCACAAAAAATTAGCATCGCTATTCAACGTGGAAACGTAGCCAGTATTCTGGGCACTTTTCCTTTGGCAAGCGGTTTACAAAATTTTTGAGTATTATTTGTTTTAATCCCCTTTTCTACTCTTATCTTGTGACTAGTACTTTTAATTAATCTTGTAATTACACTTATATCTTTATATCACTCTTACTAAAATTTCTCATTAAAACGCATTTAAATAAGAAAATAATATTAGAGGTGTATTTATATAGCTGAAATGACTTTAAAAGAACTCGTACTTTATTTTAATCATTTTAAGTGCATATTCCCTTTTATCTAGCTTTAATCCCATTATGGGCTGCCCGGATTAATTGGGTGCGCGTTCGCCTTCTAAGCAGGGGTAGCGGGTTCGATTCCCGGAAGGAACATATGTTTTTTCCCAATGGTAAATTTGTGTTTCTGGTTCTGGTTGTGATTGTGTGTGTGACGTGAATGTTTCCGGCACCCACGACATAAGTCGAGATAGCGTTTATTTCACGTTTATTTATATAACCATTTTCTTAGATCAATCAATTTTGGTCTTGATTCTGTTCAAGCACGCACAATGGTAAACTTATGAACAAAAGGAAAAGCGAAAGAACAAAAATCATGAAAGAACGAAAAATCTAGAAGGAATTCCAACTCCCATCAAGACTCTAGTCAAGTTATTCAACATTGTTACAAACTACGTCGATTACATTCTAAACCTAACTTAACTACCTAACAAGTAAGTGCTTTCAGAACTTTGATCAAAGCATTAGTTGCACTAGTTAAAGTGCGACTAGTTGGAAGTGTGCTTGAATATGTAAAATTCTTGGAGAAGGCGATTCTGAGTAAACTTGAAAGATTAAAAAAAGATAATTTAAGTAACTCGCTACTTATCGATAGGTCAGTAATGAGGAACCTACTTTATCAATAAGTATGTGTGATTCGCGACTTCGCTTGCGTTAATTAATTTGAAGAGTTAGTAGTAGACAACTACATTTCCCTACAATCCCTGTATTGAGTATAATAACACAAAAAAAAAAACAGCCAAATTTTTCGTGTCTTTCATACATCATGCGGCAATTGATTATTTTTTAACCGACTTCAAACAATGAGGTTCTCAATTCGAATGTATGTTTTTTTTGTATGTATGTTTCGCAATGTCTCCGCCAATTATGAATCGATTTTGATGATTTATTTTTGTTTGGTAGAGTAAACTTCAGAGGTGGTCTTAAATACATTTTATCAAAATCGGTCTAGCCAAAACCGAAATATAAGCTATTAGCTTATACTATTAGCTTTCCTTGGCGGTGATTGGATAGTGGGTATCATAAAAAATAGTCGAAATAACCTCGTTTAAAATTGCTCATTATAATTTTTTATAAATAATCATTTTAATACGAAATGTAATGATATGATTAATAAAATTTTAATTTTTGCAATATATTATAGTAAATAATCAAGATTATAAGCATAAAAAATTACCCTCTGCTATAAAAGATATGATAAAAATAATATAACGTATGTTCACTTAATTTGAAATAGATAGGCTTTTTATTGTACTTAAAGAAACCAGGAAAATGCTCCACCAAGAGTCTGAATCCCGTATTTTTGCCTGGTATTGTATTCACATAATAGTATAGAGGAAAAATGTGAGTAGGTATATTGAGAAATGCGTACCTTATAAATCAAATAATTTCCAGGTAACTAAGAAAAATGTTTTTCATTCAATGGAATTGATAATAAATACTAAAATAGAGTTTTTAGAATAAAGAAATAGAGTTTGCCTGAAATTTGTCTCTGCCACAGATTACTCAATAGTAACTGTAAAAATAAGCATATAAACGCTTTTAAGCTCACATCCTCACACTAAGATCGATGACTTATGTTGTGGATGCCGAAAACATTCATATCACACACACAATCACAACCAAGACCAGAAACCAATTGTACTTGGGGAGAAATCTTGAGTTCTCGCTGGGAATCGAATCCGATACCCCTGCTTAGATGGCGAACGCGCACCCAACTAACGCATTCACACTCACAGCCCCCCATTAAGTTCAAAGACTTGTATCGTGGGTGCCGGAAACATTTAAATCACACACACAAATACACCCAGAACCAGAAGCACAAAATAATATCCCTTGGGAAGGAATTTGTGCTCCTGCCGGGAATCGAACCTAGGACTCACGGCGCAGAGGGCGGAGGCCTGTCCGTTGCGCCAACTGGGTAATCATTCTTTAAAACCAAATCATTATGACACAATTTATAACTTTTTAAAATTAACTCTGTGCATACTCGCTGTATTGGTTAACCACTCGGTCATAAAATTTCATCCCCCTTCTGTACGTCGTGCCCACGCATTATTATTCCTTCTCGGCTTTAACGGCTATATTTCCCGACTTTACGACTCCAAAAACATTTTTATTACTGCCTCAATGAATTCACACTCGGTTAGATACCCCTGCGTAAGTTTTAATCTTACCAAGTAACTTTTGCAATATCGAATTCTAGCATTTTTACTCCCTCAGTTCGTTAGTAAAACTTTCATTACAATACCAATAATAATATATTTTGGATCAGGTATTGAATAATAATAAAGATAAAAGAGGACAAAAAAAAATTATAGGTGTCACAAATGATGTGTACATGTAAGTAATACTTTTTATGAAATATTAGCCGTGTCCGCGGCTTCGCCCGCTATTATATCAAGTTAAAAGTAGCCTATCTATTAATTCTAGGTATAAGCTATGTACATTCCAAATTTGCGGGAAGAGGGAACATAACAAACATACTTAGACCCTTGCACACTTACATACAAACTTTCGAATTTATATTTTTAGTAGGATATTTAAAAAAAAACAAGAAAATTAAATTACTTTCTAAGTTTTTCTAATACCTTTGAACGAGCAATTCTTGTATATATATGTGTAATCAGGATCTCAGAAACGGCTCCAACGATTTTCATGAAATTTTGTATGCAGGGGGTTTTGGCGGCAATAAATCGATCTAGCTAGGTTAAAATTTTTGAAAATGTCGTTTTATCCGTGTTTTCAGCCGAGCAAAGCTCGGTCATCCGGGTTCTAATATATTATACAAGTATTAAAAAACTAATAACCGACTTCAATCGCAAATATCTCCGACTATATAAACTCTTCATCACATCTTGATCAAATTATAATGGGACCAACTAGAACGTATACCCTTTCAAACGAAACAATAATATTTATTCGTACTCTGTTAATTAACGACGGAGTTCTGAGGTAACATAATAACAGAATTGAGAACTACCTCCTTATTTTGATGTCGGTTAAAATAGGGAAAAAACCAATCGACCAGAGCCTTCTTACCAGTGGTATCGGGTTCGATTCCCGGTGGTAACATAAATTTGTTTTTCTGGTTCTGGTTGTGATTGTGTGTGTGATGTGAATGATTCCGGCACCCACGACACATGTCATGCAACTTAGTTTGGGGGCTGTGAGTGTGAAAGTGTTTGTTTAGCATTGGTTAAGTTTAAATAATTATTGCGTTTCTGGGTTATTCTCCTTGTGGTTTTCTTTTCAGGGGACAAGAAACCACGCCTAAACTGTAACCCAATTATATTGCGGTTTGGTAACTTTATAAACAAACAAGTTTCCCCTCTAAAATTGGTTTAACTATGACACACAGGGGAACAAGTTAGGGATATTTGTAGGTTGTACGTAGACTATTAGCTTAAGTATGCACTATGGAATTGAATTACATGTTCTGTTAATAACATTGAGTTCTAAGTACAAATGCAAACAAACGCATTCACACTCACAGCCCCGCACTAAGTTCAAAGACTAGGACTTGTATCGTGGGTGCCGGAAACATTTACATCACACACACAAATACATCCAGAACCAGAAGCACAAATATCACTTGGGAAGGAATTTGTGCTCCTGCAGGGAATCGAACCCAGGACCCACGGCGTAGAGGGCGGAGACCTGTCCACGCGCGCTAACTGGGTCGTCAAAAGTACCCTTCTCACTTTTAACTATATCATCTTATAGTCGCCTCATTTAAAACGCACTATTTAGGGAGTGAGGCGACTTCGAGGGAACTTTTGTTGGTAAAGTTGGACAGCGGTGTTTCATGAAAACAAAATTTTGAATAGTGCAGGAGTAAAAAAATAATAAACTGTAATATACTTACTATAAATAACTTAGCTCAAAGGATTAACAAGCTGAAGTGACAGTGGGCTGGTCACATATGCCGCATAACTGACAACCGTTAGAGAGATAACGAGTTCTAGATTGAAGACCGGATCTATAAGTGTAGCAGAGGACGCCCTATGACTAGGTGGAGCGATGATAAACGTAGGGCTGCTTCGGCTTCTTTCCCAGATGCTGGTAACATCTGGGAAAGAAGCCGAAGATCGGGCTCAGTGGCGCGCTTTGGGATACCTCCCCATAGCGCGCCACTGAGCCTGATCTTCTTCTTTCTTTCTGTCTAACAGTGGACTGAGGTAGGCTGACTATGATGATGATGATGATGAGGGAGAAATACATAGGTGCTTTTTAATACTACTTAATTTTCATCATCATTGCGCGTTAAAAGCCGCCAGAGTCTTGTGAGCTTCTGAGGAGGATCAAACCCGCTGCTATAATTTTACGACCAGGAAATTGCTGAGCTGCAATGGCTTATGTTACCTACTTCTTACATTATCTTTTCAGAGCCCATATTCCTACCAAACCGCTACAATCTCTCTTCCGGATAGCGTTCACGTACTGTCCTTTCGCCGGAGTTATCTCAGTGCTTCTTATTGGGATTCCTATGAGCTATCTAACTGGAAAGTCACGAACTGATTCGCTCAACCCTGACGTCTTCTGCCCGCTGACGCAAAGCATACTCCACAAATCACAATATGTAAGTTTTTGATTAATTCATTTATTTAGATATATTTTTGTATAAACATAATGTACAAACTTCTTTATTGTCAATAATGAAATTTTAAAACTCAGCGTAGGTACAGTCTAAATGTTTCATTAAATAACCCACCCTTAACAGTACCCGGTGCAAACGTGCCCATGACGCTGACAGCATTTCCACGTTAGATAGTAATTGCAAGTTTTTAATTAATCGTAAAATAATGTTCTAAACTTACATAACGTATTCTGACATAATCATCAATTCGTTAAAAAAGTATAAGAAGAAACAGGTTTGTAAAGAACATTCATAGAGCAGATAAATAAATATAAACCGACGTCCAACTCTATTGCGTAATTCCTCTCCATCCAAAGGTTGCCTGGAAGAGATCGCTTATAGCGATAAGACCGCCAAAAACGTGACAATAATTACACGTTTTTTGTTAATAATTATTTTCTGTTTTGTTTTTTGTCTTAATTAAGGTGTTCAATAAAGAGTTTATCTATCTATCTCTCTATCTATAAAAACAATTTGTGATAGGCATGGTGCTACGGCTTACTTCGTAAGCTTTGTCACGAAGTAAATGTCAAATTTCAAAACAGACCTCAAACTTGAGGGTGAACTCCTCAAGTTTGAGGTAGTAGCCACTTTAGATTTCCACTATTCATCTCAGTTTCAAGATACTAATGTAATAAAATCTTAGTAGTCAATTTAAATTATATTAATTGTCATATGTATGTAAAATTTTGTATTTTTATGTAGTTCTATGTATATATTATAATGTAAAAACATTACTAGCTACATATTTTAAGTAATATCGTTTTACTGCATTTCCAAGATTTTATTAGCTGCATTTCCTCGGATGGCGTCAAAAATTTTGTATTGAGGTGTGTTCAGCTAAATGTGCAAAAAATACATAAACAAACTTTAGATTTGTCATTCGCACTACATACAAAGTTTCGTTTCGATATGACAATAAGAAGTAAGATAAAATTGACTTCTAAGATTCTTTTACATTGTTTGTTAATTTTATTTCAAGTGACGTAAAAGAGTGTTAAGAAATTTACAAGAAAAATATATAATCCCCTCCATAATATTAGGATCATTACTGGTGTATTTGGCTGTCAGTTGTTTTATTAACCAACTACGCAAAATTTTAGACTTTTCGTCCAATGGTAAACCATATTACACAGGAACTAATCATTCATTCTTCAAACTTGTGTTAGTGCAGCACGAGAGCTGCAGTAGAATTTATAAAACCAACACGATTTTATTGGATAAATGCCAGTTTTTTTTAATCTGGTACGTGAGTTTTCCGGAATACAGGTCTTTGCTTGCGGCAAAAAGTGACGTGCTCGTTATGTAGTTCCCATGTAAGAACATTTCATGTAGTATGTATAACTGGAAATGTTTGCTGTGGGAATTAACTCCCATTTTCAGGTTTTATCCTTTAAGTAGAGCAAATAGGAAGAGAGAAATTTATGGAGTAAAAATGCAAGAAAACAACATAACATCAGGTGTTATGTTATGATGGTGGTCAAAAGTTTGCCTATCTTGAATAAAAAAAAACAAAATCAAAGTGTATTTATCTCTGTACGTATCTTTATTCTAATAGCGGCGTATCAATTTAATGTGTCGATCTTGCATCTACAGCCTTAATAAATTGGTCAAAATAAGTACACTTTACTTCTTTACAAAAATATATAAACGCTTTCACACTCACAACCTCATAAATATATTTTGCGTCGTGAGTGCCGGTAACATTCACATCACAGACAAAATTACACCCAGAATTAGAAACACATTTTTTCTAAACATTTGACCACAACGTTATTGTTTTACATATTTATTACATATTAAATGTATAAATAACCCTATATTTTAATAATAATTAATTAAAAATTAAATGAATACTAACCAAAAATACAACTATAATAAGACATAAATATGTACAAAACTTAATCATACAATGACCGCTGCCAGTTTGGCAAAGTACCCAAAATGCTGGCAGCATTGCATTTTTCATTCTTGGGGAGAAAACTTGTGTCCCTACCTGAAATCGCACCCCATACATAGGCTGATAAACGCATTACCCTCCTTTGCGTCACGCAGTCGGAAAAAGCATGACAGGTGTGTAAATATCTGCAAAATTATAAAAATCATGTCATACATTTTTCAGGTAAGGAGTAGAACAGCATCATTCGAAGAGAGACCATTAAGCACGCAGGAGGTGTGCGCAGCACTGGACGAAGCTCTCAAACATCTGAAAGAAGTTATCGATCGATAAATATAATGTTTGCTTTTTAAATCCTTTTTAATTCAATTTTTTTATCTAAGAATACATTGAAAAGGTACTCACGCGTTATCGATGTCTAGAAAAGTCTACATCGAAATTGGTCCTAAATTCTCTCTCTTCGTCTTTACAAAGGGTTCCAAATGAACCTGAAACAATTTTCGATATTGATATCGACAACGAGATATGCCAAAATAAATACTATTTTTTTTATATTAAATACTATTATTTGGTTTCGAACGAATACCTATCGAAACAAGCACATAGTTTAGGTCGCGCTAAAAACCTTTTTTTATTTACCTCGACGTTTCGGCCAAGTTGCATTGGCCATGGTCTCGAGAAGATTATGGAGTCTTCTCGAGACCATAGCGCAATATTTAGCGCGATTAGGTCCCGAAAAATTACCTAAACTATAATATGAAAAGTTGAATGTAATTCAATTTTTATTTTAATACATCAATAAATACAAAATAGCATAACCCATTATTGACTACTTATTTTGACCTCTTAATAACAACTATTTTGTATTATCCGAAAGAAAAGGTCACAACATATATATTATTCTTTCCCATCACGATACTTTTATGAGATGGTGGAAAAAAAAAGAGATAGATGTTTGTGCTAACATTCTGTCATTTTTACTTGAAAAAATAGGCAATATCCCAATTACTCTAGTCTCCAGTTATTACGGCAGTCTTTGGACTGTATTTTCGACGACAAAGAAAATACATCTGCCGAACTAGGTGCGTGCTGGGTTTTAGACACGCCACATTAATCCCTAGACCGCAACGAAGTCTGAGAGCCTACTGTCTCGAGAACCCACTCCAACACTAAAAAGCCCTAACAATCTGTTACTGCCGCAGAAATTTGGTCTCTACTACGGATATAGATACGAACTATAATTGAAGTATACACACTACGATGTTGAAATTGTCAGTCTCATTTGTTGCTTTTTAGACTAGAAAATTGAAAGTGGCTTCGAGGGACACGAAAAAGGAAGTGTATAAAATATGTAAATATGGAAGTGTATCCTTCATGACATAGTCACGCAATTTAATTTGGTGATGTTATGATCTGAAATAAAAATAACTGAAACGAAAGCAAAGCTTAAAAAATCTACTTAATCGCTTATATTTCGGTTTTAGCTTGACCGATTTCGATCAAATTTATATGGCCTACCTGTGAAGTATACTTTATCAAAGAAAACAAAAGCATCAAAGTCGATTCATAATTGGCGGACATATAGCGTAACATGCATACAAAAAACATACAGTCGAACTGAGAACCTCTTTTTTTAAATTCGGTTGAAAATAGGCGTTTATTATCAGTAAGTTGGAATAGTAGTTATAGCCCAACGACACTGCTTTAAAACCTAACTATTTAGAAGCCGACTTCGCATGTTTATATGCACCATATATGCACTACACTGATTCTTTCACTCTCTCACACAAGACGTCATTCATCTCGCTCATTCACCTAATAGTTTCACTTAACAGTCGCCTAAGATAAAACTTACAAACCGAAGGTTAGTTTCCTGTCTTGATGGATAAAACAAATTACCATATTTTTCTTTTTCAATGAAAAATATAGTAGGTACTTACGTATGAAATAAGTAAGTAGGTACCTATATAAGTTCAATACGCTGGGTGGCACTGAACTATAATGGGCAAGCGTGATGGTTATAATAAGGCAGATATAAAACAATTAAATGCAAGCAAAGCTTAAAATAACCGACTTCACCACTTTATTTTTGGACTTTTGATCAAATTAGATGTACTAAACACGCATTATTGACAATATTTCAAGAAATACGGATCAGATCTTGATCAAATTTAAATGGGACCAATTGGAAAGCAACATCATTTAAATAAAAATAAAAAATAAAAATCGATTCACGTGTTACGAGATAAAACACATAAAAAAAAATCTGTCGAGTTGAGTACCTCCGTCCAAGTCGCTAGAAAAAAAATTACTTTTTCCAATAGGTATGATTGTGGTTAAACGTTTTCTTAGTCTCTTTTTATTCCAACTTACTGATAATAAACGCCTATTTTCAACCGAATTCAAAAAAGGAGGTTCTCAATTCGACTGTATGTTTTTTGTATGTATGTTACGCTATATCTTCGCCAATTATGAATTGACTTTGGTGCTTTTTTTGTTTGAAAGAGTATACTTCACAGGTGGGCCATATAAATTTTATCGAAATCTGTCAAGCTAAAACCGAGATATAAGCGATTAAGTCGTTTTTTTTATGCTTTGCTTGCGTTTCAATTTTTTTTAATTAGGTATGATTGTGGTGAAACGTTTTCTTAGTCAGTGCTAAAAAAAATGTTACGGATATAACTTGTTATTCCGATCAACGCAGAAAAGGCTTTGCGGTGCCTTTTTTTATCATAATGGCTATTTAACGAAAACAGTCTTTTGCCATATCTCTCAGTTCTAAATTCCCTAATCTGCCTGAACTTGTAAGTTAAAGCGACAAGTTCACATTACAACGAGGGATCGAACAGGCTAGACGCATACGTCACTATCGTGTGTCCATGAATTAATGTCCAACTAGGGCGTTTATACATGCCGACATAATATCGGAGGGTGGAAGGGTAATGTTGCACAAATCTCTCTTCACAATTTACTTTTTATTAAAAGCGGATTTGTCATTATATGACAAACGCAGAATATGTTACAAATTAATAGTGAAAATTAGAAAAATTTCATATATTCACTAGTAAAAAAATATTACGAATGTGGAAAAGTAAATGATTTGACGATATTGGAATACCGCGGATGTGTTCTAAATCGGTTTTTGCCGTCGTTGCACGTTCACTGAATTTTATGTATACTTTACGTAAAAATTCTGTTCCAACTTATACAGTTTCTGAATTGTTATATTATATAAATCACAGATCGTGTTCAGTGGCGTGCAATTTGAGAGAATTATGTCTAGAAGTGAGAGAATTATGTGTGTGAATATATCTTAATTGAGCTCGCGGGACTAAAATTTGGTGTAAATAAGTAGATATGATGTTCCATAGTAATTTATACTATGGAACATGTTTCAATTTTTATTTCGATTCTCGTATTTGAACTACTTCCGTTTAGTAATCCTCAATACTAGCCCGTTATTATTTTTATGTTGTTTTGATAATATGTAAGATTTGATAAACATTAGCGGATAGATAAACAACATATTAATATACTAAGAATTATAACTAAGAAGATTAAAATCGAGATTATAAAAATGTAAGTAAGCGCTTTTGACTGCCCTTTGGCTTAGTTGGGTGCGCGTTCGTCTTTTAAGGGTATCGGGTTCGATTCCCGGCGGGAAAACAAGTTTTCTTCCCAAGATACCAGTTTGTATTTCTGGTTCTGGTTATGATTGTGTGTGTGTGATGTGAATGTTTCCGGCACCCACAACACATGTCACCGAACTTAGTGTTGGGCTGTGGGTGTAAAAGCATTTATGTATATATTTATGTCCTTCAAAAGTACATTTGGTTCCAGCAGAAATTATCAGTCACACCCACAGGTCCCGATCTCTTGCATATCGGAGTCGTGTTGGCTGATGTAAAACTACTAACTATCCATTTCATCGTCACTATAAATTTATTACTATCTCATCTAGAAATGCTATCACATCACTACATCACTACATCTTACATGTATATTTATGTTTCTGTTATAACTTGTAAAATGTAGATATTACTTTTATTCATTATTTGAGCTATTGTGTAGTGGTATTTTGTGCGGTAAGGTGATTCACAACTTATATAGAACGTGGGCCGGTCACCGGCAACCCTCTCTACTCTATCGATTATAAAGTAGTACCTGGATGACCGAGATTTGCTCTGTTTATTTTTGGTAAAAAAAAATATAATAAAAAAATATATAAAAAAATATCATGTGGATTCGTACCGGGGTTTTCTGATTTCAGGACCCCCCGATTTATTCTCATGATATTGTAGCTGTTTTTTATTGCCTGAAAACAAGGATAAAACGACGTTTTGTAAAATGGGACTTAGTTAGATCGATTTATCGCCCCGAATATTAAATTTCATAAAAATGGTTGGAGCTGTTTCCCAGATTCATATTATATATATATACATATATACAAGAATTGTTCTTTTAGAAGTATTAGATTAGATAGATAGATATATTAGGTATCTGCCAGCTACTTACCATTAACTTTTTAAAGTATCCTAATGAGGTTCTTGTGTGAATTTTGACGACCCAGTTGGCGCAGCCGATGGCCGTGGGTCCTGGATTCAATTCCCGGCAGGAGCACAAATTCCTTCCTAAAGGATATTTGTGCTTCTGGTTCTGGTTGTAATGTGTCTGTGATGTGAAATGTGCCCGGCACCCACGATACAAGTCTTTAAAATGAGTGTGGGGCTGTAAAAAGAATGTATATAGGTTGATTAGCTAGTATAGCATTGCACCTAATATTAATCTCGGATTGCTTAGTATGATGGCACTGAATTTCAACTTCGTAATTTTTTCTAGAAAGGGTGTTTTATCTATCCGGGTAAAAAATTATGTATAGATGTATAGTCAAAAGAGCTCATCCCAAAATGCATCCCCATATTATAATCGAGCCTTAAAAATCACACATTATTCGATTTAAGAGCATTCCTAATTATGATATTTTACAATGATATCCTAAGTTCGCGCTGAGTGATTGTCCTATACTTATCGCGCTATACTTACGCGCTGAGTGATTGTCCTATACTTATCCAGTCAACATTTATCTGTATCTAAATTATCATTTTTTTTTCTTTTCTGTTCATTATTTCGTCGCTTATATTTTATTTTATTTGTATATTTATTTTTATTATATATAATTATTTGGTATGCATTATATATTTTTTTAAATTATAAGTACCGATATATTTATATATATAATATATATATATGTATATAATCATTTATGTTTATTTATTATTTTAACTAATCATCTAACTTTCTTTCGTCTCTCGCCCTCTCTATACCATTTTGATGCACGCCTACACCCCTCTTCTCGTCTACCATGTGTGGTTGACTGGTAGAGAATGCCCCTAGCATTAAGTCCACCTTTTGTACTTTTTGTGCAATAAAGAATTAAATAAATAAATAAGTCGATTACTTATTCTATCACTGTGTAACTTTAATACTGGTACTACGGTATACGTTCTATAATAATTGCTTGTGATAACAATTGTGCTTGGACCAAAGCGCAGCCTGAGTGGCTTTGCATTCTTTGAAATGACCTTTGGCGGCTATCCCTAAAAGCTATTACTTTCAGTCTAGAAGGTCTATAAGGGCTAATACATACGGCATAATATACAATTTTTCGTCATCGCTTCCTAATTTATTAAGTAATAATTGTTAACAAGACAAACCAGTAAATAATTTATCACCAGTAAAATCTTCTCATGAATTATTTTACCGTTTCAAATAAAAAATGTTACGTAGAATTTGAAATACATTACGTCACAAGTGGCGGAAATTCGACGTAACTGTCAAAGACTTTCCAAAGGCATTTTAGCAAAGATTAGAGGGAATTTTTAAATAGCTCCGAGATCTCAAACGTGCCAAGAAGGCTGTACTCAAGACGCCGGAAAGGAATGCGAATACAAAGACAATTCAAGAAAATTAGCTTCCAGTTCTACCGTTCGGGACTCACGTCGGACGTTTTACCAAATGCCTAATCCTTAAAAGCTTTTTGCTACATTTTCGCAACATTTTAATGTGGCTTGAGCGAGTAATTGAGCATATCATTCGAATAAATTCAGGCGGGGTTTGCATTAAATTTTACGCTGGTTCTTATGTTAGACATCGACAACGCGTAAGTCACGCTATGCTCCGTATTTAATTTGTTGTAATAGTTCGGAAGGTGCATGAGATTTTTTTCAAAGTTTTACCTCATAATGCAAACTCAAGTTATATATTAAGCATTTTCTCCTTAGTATAAAATCTTGTACTGAATAACATAAAAGTCTACAAATACAATTTAATAGAAATAGAAGTAGGTATATAGACCACGAAGTTTATAAGCGTGGATAGACCAAAATGGTGAAACTGTAAGAGTTTTCATATTTAAGCATTTGCTTACGGAATCGTAATAACTAGCTACATTTTCATAATAATGTGTTTGTTATGCTAAAACAAATTGTTTCATTTTCCAACTTCTGTAATTTTCTTAGAAAATGAGTTGCCTTGACAAGCTAAAGAAAGATGTTTGAAATTCTCCATCCGTATCGTTTTATATCTTGTTAGAAATAGCCGTGACGAGCAATTTTATGTACTCGACGACAGTTTGAGTGGCTAAAGAGACGTTTCACAGTTTTATTTGCTTTCAAAGCCCTATTAACATTTAAATTAACTTTACAGGGAAAATGAGGTAAATAATAACAATGCTACTGATTACTATCTAAGCTCGACAAATAAACACGGAAAAGCATAAACGCTTTCAAACTCACAGCTCCACACTAAGTTCGATGACTTGTGTCGTGGTTGCCGGAAACATTCACACACAATCGCAACCAGAACAAGAAACACAAATTTTCTTTGCGGAGAAATCTTGTGAAATAGATGTGAAAACTCTTTTTTTTTCTTATGGCTTCGCAACCTTGTGTGTTTCCAGTGTCAGGTATTACAATACTTCAAGATAAACATATTTCATAATAGTCTAAGTCACAAGTTACAGTTAAGTCAAGTAAAAGAGTCAAGGTCCAGTCATAGTCAAGTCATGTTCTAATAAAGTGATGGAAACTTTACTAAAACTTCTATTTAAGTTTTGGAGCGAAATCCAAAATCGCGTTTTTCAACTTTGTATGATTTGCTTACACTCATACACGTTCACTAAATATTAACAGTTTATTTTCCACGATTATTATATATAAACACTAGAAAAATCAAAAATATTGGAAAATAATTCGACAACGCCATTTTTTCAAAATCGCGGTAAAACTCCGTGAAAACTCTTTCTTACTAAAAACGTCAGTATTTTAAATATATAATAGTGTCTTACAAGCGTACATGCCAACTATGTTAAGTCACAGTTTGTCGAGCTGTCGAGATTTGTACTAAAGTTATTTTTTTTTTTTTTGTGACAGGCTAGTTTTGGACCACTATCTCACCTGATGGTAAGTGACGATGTGATCGAAGCTGGTAAACACACTAGACCTGTAATATATAAAAAAACAAACGGTTTCACACTCACAGCCCCACACTAAGTTCAAGGACTTGTATCGTGGGTGCCAGAAATATTCACATCACACATACATTACACCCAGAATCAGAACCACAAATATCTCTTGGGAAGGAATTTGTACTTCTGCAATGTATTAAAATTCAATTTTTCGTAGTAAAAGTATCGCTATCATTAACCTAACACCATTATCAGCATTTCAACTTTGTTTGTTTGTAGATAGCTAAGAGAATAAACGGCAAATCTTTCACATCTTTTCTTGTATTAGACTATTAGTACAAGACAAAAGTTTAATAATTGTACAAAAATTTTACCACATTATTACCACATGGGTTATATATCTCAATGTAGAATTCTTTCGTTTGATACCCATCACAAAAGTTTTGTAGATACGCTCTCTTTCTATCAATAGAAAAAAAATCTCTCTTCAAAGCTCGCCTCCTTGATGCGCCCGTCATCACACCTTCTTTTTATCCTCAGAAGAGAGATAATGTCTGCTGATCCTCTATTTTAGTCTGTTCGAAATGTCATCTAGTCTTCGACGAACCACAAACACTGCAATGCGTTCGAAATGTCTGCAAAAAAAATAATTTAAAAATATACGCGATGAAACCCATATAAAGTTGTTTAATACATTTTTTCGATAGTCCTTGTAGTTTTTCATTTGGTCATCCACGCCCACATGGAAAATGCTTAGTAATCTATATAAAGATATATAAGCATTTACAAATACATGATAAGAAAAAACTATAATCTAGAAAATAACTGCGGCAATACCTAGTAGTCGATCGATTTACTGGATCACAGCTACCCAATAAAATGTTATCACCAAGTACATTTTTGGGCTAGCGTGTATTTTTTTTTTTTTTTTTATTTGTGGCAGGCTAGTGTTTGACCACTATCTCACCTGATGGTAAGTGACGATGTGATCGAAGCTGGTAAACACACTAGACCTGTGTAGTGTATACCACTCCTTGACCACATCAACACTAACCAAAATGTAAGATGTAGCAAAACGCTATCAGAGACAAAAAGTATATATCCACCATTGAAAATCAAGAACTGCTGGTTAACATATCGACTCGAAAACCAAATCATACTGTTAGCTCTTTAAATTGAATTCAGTCCAGTGAAGTCCGGTGCCAGTGATTGCACTCGACTGAGTCAGCTGCATTAACTTCGTGTACAGTTTGCTAGCGCGTGGTTAATAACTGACTCAAATATGAAGTTTTTTAATATAAATGTAGCTTTTTACCCGATCGCGCGACGCCTATGATTTCATCCACCTATATGTATGTTTGTTATTTTATGGCTCTCTGGAAACAAACAAGCAGACAAACAAAACGCATTCACATTCACAGCCCCACACTAAGTTCAAAGACTTGTATCGTGGGTGCCGGAAACATTCACATCACACACACATATGTATATATTTTTTTTAATACCTTAATCTATCTACGGGCCAATTGCCTATATTTCCTAAAACTAAACAAAACTATACAGCAAAGAACCAAATTACACTCAAATTACACCCCACACCAGAACCAGAAGCACAAATATCCCTTGGGTAGGAATTTTTGCTCCCGCCGGGGATCGAACCCAGGACCCACGGCGCAGAGGGCGGAGACCTGTCTACAAAACGCTTTAACCGATTTGAATAATTCGTATGTCAATCGATATGTCTTTATCTTGCAAGTGTTACTAAGGACATGACCACGCTAGTAGAGCGATATGATAACACGACCAAAAGATAATGTTGCGTCAGTTGCTGTTAATCCCGTTAGCGCGAATGTGAAACAGTAGTTTCTATTATAATGAAATGAAATGAAATGAAATGCATTTATTTGCTTCAAGTGTAGGTATAAACAGATGTAAGGTTAAGTGTATCAATATAGTTCACACACTTGGTCATAATAGTGCTAGGTAGTTAGATATCTTTATAGCGTCATAATAATAATTTTGAATATTGTTAATATATTCTATATGTGGATTACAATAAGTGAAAATGGAAAAATCATCATTAAAGTTATAATGTCAAGAGTTGTCAAAATTTCAGAATATTAATGTCAAAGATAAAAATGTTACTAAAATATAATTATGTCATAAGTTATTACAGTCCCACGATTGAATATAATTTTATGGATGTTTACAATTGTCAAGAAAGTCATTTACAGTGTAGTAGATTTTTTCCTGCAGCCATTCTTTGAGTTTATTTATAAATTTGCTATACGGTTAGTCTTTGATACTGATGGGTAATGCGTTATAGATTTGACCACATCTATATAATTTGACTTTGACCACATATATATACCGTGATCTATTCCAATGCTTCTTTGAAATATGTATAATAAATAACCGGTTACCGACTCGTACAAGCATGACGTTGACGTCAACAAAACAAGTGCCTGTCAAGCCAGTACCTAGTTAACTCTCGATAGAGTCGCATGCGCATGTGATTTGTTAAGTGGACTGTGTGAATATACATTTGTAATTCAAATTTGAAATGGAGTGGTGTAGATCTGAATGTGGTATGTTGAATTAAAGTTTTATATTAGTTTTTATGCGGCTACATATATACGTTTAGAATCTATACAGTAAAGTTACTTTTGTTGACACGAGATATTTGTATAGATATGTGGTAGGCACCTACTTAAAATGTATAGGATAAATGTATAACTAGAGTTGATATCATTATTTTTTCATAGTCGTTTCAAGGTTTGCAATATCTTGTTTAGTATGGAATAGACATTTAATTTGGAGAATTCGCAAGATAAAATGTAGGGAACATATTTAGAAGTGCGTCTTAGTTAAAAAATGGTTCCTATAGGGTCAACCAACATAACGGACCAGTAGACCTTTTATTAAGTAAGTACGTTAGACGTCAATTAATAAACATAAAACATAAACATAAACGCTCTCACACTCACATATATATATTAGATCGTTAGAATTTATTTTTTAATCATAACCCTCCATTCTTCTTCGCTGTCGTCGGTAGTAAACACCTAATTATGTTGGCTAGACAAAAATATGATTTTTACAAGGAATTTAAAAATAAATTGCCAGCATACGTGGCAAGAACAGTATATATTTATATTATTCTGAACACATTCACACACACAATTCTACACTACGTTCAAATACTTGTATTATAGGTACCGGAAACCTTTACACCACACAAACAATCACATCCAGAACCAGAATCACAAATTTACCTTAGAAAGGAAATTAGTGCTACTACCGGGTGTCGAACCTCCGGGTGGCATGGAAAACAATGACTTGTTTGGTCTTAAAACCTAAGAAAATAAATTTGGTCTTATTATTACAATAAATTACAATACAAAACGCTTTATTGACACCAAAAGATAAATAAAAATTACAGAGAAACTTATAAAGATAGGTACAATGGGCGGTCTTATTGCTAAGAGCGAACTCTCCCAGACAACCTTTGGATGAATATATAAACGAAATCACTTGATATATCAGTTCGTAGATTTTTACTTTTACATACATTTTCAGGTAAATACAGGATTGAATCCTTGACGGCGGCTACCATTCCCGGCGCATTGCATGTAAGTTATTCTTATATCCATAAAATTTGTCAGTTCTTTGTAATTAATATAATTTAAACGCAAAAGCTTAAAAAACCCGACTTCGCCGCTTATATTTTGGTTTTGGCTTGATCAATTTTGATTTTGACCAACTCTGAAGTATAATCTACCAAATAAATAAAATCATCAAAATCGAGTCTTAATAGGCGGAATTATCGGGTAACATACATACAAAAATAAACATACAGTCTAATTGGGAACCTTCTTTTTTGAAGTCGGATGAAAATATGACAAAAAGTATGTTATAAATTAAAAAAAAAAATTTACTTTTGTCGTTCAAAGAGTCATACATAGAGCACAAGGACTCACTTAAAATAAAAATAAAATGCGACCTGAAACAATTTCACTCAAGCCTGTATTTATTCTACCTGTTTCAATTATCTATCATATTTTATTTTAAATATTCACATATCTTTAAAATAAAATTGGAATTAGCGTGACTTACGCATAATCGATACATCAAAAATACTTTCAGCATCATCCGGAAACCTTCTTTACACAGACAACCAATCATCAACCAATACATCAACCAATCATCAATAAATCATGCTAATTCCCGTATTCATTTTAATAGTTCAAAATGTGCGTGAGTTACTCGAAAAATTATCCAAACCATTCACATATCATATAGGTACTCACAATAATAATTTTACTATCAACGCCTTTATTTCTTTTTCATCCCGTGTTTTCAGGTAATAAAAGAAGGATTTTGCAAAGATGAGACAGTATGCATAGGAACAGAAGTGAATATAAACCCCATAGCTTCTGAGGAGCTGCTGGAACTCTGTGCCGATGCTGCTCTAGATGGGGTTTCGGTAGTCGCTGTGGAAATCAGCAGCGGGGAGGTGGTTGCTGCTTGTTTTAATAAATTGCAGGTAAATTACGCTTTGCAGTTACTATTGTTAATTTGCGAATTTTTGTTTATCTTATCATTTGCTGTACTCGGCATGCAAAAAAGTATTATTTTTTAAATTTTCCTGTTTTTCTGCGCAGTGGTCTTAATTTTTTCTTTCCGTAAGAATCTTCTACAATAGTATAAGAAAACATAAAATAAAGCTGAATGAAATCAGTAAAGTCTTTCTAAAGTTATGGCGTGACCAAGGTAAATAGGGATTCATTTTCATTTAAGCATAAAGATAATACCTACACGACCTGTATACCGTGCTGTCTCCGTTCTTAGAATGTGTAGACAACGGAGGTACTACAAGTTTTAAATCAACTTAACCATCTTATTTGATCGCTCGTTAGCAAGTTCTAGAACGAGTGTGGCCCAGCTGATTGAAGGCCACGTGACCAGTGCAACTCCACTACCTTTCTTCCCATTTCTCACGAAGTAATAATAATCTTGAGTCGGTTTCTTACTGGTAGACCAAAATTCATGAAGGTAAAGTAGTAATTTCAAGAATGGAAAAATATCGCTTGAAGCAGGGATTGGACCCGCGGCCATAGGAGAAATTTTAGTTGTTTTTTTTTGTTAATCGTCTTCGGATGAAATAAAACTGTCATTTTGTCTCATTTTCAGGTATCAACTTCAGATCCTGCCGAAAAGCCATTTTTCGACGTGTTTGCTGAAGAGCGATGCACCCAGTCTTCTTCCAGAGCACTGATTCAGTTCATGGCTGAGGTGGATGGTCGCTGTAATTTCTTTGAAAAGTAGGTATATTTTTTTACTATATTATTTATGAAATGTTACAAACAAGAGGCTTGCCTGATAGTAAGCAACGCGCCTGCCTATGTAAATATGCAGTGCCACCCCGAACGTTGAATAACAAAGTTTCACAGAGTCAATTCGAGAGTCAAGACTCTCGTTCTTGCGTTCAGCGAGACAACAGCTCCTGTGGATGCCTCGTATAGAGGCGAAACATGTGTCGAACAGGGTTCGGCGAGAGCAGAAGCTTCGGCGGAGTTCCCACGATACTAATACTAACGTTTGCACCCCAATAACACCAACTTTCACGGCGTGCTTGCGGACTAGAGTTGTTAGTCTAATAACCTTATCGGGATTAACACTAAAAATAAAATATATTATTAAACAACTTTGTTGTTAAAAGTACTCATGTTTATCTCTGATTGGCTAGCTATCAAACACTGTCTCATGTGGTCAAGGGTATATATAGTAAAGGCCTTAGGCCTAGAATTAATGGCTCCAAAGAGTTGCTGTTGAAACACCATTTAGAGCTCAGTAACAGACTCTAT
Organism: Lomographa bimaculata; assembly: GCA_948107665.1. Classification (NCBI taxonomy): domain Eukaryota; kingdom Metazoa; phylum Arthropoda; class Insecta; order Lepidoptera; family Geometridae; genus Lomographa; species Lomographa bimaculata. The sequence goes on from OX403598.1 coordinate 8,326,971, forward strand.
TTCGTTGCATGGTACCTATAAGTTAGATAGCCTCAGTCATCGACGTAAGGTACCGCTATCTAGCCTATCGGTGCTCTATCGCTTACATATCGGAGAGTGTACACTCGAATTGATCATCATCAGTTCACACATCAGTTGATTTCTCCATGCCTTTCTATAATCGGACCACAAGACGAACTGACCAACGTCATCCATTTATGGTTGACATACCTCATGTCCGCTTGAAGCGTTTTGCTTCTACATTTATCATCCGTACAGCGAAGGAGTGGAACTCGCTGCCCGCGTCTTTTCCCTGAACAGTATAATCTGGGAGTCTTCAGGTCTAGAGTTAATAGGTATCTTCTAGGTAAGCATGTTTCATCTTCAGCCACATCATCACTTTCCATCAGGTGAGATAGCAGCCAAATGCTTACCTTTCTAGCATAAAAAAATATAGATGAGTACGAAAAAATCACATCACGGAAGATCGCCATAGGAACTTTAGAACTAAACAAAATAAACCCATCAAGTTTGAACTCGTTTGATTCGTCTTGTCAAGTTCTCCTCCGGCTTGTTTGTCTCTAGTTGTGAGTAGCCCGAGAATACGAAGTAATATGTTAAACGTGTCTTGTAGAATAGAGGCAGTGTCGTTTTTGTTCATTTTAAAAGCCAGCTAAATACGAGACATTTTAAATGCTCGTCTGTATTTAATAAACCAAGGTCAAATTGTCAATACACTATAGCACTACCATCTTATTAGCTACATGTATTATCTTTGCTACAATTTGTTACTATGCCACAGATAACATAAAGTGACTATGCGCTACATGCACGTCTACTGTATAGATAGGCAAATCACTCGGTCCGACTAAATCGTGACCACTAATCATGGATGTAACCTACATACGAACAATGAATTACACGTGTTCGGATAACTCAATCATAATGACGTGAACAGAGCGAGCAATCAATTCGTGGTTTAAAGCACTCATATTATCATCGAGAGAAAGAGGCTGGTTAAATTTGAGAAAGGAGATTTTTGTCGCGAACGTAAAAAAAGTATTTTTTTTTTGTAATGGTGTAAAATAAAGAGTTCATCTATCCATCCTTAGTCTCATTCCTTATCGTTCCAAAGTTAAACTAATACTCAAAACTGAGATGTCTTCTGTATGTGTCAGTTTATGATAATAGTAAGACTAATTCTCAAGATGCTCAATGAATAGTTTGGTATCTGTACAACTGGGGTAAAGTTCAACATAAGTTCGAAATTTGGGTTCGACGTTATCTTAACTCATTAGTGGCAAGATAGTATACTAATTTGCTATTGTAATGAACAAACACAATACATTGAATGGATATTTAGTTGGTATGTTAAAAACTCACTCAACTAATATAAGTGAAACAAATTATGCTCTAAAAACTCACTGACTTGTTTTTTTGCAATATTATGAACACGTCTTTGTATAATCTGGCAAACTTCAAGTCAGGGGTGAATAGGTATCTTACGCAAGCATGCTACATCTTCGGCTAAATCGTTGCTTTCCATTAGGTGAGATTGTGGTCAAATGCTTGCCTATCGAGTATATAAAAAAAGTAGAAAAAGCTCACAATGCATGACATAAAACTATAACTGCAATCAATTACTTGAAACGCAATGTGATCACCATAATATTTATAAGCTAGCTTACTTTAGCCCCGTTTTGTGCCAGTGCTGGGCTAGCGGGGCCGTTGTAACTTTTTTCTCATCTGTGTTAATGTCCCCGTTACATGTCGACGCCGCGCCGCGGCAACCGGAACCGAGCCACCGGGGCTGAACTACCGGTGCCGATGGGAAGAAGTCTTTAGACCACCTAAAAACCAATCAATGATCACGCATCTCAATGTTTAAATCTCAAACCATACCTATTTTTATTTACCAAGTTTTTAAGAGTTAGTTATGTGGTTTTGTGTAAAAACATATATTTATATGTCATCGAAATTTATAACGAAAACTTAAACAATAGACTTATCGTATTTTATAAAATAACTTTAGGCTAATGCATGTTTTCTTTTTAACACACATATTATGACTAAATGACCCAACACAATTAAAATAAGACGAATCTAACGCGCAGATTTTAGTTGTAATCACTTTCATGTTTTTTTTATGATTTCCAGATATGGAGTCAATTGCAGCTTAGAATTGATGTTTCTAGCAACTCTCCGCGAACATCGAAGACGAAAACTAGGTCTACTTCTCTGCAAAGCATCATTAGACCTCGGAAGAAAGCTAAAAGCCGGTGCAGTGTCTCCAATCACTCTTCAAGACCTAGGTCCCAAGTATGCTTACATGAAGCCCAGAACAGTTACCACAGAAGTGCCACGTCTATGTCAAGCTTTATGTACTTCAATAGCTACGCAAAAAATTGGGAAAGCACTTGGGTTTACAGTACATTTGCGGGTATCTTTCACAGAATTTGTTTATGATGGAAAGAATTACGTCGATAGAGTAGGTTCTGACCCTTATTGTGAGGCTATAGCTCGTAAACTAGATTGAACTATAACTACTATTACTACTTCACTACTAATGTTATAGTGTCTTTCTTTAACGCAGTAACACAGTCATGGATATGATTAACTATAGTCAATGTTTATGGCCGTAACTTCATTTCTCGCAATGGCATTTACAGCCATAAGCAACAGAGCATCGCTAATCAGTGACTTTAATCTTTTCATCTTTCACAGACCGATGATAGTTTGCGACTGAGAAATAGATCAGAAAACTTTGTATATTGTGTTGTCTTCATTAGGAAAGAGTGCTTAGCCGCAGTTTCCCGCCCCGTAACAAATGTTTTGTGATAATTTGTGCGTGTCGTCATTTACAATAATTATAATAATTGGTTAACCAGCTTTACCCCGCGATTTCGCCCTTGTTAATGTAAGTATCTGAACATCCGCATTTAATTAATAAATTAAATAGTTGTTTTCAATTCCAATCACTAACGAAGTGTTTGAGAGTAGATAATCTTAGCTGTAAGTTACAAAAATAGCACATGTTTAAAATATAATATATATATAAATATATATATTAACTTTGTTTCAGAAAATGGTTATTAATATCTTGACATATAAAATACAAACCTAATAAAATATTTCAAATCAAATCGTTTATTTGCCAGAAGAAAGTCTGCAAGCAGACGTGAATGTCTATGTCTACTATAATATAATTCAATTTATATTTTCTATCTTAACCTTAAGAGCCACGACCATAAGGGCATGCATTCTAGTTTTGCATGCTTTCCTCCTACGACCACATATTGCTATCATCACTGATTATGTTTAAATGCACAACATATAAAAAAAGTTACAAAACAAAACTTTATTTAATTTCTGCTAACATTCTGCGATTCATTTTTATTTGAGAAATTTTGTACATTGCTCTATAAAGATTTTTTCATTATTTTATTTTTGATTGTACAGAGACATTAGACATTAATTGGTAATTATTGAACTACACGTAAAAATATTACAATATTACATTTATAATAAAACAGTCCATATATTATAAATGTTTGTATCAATAACGGGATATTTACCATGTATTTCGTATATAGTCCATATATTATTAGAATAAACATTATTTAAGAAATTTGTGTTTCATAAATTCTGCTACAGAGTAGTATGTCCCTTTAACGAGAAAGGAGAAGAGGAATTGATGTCAACAAACAAACTGTTTCCGTAACTGCTTCTTGCGTATTTTATGCAAAAATGTCCTAAACTAATGGATCTCATCTATGATAATATCCTTAACGGTGAAATAATAGAAGCGACACGTATTGTCCCAAAATGAACCATCAGGGGCGTGTCTTGTCCCAGACGCGCTCTAATTGCATCGTCCAACTCCGAGCAAATTGGTTCTTGTTAATTGATTTCAATTCTGACTCGTCGTACTGATTTCCCATTAGTCGTGAATCGTAATTCCTGATTGTTATCGCGATCCGGTTTCTTAATATTAATTAATATTCATACATTTAGATTGTCGCATTTAGGTGCTAATTGATATCGAAGGTGTCGAATAAAACCAAGTCAAAGCTTAATGCTTATATCCTACTTAATATTATAAATCCGAAAGTTTGTGTGTAAGTGTGTAAGTATGTTTGTTCCCGCTTAACGCTTAAACGGCTGACCGGATTTGGATGAAATTTGGAATTTACATAGATTATACCTAGGATTAACACATATAGGCTACTAATAACTAGATAATAGCGGGCGAAACCGCGGGGCCCAGCTGGTTACCTAATAAATAATAGAAATGCTTTCACACTAAGTTCGATGACTTGTGTCGACGGTGCCGGAAACATTCATATCATACTTACACACAATCATACCAAGAACCAGAAACACAAATTTTGGTAATCGAATCCGATACCCGTTGCTTAGAAAGCGGACGCGCATTGAACTATCAACTTATTCAGACTTGATGTTTGTTTTCTTTTCACGCTTTTACAGGTAGGTATTAGAATTTGGATGAAATTTGGAATATACATAGCATATACCTAGAATTAGCACATAAGCTGCTTTTAAACTTAATGTATAAGCGTAGGCAGTTACTTAAGTATATGTGTTGCAGTGAGTCTAATATACCAAATTTTATTATCAGCGTTAAGTGTAAGCCCCTATAATATATCTTATTTGAATGTGAATTTAAAACTCAAAATCTACTCATCTATATCCTTGCAAGTCTTGTAAGTAATTATTCTACTTTGGTCATCTCAAACATTCGTGAAACTTTATACCACTATTGGAAAATTGTACTTAGTTTACAATACTAAAGGTAAACTTGAAGATAAATTAATAGCTTCAAACTTACTTAAGTTTGACTTTTGTATAAAACAAACTAAAGTAAAATTATTGGTCATTATTGCAAACAATTGAAATGTTGTGAAATTCAATAAATGTAGGTACCTACGACATTTAAGGATCACAAATTTCAATGGAAAATGTTTGAAGTTTATATATAGCAGAGGTGAAAAAAAATAATTAATTAAATACAAATGAATTATACGTTTATGAATACGTTTTATCAAATAACAAGTTATTCAAATTATAACTAAATAAAAATTGGTGAAGTTTTCACTGAAAACTATAAAAAAAAAACTACATCGTTCATTTGTTTATCTCGATTTTAGGATTTTCATTTGATTTTTAGATTTCTATTTGTTTAAGCCGATTTTATTTTTGTTTACTCTGATTCTCATTTCTTTGTTTGTAACTCTAAGTATTGTACTTGTGAACCTTAATTAAGTTTCGTAATAGTTAAATTGAAACTAGTCAAAAACACACATGTATTTACCACATTTTGTTCAATAAATGATACTACTGATACATGTAAAATATTACATGAACTATTGGAAAAGCTTGATAGTACCTATGCGTACCTGCGACATAATTGTTTGGCAAGAAAGCGTAAAATTATATGTCAGGTTTTCATATTAAAATGAAGGTTCTAATACTCCCATTAGTGTGCTATGCGACAAGTTGTAATAAATTCATTCGTAGCAACTTTGTCTCAATTAAATTCATATAAAATATTATTCCTTTTTATAATTAATGTGTTTTGACACACATATTATTATGTATTTCTTTAATTTTCTTCTTTAACTTTTTTGTGTTGGATAAGTAAGCATTTGACCACTATCTCACTCGATGGAAAGTGACGACCGCCGAAGATGGTACCTATTCACTCTAGACTTGAAGACACCCAGATTGTACTGTTCAGGGAACAAAGACGCAGGCAATGTGTTCCACTCCTTCGCTGTACGGATGATAAACGTAGAAAATAATTACTTTACCATTATTGCGTATATTTTAAAACAATTGAGTTCACCGTTTATTGTACTAAAAGAGCACTTACCAATCTCCTTCTAAAAATATATTCTCGTGTACATATAAAATGGGCATTGTATTCCTCTCTCGCTCAGTACAATTTTATTTCCATCTGTACTTAGATGGCTTTCAACCATCAGCATTCAATAGAAATCGATCCTCTTCAGATTGTTTGTAGTGCTCGCCTCCGTAATGTAATGATCAATTAGTAGAATTTACTTTTGTATTTTTGCATTTGTATGCTCCGCTTCTGCGATTTTCTTTTGCAGTCTTGGAGAACGGTATTCTGCAACATTACATAGTAAATATGTTAATGTTTATACTTTCTTTCGTATAATGTTACAATGTTTTGTTGGTTTTAAATAGGTAGTGGATCTAATGAGCTTTAATAATAAGTATAAACCTATTTATATCCATTAAAAGATTTTTTTTAATAATTTCTAAACATTTTTGGCGTCATAGTGAAAAAATTACTATGTCGATTTTATATTATAATCCAAGACTTGTAATGCTTCGCGTTTTAATGTGTAATAATGGTGGATTGTTATTCATTTATAGTTCGTAAATGTGCATGAGTGTAGGTAAATCATATAAAGTTGAAAAGAGAAACGTTTTAGTAAAGTTCTACCACTTTATGAGGACTTCACGATGACTGGAATTCAACTCTTTTACTTGACTTTGATTTCTAAAATGAAACGTGTAAAAAAACCCTGAAATATTTTATAACTTGACACTGGTTAAATATTTGGGGAGCCAAAATTAAAAGATACAAATCTCTCAACTAAGATAACCTATTTCTTCTTTAATGATTGAAAAAGATATGCAGGTATGTTTTTGATGGAATGTATAATTTGGCTAAAATTAATTCGACGTAAAATTAAAACATTGTCAGCCTTTATCGAGATAGTAATAATCTCATCTCAAGGTCGAGAATATCAAAATTATTTCGAATTCCTTAGAATATCGGTACGAGTATGAAGAATATTATTATAGCCACAGTCAGAATCGTAGGTATATTCATTACTCAAGTAATTTATACATTAGTAAAAAGCAAACTTCCCGCAGTCTATTCCTGTCTGTTTTTATCTTGAATAATTGAAACGCAAGCAAAGCTTAAAAAACCATCCTCATAGCTTATATTTCGGTTTTGGATTGACTGACTTCGATAAAATTTATATGGGAGCACTTCTGAAATATACTCTGCCAAACAAAAAAAAAACATCAATATCGATTCATTATTGGCGAAGACATCGCGTAACATACAAAAAAATAAACATACAGTCGAATTGAGAACCCCCTTTTCTGAAGTTTTTTGAAAAACTGACTTCACCGGTTATGTTAAGGTTTTAGCTGGACCGAATTCGATAAAATTTATTTGGGACCACCTCTGAAGTATAATCTACCATACAAAAAAAATCATCAAAATTGATTCATAATTGGCGGAGACATCGCTTGACATACATACAAAAAAAAACATACAAAATAGATATAAAATTGAGAACCTCTTTTTTTGAAGTCGGTTGAAAATACTAAGTGGTATTATAATTTTTTTCTGCTAAGGATTCAAGGAGATGGTTAAACATTTAATTAAAAAATGTGTCGCAACCATAATGAGCACAATCTAATTTACATAGAGAACAAACTAGACGAAATTGGGACATTTTAAATCATATGAATAAAATTAATAGCAATATTTTGATAAATTGAGAAAATAATATGCTCGAATTCTAAAAACAATTGGGCAAAGCCGGGCGAATAAACTAGTAATGATTATACATCCCAGTTTACTATTAGATAATCAATTTCTAATCGAGTGAGACAGTAATTCATGTTTGCTAAAGCGTTCTCAATAGCTCTAGGTTCTGATTCACTTTGCATAGCACTTTAAATTCAAATGGTGCAGTTCATATCAGAGGCTCCCCTTGTCTAAGTGCCTCCGTTGCTATGGCGACCGTGTCTGCAATATGCCTTGTGAAAATATATACAAAAGCAGTACGTTAGATAGGAGTTTTATCTAAACGACACGTTTTAAATTAAAATCTCATATTAAAAGATAAAGAAAATACATGAGCTAGTCATTTTGTCAATTCGAATAAACTGATAATGATTTTATTTTGATATCCCCGCTAATATGCTTTAAAAAATCAATCGCAATCCCAGGAGCAATAAATTAAATTAAATAGTGCTTTAGTCTATTTAAAAAGGTAGGTTTTCAACCATTTTTACCTTCTTACCGTCTTTTCGGTTTCAACCATCATTGTTATGGTTTAAGATGTTTTATTTTAGGTATATATGAAATATTTTTTGAGCTATTAATTAAAAGACATAATTTCATGTTTTTTTCATTAAGCGCGTATCAGTAACCATCGTATTTTAGACACACAATATAAGTCTCGATATTATAACGTGAAAAATATAGAGGCAAGAATATACGCTCATTCTGGAGATGAGTTCTGAATAGGAAAGAGAGAGAAGATCAATCAGAACTGAGCAGATATCAATACAGACTGATTTTTCCGTAATTGATCAAAATTAAATAGTTGCCTACAAAAATGTGGTAAGTAGTATCAGCAGCAGAGTAGGGGAGTAAACTTGACGCGTCTCTCGCCATATAACTCTACTTGTTGTGTTTTTCATCTGAAACCTTATACACTGATGTACACGGCGCATCACGTTTAACTCAATAGAGATACAATTTTGTTTCAAGTGCTGCTTGAAAATTTTCGTGCGTCAGTTATATTATTTGAGTTGGGTGGAACTCAATTTTTATTCACGTTGCGCAGAAATACAGAAATTGGACGCTTTGCTCTTTGACTGTTCTGTCAACGACTTTGTTTCGAATACGCAGGTGATTCAGTTTATTAAACATTTAAGCTTTAATTTTACTCTGTGACTGAGACCTACCAATGTAGATTCTTACATAACGTGGGTTTGTTTCCTAATTTGATGAGCTTCTTCATTGCGACAGGACCAAGTTATCAAATGATTGGAGTCAAAGAGGTACTTTTTGCCGGCGGTTAGTTTAAGTTAAGTAGATTAATTATATATTTAGAACACGTTTCACTTATATTTGTATATGTCGTAGATCATTTTTAGAATTAACAACAGCATAAACCAATCGGCCTCATCATCAAATATACTTGCCACCCAGGGAATTTAATAACTGCCGGCTATAAATAAGTTGAACGGCTGAAATATTATGCATATGCATAGGCAAATTGTTGATAGCAACGAAAAGTCATTTACGGGCCAGATGCCTATCTTTCCTAGAACTAAACTAAAATTATACACAGCAAAGACCTAAATTACCTACAAGACATCGAGCTTATAGGTAACTCAAGTGCAAGCCCACTACCAGTGGGTAATAAGTTGAGCCAAATAAGTGCCAGCATTTTGATCACGCGTCGCCTCAACCAGGCGCTCTAATAGATTTTTGAAAAATAGAATGAGCTCCCGATCCCTGCGGGCTTAGTGTCTCAATACCAAACGGCTCAAATATATAACCACTGCTAGGTTTCCATATTTTCACCGTTTGCGCTGTTCTGTCAATAATTCAACGTCTTAATCCAAACTAAATCGGTTTTACAAAAATTTACTTATAATATAAAACTAGTAGACAAGTGTTCTCTTCGCCTTTTAGGTTCGCGGATATTAGATTAATCAATTTTACCTTTTGTATAAGAAAAAAATCAAAACTTTAAATAACTTCAGGCAGATTATTCAAAATGTACACTCATATGGCTTTTACGATTATTAGATTCTGTCTTTTTGTCCCAAAATTTACGTATTCTTTAAGATTTTGTCCGCTATGGAAATATGGCGCGCTCCTCAAAAGCATGGATAGTATCGTAAAAAATACTCATATATCGGTTTTGAATAGTGACATAGATACTACTAGAAGGGTTATATATACGTTAAATATCTAGAGTTGCGTTACCTTGGCTTTCTTGTCCTCAGTTTATGGTACTTCTAAATTAGTCGAAAATACTTTCACATAGTTTGGGTTCTTACTTCTAGCAAACCTGACAGAGGCCAAAAGCGCCTAGGGCCTAGGAGATGGCATGCCCAAATACCGGGCTCCCAGTGAGGTTATCCTCACAGAGATTTTGGGACCAGCCGCTCTGTGCACAAGCACGGAAACATATTTTAGTGTCCTAGCGTCACAGAGCGTGCTCGACTTCTAGCAGTTTTTGTATGGGAATTAGAGCTTTGATTGCAGACCATTCCCTCTTTCAATATTAGTACACTTATAGATATATAAGTGTACTAATATACACATATATACATATAGGAAGACGGAAAGCAGATGGATACATCTGCTTTCCGTCGTCCTATATGCTTACGTTTGGGCGCAAAGTGCTATGTTGCCCATAGCTGGCACTGTGGAATTGCTGTTGACCAGCTCGGTCACCACCGCCTCTCGTGCCAGAAAAGTCCTCAACAGGTATTGGATCAAATGTAGGTATGACGACGAGCGCAACGGAATATTCAGTGAAAATTTAATAATCTTCTGCACTACTGCAATTTGCTTGCCTATAATACCCAAAAAGCCAAGTTATTGAACGGTAATTTAAAACTAAGCTCTAAATAATTTATCTGAATAAATATGAGCAAGTTTAGTTTTCAGTAGCTTTTTCCTACAATCTGTATAAATTATATTATAAATTGTTGATTGTAATCGAGCATTGTTTCTATCGTTACGACAAGTCAGTTGATAAAATGCTCTGACCTGATAACAAAACCGGCATTCAAATGTTGTAATTTTTTTGTCGATTATTAAGTTGTAAATCAGTGAACATAAAAAAAATTTCGCATTTTTCTTTTACCTACAAAAAACCCTTCAATAAATTAAAAAGATAACAGCATAACCTAGCTTAAAAAACGCTTTATTTTACTCTTCTCGAAAAACAAACCGAATAACTAGCTCTACAAACAGGAAAAAGAATCTCAAGATCTGTAAGAAAATTGACTGACTACCTAAAAACACCTTCTCATTTCTTTGAGACAAAGGTAGCTTTCACAAGGGAAAAATGAGACATCGTGCGATATTACCTGGAAAAAAGTTGTTCAATTATGTAAGTACTGAAATTGCTTATCGAGGTACTCTCCGGAGATCGGTCTATCGCTTGTTTACTATGTATGCTTAAACATTTCGATTTTCTAAAACATTTAGAGTGTGTCGACCATTATTGTGCAGTCTGGCATTAAAATTTATCCTGGTTTACCTTTTCTTATCCCACGGGTCTCTCCAGAACAGGCGCGAATACGCGAAGATTCGAAGAAGTGGAGGCATACCTAGCATACCTGTTCTTCGCCAGTTAATATTATCAATTTAAAATTTGAAGGTATCTAGTTGCTACCTTACGTGGGACATTCATGCGTTACTGAAATAAATGTGAAAATTTACAGATCAAAAGACAGATGGACAACGAAGTGGTCTTAAAAGGGTTCCGTACAAAACCCTAAAAGAACAACTTTTAAAAAGAAACAAACATCGAGAAACAATAATTTATTCATTTTCTGAACTTGGAATGTAACCATTAGCATCGCGGTTTACTTAACCAATAATTTCAACAAGCTTTTTTCCAAATCCCCTAAAGTATTCATATTGTTCAGTGACATGGATAAGGATTGGAAAGGTTCTTATTGAATCCTTAAACCGTTGATATGTTCAGAACGTTCTGTTGATTTTTATGTTTTTGTTTAGAACATTTTAAGTGTTTGTTTTTGCAATAAGGTTCTACAAATCTTATTGTTACTCTACGTCATATTTTAGTTTTACAAACTGTCGACTCAGCATAAATCTGAACTGACAAATATTTCCCGTCTGTGGAGCCCCGTCTGGATTGACAAACGTCAGACAACTTCTTACCTTAACGTTATATCGAATATTTTTCTGAGTACGTACATTTGTCCGAATGCTTCTCTACAGTCTCTGTTTGATAATAGTGACCCAATGTGACTGCCCATTCTGGGATCTGGATTGGGCGTAAAAATGCTCAGGAAATTGGTCAAGCGCATAGTGCGGTAAGTACTATGTTGCCCCATTTTGAGTCAAATAAGCTATATTTGGAGCTGATCTGTCAATGGGAATCATGGTGATCCGTCTCGGACGCCCGTTCAAAAAATTAACTTCAAATGTCACTTAACACAAACTGACAGGCACGAAAAACTAGAAGAAAATTTGCAAGCAAAAACAGTCTTTATTTAGACCTACTCGGACAAATTAAGCAAAGGTATTTTTTTACTTGTAGGTAATTAATAACCTCTGAGAAAAGAAGGATATTTTATATTACACAAATTTATAGCAAAAATCGTATTTTTAGTATTTTATTGTATGCACTAAATTCGTATTTAATTAAGATACAGTTGCTCTAGAACATGCAATACAAAAATAGACCCTGTAAGGGTATTGCAAAGATAACAAAGGAGAGGGAAAATTACACGTGAATCATATTAGTTTTATCTACACATCTCAGCTAATTAAACTATCTATCTAACTTAACATAACAAAGTTAACCTTAATTAATGTATTTACATAATGGTACAAGATGGAATCTTAAACTTTAAACATTATATTAGTAATTCTAATATTATTTTGGTTAAAATTAATGAATAGCACTAGACTATTCAATGGCCACATGATATGGACTATATCTATACATTTTTATTCGAGGAGTAGGCATGGCTAGTTTATGTTTGCGGCGCATATTTGTGTCGAAATTGAAAAGGTGGATGTGTTTTCTAACAAACATGACTGTTTCATGTATGTACATAGACGGTAGAGTAAGTACTTTCTTTTCGATAAAGTGAGGTTTGCAAGTATCTTTAGCATGTAGATTGATAATGATACGGAGACTTTTTTTTGGGCGATGATCAAATCGTTTGCGTCGGTACTCTGACCCCACATAATTATACCATACCGGAGCCACGTAAAGGCGTAATTATAATTAATTGCTTGCATGTCATTTAAACCAGACACAATACCTCAGTAGTATCAGAATTTTACAGGCCATCTATTGGAATATATCGAAACCGACTATTCCTTAGCGTAGCGTAGTAGTGAAAGCTTTGTCCAAAGCATAGCATTACCTATATAAAATCCCATCTCTTCCAGCAAAACCGCAAACATATAAATTTGATGCCACTTTTTCCAACGATCAAGAATCCAGAACAACCAACAAATAGGTCGCCAGTAGCCTTATTACTCCATTCTTATTCCATCCACGAGACACTAAACTTGTTTGTCATCTCATCTTACTTTTTACAACGTCCAAGCATCCTTGTACTCGTTGTCCTGACCTAGTGGCCACTATAACCCTGTTAAGCACCAAAAGCTCGATGAAATTTGGCCTTTACTGCTCCCTCGTAAAGTAAATATCACTGATCCCAAACAGGAAAGATGTCCGCGCGTAAATGTGTGCTTATTAAACCGTTTTATTGCTTATTTTGGTTTTATATCTGAATTTATGCTGTGTTTCTCTACGCAATGCAGACAATTTTGTATGGAATGGACTTGTTATTAATAAAGTCAAATGCAAAAAAGTTATGAATAATGATTTTCAGTTATATCATCGTAAATAGATGCCGACTAAATCTGAATATTTTATTGTATATCTGGCGTATCACAGACAATAAAAAATTACTGTTAGTGTTTTCCCCCTCACAAAAACAAAATGTACTCTGAAGCATCAATTTCGTAGTTATGATTAGTGGTTCAAATATAGTTTGATGATGATGATGGATTACAAAACAGATAACAAACAGCAAACAAGAGGCTTATCATATGAATTGTATTGAACATTTAGAACCAAACTGCAACGTGTAGTATTTGTTGGACTAAGACGATGTGGTCGGAGATGGAAAGCAGAATGACTCTCGAAGGTAATTTTAGACCTCAACCTGCCCAATACAATATCAATTTCATAAATTTAGAAAGGAAAAAATATCATCGAGGCTGATTTTGAACTCGTGACCTTATGCTCTAGCCGCTGAGCTAAGCCCTGCTTTAAACAACGAAATTATCCTTTATATTAAAAAATATTTCAGGCATGACTGATATTTTCCCTTTCTAAATTAGCAATTTTAATTCTGCCTAACATATCTAATGACATAAACAATAACAATGTAATTTTTGTATGCCATATAGGTAAGCATTTGGCCGCTATCACACTTGATGGAAAGTGATGATGTGGCCGAAGATGTAGCATGTCTATCTAGAAGATACCTATTCACTTTAGACTTGAAGACTCCCAGATTATACTGTTTGGGAAACAAAGACGCTGGCAGTCTGGTGGAGTGGACCAGACTGCTGTACGGTTGATAAATGTATGAGCAAAACGCTTGGAGCGGTTGTGAGGTATGTCAACTATATGGATGACATTGGTCAGTTCTTCTTGTGTTCCGATTGTAGAAAGGGAACCAACTGGTGTAATTGAAATTGGGTAATCAACTGATAAAATTTGAGTAAATAATAATATTATTTAACTTTCAAGCCAGCTATGCTAAGAACCAATCAATAATCCTTTATTTATGTTCCCAATGAAAGCGGGCGAAGCTAAACCTTTCTAATACCATTCAAGTTTCTTTTCCCACTAAACAGGATCAACAAACCGCAATTCCAAACCCAGAGGCGGAAAAAACAAGCCTGTTTAATAAATAAGTGAAACACATTTTCCTTGCGTCCTCTAGTTGGCTAAATAAAAGAACGAAACTTTTTTCCAATAGGATGTAAATAACCGGCCCATCAGACAACCTCAAGGGTTTGAAAGCAATCTGGGGTCTACTATTTTTCTTTTGAGAGCAACACAAAGCAATTGTCGGCGGTTATAGCCTTCGGCGAAAAATAGGTGTGGCCTTTCTTCGCTGTATTGAACCGTCATTTTTCTATTCACCTTAGTGGAAGGGTAAATTGTAGGTAAAAGCAAAAAAGTGAGTAGGACGTGTAGGCCTCTTTTCTATGGGGGATTGTAATGGATATTTATGCAAGTTTAACAAGAGGCAGCAAAGTGCTTTGTTTTTGCACTTAAAAGGCGTTGTGTAAAATGTTGTTTGTTGGATTTGCTGTAAGATTTAGTTTGAAGTCGACGAACTCAAATTGGGTCAACGGTGACTTTTTTGAGTCAGTGCCGATTCAATGATGTTATAAACATAAACACTTTCACACTCACACTATACTATATTCGATGACTTGTTTCGTGGGTGCCGGAAACAAATTTACCTTGGGGAGAAAACTTGTGTACCCAAACAAGTCACAAGACGGGAATCGAACCCGATATATCCGAATAAAGCAAACGCACGCCAAACTAAGCGAACGGGCAGTTTTATTCTTGATATACTAAAGTTAGTGCCAAGGTTTTTTAGATATTTTGTAATTCCTTCATTTTAATTTTTTGACACTATTTTATGACTAAGTTAATTTATTATATTTAGTGTTAATCCCGATAATGTTGTTAGGCTTCAAGCAGGATGCATGCACGCCGCCAAAGTTAGTGTTATTGGGGAGCGAACGTTACTATTATTATCGTGGGAACTCCGCCAAAGCCTCTGCTCTCGCCGCCCTGTTCGACACGTTTTTCGCCTCTACACGAGGCATCCTCAGGAGCTATTGACTCTCCGAACGCTAGAACGATAATAATACTAACGTTCGCTCCCCAATAACACTAACTTTCGGGGCGTGCTTGCATCCTGCTTGAAGCCTAACAACATTATCGGGATTAACACTAAATATAAAATTAATTAACTTTGTCGTTATGGATGGCCGAAAAGTAACGCCTAATTCAATTAATTTACTATTTCATGAATGAATAGCCGTGCCCCGCGGCTTCGCCGACGCTCATCGAGTTAATAAAGTAGAAAGTAAAGTAAAAATTGGTTATTTCACCCAGGCAATGAATTGAAACAAATGTGCCGATACCCTATCCGTTACAATGGATGTATTCGTTTTACAATTCCGGGTTAAAATCATAACCCTCCATTTTGCTTCACCAAAGTCAGGTAATTAGTAACGTTCACAGAGGTAAGGTAACAACGGATTTCCATTAGGTGCAGCAATATTTTCTTCCTTATTCCGATCACCACGGTTAATCTAACGAATCACCCTCAGTACATAAATAACAATCTGTTCTGAAAGTACCAATAAACAGTATGGTTCAAATAAAAGCGAAAAGCGAATATTTTCGTGACTGTTAAAATAAAATTAGTAAGTCTCAAATAACAACAACAAATGCTTTCATATTTATTCCATATATTCAACGACTTAAACAACAACTGCCAGAACCAAGAAGCACAAATCTCCCTTGTGTGTTCCTGCTGGGCTGTTCCTTGATATCGAGGAATTGTTAACATAAAATAAAATACCAACATTTATAATATTTTTATCTTAGCTATTTATTTGTCCTAACTATAAAAGATAATCCTCTTAAGGAGAGTACCGTCATAAATCAGTAGATCAAGCCTTTATATTTTTAGTTTCATATATATTTTTTTAATAAGACGGAGACGTTTGCTTACCATTAACCTATGTTTTTTTACATAAACAATGATCATATTTATAAAGGTCGTCATTTATATAAAAGAATATATGACTGATATTGCTAATAATAATACATTTTCTACAATATTATTTTATATGGTAGTTAGAATTCATCTTACACACTTTCACACTTACACCTAAGCTTTAGGGCCAATAATTTTGTAATTTATAAATTTATTTATAAATATTGTACCTACACCCGAAATGGGAAAAACAGTTTATTTCTGTAATATATTATTATTAGTAAGAATCCTGTACACAGTTTATACAATAAATATATTTTTTATTTCTATTAGCATAATACTATACAAACAATACCATACAAAACTCTTTATTGTATAACCAGTTTACAAAGTGTACAACAATTTTTTCTTTTTTAATTATAATTATAATATTTTATATTATATATTTTTAATGGCAATTATTTGTAATGGTACCTAGTACAATCGGCGGTCTTATCACGTATGGCAATTTCTTCCAGACATTTAAGTATGGACATAAATGTAACTGGAATGTGTTAGATGGTGGTGTATACTAATCAAGGAAAAATAAAAAGTACAAGAACTTATCAAAACAATTACATACTATTTAGTATGTAATTGTTTTGATAAGTTATGTATATTTATACATAAAAGTAATTGTAATAATCGCTATCCGCTCACAATCAGACCACAATATTACCGCCCAAAGTGCCCATATGGTGCTTTATATACGGATTTACGGATGTTTGAGCCACATCTATCGCATCTAGAAAAACGGACGTAGATGCATTAGCAGATGGGGAGCTAAATCGCTTAGCCGTTCGTATCGACAGCTAGGGTTGAAGTATAGCTATTTTTATTATAGGGACCTCAAGATACGGGAGGCTGATTTAGTGTTATATTATACGGTTTATATTTTCCAAATTCACTCCTATTCGGCGAACAAAAATAGTACTAGCTTAAGGTAAGAAAAGCTAAGTATCGTTGGAATGAAACCCTCTGTCAGCGCCAGAATCTTTATAGGTATAATTTCGAGCCTTCAAGTCGTAACAAAATAGGTTACATAAAGTCACGTTGTATCCTAATTTTACTTCGCAATAAATTCAGTGAATTTATCTGTCTAGAGGTTTATTAAGTTTTATTTCAAAGTAATGTTTTGATGTTATTAATAATATCAGACCCCGGCAAAGATAGGATTTTCGAGAACTTTGTACTATCAACTCCAATATTAGGCTAAATATGTCTTGCTATATTACGTAACCTAGAAATTAACTAAGGGTAAAATTAAACGAATAACTAACTTTAATGTTACTTGGCGTTAATTATTATTTAAAATAAAGATCGTGGAAATACTACAGAAGAACATAGACATTTTTTAGCCTGATTCATCACAAGTGTTCTATACAATTGTTCTACTGATTCTATTATGAACTGTTAGTTGGCTCAGTCGGGTAGCGTTCGCCTTCTAAGCAAAGGAATCTAACCCGATACCCCATCGGGTTCGATTCCCGGCGGAGTTTTCTCCCCAAGGAAAATTTGTGAGCGAGCATGTTACATTTTCGGACGCATCTTTAGTCTCCCTCGGTGGTCATACGTAACGTTGTAAAAACATTGCCTATTGCCTATGCATAAAAAAGTGCGCGTAATATTTTATTCTCAACAAGTTTTAAACAACATCAAGTTAAAGAATATGAATTTGATTGCAAAATTCCCATATCTTTAAAAGCGTCAGATGCTACTTCAAACAGAATAATGCTATGATATCGAAGAAAAAATGTTATTGAATATATTAATGCAAGAAATGTTGTTTAAGGCGCGCGTCTGTCTTATCTTGACGAGGGTACTTCGCCTTATTTATATTCAAACAGAAAACTTTTTTAGGTCAGACCAGGGTTAGAGAGAGCCAATTCAGCTTTATATTTTATTGAATTATTTAATGGTAATAAGTCTTCACTTTAAATCTAGGTCTAAGCGTACGAACTAGATTTATAAACGATCATAGGAGATAAAAAAACTTGACAGGTGTCAAGGGATACCCGGATGGAACGAAGCTCAATTTCCGAAACGTGCAAAAACCAACATCACGCGGTGTTCCCAGGCGGTCACCCATCCAAGTACTGACCGCGCCCGACGTTGTTTAACTTCGGTGATCGGACGAGAACGTGGTATGGCTTACAACTATAGCAAAAAGTGTCGTTACTACTTTTTCCGTCTAGCCTCCTTTCGCAACGCGCGATAAGGAACTTTCATTCCAATATTTTCATTTTCCAATAGTTTATTTTTTTTCTTCATGATTGGCAAACTTTTGACCACCATCTCACCTAATGGTAAGCAACGATGTGGTCGACGATGGAATAAGATTACCTAGAAGATACCTATTCACTCGCGACTTGAAGACTCCCATATTGTACTCATCAGAAAACACCGATTCATGGAAGGAGTTCCATTCCTTTGCGGTTTGCACGATGAATGTGAAGGCAAAACGCTTCGTGCGCATTTGTGGAATGTCCACCATATAGCTGTTTCGCTTAGCAGTTTGTCTGCTTGTCCGATGATAGAACGGAGATGGGGAACTAGATCGTGCAGTTCTTTGGCACACTCTCCAAAAACATAATTATAGACAGTAATTTGAATACAATTAATATTGTATAGTGACGCATTCTTAAGTTTGTTTTGTTTTTATTACTAATTGCGTTGTCTTTTAACATGTCTATAACATTATAAATAATCGAATACATACATTGAGATAATATTTACTATCTTAATGAATACATATAGTTATAAATCCAAAGTATATTTTAAACTGGATATGTGGTACACAGTTCACCAAGTGGTAAACTTTGTACTACGCCATATAATGAAAGAAAAACACCGAATGAGGCAGAGTACCACGAAAATATAAATATAAATCTTAATAAAAGATGGGAACGCTACCCACTGGTAGTGGGCTTGAGCACTTGAGGTACCCATAAGTATGATGTCTTGTAGGTAACTTAGTTCTTTGCTGTATATAGTTATAGTTTAGTTTTAGGAAATATAGGCAATTGGCCCGTAGATAGTCCAAGACATTGAAAAGTAAAAAAAATATATTTAATAACAAATACTTATAGTTAAAAATAAATATATTTAAACTCCAAAGTTTCTTAATCACGTATACATACAACTTTAGTTAATTTTCCGTATGGCATGTTTACTGCCCTCGAACACATAATCACTTATCATCAGGTGAGATTAACACTAGCTTATGATACAAAATGAAACATACCTATTTATTTGATTGACAGACTAGACGAGTCACAGTGCAGTGCCGAGGCAGTGCCATCCAGAGTTTGGAATTTCAATTGAAAATCCAGCGTGGCAAAGCACTGCTCTCGCATCACCCTGAGATATTAGATCCTAAATCTCTTTATGCCCTGAACCTGCTAGAGAATATATTAATAACTAACATAAATTACTAAGGTTACCTACTTACATTTTTTATTCTTATAAAAGCTAAGTGCTTATTTAATAGGAGTTTTAAGGGCCTAAGCTGCCATTAGCCAGGTGCTAAAATAATATTGGCCTTTTACTTTTTATACCGCGAAGAAACATAAAATGGAAAGTATGGTACAAAAAATCCTTTCAGTTTTACAATAGTATTGCTTGCGTGTGAACAAGAACCAGTGTTCATTGTTCAATATCCATTTTTGGAGTACCGTACCCATAAAGTGCGAACAGGGCTCTTTTACTAAGCCTACGCTGTCCGTCTGTCTTTCATAACCTGCCAATGGATAGATATAGATAGGACTATAAAACTTTAGGTAATTGGTAACGTATACTTTTTTGTTTTCCTTTGTCAAAACATTACCCTCAACAAGCTGATAAACATGATCTGATGAAACACTGAAAAAAATGTCTCGTTGCTCAGTAACACTAACATTCTAGTGCCATAATATGTGACAACTATAATTATTACGTAAAAACTAGCTTAATATGTGAAAAAAACGTAGTAACTGTAATTTTGATTAGAAAATATGTTTCTGAGAACTTTAGTAGACTAGGTGTAATTTTTTTTTATCTTTCCCTTTTTATGAGTGCCGTACTCACAGTACGGACGTTAGAAGGGACTGTTAGTCAGTCCGTTCTAACTTGTTAATGGTTCTATCTCTGATACTTGTTAGCGGCCACTTTTTTATCTCTATCATTAATTAGTAACAAGCTTCAAACTTGATCTGATTATTCAACTATTAATATAATTTAAACGTAAGAAAATCTTTAAAAAACTGACTTCACCACTTATATTTTGGTTTTGGCTTGATCGATAACGATAAAATTTATATGGGACCACTTTTGAAGTATAATCTACCAAACAAAAAAAGATTTTTGAGAATCGGTATTACACATATGGGGGAGAAATCGGTGAACATACATAAAAACAAAGAATACATACAGTCGAACATAGTACCTCCTCCTTTTTTGAAGTTGGTAATAAACAGTCAAGTGCAGGTCAGATTCGCGCCATTTGTATTGTGCTACGGAATCTTGATCTGCGAGTTTGACACTTGGGCGTTTCAATTATTAGATTAGAATAACATAAATTTATTGTCATACAGAATAATAACAACATGTAAGAATGTTATGTAACAGTGCATAGACTCGTCAAACATATTCATTCATAGGCAAGCAAAATCTCAAATCATAGTAAGCAATTGTATAGCAAGCATGCAATCATAACTCAAACGTATAGTTGAAAATGTTAACTCCCTGAAACACAATACCGACCATCAAGATATGACACAAATCCGGCAAATGGATGAAATATAATAGTGGGCATTATAGTTATTATCATAGAGGCTATCATAGCGTACGGTAATGGACCGATTCCGCTATTTCAATCAAGCGAATATTATGGAGCAAAACCGCATACTGCCGTGATTCAGGCAGGGGTATTTACTAATTGAAATTCAGATTTTCACAATAATAGGTCAAGCGATGCTATTTGAACAATAGGTATATACTATTTATACAATTTACGATAGTTAGAGATAGTTTAGTGTCAAATAATTTATATAGAAACCTCGGCAGTGGTTACGTTTTTGAGCCGTTTGGTGTTCAGACACAGGGCCCGTGGAGACCGGGAGCTTATTCTTTTTCAAAAATCTATCAGAGCGCCTGGTTGAGGCGATGCGCGATCAAAATGCTGGTACTTATTTAGCTCAACGTATTAGCATTGAAATTCAGATAGGCAATGCCGCCAGTATGATGGGAACGCTACCCACTAGTAGTAGGCTTGAGCACTTGAGTTACATATAAGCTCGAAGTCTTGTAGGTAATTTGGGTATTTGATGTATATAGTTTTAGTTTATATAAAAAAACGTTATCTGGGTACATTTTCTAACAAAACTGACTGCTCATTGGCTTAGTTGGGTATGCGTTTGATTCCCGGCGCGAACACAAGTTTTATCTCCAAGGGACATTCGTGTTTCTGGTTGTGGGTGTGACTTTCGTCGAACTTAGTGTGGGGCTGTGAGTGTGAAAGCTAAAAAAAACTTATACACATTTTATTTACACTTGTTTTTCTGATTAACTATATCGTGAGTTTGAAAGAAGTATTTCATGAATGAGAAATAAAAACCTGAAATAAGACATCTTTGCGGTGTAATTAAACACAATAATTATTTAATTACATATCTTCAAAGTAGATTTTTGTAACCATCTCATGAAACCTACGTTGTGAACACCAGCTACTCCAACCCCATTTTGCGTAAGAAACCTCAAAGCTGGCTATCCTCTCGCTTCCTGATCCTCGCAGGGGATAATCAACCCTTCTGAGGGGGTGACACTTGAATAATTCACGACGCTACTTTAAATTGGGGACGAATATCTGTGTGACGTTCTATAGCTTCTTTCAGGTGCTTGTCGCTTTAAATTTTCAATTTTGGTGAGCTTTGGGGCTTTTTATGCAATTGTATAAACTCGAAAATCTATAGTTTCAGCGCAAAACCGCACTGATACTAGAAATTCAAAAGTGTCCGTTATCCTCATCACTTTACATCGGGCGAAATAGTGGTCAATTGCTTGCTGATAAAAAAAAATAATTTTAAATACATAAAGCAGTCGAATTAATTAAAAGGAAAATATCTATAACTAGCATTTTTTCAATTACACGTATGTTTCAAATATTACACTAATATAATTAATTAGATAGTATGTATGTATGTTCGAAAAGGCTTGATTTGCATCATATCCGCTAAAAGCGATTTGCTTTTACCTGTACATTGAAGGAGTGAAACTCACTGTCCGCGTCTATGTTCCCCGAACAGTATAATTCTGGAGCCTTCAAATATAGAGTGAATAGGTACCTTCTAGGTAAGCATGCTACATCTTCGCCCGCATCATCACTTTTCACCAGGTGAAATAGCAGCCAAATAAAAAAGCCTTAGAACTAGTTAAAAAACCTTTTTTTACATGGACATTAATTTGGCTATTATTTCATAGATAACACAATTTTGACGTCATCTAGGTTCAAACTCTTAATCAAATATCATTCACGACGATGAAACTCAAAATTAAATATAAATAATAAACCGTTCCAAACGGCTTTTCCTACAGAAAATGAGCTTGGAATTTAATCTTGAATTGATAAGATACTTCCGGTTTAATTTTGTTTGGCTTTATCAGATCATTGAAAAATAAGCTGTCTTATTTCAAATAATCTACTGTTTATCTTTTTATATTGAAAATTTGATTCAGTTTTTCAACAAACAATCAAACTAACATAACAACAAGTATGGCGACAGATAATCAAAGTATTATTGTATGACTTATACAAAAACATGTTTAAAATAACTAAAAACACGCTTTTGTTAACGTTCTAAAAAGTACAAACCAAATGAGCTCAAACAGAAAGTCATTAATGAGTTCGAATTCCACTTCCTGGCTCCATCATCAGAAATTTGTCACCAAGCGTCACTTGGCCTAGTCCACCAGGCCTAGTTAAAGAGTTTACTTATAGACATTGAAAAGATTGCTATCCACCTCCTGGTTACGTCATCAGATCAGCTCGATAGTACCAGATTATTATATTGTCATCAAAATTACATACACTTGCAATATTTTAAATTGATAGGACTATCAGAAATGGGTTAATATCGACATTATATACATTTTCTAAAATGGTTTCTTAATACCTGACTAATATATCGACAATTTTAATCAACCAATTACTAAAAAAAATATCGAATTATGATTACAAGTAGATACTATTTATTTTCGGTATACTTTGTTAGAAGTAACGTCAATTTCACACTTCTACGCCTTTGGATTTATTCCCACTACGCATAGTTCTGTATAAAACCAAATATTTCCAGTCGATTTCATTCACTTTCTATCCCGTCTCATCGTACCTATATCCCGTAATTGAACCATAATAGGGTTGTCACATAAACCTCCCGATAATTGCTCCATAACATCACTAGAACCCCCATCCGTCTCTGTAACCTCATTATCAGCTGTTGAACTATAAAGAGTTTTTACTAGAAACGATACTGTGAGATTAGATGACTGCACACTCTGTTTTAGACACAATGAATCAAAAGGACTACTTAAAAAAAATATAGATATTTTTAAATTCCGACAAGTTGAAGTTTGATTCGCTCACCAAGAGTACCGTATGATATTGTATAAAACCTATCTGTTTATTTTTTTATTACAATAAATTAACTTTTTTTCCGTTATAATGTCCTATCTTTGATATATTAACAGTTTTCTAGGTTAACGCAAAGTACCTTGTAGATTTTACCAATATTCGTCGTTATTGCCGCATAAATGGCCCTATTTTATAATTGCATTGACTTAGAAGTTTTTTTTTTTTCATCTCCAAAATACAATTTTTTGTTGACTGATTGAATAATGAGTCAACCAAAATTTGTGTAAATTAGAATTTCATTAAAGATAGAGAAGAGAATAGTGACAAGATCAAATCTACACTAATAATAGTTGTGTAAAATTGAAGTGCTAATGTTATCTCTTGCAGTTCAAATACCTATTATATAGATCCACGTAGCCCGCCCGCCCATGTTTTACGTCAATTTTCGAAACAACGCCCTGGAGGGACCCTCGCGACCCCGTATTTACATACCAACGGGATGTTAATCAAGGGTACAGTTCATATTTGACTTGTATTGTGTGGCTTAGAAGGTAGGTTGGCTTTGTCTGGCATTTTGCAAGCGAGAAACGTACAATACGTACTGGTTTTTTTGTCTTCGCTTCTCATATGAAGCAGCACACCGCAGGCATATTCCGAACATATGTAACAAAGTAGGTGCCATATAATTATAGAAAGCTTCTATAACAAAACTGCGCTAGTATGCTGCGATAGAATAATTTGTAGCTGTGTTTAGGTGTGTGGTCGCTTGAAACTTTTCGCTTCTAAGTTTAGCATCCCTACAGCGATTTACATTCCGTAACTCATCACTTGCGACTTTATTCGTCGCACAGTACAATCTAGGTGTCTTCAAGTGTAGAGTGAAGATATCTTCTAATAAGCAGACATATTCTATCTTCAGCCGCATCGTCATTTTCCATCGTTGTAGTCCATTTGTGGTAGTTGATTTGAGTCACTTTACTTACATCGTGGTCGTGGAGTTCATAGGTATTATCTATCATTTAGGCAATCAAAGCATGATGAAGCTTAGAATAAATGTTTGCCTATCTCAAATAAAATGAAAAGGTTTAGCGAAGAATATGTAGGTATGATTAAATAATTATGTGACCTTTTACAACATTAGTTATGGGATATACCACTACTACATATAAAAATAAAATTGCTTTGCCAATCCATAATAAACATTTGGATAAGTTTTGTGTGAAAGAAATTTACTGAAAAATTCAACCGAAAACAAATCCGCGCTATGCCGGGGCGAATCGCTAGTTTGAAATAAAAACTCTCTGACTAGTGGAAACGAGATTATTTTAAATAATATATGAAAATAAATATGGTAAGGTGTAAACGTTGAATGCTATAGGAGGAGTAAGTTTCGGTATAGTTACTCACAGAAGAGGGAATTTTTTACGTCTCTTCTGGGTAGGTAGTGATGGTTTCTTAAGAATTAAAATTATTTATTTTTTAGTTGAAGGGTTTATCTTTAAAAAATATAATTGAATAAAATCATCATCTAATCAACTCAACAATCACACAGGCTTTTTAGGTAGTTAATATTAAATTTTTTTTTAATAATAATCTTATATATATTGTGTATATTCCGGTCAAGAAATGCAACTCTGCAAATTTTTGACCTGCAGCAAGTCACAGTAAATCTAACATAACAATAATGTTATTTTAAAGCAGAAAATCTTTAAACTTTAACCTTTGCGAACTTAAAAATAGGATTTCTAATTAAATCTTACGCTGAAATCCAAGCATTCAACAGCAAAGTCGTATCAGATAACGAGCAACAACCTCGAGGTTGTAGAATCAGAATGAACTCATTTCCTTTTAACTATTTCCGTTCAATTTTCAAGTTCCTTTACTTCCGTACTTCCTGACTGAAACAGCTTTATTCGTCAGGGTTTTCAGTTACTAGAAGTAAGACAGGTTTGGTTGGATTTATTTTTTATGCCAACTTTTCAATAAAGAAATTAAATTTGAATGTTAAAATAATTGTGAGTATTACAACACATAATTAATGATCGAAATGCTGGCTTAGACTTCTCACAGCGGATGAGCATTGCCATTCAACGTGGCAATAAAAAAAAAAAAAAAAAATTGGCGTTGTAGCCGATTTACGAATTATCGACATAAAAATTAATAATAGGCCACTTTTCAGGCATAACAGGAGGTATTTTTAAGAGACTACGTTTTGGAACCACCGGTATTCTCCAGATGCAGATAGAAAAGATCATCAATCTGTTCAAATCTAGAGCAAAAATACTAACCACTGGATGAAAAACAATTATTCTTTGGTATACACGACTTTACATACCAATCCACCAAAAATGCAAAAGCTATTCGTTTTTTTTAAATTAAAAAAGGATAAGTAGTCGTTCGCGCAGAACTGAGATCTCGCGCCTACATTTTGCTTAATAGAGAACGACTTTTGAGAAAAATTTTTAAGTGTGCTTTTTTTTGTAATTATTATTTGATCCTGTAATTAAACAACAATTTCAGGATAAAATGGATATTAGACGTAAGTTGGATATTATACGGATAATGGATTTTTATTATACGTATGTTCCAGCTTTAAATGTGTAGCCGTATAGCGTTAAATGAGATGGGACCCCGGGAAAAAATAGGTCTAAAAACAGTGACTTTGATGGCCTACCAAATTGTTATTTTCTAACGTAGATTTTTTTTAAACCGGTTTTGTACTTTACTTGTCAATCCATTTTCAACGATACCCCGCAAGGGTAGATAAAAACATTATTTTTTTTTGCTCCCCACTTACATTTATGGGTGCCCCCTTAATATTCTCATTTGTATCATTTTTTACATAGTTTTACATATTCTATGAATTTAATATTAATGAGGAGATCCGTAGACGAACGAAAGTCACCGACATAGCCCGGCGGGTTAGCAAGTTGAAGTGGCAATGGGCAGGGCACATAGTACGTAGAACGGATGGCCGATGGGGCCGAAAAGTTCTAGAATGGAGGCCACGGACTGGCAAGCGCAGTGTCGGAAGACCGCCCACAAGGTGGACGGACGACATAGAGAAGGTCGCAGGAAGACGCTGGATGCAGGCCGCTAACAACCGTTCATTTTGGAGATCTTTGGGGGAGGCCTATATCCAGCAGTGGACTTCTTGCGGCTGAGATGATGATGATGATGACATATTCTATGAGAATTGGAAGTCATTCGCTTGTATGGTTAAGATGCTAGGTGCATCTGAAAGACGGTCTGAGGGATGGACAGACGGACGGATCGATGGACGAACAAAGTGCTGAATTGTCTAAGCCAACTTCGAGATCTCGCTTCGCTTTATCAAAAATTTAAATCTTGTGATTTACTCCAAAGCAAAAATGGCAAGCATTTGGTCACAATCTCACGAGATGGAAAGCGATGATGCAGCCGACGATTTAGCGTGTTTGCCTAGAAGACACTTATTTACTCTTGACAATACCATTCGGAGAACAAAGACTAAATACCATTCGGAGAAGAAAGGGCAATGATTTCCACTCCTTCTCAGTACGGATACGGATAAACGCAGAAGCGAAACGCTTCGAGCGAACTGGAGATATACCTCCATTACATACATGGTTGATATATCAACCATAAACGGACGACGTTTGAAAGCATATCTTGTTGTTTGATGGTAAAACGCATAAAGGAATAAGCTCGTGTAATTCTTCCGCACACTACAAAATGATAACGGTGTATTTTTAACCCCCACCAAAAAAGAGGGCTATTATAAGTTTGTAGTCTGTACTTGTATGTATATTTGTTGTTGCTCACAAATAGCTATACCGATTTTGAATAAGTTTTTTTGGTCGAGAGTAGTAATATCTTTGGTGAAAATTGTTGCGGCCGTTATCCATGTGGAGCGTCAAGGTTAAATTCAAATTTTTGGAAATTGGTGCTTTATCTACTGTATCGGTCTGTAGGACGGATCGAAAGAAATTTTCTATGTATATTGTACATAGAGCCTACCTTTATCCTGATTAACAAAGCCAAATACAGCTTATTTATTCACAAAGTTTAACTACTAGTTACTTGGTTTTAGTTTATTCATGTTTTAAGCCCAGTAAATATCTTTTGAGTCACTTCATGACTACTAAACAATTCTCACTTCCGTTTTTCACATAAATATTTAAGAAGATAAGCAGAATCCATTTTAATGCTTATTGAATAATTCAAGAGGAAAGTAAGCAACACTTTCATTTCTAAGAAAGGGGTATGCGATCAGATAATAGCGATATTGCTAACCCTTTCAAAATGCGTATATTAATTATTCAAATGGCGAGTAATTGTGATTCACAAAAGTCTCTCTCATAATTGATCGAGCGAAGCGAGCTCTCTAAGTTGACTTGGGTCGTTTAGCACTTTGTCCGTCCGTCCGTCCGTACGTCTGTCAGAGGCATCTAGCGTCTAAACCATATAAGCGAATGACTTCATATTCTCACAGAATATGTAAAACTACGGTCCAAAGCCAGAGAAACAATTAAAATTATATAAATAAAAATGTTAAGGGAGCTCCCATACCTGTAAGTGGGAAGCAAAATATTTTTTATAATTTTATCTACCCTTGTGGAGTATTTTAGTAAAGGGATTGACAAGTAGAGTACGAAACTGGTTAAAAAAATCTATGTTGGAAAATAACGATTTGATATGCTATTAAACTCACTGTTTTTGTCCTGGGGTCTATCTCAAAAACGGCACACTGAACGCTGAAACTTACGTATTATATCCGTTATATCCTGTACTTGTACAACAATACAGAAATCAAACAATTATCATATAGAGAAAAGTAATGAGCAAGTAACCTCAAAAGTTTTTCTCTATGAGGCAAAATGTAGGCGCGAGACCTCAGTTCGGCGCGAACGACTAGTTATAACAAAAGGACGGTTAATTCGTGGATGCAGGGTTTGCTTATTATTATTATGAACAGGCGTGTTATGTTTCTAATTGACTAAGTGACTGATAAGCTACGATATCTGATGATTTTATGCATATAAGATTTTTTTATCAGAACTTTAGGTTATTGTCATTAATATTTGCATGACATTATTAAGTACTTATTATAATTCGCTTATCTTAGGTATTGGTCGTAGGCACTCTTTCAAAGGACAAATCCATATCTCACAACATAGGTATTATGCTGGAGATTGCACTGAGAAAAATGTCTTGTTGCTATTACTAACGTTCTAGTGCTATTTATGGCAATTATAATTATTTAATAACAATCACAAAACCAACTAGCTTTTTTTGTAAGAAGATCAAATAACTGTAATTTTGACTAGGAAATATGTTTCTGAGAGTTTTAGTAGTCTAGTTGTCCCACATTTTCATCACCGTGTGACTGTAATAGCCACGAAATAAAAAAAACACATGAAAGCGAAATTTGCTATTTCGTTTACTTGAATGACATATTTTATTCCAAATGTTTTGATTAAAAAACAACTGAAGTAATTTTTTGAATAATTTCCCAAATCGGTTTCTAAAATGGGAAACATACAAAAAAAAATACACAAACTTCAGAAGAAATTATGGAGTAACGCACAATTATCGCATCACCAATTGCTAAAAGGTAAATAAAAATAATACTAAACGCTTTCACACTCACAGGCCCCAAAAAGTTCAATGACTTGTGTCGTGGGTGCTGGAAACATTTACATCACACAGACAATCACAACCAGAACAAGAAACAAAAAAATTATTTGAAAAGAAAACGTGTGTTCCCGCCGGGAGTCGAACTCAATACCCCTGCTTAGAAGGGGATCGTTTACCCAACTAAGCCAACGTGCAGATTTGGGTTCAGATTAACGAACTTAAAATTTTAAATCCAGTTGTCACGACTGACACCAAATCATCTTCCAAGTAAGGCTCTATATTACATAATGTTATGTGGTTTCACATTCAAACGTACGCTGTGATTGCGGTTGTATCTAATGCAGGTGCATTAACGTCTCAAACAGCAAAGGGGATCCTTGAGAGCCTACATTTACATTACGTAGTCTTCAGACGATCTGAGTTGACATTCCAATTTGGTGTTTATGCATTTCGTGAGTAGTGCCATGCGAGTGTGACTAATATTGAAATACTGTGTACTTTCAGTACACAGTACCGTATTGTCGTCTCCTGGTTTTCACATCAGGGCAGGTATACAACTTAGACTCGTCTCTCATTACGATACGCACACACGACTCTAGACTCGGAGACTAGTCGCCACAGAGTATAAGTAATGTAATAATAAAAAATAAAACACCTTTATTTCCACAAAAAAATAAAATATTCTACAAAACTTTAGATCCCTGGGTCCCGTCCACGACCTGTGTCGTGGAACCAAGTTTCTTCCCTATATTAACAGTCATTATAGTAACGTAATAAGTTGAATTTATAGTTAGAATTATGATAGTACAACATTGTAAATAAAAAATATCTCAAGAAAAGTAGCTTAAATCACATATATTCGGTTGTTTAAATGTATATTAGATACTCCACGGCGTCTTATTTAGGATACTAGAGTTGTGTGTGCATATCGAAATGAGAAACGGCCTAAGTCATCATTTATAAGTAAGTATTAGGATGACCGGAAAGAATGTGATAAAGTTGAATGAATTTCATTACATAAACATAAATGCTTTTACACTCACAGCACCACACTAAGTTTGACACCAAGTTCCACACTAAGTTTCGTTTCGTTATATATATATACACCATTGATGACTAAACACAGCCTTGATGCCCAAGGATAATTTTATATTTGTCTAAGTACGTGTTATATTTTGTTGAAGATCTCAATATTAAATAATTGAATAGACGTATAACGTAGGTACCTGAAACAGTCATACTATTAGGAGCCTCCTCTTTTGAAAGTCGGTTAAGAAATCAAAATAATATCAAGAAAAAAAAAGAATTCGCTTTGGTAAAGGACTTTTCTACCAGCTAAGCGGCCACAAATGAGGTTTCTTCTAAAAAGATCCAATAATACTCTTGAAATTGGACCGCGTGAACACAGCATTACCAAACCACTTTTGGCACCGTCTCGACTCAATTCGTCGGTTCGATTACTGCATAATCACGTTAGATTACGTCTCGTCGAGTTTCGATGGAATTTCCTAATTCCCAGATTCCTAGAAAACGTTTATTGTGATCTAGCATTAAATGTAATATTCTTTATGAGTTCTCCCTTATGAATTCAGACATAATTGTATTGAGAATCTGCGCTACGTGGATTCAATTAATTTGCTTAATAATTCCGTATTGACGGGCAATGTTTCGAGGTAATCAATCCTGATTACCTGGAGGACGTGTCCCTGGGTCGTGGATTGGGGATCGCCAGTACTATAAATTAACTCCAGTGGACGATAAGCAACATGAAGTTTTGTCTACAAAGGTGGTTGGACTTTCGGAGTCCGCCTGGGGTGCCACCACTCCTTTGCCAAATAGCCAAACAGTTTCGCTTGAAAGAGCGAGCTACCAGTATAATTACTGAGCAAGTAAGACGTAACACTTTGTCTCAGGGAGAGAATGTTGTATTTACATTTCCGGGACAGCTTTACTAAGCATAAGATAAAAAAAAAATACAACTTAACAGTGACCCTATAAGTGTAACTTGGTAAAGTGCCGGCCTTCTTTACTAGCTGTCTAAAAAACTAATAAATTAACAAAACTAGAACAAATAGCAAATTTAAAATTTTGACACACCATTCATAATCTTAGCCTCGAATAAATGAAAAATGTGCTTCTATCAGTTACCAAATGGATTGATCAAAAAGGCAACACAAATCCCCGTTGGAAATAACATATCAACGATTCTGTATTAAAGCTAGCTGTAAAAAATATTGGCGTCGAGCCCCATCCAAGCACAACAGCTGTTCGAAGCTTTGCTAAACTGAAATAAAAACCAGCTTTTCCTCCAGTTATTTTGGAATCGTCGTTTTCACGCTTCTAGGGTTTTAATTAAAGTTGTCGGCGCGATGGCCGGAACCCGTTTAAAAAATTCATTAAATCCTTTTACCGAAAAATTTTGTAAACAACTAATTTGTTTCATGCGCCGTTTGGAACAAGGTTAGGTGCTTTTCTGGAAAATGTTTTAGAAGGCCACGGTGACATTGAAGGTAAAGAGGATTTGGGACCGAAAACTTTATTCTCTGAAGCATGTTAATGTTAAATACTTTCTAAGTTTAATTTAAATTGGGTTTAAATTAAATTGGCTTGGTGGCTTCTCTCGAAGTCCGCGTACAGGGCGCGCGCCTTTTTCTGCCGTCATAAGGAAAAAAGACGTAACTGAATTTATTGCCAAATTGAGTTATAGACATTATCGGAATCAGAAAAAATAGACGCATTTACTAATATTTTTTTAACTTACTAAATAATACTTTCAATTTAGACGGATATATTCCAAGTCATAACATATACTATTTAGAATATGTTATGACCTGTGAGTTGCTAATTAGCAAAGACATTTGGTATGTATATAACTCAAACCTTACGCGCCGGTCCCTTACGCTCCATACATCTTACCTTAACAGCGCCCGGGGCGCGCGCCTTGGTCGCTTTGTTAATCATGTCCTTTATTGTATAGAATATATATATATAGGTATACAATTTTGACTGAAAATGAATGCTAGGTGTTTTTTGGCACCTTGTTTCGAGACCTTGCTAATAAACACCGATATACCTAAATACTTTTAAAAAAATTTCAAAAAATTTGTGCATACGGCTCCTGTATGGATTTATGTGGAATTGTATTGCCTATATTTTGGAAAAAAATATACGCAGTAACTACATATAAATATATAGTATGTTTGTGTCAATATAAAAAATATACATAATATGGTTGTATAAATATAGCATTACTTAGTTATTTAATATTAATGCCCCTCATTCAATTTGTGTGTTCGACATTTGTGCCTGTGTAAAATGCATGAGTAGTGTGCAGGTATCATATTATATACTATACATACAGGACATATAATTGGTATTAACCAAACGTCTCCAATGGAGGTTTATGTTTTATATGCTATTATAATTAATTATTAAGGAAGCATTATGATGAAATAGCTTTTTATAATGTTTTTAAATCTTAAAAAGTGACAAAACTATAATAAAACATTTATTGCATAACTATCCTTGCCCCGCGGTTTCACTCGCGTTGATCAAGTTAAGAAGTAACCTATGTGTTAATCCTTGGTATAAGCTATGTACATTCCAAATTTCATCCAAATCCGTTCAGCCATTACAGCTTAAAGAGGGTGGGTACAAACATACGAGTACTTACACATTTACACAAAAAAAACGGATTTATAATCACATTTATATGTTATTGTAATTATATGTATTTTTTCACGCTTTTTCATTTCGCACAAATTTTATGAATAAACAATGTTTATTAGTTAGTTTTTTAATATTTTTTTTACTTAATGTTATCGAATAGGACCGAATAATCGTATAAACTGTCGTTTATACGATTATTCGGTCCTCTCTCTGGCTGAAGCTATTGAAAACTCATTACATTTTGACTAGACTTTTATGAGCCATTAATTTGAAGAAATAGGTGTATTAACGGTTTTGGGAGAGGTGAGTTAGTTTATTGTCACATTTGTTGCGAGTAATCTGCAGATAAAAATATCTGCAGATTTCTAAGAGTATTTAGTCACAAAAAGGAGGTTCTCAATTCGACTGTATGATTTTTTTGTTTTTTTTTGTACGTATGTTACGCGATATCTCTGCCAATTATGAATCGATTTTTTTTTTGCTTGGTAAACTGTATCTCAGAGGTGGTCCCATATAAATTTTATCGAAATCGGTTAAGCCAAAACCAAAATATAAGCGGTTTTTTTAAGCTATGCTTTAACTGTTATTATGTTTTTTTAATGTACGATAGGCAAACGTTTGACCACATTCTCACCTGATGGAAAGCGATGATGATGAAAGGTCAAATGCTTACCTATTCAACATTAAAAACAAATTATATATATTGTTATATATTGTTATATACGTATGCCAAGTACGTTATTGAAAATATTTAGGTACATATTTCTGTTTTAGTGCAGGTTTGTTATTATGATGTTTTAAAATTGTTAGTTTTTACAAGTAAAAAAAAAACACATTCACAGCCTCACACTTAGCTTGAAAACTTGTATCTTGGGTGCCCAAAACATTCACATCACACACACAATCACATCTAGAACTGCCAGAATCAAACCCAGAAACAACAAATTTTCCATGGGGTAAAAACTTATGTTTTCACCAGGGAATCGAACCCAGGGCCCATGATGCAGAAGGCAGTGATAACCTGGTCGTTTATTACAACTTTCACAATGGGATACATTTTTACATGTATTTTTCGTTCGACAGCTCGTTACTTTTAACCAGGTGGGATTGGAATACAGACAAAAAAACATAGAAAAATCTATACCAAAAAAGACTTGTTCTTTTTTGTAGCGCTTTGATTGAAATGTGCCGTGGGTAGTTTAAAATGCAAAACCGACTGGCACACCTAGAGGGCAGTACAAAATGGTTGAAAATGAATTTGAATATTTTATCCGAATGTGGATTTAAGGATGAGTTATTTTATAATAAAATTAGCTAGGCGCATGCGTTAAGATAAAAAGCATTTATCTCTTAAACTTTTATGGTTGCCTAGTACTTTAATATAATACTAAAAACTTATTGACTAAATAATTACCTCCTTCACGTTTATGTTTTCTTTAGCAAATAAAAAATTATAAATCCGAGTCACGTTTTCCTGTATATTTTTTTTTCGTCAATATGTCGATGTTTAAATATTTATTCTGTATCTAACAAAAAAAATATTTTTGACTATTAAGCTTATGCTGTCTGGTTAATTCATCCAACGCGCAAAGTAAACTCGTTAAATTTTCAGAAATTTTCCAATGTTTTGCGAAGTATCCTAATTTACTTTCCGTGGGAACATTCTACTAAGTATTAGATAATTAAAAAAAAACATTAATGATATCGGGAACGTCGTTCAAGTTTTAATTTATGGATCAAGGTAAATATATATGGTCACGCCTATCCTTATAGTGATTCATTTTTAGGGTTCCGTACCCATAGGATAAAACGGGACCCTATTACTAAGACTCCGCTTTCCGTCTGTCTGACGTGTCACCAGGCTGTATCTCATGAACCGTGATAGATGGACAATTGAAATTTTCACAGATGAGGTATTCCTGCTGCCGCTACAACGACAAATATTAAAAAACAAAATAAAACAAATATTTAAGGGGGCTCCTATACAACAAACGTGATTTTTTCTTGTTGCTCGATATTAATAACGGCAACTGGTAGACGCTAGAAATATTAACAAAATATTTAGTTAAATATTTATACTTTAAAAATAAATAATTAAATTCAAATAAAAGAATTTTTTAACGGTGGTCCCACACAACATACATGACTTTTTGCCGTCTTTATAGATAATTGTACGGAACCCTTCGTGCGTGAGTCGCACTTGGCCGGTTTTATAAACATAATAAAGATTCGAGTTATGAGTTATGGCAATCAAACATACCCACGGATATTTTTGGAGGATAAATCTTGTAATTGCTAAAAATACTTTGCTTAGTTATTTTCGTTTTGAAGTGACTAAATCATATTTTTGGAAGCATTAACGATACAAACTTCTTCACGTTCTCACGATCCTGGTGTCTTTAAAGTAAATAAAAATATTTCATATTATAAATATCGTAGTCTGCCATTTATTTTCTTATTTTATTTATGCTCAGTTCTTTAAGAATCAGCTATTAAAGATTAGTTTTAAAAATATTTAATTCCTTTCCAAAGCCTAGTATCTAACAGAGCGGCGCGGCGAGTCATAAAAATACAAAACTTGCGTGGCGAGAAAAAAACTTACGTTAAAAGCCGGAGAGTTCATGAGTATGATGAGAGAGTAAGAGAAGGAGAAAAATATTTTTTTTTTTCTGGACAAACAAAGCATTTTATCTGTATATCGCGTGATGATAAGTGATGATGCAGACAAAGATGTAGCATGCTTGCCTTTTGCGGATGAAAGTGAGAATAGTCATCGCACTTAACACTAATATTATAAATGAAAAAACAAAATTTGTATTTAGGTAAGTATATAGTACTCTAAATTAACTCATAAAGAATTTAGTTTCAGCGAAATAAATATTTCATAATACCAATCTTATTCACAGAAAATATTTGTTTTTCCTTCTCCATTTCAAACCCGATTATATTTCCTTAACAAAAACAGGAACCTATCAAACCTTATAAACACAACACAAAACCACTTGTCTTAGTCTCAAATATGATATCAGGCTGACAACAACAAATCTTACCAATTTTAAACAACATTTTAATATTTCATCGTGAATTGAAAGGGGGTGGATATTTTTATTAGCCGTACTAAAAGAGGCTACGTTTGTTTCGATCTTCAATTTAATTCAAATTCACCCGAGCAGTTAAAGATATTTCATTCAAACACCCACACTTTTAGGCTTTAAATCATGTACGTAGGATTACACTTGTGCAATAAGATACTTAAAAGCATCGGGTTTTCCTGCCATTGATTACAAAAATAACAATAACTGTAAATTATACTAATTACTCAGCCGTGAACGCCACTGAGAAATTACTAATGCGGTAAGCAAAATACGTAATCTCGTTTACATGGCTGAAATATTTTTTGTAAGTATGTTTGTTTACTCTTCAAGCTGTAACAGATTAGGATGACATTTGGAATGTACATAGCTTATACCTAGGATTAATACATACCGCCTCGGAAGTATACTCTACCAAACAAAAAAAAAAGATCACAATGGATTCATAATTGGCGGAGATAATGTGAACATACAAAACAAAAAAAAGCATACAGTCGAATTGAGAACCTCCTTTTTTGAAATCGGTTAAAAATAATGAGGAAGCTTTTTGTTTTTTTTTCACATACTCAAGCAAATAAGGTAGGGTATTTTACTACCGTCCTTTTTAAAGGACAGCATATTTCCGGTTTTCCAAAGACAGTTTCTTTTTATATTATTTTTCATAGCTTTACGACTACGTAAGGAAATACATATTAAATGCTCTTCAGTAAGAAGTGTAAAAAGAATAAATTTATGAAACATAAAGACTAAGTCAACAAGCCAATTGTGATGTTATCGAGATTGCTTACACAAGGAGAGTGTTGCCTGAACGCAAAGATTAGCTCGATTTATCTTTTTGTCTCGAGTTAATACTCCACAGGATCAAATTGCAAAACTCGTAAGGAACATATGGCAAGATGGATCGGCCGACGCGTGATCCAACTTTGACCCATAATATTGGTTTCGTAGAGAGAGTTTTGTTATAACTTTAGGTATAGCAGATTAGGATCAATGTTGATATTTGAAATTAGCGGCTCAGTTTGTTTACTTACCTACAACATTTAGGTAAGATTTAAAGCGATGATAACAAAGTAGGCATAGTAATAAGTCCAACTCCCCATCGGGTGGTTACTGTTTCTAATCTTACCACAGACTCGGTTTTTTGTTTCAAGTGTTAGAAACGATACAATCCTTCATCTTACACCGTCGTTTATTATCTGCGGTAGGTCCCTATGCAAATACCTTCCTATAATCACATTCATCACATGTGATTATTTCTATTTAGTTTCCATCAACATCAGTATAATCCACGCGCGATGAGAATGGGATGGAACCTTTTTTTTCTTATAATTTTGGCTTCGCAATCTTGTGCATTTAGCCAGTGTCAAGTAGAT
The DNA here is from genome assembly GCA_948107665.1 of Lomographa bimaculata. Taxonomy (NCBI): domain Eukaryota; kingdom Metazoa; phylum Arthropoda; class Insecta; order Lepidoptera; family Geometridae; genus Lomographa; species Lomographa bimaculata. Next base: position 8,364,710 of record OX403598.1, read on the forward strand.
ATATTATATTTCAAGTATATATTTTCATATTAAAAGTCTTCGTCACATGTGACTTGTGACGAGGTCAAAGTCAAGTGAAAGATCAAGTTCCAGTCATAGTCAAGTAATGCCCTAGTAAAGTGGTAGAAAATTTACTAGAACTTCTATTGGAGTTTTTGAGCGAAGTATGTATGATATTATATATTTCAACTTTGTATGACTAACGTATGTATGAGTAACTTTGTACTTCTGTACGTTTACTAAGTATTAACGAATTTTAATGTGTAATGTTGGTAGATACATTACACATTAAAATTCGAAGAATCACAGGTTTTGGAAAATTATACAAAAACAAAAACCCCATTTTTTTTTTGGGTTTTGCCGCGAAAGTGAAAAATTGGCGTTGTTGATTTTGTAAAATTTTCCAAAACCTGTGATTCTTCGAGTGTAATGTGTAATAATGGTGGATTATTAACCGTTAATACTTAGTGAACGTGCATAAGTGTAGGCAAATCATACAAAGTTGAAAAACGTGATTTTCACCTTCGCTCCAAAACTCCAATAGAAGTTCCAGTAAAGTTTCTACCACTTTACTAGGGCCTGACTTGACTACGACTAGACCTTGACTCTTTTACTTGACTGTGACTGTGACTTGTGACTAGGACCTATAATATGAAATACACTTGAAATATATTATCACTTGACACTGGCTAAATGCACAAGATTGCGAAGCCAAAAGTAACTTTTTTCACTTTCGCGGCAAAAATACCGGTTGGAAATCTTGTCATGCCTTGAACACCGAAAACACAATTAGTATATACGAGCTTCGACGCGAGTTTGCTGACGCTACGGCTGGCCGGCGGACCGCACGCGTCTCAGTTCTAAAAGGTCGAATCCCATTCTCATCGCGCGCAGATTTTACCACCATAATCCGTCCGTCCGATCTGTCCGTCGCCACTTTTTTCTTTGATATACCTCTCTCGTCGATCTCGACCTGTCAGTTTCGTGTGTACTTATACGTTCATTCTCATGATACGTTCCAATACCCGAAGTGCCCTCTAGTGTTCTAACAAAAGTAACTTTGTAATGAAATACTTGTCGGTGGGACATTTTCTAATACTATTTTAATTTGCCATTTGCCATTTGCCAATGTATCGAACTGCAGTCGTACTTTTATCTCTTCTTCGAGAAAAATCTGTAGCAAAAAATTGACTCCCAATAAGCTATCTTAGAAAACACCCTTGATCTTAATACCTAATAACTCCCGAACAGGTGAGATTATGTAGTGGTCAAAAGCTTTTCTATCTGTTATTAAATAAATAAATTAGCAGTGACACAATCATTGTTTTTAAAAACATGCTTTCATGCAGTTGCCATGTCACAGTCACATAATATGGCAGCATCAAAAGAATGGGTTATTATAATAAAATTGAATGCGTTTACAACAATTCATCTCTTTGCTTCTCTCTTCTGCTTGTTACTATTGAAGATTTTCCTAGTCAGGTCTCAACCCCGCGTGCAGCAATCATGTCACGGTAAAACTTAAAACTGGCTACCATATTTAAATGCGTACACAACATTTTGTGTAATTGCTGTTGAACATTGAAGAGTTCCTTTATCTGAAGGTAATCATAGATGTCGATTCAGGTCATGCTTACCGTAAAAAATGCATTGTCATCAGAACCAAACAAACATGTAAAAATTTAACTATAGCAACTTAAGCAACGGGCATTTCAAGTGAAGAGTTTGTATAAACTTTTATATTTTTTTATTGTTATATATCATTATTTATAATTAAGTAGGTATATTATAATTAACATTTTTTTTTAACCTTGCATCTTTCTGAATTTTGTTATGTTAAAACACCGACGTCCAACTTTGTTGCGTAATTCCTTTCCATCCAAAGGTTGTCTGGAAGAGATCGCTTTTAGCGATAAGACCGCCTATTGTTACACTATTTATGTTTTGTCACAAATATGGTGTTTAATAAAGAGTTTATCTATCTATCTAAACACAAGGTATATAAAAAAATATTATAACTTTGCTGTCATATCAAACTACTGACACAAGTTTATGAAAGCATCATGAGGTCCACATTACAATAACATCCAGCCTAAATTAAGTACTTAATTCTACTAAATGTGCCATTTCCGTGGTCCGTAAAGCAACAAATTGAGCAAAGTGAGAGAACATCCTGGACAATATGGGAACATTTTCGGGAGTTATGCCTTTTCTAATGTCCAGGATCAAGGATTGCGACGTAATTTCGTATGTTTAAGGGCGTTCATGTAAGGTTTCCTACGTTTTAGTGAATGGCGGAACTGCAGTACTAATTTTATTTAACTAACTAATAAGATTTATGTTATTAGATAATTTTGATTTAAAACTATTTATTTAATTATTATCTACCTATCTGAAATCTAAATATATTTTATGGAATGGATATGGAAGAGCGGGGTCTTCTGACACAGGTATTTTTATATTTGATAGAAGGTCTACCATAAATTAAGCAAAACTTGGTTACAGAAATAAATCATTTTTCAATTTTTTCAATATGATTTTAAACAAAACAAAGGCAATCAACCAAAAGCACAGATGCCCTTTGGGAAGGAAAATTGTGTTTCTGTCGGGAATCAAATCCAGGACTCTCGGTGCAGAGAGTAGACCTATGGTGCCAACTGACTACCCGGAACCAGAAGCACAGATGCCCTTTGGTAAGGAAAATTGTGTTTCTGTCGGGAATCAAATCCAGGACTCTCGGTGCAGAGAGTAGACCTATGGTGCCAACTGACTACCCGGAACCAGAAGCACAGATGCCCTTTGGGAAGGAAAATTGTGTTTCTGTCGGGAATCAAATCCAGGACTCTCGGTGCAGAGAGTAGACCGACGGTGCCAACTGACTACTCGAAACTACACGTAGGCATCTTGTTAAATAAGTAAACCTATTATCGTACTATTAGACTTGTCGGATGCCTTCAGGCGACCTGAAAATCTTGACACTAGAACAGCCCACTAGTTCATACGACAAGCAAACCTACTAATTTACTTTTAAGCATTTTATAAGAGACACATTTATAATCCAGTAGAGTTTAGGATATTAAAAATGTCTCAGTTTTAACGAGAATTGAAAGCATACCTAATTTGTAAACGCCATTTTTTCACTTTCGCACCAAAAGCCCGTTGCACTTTTATTTCCGATTACGGAAATAATATTTTGTTGTCAGCCAGCGCTAATAAAAAAGGTTAACGACCTCTTTTAAAGTAGGTGCTAATAAAAATAAACTTTAGGACTTCTGCCGCGAAAATGAAAAAATGGCGTTGTTGATTTTGTATAATTTTTCAAAACCTTTGATTCTTTGAGTGTTTAGTTGTAATAATAGTGGATTATTACCCGTTAATTCTTAGTACATGCATAAGTGTAGGCAAATCATACAAAGTTAAAAAAAGGGGTTTTCGCCTTCGCTCCAAAACTCCAATAGAAGTTCTAGTAAAGTTTTTTTACTAGGGCATGACTTGACTATGTCAGAACCTTGACTCTTTTACTTGACATTTTACATGAAATACGCTTGAATTCTGACACAAGATTGCGAAGCCAAAATTAAAAGAAAATAAAGTAGCATTACTTGAATTATAAATTTAGCAGCACTTGATTAAAATAGATGGTTGTTTCAATATGTGCCTTTACAAAGGATTGTGTAGCTAAAGTTAAAGTTTTGTAGCCTATATCGATGGCCTGTACTAATTTAATAAAATAATATAAAAATTTGTATCTATATAAGCTTACATGCTTATGTCCCTCCCACTAATGGTGAAATGGAATGTATTTTTTGCAATTGGCTACTAGATCGGTCTTGCTATCCACAGAGCAGGAAACTCGTGGTAAGTTGTGAAGTATTTAGTTCCATTTGATTACTGGTGAATAATGTCAGTGATAAGATTGTACTAGTTGTTTTTGAATTTGTCTGATTAAGTTTTCAGATGCTAAATTTGAACGGTAATTTATGTATGTGCATAAAAATCTTATATTGACGACCCAGTTGGTGCGGTCCGCAAGTCTGCCTTCTGCGCCGAATGTCCTGTGTTCGAGGACCATAATTTAGTATATTTTCTAAAAGATCTATTGATATATTTTACATTATTTAAGGGTATACATTTTTTTAATTTGGTTTGTCCGTTATATTTTTAGTTTATTACTTTAAAAATATATACACATTTTGAAAAATGTATCAATATATAGTTACATATTCTTCTATATATATAAAAATCAATGCCACTTTTCGTTGTAATTTTATAACTCAAGAACGGGCTCACCTATCCAAACCAAATGTTTAGGCTTTGTTCGGACTATTTAGTAGATGGTTTATGTGAAGTTTGCACAAAATCGGTCGAGCGGTTCTTCAATTATCACATTTTTTCCCACCGGAAATTGCACCCGGGCGAAGCCGGGGCGGATCGCTAGTATAATATATATATATATATATACTATTATATTAAATTAAACTAAATAAAACTAACCAAAAAAAATTATAACTAGATACAAATCTGTACAAAACTTAAACTAATAGACCACTGCCAGTTGGCAAAGTAGCCAAAACTGCTGACAGTATTGCCACGTTAAATGGTATTGCTCAATCTCTGTCCAAAAAGTAATAAACTATATAAACATTTTCCTTGTGTGTGAAATTTAAATGTTTCCAGCATGAAGATACAAGTCTCTTAACTAATCTAGTGTATGGTTGTGAGTGTAAGTCCGTTTTTTGTTCGTTTGTTATATAGATAAAGAACCACATTTTCTTTAGAAATAAAAAACGCAATATATCTTACAGCGCAATACGGTGTCACTATAAATCTTGCCTCAGTTTCATAACTCAATTCTTTAGTTTCAGAGCGATAACAAAACAAAACAAACAGCGGTTTGTCTTATTTGAGTTCTCCAAGTTTAAATTTGTTTTTCGAACATATTTAAAAAATCTCTAATTGCTTTGAAATAGGCATAAAAGAGTTTTGCCGCTAAAGTGAAAACGGCGATGTTGATTTTGTATTATTCAAAACTTGTGATTCTTCGAGTATTCATGTGTAATAATAGTGGATTATTAACCGTTAATACTTAGTAAATGTGCATGTGTGTAGGCAAATCATACAAAGTTGAAAAACGTGATTCGCTCCAAAACTCCAATAGAAGTTCTAGTAAAGTTTCTACCACTTTATAAGGGCATGACTTGACTGTGACTTGACCTTGACTCTTTTACTTGACTTTGACTGTGACTTGCGACTAGAACTTTTAATCTGAAATACCCTTGAATATATTATTACTTGACATTGGCTAAATGCACAAGATTGCGAAGCCAAAATTAATGAAAAACAAAAAAAAGTATAAAATCAGATTGACAAATAGTGACCTGTTCAATCGCATAATTTTCACGTGATACATTTTTTGTGCATATTATTTTTATCTCATCATACTGTATCCAATTTGAATAAGTTAGGTATGGATTTTTAAGCTTATTACATTATGTATTAAGTCCTCCAGGTTCAGCTAAATTGTACAAGAGAATAAATAAATATTTATAGCTACGGCGCGTCATAATTAGGACTATCAAAAATTTGGGGTAATAAAACGATATTATGTAAATAAATAGGTAACCAATTTCTAAGGTTTTAGCGATTAAATTAAACGTCTTTTAACAGATTTATCCGCGTATACTATATAAGAAACCTCAACAGATATGTATATACATTAAAACGTATAAAAGCTATGAAATATAAGCTTTGACGACCCAGTTGGCGCAGTGGACAGGTGCCCACCCTCTGCGCCGTGGGTCCTGGGTTCGTTTTCCGGCAGGATCACAAATTCTTTCCTAAGGGATATTTGTGCTTCTGATTCTGGGTGTAATGTGTGTGTGATTTCAATGTTTCCGGCCTCACGATACATGTATTTGAACTTAGTGTGGGGCTGTAAGTGTGAAAGCGCTTATGTATGAAACAATTTAAATTTATGAATAAATATGGCACCTGCAAGCCCTAAAAGTAGTTTAATGAAATGATTAACAAATGCTAAAACCGTACATATCATTAATATGGTCTAAATGACGTTTATCGTCTGTACAACGAAGGACTCATTGCCTGCGTCTTTGTTCCCTGAACGGTACAATCTGGGTGTCTTCAAGTCTAGAGTACTTTTGAGGTACCTTCTAGGCAAGCCTGTTCCATCTTCGGGCGCATCGTCACTTATCCAACATAAAAAATTGTCAACAGTGAAATGATAAGCTAATGATAAAAGTCACAACTACTTAAAACAAGTCTGCTCTTTACAAATATTTAAGTTCATGTTAAGTACTGATAGAGTAGCTAGGAGTCAATATTTGTTTTAAATCAATACATTAATGCCGCGAAAGTGCCCGGCGCATGCATTTCAGAGAGCCTATTAACACAATGTGATTACTACCGCACCATGATTACAGGCTTGATTGCAACAATAATTACATTGTATCAGTAATTGCTTGCAGTGTACATTGTATGAGATAATATTGATTCGCAATGATTTCAAGGCGATTACTTTCTTCAAACATGTTTGTACTCTAGACCGTACATAAACCTTTTTTTACCGACTTCACAAATAATGAGGAGGATAATGAGAATCATAACTTCGTTCCACGTTAACAGATTTTGAAATTATTTTTGTTGTTTGATAGATGTTGCTTTCCAATTGGTCCCATTATTTAAATTTGATCAAGATCTGACTAGAAGTTTTTGAGTTATCCTCAATAAAGCGTATTCTGTGGACTACATTGACGATGTTTTCGTTTTTAACCGACTTCAAAAGCTACCTCATAACTTCTTTCTTTGTGCGCCGATTTTGATGATTATTTCAAGGCTGGTGCTTTCCATGTAGTCGCATTTAAATTTGGTCAATATCTGATCACTACTTTTTGAGTTATTGTCAATGATGCGTGTTTAATACGTTGAATCTGATCAAGATTCCGAAGGTAAAGCGGTGAAGTCGATTTTTTAAGCTTTAGTTCATTGAAATTTGCGTTATCATAGGTTCTTTGCTTTTTGTCCTGCAAGTGTCGTCAGAACCAATTTTTTTATTACACTTATCCAAATTAAAAAAAATAAAATGAAAGACTTATTTCCGCATTTATACAATGGTAACTGTAACGGCTTTACTAACGTCTCGGACATTTGAAGCTCCTTTGAGTCCCTTTCATTACCTTAAAAGCAATCTCTATTTCGTTTCATTTACATCGATTGCTTTTGAGATTAGGGCCAGTATTTCGAAACTGTTTAATGGCCTTTTTAAGCCAGAATGGGTATAATAAAATGGGATGGTATTATAAACTTTGATTATTCTAAAATATAATGAGTTTGTTCACGCAGAGCCCCTTCATTATTTGACTGTCCAACAATAACTGTCAGTGAATTGTTGGACGATGAAATGGAATTAATTAATGAATAAATTGAATTGTGACTTTCAATCAGGTGAGATTGTGGTCAAATGTATATCGGGCATTAGAAAAAGCATTTGACGACTATCTCACTTGACAGCTGAATAATAATATTCATGTGATGATTGGAGAAAGGTCGTCTTGGAATGAAAGAGATAAGGATTGGAAGAAAAGGATAGGAGTATGTGGGGCTCGAACCCACTAAAAACTCCCCCGTGAGCAGTCCCTCGCCAAGATGGGGCTAAATAGGGTCGCGCTAGCAGTCACTAGCTTGCCCCGGCTATAGGCCCGGGTACAAACCGGGCCACTGCACCCATGGAGGGGTGACCTTGCTCACCAAGGCCACTCCCCAGACGAGTGGGCCGTGCAAGCCAATGAAGAGCCTCCTGGCTCTCCACCAGTGACCCTTACTATCTGTAGTACCTATATTAAGACAAGTTAAAGCTACCTTGTATAATTCTCCGATTAAGTTTCAAGAGCAAGCTTTCGAAATAATATGATATTTTGCAATGGTATCTTGAGTTGATCACATATTCTATCAATGAGTAACTAATTCTAATAAAATGAAAATACCGACAGTAGAACTGTCCACAAGTCTATACGACAAGCAAGCAATATAATTAATTGTTTTTAGACCTTTTTGCCTTCCATTTAGCCAGACGAAAATTATGCCTCTGAGTCTATTTTGGATTTAGTCTTATGTCTTAAATAAACTCTAACAGTAAAGAAACACAGTTTATTATCCCTTATTTATTTAAAGATATATTTCTTACTCTTTGAGAATTTTAAGGAAAACTTAAAACCTAAGTGTCTAAACAGACTATGCCAAAGAAACGCGACCGAGGTTCCGCGGCTGATTTTACATTCCGACGTATTCGGCTGATATGACAGACTATAAGTGCGAAAATTACGCAACTGAAATTCGTTTGCGCACCGTTGTGTGAATTCAGTTTGCCAAGCACTGTCGTGGTGACGTTTCGTGTTGTCTAAACAATGGATCATTTAACAGTAGTAGCGTATGATGTGTTGCTATACTTGCCATATAGTAGAATACGTTTGCGCTGAACTTACGCCCGACCGAAGTTCGGTTGTACGCCAAAACGTGACGTAATTTCAGCAAATGTGTTGCTACTAATTAGAACAGCATTGCATGCGTAATCACGCCGAAGTTCGGTCGCGTCAATTCGGCATAGTCACTAAGTATGGCACTTGCGACCTTGCGTATTTTCCATATTTTTATTCCGCTAAACGCGCCCCAATGTGCTACAAAATAAGCTCTATAATCATTTGTGATGACTATCGTGCTCGGACCGAACCGCAACTCTTAATTATCATTCACTGTTCCATGTGACGACGTTTGATTTTGACAGCTATTTTTCATTTCAATATTTTTTATGCTAGATAGGAATGCATTTGGCCACTATCGCACCTGATGGAAAGTGATGATGCGGCCAAAGATATAACCTTCACTCTAGACTTGAAGACCAGTCCCGTCACCATTTCAGTTGACCCAGTCACCATTTCATGTCCAATCACCAGCTCCCGGCTAAGTAACCGTTATAGCGTTTGGTGAACCCAGATCTAAGTCAAGTATCTATAGAAAACAGATAATGTTCTAACATAATCTAAGAACAAAGGCAATGTTTTAACTCTTACCGCAACATATTTTAGTGCGTCTATCAAATAAATTATCAAGTTTATCTCAACCGCAGCCAATGGCGCAAGTTCGAAACATTTTATATTAACTGTTGTATGTGGCAGTTTTAAAATTGGATACATTTTAGACTCTGAAAGTATAATATGATGAAGCATTCCATATTCGCACAACAATGTTCACAATTGATGTACCTATCAGCATTTTTTTTTTGCTTTTTTATTATGCCCGATAGGCAAGCATTTGACCACAATCTCACCTGATGGAAAGTGATGATGCGGCCGAAGATGTAGCATGCTTGCCCAGAAGGTACCTATTCACTCTTGACTTGAAGACTCCCAGATTATAAGGGGAACAAAGACGAGGGCAATGAGTTCTACTCCTTCGAAGTACGTATGATAAACGTAGAAACAAAACGCTTCGAGCGAACTGGAGGTATGTCAAGCATCAAATATATATACATATAAACAAATATATATATATAACGTTTGATATATGTTGTCGATCATAAAAAAAAGTTCCACAAAATTTCATAAATAGGTATAATATAATCAACTTGGTTAGATACGATAACATAGGTAATCAATATATGTTCATCAATAAAAAAATCATACAGTCAAATTAAGAAACTCCTATTTTGAAGTCGGTTGAAATAGCAAGCTTTCATCCCTTTACATATTTGGCTACTTGAGCAGTCATTTTACGAAACGAATATGTGTTTTGCCTCAACGAGTCAACAAGCTCTAAGAAGCCCTTTAGTCTTATTTCAACATGTTTTCTCTGCTTGTATACATGCCTGAAGGGCTTGGAAGATCATTATAAGTTGTAGCTTACAAGTTTATGTTGATTTTGTACTTACAAGAACACGGTTACCAAGGAAGCAACAAGAAAGCGTTCGCAGACATGTGAGTATACAATATAAGTAAATGTGAACTAAAAATTTAATGTATCAAAGTGATTTGTTCATGTTTTTAATAAAAGAATTAAGTTTTTAAAATAATATGTCTAGCAACGTAGCAGTTTATGTTAAAGTTAAATTACTGATTAGCCATAGTTTGGCTAGATTGTAATTATAATAGGGCACTTTGTAGGAAGGACACTAGAAGTAAAAAAAAAAATATATGTCTGTGTAAAAAGTTGAATGGATATTTTTCTTTTTTACTGACTTCCCAAAAAAGGAGGAGGAGGTGCTTAAGTCGGCTATATTTTTTTAAAATTTTATATCTGTTACCTCATAACTTCTCTCCACGTGAGCCGATTTCAAAATTTTTTTTTAGTTAGAAAGATGTTGCTTTCTAATTAGTCCCATTAAATTTAAATGGGACTAATTAGAAAGCAACATCTGATCAGTAGTTCTTGAAATATCGTCAATTATGCCTTTTTTGTTACGAATATTGCGTACTTTGACGATTTTCTCGTTTACCCGACTTCAAAAGTTACCTCATAACTTCTTTCGTTGTGAACCGATTTTGATGATTCTTTTTTTATTTGAAAGCTGGTACTTTTTATGTAGTCCCATTGAAATTTGATCAAGGTCTGATCTCTAGATTTTGAGTTATAGTCAATAATGCGTGATTATATATTAAATCTGATCAAGGTTCAGGTGATAAAGCGGTGAAGTCGGTTTTTTTAAGCTTTGCTTGCGTTTAATTATTGATCTGAAACTTCTTATAGGAGAGCTTTGAAATTCTGATCCACAACCTTTATGCGTGACGAGTAGTGGTGGGATAAACACTATAATGAATTATTAAAATGTTTCCTTGTTATACAAGAGTTTCACTTCTATCGTGTGTCTTTACGACCCACCCTGCTTTTAACTGACTTCAAAAAAAGAAAGAAGTTCTCAATTCGACTGTATTTTTAGCCGACTTTAGAAAAAGGAGAGGTTCTTAATTCGACAGTATTTTTTTTATGTGTTACCTCATAGCTTCCTTCGTTGGGAGCCGATTTTATTTTTATTTAAAAGCTGGTGCTTTCCATGTGGTCCCATTTAAATTTGATCAAGATCTGACTAGTAGTTTTTATCCTCAATAATGCGTATTCTTTGGACTACATTGATGATGTTCTCGTTTTTAACCGACATCAAAAGTTACCTCAGTACTTTTTTCGTTGAACCGATTTTGATGATTATTTTTTTATTTAAAATTTGCGATACTTAAGGTTACACACCTAGTGTCTAACAATTCCTCGTAGAACCTACGTATGAGTCAAATTGTTACTTACGTAAAATCAATTGATGATGCCATGACCGGCTTAATTTCTATGTGACTAATATTATGTCAAATGTATGTATGTACTTGTTTCTACATAATCTAGGTATTAAGAGAAGTAATCAAAACTAAAAATACTTAAAGGCTGAGGATAGGGGTAAATAGGGTAAAAAGAAAACCAGCACTGTGTGCTCATGTACCTAAATGAACTCGCAGTACTCAATTTACTTCGATTACTATAGAATGTATAATATAAGTTAAATGTTAGCACTTGAATTAGCTATAAGCTTGAAGCCTTGAAGAAACTTAGATCTTTGCTGTATAGATATTTATAAAGTTTTTAATTAATACCCGACTTCACCGATTTATTTTCGGAAACACGCATTTATACAGCATTATTGAAGATATTTCAAGAAATACTGATCAGATCTTGATCAAATTAAATGGGACAAATTAGAAAGCAACATCTTTCAAACAAAAAAAAAACAAAACTCAAAATCGGTCCACGTGGAACAAAGTTATGAGGTAAAACACATTTAAAAAAATACAGTTGACTTGAGTACCTCCTCCTTTTTTGTCAAGTCGGTAGAAAAATTAAATAGTGATATCTTGACTTAATTCATTGTATTTTTTTATAGTAGCTAATGCTTTTATACTTACAGCCCCACACAAAGTACGATGAGTTAGTTTATTATGGTACTAACCGGCTATAACGATGACTTATGTTGTGGGTGCCAGAAACATTTACAACACTCACAAACGACGCAAAATAAGTGTTTAGAAATTGTTTTATTCATTTGCCCAATAGTTCAACAGCCGTAATGCTAACTCGAATTACTAACCACGCGCCACCACAGCTACCCAGCCAGCAAAATTCATACATTATCAAGTAATCAATTCGATAATTCAGGCTCTTCACAAAATATTAAATGTGTAAGGCTCGATTAGTTCGTTAGTCATCAACCATTGGTCGGATTAAACCACGTAATCCACTGATTTTGAATTAGTAATACTGTTGAATATTCAGCGCTTAGATCAACGTAATTAGGTTCAATTTCCGGAATGAGACATTCATGTTTGTGGTTTGTTCTTACATGCAAATAAAGTTATGACTGCTGCACAGGTAAATTTACTCGATCTGGGATTTCACATCCCATAATATAATGTTAGTATATCGAGCTTTATGCCAACGTTTTCTACTTCAAATATAAATGCGTCAACTAGGAAGGCTTTGAAATTGATGGAATTAATAAACTCACATGTGATCACATGTGATCACGATTATAATTTCAATAATAAACTATACAAAACCATAAACCATTTTACAATACTTTCTTTAACAACTTCCAAGTCACGTTCTGCCTATAATACAATAGGGATACCTTTCCCTTTCAAAATCTGTCGAGCTCTGTGAGCTCCTCTGTTCAATACTTTTCTGACGACGACGGTGGCGCCCACTGTCGTCGATTTAGTTAACCTACGCAGGCAGTCGCAACTCGGAAGTCAAAACACTGCCTATTAATGTTTCAAATAAGGTAGTGTTTTGATAAACTAGAAATAACAGTCAATATGAATATTCTTTCAATTTTATTTACAACAATAAGTTAAGATAATGATTCCGAATCAATACCAAACAAAACTCAAAAATTATGACAAGAAGAATCAATATATGTAACAAGAACTAAAATAATAATAAAGATTATGCGTGAGGTTTTAATACAAGTCAAGTTTTATTTAAATCTTTCCATCAATACAATTTCACCATTAACATTAATTGCTTTTCAATTGACTCCAAAAAAGGTGGTTCTCAATTCGCATGTTATGTTTTTTTTTTATGTTACGCGATATCTCCGCCAATTATGAATCGATGTTGATGTTTTTTTTGTTTGGTATATTATACTCAGAGGTGGTCCCATATAAATTTTATCAAAAGTTTTCGAGCCAAAACCAAAATATAAGCGGTGAAGTCGGTTTTTCTAAGCTTTGCTTGAGTTTAATTATAAATTAGGAAGTTTATTGCATACAAAGTTATGAAAATACATGAAACATTCAAAATAGCAAAACGCACGCTATAGGCTTTACATATTTATGACGTCAGCGACCGCGTTTTTGATGTCAATGGCCTGTCAATTTCCCTTAACGGTAGTCATTGGGTCGTGAACCCTGACGTCACATAAAGAACGTCCAAATGGCCGCTTTTAGAATTGCCATATCGAAGTCCATTTTCTATTATCTTTTATACAAGTGTTTATTTTTTGCCGGCAATATAATAATTATAGGTAATAAGTACAATACGGGTGTTTTCAATTCGCGAGTGAAGAGGCATCATCTAGGCAAATGTGCTCCATCGTTAATTAATATCAGGTGAGATAGAGGTCAAACGGTTGCCTATCTTGGATTAAAAAATAAATCATTTTTCTTTGGGGAGAATATTTGTGTTACCACCGGGTATCATACCCACTCTCCAAGTTGACTTGGGTCGTTCAGCACTTTGTCCGTCCGTCCGTCCATCCATCCGTCTGTCAGAGGCATCTAGCGCCTAACCATGTAAGCGAATGACTTCAAATTCTCATAGAATAATATGTAATACTACGGCCCAAAGCCAGAAATTACATTTATAATTATTTAAATGAAAATATTTAGGAGGCTCCCATACATATAAGTCGGGAGAAAAATATTTTTTATTTTTTTATCTACCTTGTGGGGTATCGTTGAAAAGGGCTTGACAACTATAGTACGAAATAAGTTAAAAAGAAATCTGAGTTAGAAAATAACGATTTGGTGGGCCACCAAATTCACTGTTTTTAGACCTATTTTGTCCCGAGATCTATTTCAAAATCGGCTTCACACTGAACGCTGTAACTTACGTATAATATCGTTGAACAACAAATGCAGAAAATAAACAATTATTAAATAGAAAAAAAGTTATAAGCAAATAACTTCAAAGGTTTTTCTCTATAAGGCAAAATGTAAGGGCGAGATCTCAGTTCAGCGCGAACGACTAGTTATTTAGTTTAGTAACAAACAAAATTATTTGGTAATAGCTATCACCAAATAATTTTATGATAATTATAGTAGTCACACATATATAGGCTATATACATGCTATATACCACTAGAATGTTAGTAACAGCAACGAGACATTTTTCTTAGTGTTCTATCATTCTCTCCATCCGAAGGTTGCCTGGTTGCCTGGTCGCTATTAGTGATAAGCCCGCCTGTTGTGATACTTTACGTATAAGCTTGTTTGTTACCTTTGTTTTACATCTCATAAAGTGGATCAATAAAGTATTATCTATCTATCATGGTAATTCTATTTGAGTTCCACCCATCCATTACTATTATTCTACACATTACTAATGCTATATTATCTAATAAATACAAAATTCAGAACCCGTAAAATATTCAAACATCTGCATTCGACTGTTATTCTCCCAAATATTTACGCACCAATTCCACAACAAAAATGGAGCATAAAGCGTTAAGCCAACACCATTTCAACTATAATTACATTGAAAAGTTGCTAATTCGACCACTATTTTGCGGAACTCCGTAACTACCGCCCCATATGTTCTCGAGTTTTGCGTAATTAAATGTTAAATGTGTCTGAAATATTTCACAGTTCGTAATATGTTAGAATTATGTTTCTGAATTAAGAGAGGTAGCCTGTGGGTGTTTTAGTTTTGTTTTCGTACACAAAATATTATAATCGTTTGCAACTGTATATAACACGTGTAAGAATATTGATAACCATTAATCATGGACGCTGTAACTATGCATACTTATGGTACCTTCGATATTCTCCAACATTTATTGTATTAAGTTATGTTTCTTAATAATAGTTGCCAAACTGTAAATGTACCAGGAGTCCTGGTGACCTAATAAGGTAATACAGGTTGTTATCAACCCCACTTCAGGCACCAGTCCCTATATCTTAGACCTAGACTCGGCAAAAAATTTTTTGCTAAGTTTTAAATGAGAGAGAATAAAAATTTGATTGATTGAAAAAAATACTCATTGCCAGCGGCTTTGTTCCCCGAACTGTATAATCTGGGAGTCTTCAACTCCGAGTGAATAGGTATCTTCTAGGCGACCATGTCCCATCGTTAGTCGCATCATCACTATCTATCAGGTGAGATAGTGGTCAAATGCTCTATATTCAGCATAAAAATAAAATAATAAATGTTGTCAGCCTCAAATAGATACACGCGGACACTAATGACTGGGACCTTGCGGTCCACTTTATATACATGATTTTAAAACAGTTATATGTTTTTATAGGTTTAAAACCAATATTACATTGTAATTTTTCTAGTTACAAAAAAAACTATAATTTTCGTTAAATATGTCTCGTCAGAATACTTCAACATAAGAAGGAAATAATTTTCAACTGTTGAATGTTTGTCTAGTGGTAAATGAATACGAAAGGAAGTAATACTCGGTACTCTAAATCTTCATCCACCCGCATTATTCCAGTTAATATTAAGGCGGTTACAACAATGCCAAAATATCGAAACGAAATACAGGGTTAATATCGCGTTATTAACACAAATATTTATAATAAACATAAACGCTTTCAAACTCACAACCGGACACACACGACACAAGTCATCGAACTTAATATGGAAGTTCGATGACTTGTGTCGTGGGTGCCGGAAACATTTACATCACATAGGTACACACAATCACAACCAGAACCAGAAACACACATTTTGATTGGGGAGAAAACTAGTGTTTGCGCCGGGAATTGAGCACGGGGTATCGTGTAGATTACTTAGAGACTTAGTAAGCCAACACCCACACAACTAAGCCAACGAGAGTTAAATATAATAACAAATAATATAAATAATAAAATACTACTACTGAAAATAGTGATGTTTGGGACTACAGGAAAATAACAGATATTTTAGCAATATTTAATTAATTGAATGATATATGTTGTCGCTTACTATGTTGTATAAAACACATTATCGTTATACATTAGAATCGATTAGTTCGTATAATTTTATAATTTTCTTATTAGCTAAAATTTATTATACATTTCTTGCACTTGAAAATCCGAGTTGATACTTGACATTGTGTTCAGAAGATCATTTATAAAAATGATAAGATCAATAATAATGAAGATAATATTAGTTTTTCTTATGTTAGTTATATTTCCTCAGAGACAAACACATATTAATGATTATTATAGACTAAATACATGTACTAAATTGTAAACTAAATTTATATACCTTTGTATCTAATCTTTGATAAATACACCACAAGATGTATCATAACAACACACCGAGAAATAAGTGAACAAAACAAAATTTAAGAAGTTATCAGTTTTTTGCCGCCATTATCGATGGCGAATACCGAGCGTCGTGTCCGTCGTAGCGATCCTAAAGTTCTTAGTAAAAAGTTATATAAATAGCAAGTTTACAGGATTTTTTTAGTGGTAAATAGGGTTTTACCAAAGTACTTATCGCACCTTATGTAAAACAAAAGATATTACACATTCTGAACACGTCAGTCAGCTGTACCCAATACAAAATATACGGAGATACGAGTCACTTTACATGCATACAAAAATATTGGCACACGTCTCATCCCCCGCCGAGTAACGATCTAGTCTTCAGCCAACCAAATGTCTGAAGTGCAGTCTCCGCCAGGATATCTGTGAAATAATACGAGGTTATAAATCTTGGAACGAACCAGCACGGATAGCGCGACTGCAAACGTCCAATAAGTTGGAACTCAGTATTTTTTTGGAAAGGAAAATATCGCTTGTTGCGTGGATTGCATGAAACTCTTTGGCAGATAAAAATATACAAGATTGTTTAATATCTATAGGTTGTAGTTATTTTATTCAGCATAAGCCATGCTAAGCAGAAATATAGTAATACCATATAGCATTACTCTATTTCTGCCTACCATAGCTTATGTTGCTTAAAATACCACATAAAAGAAAGTCAAAATGGTCGCGTTTGAAATTGCTTGAACCTGCTCAAACTACAATTGAAATTTGTTTGATATTTTAAAAACATTACATTTCATATCAAATAGAAGACATTTTAGTTTCGGCAAAGCATTAACGTAAACAATCGAAAAAAATATGCATATTCCCTATTAATTCGGGTGTACGTTAATAATGAATTCAAGTCATTAGTCATTTTCTGATATGTAACATTTAAAAATAACTTGTGATATGTCAACAATTAACAAATAGATATATAATATCTCGCGTGTTCGTAGCATTTTTGTGATGATGCATTTTTGTCAAAATTTTATTATATACATCATCGGAATCAGAAAAAATATACGCATCTACTAATGTTTTTTTATTTTAAAATATTCAAACGTAACGTACTTAATCTTACTTTAAATTTAGACGCATCTGCAACAAAACGCTAAATAGTAAAAACCATATTTGATGTATAATAACTAAATTTTAACAAATATATCAGTTTCGTCTTTTTTCCTTATGACGGCAGAACAGGGCGTGCGCCTCGGGCACTTTGTATATCAAATCCCTAAGATTACATTTCAGCACAAAGCGAGGACAAGAATTATTAATTTTTAATGTCAGATTTCTGTTGCTTTTTTTTTTATTTAATTCCTCTTCCGAGTCAAAGTCAAAATGAGTCATTCTACCCGTTAAACAGCCTTGCTAATCAAAATTTAATAATTTATTCAAACATTCACTTTCACGCCTGATAAAGAAAAGAAAAATATATAAAATTAGCTAGCTACGGTATGTCCAGAAGATACAAGATCTTACTTGAGTTTTGTACACAACAACAATGTGGAGAGAATTTTCATATTTTATTATTTGGGCAGAAAATTGTAGGAGTGACTGGGGCGTAAAATGTGTATGCAACTGTGTTGTCAAGTGTAAGTTACTGTCAAGTTGTAGGTATTTTATGAAGAAATGTTAAAGGGGTGTGTTTCGAGTTTTATGTTTAGCGATAGGAATGCTGCAACTGTGCAATCTTAAGTCAATAATTTGTTTAGATTCTTAACAATTCGAAACAAAAAGGGGAAATTTTTACCGACTTCCCAAAAAAGGAGAAGGTACTCAAGTCGACTGTTTTTTTTTTGTTATGTGTGTTGCCTCATAACTTCTCTCCACGTGAGCCGATTTCGAATTTTTTTTTTAATTTGAAAGATAGATCTTTTTAATTGGTCCCATTTAAATTTGATCAAGATCTGATCAGTAGTTCTCGAAATATCGTCAATAATGTCTATTTTGTGACGAATAATGCGTACTTTGACGATGTTCTGGTTTACCCGACTTCAAAAGTTACCTCACAACTTCTTTCGTTGTGAGCCGATTTTGATGATTCTTTTTTTATTTGAAAGCTGGTGGATCAAGGTTCCAATGATAAAGCTGTGAAGTCGGTATTTTTAAGCTTTGCTTGCGTTTAATTATGTTGTGATCGATTAGCGTTTAATAATATAAGAATAAGCAATAATTATGTTAAGTGTATAGGCAGTAAAATGACTCAATTTCGAGACGTAAGTTATCCTAAAATTAATACGTCAGTATAAGCGAGTACTAACGATAAACTTGTAAAAAATAAGAAACAAAACAGCACTAAAAGGCACTGACGATCATGCCAGTGTGATAGTGAAAAAAAAATACAAACATCTTGAGTACCTCCTCCGTTTTAGTGAAGTCGGTAAAAAAAATACTAGCATTACCACATTGTCATTCGCTTACAATTAAATTAGACTACACGATTATGCAAAAGTAATGACACTTATAAATTGACTACTGATAATTTATTTTCTACCGCTTCACGAAAAACGAGGATCAAGTCGATTGTATTTTTTTTAAATGTGTGTTACCACATATCTTCGTTCCACGTAAACCGATTTCGATTTTTTTTGTTTGATAGAGTTTGCTTTCCAATTGATCCCATTTAAATTTGATCAAGATCTGATCAGAAGTTCTTGAGATATCGTCAATGTTTAATACATGTAATCTGATCAAAGTTCCGAAGATAAAGCGGTGAAGTGGGTTTTTTAAACTTTGCTTGCGTTTAATTATGTAGCCGTAGTAATTCATTAGAACTTAAGTACAGTAATATAAAACAACTCGTCGCTTGAAATTACTCTTCATCAGCTCCAAAATATGGCTTTTTACTGTTATTTCCATTTAAACGACAAACTTCAAGCATTTTATAATCTGCGCGCGATGTGAATGGGATGTGACCTTTTGAAACTGAGACGAACGCGGTCCGCCGGCCAGCCTTAGCGTCAGCAAACTCGCGTCGAAGCTCGCATAATAATATGCTAGTTGTGTTTTCTGCTTGAGTTTTATTTTAAATGCGAGATTTATATATTATTGTGTGATTATTGAAGTAATTAATTAATAATGAGTAAAAAAGTGTTACGCCAAATAGTTCTGGCTGTTAATAGATAGTTCGATTAAGAACGAATTCAATGTTTCAACGCTATTAAAACCCTATAATAGATCGTATAAATAACCTATTTATGATATTCAGTGCTAATGCTACTTGAGAACTGTCATTTTAGATTAACTTTGACAAAGTTCCATCCCATTCTCATCGCGCGCGGATTATACAAGTACTAAGCTGGAAAAATAATGTTACCTCCGACTTAGGTATACCCATAAGCTTATACTACGTAATTTTTTTTTTCATTATGTAAGTAGTTATGGCAAGTCATAATCACAGTTTAAAAAGTAATTACCAGTTAAAAGGATCTATAATGTTTTTACCAAACTATCATCGTTTTATACGCAAGAAACCTGCATTTATATCAATTGGTGATCTCACTTTTTCACGAGAAAGAAAGAGAGAGAGAGAGAGAGAGAGGGAGAGCGAGCGAGAGAAAACCGGCAGAGTATATAATAATATATATATATACTACATATGTCATCTTGACCATTAACATATTTTAGTCGTATTTAGTTGCATAAAATTACCTGTTGACTGCTAGTCACCCCCTCACAAACACAACATGCCTTTTGAAGCATCAATTCACTAGTAAAGATCGAGGTGGTCGTTTCTTAGCTGATGCAGCAACTCGCTGGCCAATCACAAGCACGGATCAGCTAATCACAACCATGCATTGACCAATCACAAACATACATTTACCTCACCCTCTTTCCCTGTTAGTGGATTTTGTTATAAAGAATAATTTGTCTTTTGCGCTATCAACTGTTTATATTTATACAATCTTTGTATTTAGTACATAATAATATCAATATCAACTACGCGAGCTAGTTTATTGTAAATTGATCAGAGTAAATACATAATTATGGTCCACTAGTAAAAGTTTCTGCCAGAAGTTACATCACCCAATGACCTAAAAGAGAAAAACAACAGAGGCAAAAAATATCTGCACTTTTATACCTCATTTCATGCGGCAGGACGGGTCCGTCCGGTTCGCCTCCAAAGTCTACCAGGAAGTCCGGATCCAACTTCATCCCGCCACGTGCTGTGTCCACGTCCAACTTTACTATCCAGCCACCCTGTTAACGAAACATGGGTTAAAGGAAGTTTCCGTCAGTTATGACCATTGAAAGCGGTGCTCTACTAATTTGGTTTTGAAATTTAATGGATTGGATTTTTTATTCTACGCGAAAAAGGTTACCTAAAAGCTTTCCTAATTAATTTGTATCTAATTGCGTATGCTGGCTGTTTGATAGTGGTTGGAATAGTTAAGTCGGCTTATTATGACACGGGTAGGTACAGGATTCGAGTTCCAACAGCTTAAGTTTCCACCACTATAGAAATGTGTGTTTAGATGAGCAAGTCGCTCGCCCAATAAGAAGCGTCACGCTTGTTTTTACAGTTCCACCAAACACCATCCAAAGTTTTATCTTACATAGGTGAAAATCTTGCGCGACAAATGTAACTATTATATTTAAAAATAGGAATATAGGTACCTACATTATTCATACCTATATAATTATGTAACGTCAATATTAATTGAACTAAGTTGGGCTAAAAGTGTGATAGCGTATATATATTTTTTCAGTAACTTTAGGCAAATTGAGGGAAACCAAATGTGTTTAGTAAACTTCAAACGATTTATTCCATTGTGATAATGTTTAGTTGACACTCGGAATCGATAGTATTTTGAAATATGCGTTTTGCTGTATGGCATTGCAATTTCTGTATGTGCAAATAATTTATTGGACTTGTGTCCATTCTGATTATCAAAGTAAATGCTGTACCTATCTGATATAAATAAAGTATAGAACTTTATTATTTAGTCTATTAATTAGTAGTCTATTATTTAGTAGTCTATTAATTAGAATGGCGGTCGACACAGCCAGTATATTTATTTGTATAAGTATTCGATAAGAAAGTATTTACCTACATAAAATAAATTAAAACAAATGCATTAACAATAAACATCATAAGCGCTTTCACACTCACCCACACTAAGTACACTAAATTGTGTTGTGGGTGCCGAAAACATTCTCACCACACACACAATTACACTCAGAACCAGAAACATGTTTTTTTCTCTTCTGGTAGAAAACTTGTGTTCCGACCGGGAATCGAACCTGATAGCCCTACTTAGAAGGCGATCACTCACCCAACAAAGCTAACGGGCAGTTCAAATTGATTAATTTCGCTACGATACAAAAATTTTGCCTGAAATATTTTGAACTAATCTAAATATATATAACTCAACTCAAAGGTGACTGACTGACATAGTGATCTATCAACGCACAGCCCAAACCACTGGACGGATCGGGCTGAAATTTGGCATGCAGGTAGATGTTATGACGTAAGCATCCGCTAAGAAAGGATTTTGACTAATTCTACCCCCAAGGGGATAAAATAGGGGATGAAAGTTTGTATGAAACTTTGTCAATTTTAAACCTATCGGGCTGAGACTTTCATAAAGCTACTATGACGTAGGCATCCCCAAAGTAAGGATTTTGAGATGCAGGCTATATAAGATTAGTAACTTTTCAGTTTAAAATATAAGAATTTCTGTATGCTAGCGCCATCTACTTTGAGTTATTTTGGAGAGAACTTTAAATTAACCATTTTTGTGCATAGTGCATAGATAATATATCTAGCGGATTATATTTGCCGACTAGCTTTTGTCAGTCAGTCAGTCACCTTTGAGTTATATGCTTTGTTTCGGTTTAGTAGTTTTGGTTATAGACTCTGCTTTGTATTTGGTTATATAATAAATAATATAAATAAAATAATATATTTATTATATATATATATATATATATATATATATATATATAATAAATATATATCTATACCTAATTAATAATAATACTTCTTAACACGAGCGAAGCCGCGGGCAAAAGCTAGTCTTCTATAACTTAAAAGTCCCTACTTCTATATACGCGTACTATGTTTACGCATGTTTTGTTGAATTAACTATGCTATAGCACAGTATACCGATTACCTACATTTATTTGGTTATCTTTCTTAATTATGCCATCTTCTCAAAGGATCGTATTAGATAACTCGTTTTATTTTGCTACAACATCAAAGAGCTTCATAATAATATCCAAGTTATCTCTTTTACGTGTTTTTTTTTCCTACAGGTACTATTCAATAACGACCGTCGATAAAATACAAAGTAAAATTACTTCTTCTGTTCCTCTTATTGCATTACCCAGACGTCTGGAACATTAAAATTCAGAATAAAGCTACTCATAAACTCAGGGTATTACCGTACAAAAACAATTTAAAATTACATCTCGTACTTGTTTGTATTACAAAATACGCTCGGTGTTCTTATGAATATTTCATTTTCCAGGTGACGTAGATCTTAGTATCGTTAAAGAAAAACAACATTTAGACTTGGCTAAAATCAAGACAGAGGTAGAAAAATCATTGTTATTCTCAACGTCTAGATTTTGTACTGAGTTTCAATTACATGTAAACACATTCACACTCACGGCTCCAGACTATGTTTGATGGCTTGTGTCGTGACTACCGGAAACATTTACATCACACACACACCAGATACCGGACACACAAATTATCCTTGGGGAGAAAACTTGTATTCCCGCTGGGATTTAATACTCCCCGATACCCCATATGCTTAGACAAACTTACACCCAACTAACTCAACAAGCAGTTCGAATTGATATAAATTCTGGTACCTCTAAAGACCTCGATTCATTCATTAAATGAATTGAATTGACATTGGCATTGGCTAAATCTACGAGGTTGATTTGGTCGTAATTTTTAATAATACATATTTAGATCAAATACGTTCAGAGTAAATTAAGTAAGGCAGATGTGAAATTGAAATAAATGAAACCCCTGAAGAATGGCACTGGGAATAAAGACTTATAACGAAAAGCCTATTCTATTTAGGAAAAAGGAATTAACTTTTGTCTTACTACACGTGTCTTCAACCTATAGTACAAATCTGTGCAATTTGTGTAAATCATGACATGGGATTGGAAATCTGTCGATTGTAGATTTTCCGACCCATTCTACAGATTCTCAAATTCTAACTTTAACGTGTTTTCTGATCCCCAAAGTTTCTACCATATTAATTTTCATAATATTTAAAAACATCAGATTATACAATTTACATTTAGTGCAAAAGTTTCCTTAAGTGATTTTATTTAATTTAGATTTTCTATCTACCCGTAAAAAAAAATTGTATCCAAACAAAGTGTTATGTAACACAAAGAATCCTGATATAAGGCATAATCGTTGTTTATTGCGGTTTGCAAGCCGAGGGCCTGCAAGGGACCGCTGGGTGAGGCTAATAAAATACTTTTGTCTACTACCCGCATTCCCGAACTATGAGCGTAATAAAGCAGTTTATGGCTGAATTTTTGGTTGGTATGCGCAATGTGTAGTAAAACCTTTGCAATATAGTTATAGTAGAGACAAAATCTGAATTAATTCTCAGAAAAAAATATGACATGTTCAACTGTAATCTAAACAGGAGCTATAAATGTTTTAAAATATGCCATTTTGCTAAAAAACCTGACCAACAAACCTATGTTTTCAACGTAGACTACAAAACTCTTGAAAAACTTTTACTCTACGTTTTGCACAAATTGTCTGACCATCAAACTGACCAACATATTTTATAATTTAATCAACATAACGTTAAGGTACATAAAAAGCATATATTGTTTTTTTAATTAATATTTTGTGTATTGCACATAATAAACATAAAACGATGATTCTACTAACCTCATTCGTCATTTTTGAGTAGAACTGCTTATCCCATGGAGAGTACAAAGAAGATGAGACGTAGAGTCGTTTTCCATCTAGAGAAAGCTGCAGCATTTGGGGTCCCCCTTGCAAAACCTTTCCCTTTACGTTCACTTGTTCATTTGGCACTTCCTTAAAGAAAATATATGAGGAAATGTTAATTCTAATATTAGTATGAATTAAAGATATTACATAACTTTAGTTCTTTATAATAATGTAAATAAGAAAGTTTGTGAGTGATATTCGACTAGACACAAAGGATTTTTGTAAAAATTAAAAAGATATATGTATGGTTAGTTCATAATTTATATTCTGGAATAATAATATTTTCACCTCCAAGATACCTTTACCCTAATTATCGCGAATAAAACCGCGAGGCACAATTTGACAAACATAATAATATGGTACAAGTTAATAAACTAGTGCGTGAATAGTGTGGATGTATAGATGGAGCTGATTTGTTGCCGGGGAAATACTTCTTTAATAATTACCAAATCTAATACCTTTAAATAAGCAATTCTTGTATATATGTGTAATCAGGATCTCGGAAACGGCACCAACGATTTTCATGAAATTTTGTATGCAGGAGGTATCTATACACCTTGTACTCTTAGAAAAATAACGACATGTATTTTAAGGGAAAATCTTTCCATTGAACCATTGTTCAAAGACACACAAACATTTTGCTCATAGCATTTAACAAATGGGAGAAATGTCGGAAAAGTAATTTAGAGAACAGACGGCAAAAACTGAAATGAAAGGAATGACGAAGCCAAATCGCGATTTTGTGGAGTCACCGATCGTTCATTTAAACCATTGCAATCAGTATTGGAATTTATTGTTTCTGAGAGGAATGGTCTAATAGATAACGGGTTGGGATTCATTTAAATTGTTTTCAGATTAACACGGCTTTCCATAAAATCAAAATAAAGATAGATCATCAATTACAATGCGAGTTTATGTCCGATGGTTGAGTATGGAGTGTTGTATCAAATCGGTGAATAGCAGAGAAAAATAATAGAAAAGCGCTAAGAAAAATTAATGAATATCTGCGTGATTTACAATGATTTATTCTACTCTCTACAGTTTTACTACTTTCCACGCCTTTTTCAGGGCTTTTATAGAGTGACTAAGTATATTAGGCAGTTAAGCTACGGTAAAAATTTAACAACATTCTTTGTAGTGCAAATGTGTAGCAATATTTTTAAGATTCCGTATCTCTAAAGGAAAAAAGTAGCCATCGTTGTCCGTCTGTCCGTCTAAAACAGTCCCTACAAACAAGACTTTTTATCAAAAAGACGTAAAGGATGTTAAACGTAGGTCCTTTTTCCTTTTAGCTTGATTTTTATGCTTCTGAGTGAATGCAATAAAAGATACGGTCATTTATGGCGAATATTTTGACACTCGCTATATCAAAACCTACAAGGTACCTACTTCTAGTAGACTTAGAATCAATATTTGGCAAGAAATAACAAAGCTTCAAAACACAAATAACGGAAAACATTAGGAAGTTGTTAATTTGAATTTAAAAGTGGGTAAATCAAAACGAAAAATATGGGCAATGATTTTTGAAACTCGATATCCGTGATGGGCAAACTCGGGGCGGGACTTAAACTTTTCCAGTTTTATTTTAATGATAGGCTAGCATTCGTTAATAATTACGTCTTTAACTAGATAGATAAAAACTTAACTTTAAAGGAACTTCAATTTATTTCATTCTCACTTACCTTCAACTCTTTGTCTTCAACAACTTCAAGGTTGTAACTAGCTATTTGTCCTCCCAAAAATACTTGACTAGTCAGCTTTGGGTTTGCGGGATTGGATATGTCATACTGTCTGACGTTTCCGTGAAGCCAGCAAGAAAAGTACAAGTATTTGTCGTCGAGAGACAGAATGATGTCGGATATTAATCCTGAAAGACGACACATATTAAGTATTTTGTACTGTCCGATAACGTAGTTCTTTTCGTATGCTTGCCGTCTACAATAGGAGTATCATTATCGGTAGGAGCACAAATTTTTACCCAAAGGAAATTTGTGTTTCTGGTTTTGGTTGTTATTGCATGTGATTAGATCTGGTTATAATTGATAAATAGAGGCAAACTGCACTAGTTTATTCTGGCGATTGCAATATATAGACTGTAGGCATAATTTTTTTTCAGATTGTAAAAAAATGCGCCGACTAGCTTCTTGCCAGGTAAATTTGCAAATCTGACAAATAGAGTCATTAACTTTGAAATGCCCGTGCCTCTATCCGCCCATCTGAATAAACTTTAATGAGAATTTTGAATTGACGGTTTTTTGTATTTTCTGCACCCACGATAATTGTTCTCGAACTTGCAGGGCTGTGAATGTAAAAGCGTTTGTTTGTTTGTTATTTTGAAACCCTTAAGACTCTTTTACTCAGTGCTACGCGATGATAGAAACTTTTTGTGTCGTATAAAGTAGTTGTGAATTTCCTCCCCCAACGCTTTCTTTAACAGAAATCAGCCGTCTATTGCTCCGTATAAACTACGTTAAACACAAAACAAACAAAAAGAACTTACCGTTGAGCTCGGACTTTTCGCCGTCTTTGATAACTTTTTTCGCCGGTACGTCGATGACTTTATCGACTTTCCACGAGTTGTCCGTTGCCTTGTAGAATCTGTATAACCAAGCTATGAATGTACTTTAATGTGTTTACTTCGCAATCTTATGTTAAGTATTTTCTTGAGTAGTGTTCCTTCTGAATTTCTATTGAACTGCTTTATTCGAGGCGGCATAAATAGACCCGTATATTCGAGTTAATTGCAAGGAAATGGTTGAAAAAAAAATATCATAATCATCTGACGCTTTTACTTAATTCACACCTTCCTTCTTTCCAATATTTCTATATTATTTTAACTGCAAGACAGTTTCTGCATTTTTTTTCTTTACCAAAAAATCTGTTCATACCATCTCACATATTATATTCAGTAAAAAAACGAATCTATTAAACAGTAATGTGATTCATCTATTACATGTGACCCTGATGGTGCAGTGGCAAAGTCTTTGCTATTTACTGCACCGTTCTTAGGTTCGATTACCGGAAAGAGCACAATATTTCTAAGAGACATTTGTACTTCTGGTGTGAGTGTGTGATATAAATGTTTGCAGCAGCTAATCTTTGAGATTAATGCGAAGCTGTGAGTTTAAATGCTTTCTATATATTTGATAAAGTATATAATTTTGACTAAATAAATACACATTTACGAAAGTAAACCGAGAGTAGCTGTAAAAAAACCTATCAAGTGCCATAAGAAAGAACAAAAGCCTCCAACTCGAATTCAATCCGAACAAATCCCGTACCTGTAAACGTTGGCCTCGACGGCACACCCGACAAATCCTTGGGCGGATTTGGGATCATGCAGGAACCGGATTTCCAAGGGAGCGCAGCCTTCTTGACCCAGATCTATGACTTGTTGGAGCTCCCGAGTAGACCATTTGTACACGTTCAGCATGGTTCCGTAGCGTTCCTTATTTGGAATGTCGTCGGGGTGGAAGCCACTGTATTTGTTAATATAAAGCTTATTTTGATACTAGTAGGACCACAGAGAAGGGAACTCGCTTGGTAATGTTCTGCTCTGTAATTTAGACGATACTTTACGCTTCCGCAGATATCTATAATGTAATTTGGGGTTATATTATAATTCAAAATTCGAGTGATTTTCAAACCTACTTCAAAAAAGGAGGTTCTCATGTTTGTTACGCGATATCTCCACCTTGAATCGATTTTGATGATTTTTTTATTTTTTTTGTTTGGTAGTGTATTCAAAAGTTGTACTTCAGAGGTGGTCCCATAAATTTAATTTTTTATCGAAATCGGTCAAGCCAAAACCGAAATATAAGCGACGAAGTTGTTTTTTAAAGCTTTGCTTGCGATTCAATTATTCTTAAATAAATACGATAATTATAAAAAATAAATATATACCTACAGCATAAATATTATTTTCACTGGCCAAATCGTACATTTTATAAGACTTATTTAAATTTATTACGCTACGTGATTTAATCTGGTTAAAAATCTAAGTGTGATCGATCGACGAAATAACAAATATTTCATATATATTCCGTTATAACATCTTAGATTCACTAAGTAGATACACATGTGTCTAGACGCATGTTATCAGCTATAAAAAGATTTAAGTTTTTATTTGTATAAGGAATACTGTACTGATAAATCTTAAGTACGTCTATGTCTTCAAATTATTTCAAATTGTTTTAAAGGTTCAATGGAACTACCTTTCTTCTTTCAGAACTGCTATTTACAGCCTATAATAATGAATTATTTTAAATGAAATCGCGAAACACGAATTCTATTGTACTCGTCAAAGTTCATTCTGGAATATTATCTTTTATACAATGTTGAACAATTTCAATTCGACACGGTTCTTACACAAACGCTAATTCATGTATTCAACTTGAGCTTTATTACCGAAGTTATTATCAAGATTTCTCATTTGTTAAAGTAATTTTCAAAGGTATTATTTTAATAATGCGAGATTAAATTACAGATGTCTTGGAGGATAAAGTGCTTAAATTATTACGTAGTTCGCAGCTACTTTTAATAATTTTGCCCTTTTATTTATATCGTCTGTGTCTTTTTTTTTTATTATTTCATGACCATGGATGCATAGTCCTTCAGTCGAAATATTCAACAAATATTAACAATTTCTATTCTTCATAATAAAAGTCTTAGTCACAAGTCACAGTCAAAGTCAAGTAGTCAGTGTCTGTGTCTTTAATTATTAGTGTTGCCAGGTGTTTCAGCTAATATTTCAAACTTGATATGTTTACTTATTCATATACAATTTATTCGAAATGGCCTATGTGGTAGGTACTCATGGGTATAACCTATGTAGCTATATACCAATTCCGTTCAACCGTTAAGGCGTGAAGAGAAAACAAGCATATTTACACACAAACTTTCGTATTTATAATATTAGTGTGACAAATAAAAAGACTTACGATTTGAAATATTTTGGCGCACCCCATTCCGATGCGAACATTACGTCGTGGTAAGGTTGGTACCAGAAATCGTAACCAAATTTCGCCAATTTGTCACCCCTCGTCCATGTCCCTAAAAAGTAATTTATCTTTAAACTGTTTTATTGGAAGATAGAGAATATTAATATATTATGTGATGTTATGTTAAACTACGAGTTCGATAGCATGGAACAATTTTAAATCACTGAAAATTTAACTTAAGGACATTTTAAGACAAAATCTCCAACAAAAATTAAAATTTTAATCATAGTATTATTCTCTAGGTACCTGAAAGGAAATAAAATAAAACTTGTCTACTTAAAAGTATTTGGGGACAAACTTCTTTAAGTACCTTCTTATTGAAACTGTTCAAGTAAGGTCGAAATGTAAGGTATTCCTGAAGAAGTGTACACCTTAACATTTCATTTCGTTTCCGCCCATACATTTACTTGCCATAGTAAATAAATCAAATTATTATACTTATATCATATAATTCTATTAACAATCATGTCATCAATATCAAGCAGTACATAAAGCTTTTATAAAATAAAAGCGCATCCTTTGACCGGTACCGTGAAAGGTACCTAAAATTGGTAGTCTGTGGTCGGTCATTCGTTTCACACATGAATTGTATACTCTTTGGTTAATGTAATTATCTATGATTTTGGTGGGAAAAGAAATGAGAGGAAGTTGAGAAAATATAAAATATAATTGTTGTAATTTCGTAATTAATAGTTTTATTCGAAGTTTTATCCAAAGAGAGGTACCTAACGACGGATTCAGCGTTAAATTATCAGCACACTGCTCCTAGTTGTTGTTGGAAGGAAGACGACTATAATAATCAGGTAAGATAGTGGTCAAATGCGAGCCTAAAAGAGAAAAAAAAACCTGAGTACGATTTTTGTTATAATTTAGATAAACCTTACCTGGCAAGAAATTAACCCGATCTTTAGCATAAAACAATTTTTATCTAAAACCTGCCCATACGAACTATCATCCTGAATCCAAAGCATCCTAAGTAATTATCTCGTAGTTATACAAACATTCGACATTATTCCTAAAGCAATTTCTACGTTATGAGCTTTACTATGAACCGAAAACATCCTTAAACCGAACAAATTTCATATCATGGTTGATTGCGTCCTTAAAAAACACATTTACCCACCTGTCACTTCCAAAGTCTTCGAGTCGATGAGCACGAAGTCACCCTTCCCGTTCTCGTCCTTATCGCCCATCATAGAAATCATGATTTCACCGGTGGCTAGGCAGTGGGCAGTGTGAGGAAAGCTACAGTTTTGCGCTTTTATTTCAGAACCGTCAATTACCTGAGTACAAACAAGTAAAGTTTTTTTATAATCATTTACCAGTTGTAAATAAATAAATAGGATTAAAATTGTATATAACCAGAGAACTTGTCAAGACCTTCTGTTTTCATAACCAGTGCAGCCTTATGTTACCATATAATTATATTGTCAACAAAGATACATAAGTACTGCAAATTCGAGTCCAATCGGACTAATTTAGCTTGCAAGATTTGAATACAAACCGACAGATACACAACAAGACAGGTGAAACTAAATAAAAGCTTTTAAAATGAAAGTTTACAGAACGAAGCCTGACAATAACTTGCAAGTTACTGAGGCCACTAAAATAAAATATACTGACAATTTATAAACGTCAGAAAAAGTGCTCATGGAGCGATGTCCACTGTTGGTGGAGCGCAGTGGCATAACCCATAATAATATGCTTGATATGTAAGCTCTATTTTGAAATAATCACGTCCATAACATTATTATTTTCACAAATTATAGTTATAAACAGTGTGATGAAATTAGTTAAAATGTTTCCTTGTACAAAAGTTTTACTTCTATCGTCTTTACGACACACTTTGTTTTTATTGACAATATATACTTGAATATATTATCTAAATAAATGGATTTCAGAAACATGATTAGTGAAAATTTCCTCTATAGGATATTTTTTATCGAAGACATAGTTACAAAGTTGGTAAAAATTACTTCATTAATTAGGTAATGAAAATACCTCAATAAATAGAATTTAATTTAATTTTAAATGATATAGTTCTAACGCAAAAATAGTTTTACGATTTATCGCAAAATTGAGATAATGAGGCGTGGCTGTGACCTATCATGTTTATCACCTTTTAATGTATGGCGAGAATATAATTCTTCCAATAATTGACACCTTCGGTATCGTCTTGACGATCACCCATATAAGTAATGGTCGTAGAATGAAGGACAATTTTACCTTACATGGGTAACCGAAGAAAATCCGTCACGTTGCTCGCCGCTTTACGAGAGCTAAAGAGCTTAATCAAAACACCGCCAACGCGCAAACGTGGGAATGAGATGCGAGTCCTATTTAATCACTATTTTTTTGTAATTCAGTATTATTTATTGAGTCATATCTTTACATGCTTTGGCTTGATCGAAAATATCAAAATAAGAAAACTTATTGTTTTTAGTAGGCAACACCTTTTCCTCGATACCGATCAGCTTTAGTAGCAATCATGATTTCCCGAACGAGACAATGTAGGGAGGCTACAGTTGAATAACCTCATCTTTGGCTCTATTACCTGATGATATGAAATTGTGATAAGGGAGGGGTGCGAATTGAGCGTTGGCCGTTTGAAGCAAATGGTTATTGTGTTTTTGGCGACCGACGAAAATGTCATTTGAAATTCGATCTGGTGGTGATAACATTACCTACTTATAAATGAGAAAACGGAAAGCGGCGGTCGTATAAGAAGCATTTAATTTATAAAATCCGTAATTTACTTTCTGAAAGTAATGATCATAACAATATATATGTACCAGACGATCTACTAGAAAATGTATCATGTCAAAATATAGTAATTCATTCTTGAGGCATAAAAACAAGTTCGTTACTGAGTAAATTATTTTTTAATTAACTACGGACTGTTTATTTTCCTTAGTCAGCTAGAGTACAATTGAGAGAAAAACTGACAAACAACAGACTAAAACAGATGTCACAAAATGGCGTCTGGTTGTCTCCATTTTGAATTTTGATTACTGTCATGTCTTTAGTTTAATTCGCTAGATTACATAGTTACTACACTCGTACACATTTTCCTCCTTTGCGTCGCGTAGTCGGATAAAATAAGTAGCGACAGTAGCAACTGCAATTGAAAGGAACCATGACTATATTGTCTCAAAAGCACGACCACTCTGATAAGACTGTCCGAGTAAGACGAAGATACAACTTCGTTTTAAAGTTGACTGTTTGTGACTGTAGAAATATTTGGTATGGGGGACCATTTAAGGACAAACGGCCAATATAACTAGTTCACAAACTCGTCTGGTATGAGCTAGAATGCTCCAAGTTCGTAGACAGATTCGCCCGAAGTTGGCGAGAGAGAAAATTTCAGTTGAAAACTATGCGACGCTTTAGCAATAATTATGATGGTCGAGTCTTGCATGCGGTATTAATTGAAATGCAGAAAACAGTCAATACTGCAATGTTGATCTCTGGATCAAACAAACAAACAACTTTACATTCACAGCCCACACTAAATTTAATGAC
The DNA here is from genome assembly GCA_948107665.1 of Lomographa bimaculata. Classification (NCBI taxonomy): domain Eukaryota; kingdom Metazoa; phylum Arthropoda; class Insecta; order Lepidoptera; family Geometridae; genus Lomographa; species Lomographa bimaculata. The sequence goes on from OX403598.1 coordinate 8,397,751, forward strand.
TTGAATCGTGGGTGCCGGAAACATTCATATCACATACACTAAATCCAGAATCAGAAATACAAATTTTCTCTCAGGAGAAAACTTGTGTTCCCACCGGAAATTGAACTCGGAACCCCTTAGAATGCGGACGCGCAGCTAAGCCATCGGTCAGTTTAATATAACACAAACATAAACGCTTTGACACTCATAGCCTTACACTAAATTCGATGACTTGTGTCGTGGGTGCCGGAAACTTTCACATCACATATAGAATCACATCCAGAACCATCTGAATTTTGATAAAACATGATCTGAATTCTGATGTTGTGCCACATGACTGGATTTGCCGAGATTATGTACTCAGACATTCATATTAGATACTTTTGGCTCTAGACAAAAGAAAGTTTTGTTCTAGATTCTAGTAGCTATGCATAAGCAACTAGTGCTACGATCTCAACAGTACAAAGCCATGAAACAAGCTCGAATTGAAAAGACCTGTTAAATTCGAGCTTTCAAGGAAGATTTCTACGCCAAGGAAATTATCGTTAAGATAATCATTGAGTTTAATGGAATTTCGGTTAAATGTTCAGTTTATCAAAGCGTTCGCTTTGTTCCAATAGGAAAACGTGAGTCTGTTAGATAAAATTAATCAAAACATTGATTTGAAACGTGTTCTAAAGTTGCTTTTAACTTAGTAATTAATTATGTTGGAATTAATAGCTTGAAAGGATGTAAAATTACAGCAAAATGAAGCATTATACTGATCATTTAACCCTTAATTATTAATATTTGCTTCTTGGCAGAACTTAGGTACAACACACACACATCATTAAACTTATGTTATAATAAGTTACATAACATTCTCTGTACCTATCTTACCTTTGCAAGTCTAGGTTTCCTCGGATCAGTGCCGACATCGACTACAAATACGTTGCTGGACTGCAAAGCTGGTAGGATAAGCATGTCTCTCTTTAAGTCAGCGCGGTCGTGGCAGCTGGAGCAGACGTTCCAGCCACTGTGGTGTAGTTCGTCTCCAGCACTGCCCGTGTAAGTGCGGTGAATGACCTGAGGAATACATTTAAGGTAGCAATTTTGCAGTAAAATTATATGATTTTTGTGAAACAAAATAAATAAATATGTTCCAAGTAAGCTTAAAAGCATATGTATACCAAAATAACAAATATTTTATAAATAAAATACGTATTCAGTACACAGATTCTGTAATTCAGTATAAATAAAAGTACGAATGGATTAAGAACTTAATCAGTATTTCCCAAATAAAATGGCTATTTATAACGCCTATAAAATGAGTAAACATCCTACTTATAGTCAAGGAAAGGTCGTCTTGTAAACTTTCCGTATCCAACAAATAAGCTCGCTGTTATACCTACTATAATATTGTATTAAAAACATAAACATACTAAGTTCAATGACTTGTGTCGTGGGTGCCGGAAACATTCACATCACACACACAATCACAACCAGAACCAAAAACACAAATTTTCCTCAGGGAGAAAAGTTGTGTTACTGCCGGGAATCGAACCCGATACCCCTGCTTAGAAGGCGAACGCTCACCTAACTAAGCCAACGAGCAGTTCATTTATTTTAAAATTTTATAGGCATGCAAAACTTAAACTCAAGCAGAACTGGGTCAAAACTTACAATATTTGACGCACGCGTATAGAAGTGAAGTGAGTTAAAAGTTTATTATAAATATTGAGAGTTTGAAATAGTTTACATTTCAATTTTCTGCAGATTGGATTGATGGCAACATGAAATGTTGTTTTATATTGACAACAATAAATCATTAATATAAAACTTAACTAGTATAGTGGTATGCGCGTTTGCAAAATAAATAAGTCCTTTTTGGTTAGGTTTAATTGGAAAAGTTTAAATTAATAATGAAAAGTGTGTAGAGATGATGTTTGATGTAGTGATGTAAATATGTTATTGGAAAATGGAATGAAAAATGTGCCAGCGTTTTTCTTGCCAAGTTTTTTCGAGATGCTGTAAGTTTGTGAATGCTATTAGAGTCATTAATTTTAATGTCTCCATATTAAACAATTTTAATTAGGTCTTTGATTAAAGTCCATTACTATAACATATACAATCTATTTTAATTATACTCCAGAGGCAAGCCTGTTACATAATAATCCTACAAATATTAAATCCGAAAGTTTGTGTACATACACACAAACTTTCGGATTATTTTTATTTCAAATTATTATGTAACAGGCTTGCCTCTGGAGTTTCATTAAAATAGATTGTATATGTTATAGTAATGGACTTTAATCAAATACCTAATTAAAATTGTTTATTATGTTAATGTGTAAGTATGTTCGTTCCCTCTTCACGCTTTAACGGCTGAACAGATTTGGATGAAATTTGGAATGTACATAACTTATACCTAGGATTAACACATAGGTTACTTTTTAACTTAATAATAGCGGGCGAAGCCGCGGGTCACGGCTAGTTTTATATATAATAGTCTCTCAGTTGAAGCTAAATTAACAATCGGAATGCAATATATCTTCGGACAGGATTTGTTACAACAAGATACGATAACGTAAATTCGAAATGGATGCCGAGGAATACTTTTACGGTTCCTGAGTCACGTAGTACGACTTTACGTCTACTGTTATTAGGTTTTTGGAATTGAATCTACATTCCTTGCATTTTGTATATTGTGTTGACTTTGCTTATATAGCATGAGCCATGAGGCAGAACTAAGTATAGTATATATTGGCCGCTTTAAGTTAGTAGCCTATGTGTAAATCCTGAGTATAAGCTATGTACATTAGAAATTTCAGCCAAATCTGTTTATCCGTTACAGCGTGAACAGAAAAGAACGTACTTTCACACTAACACATTTACACACAATCTTTCAGATTTATAATATTAGTATGTTTGTAGAAGAGGTTTATTTCTAATTTTATTAAATGACTTATTTCTATTACCTTTAATTTTTACTAGTCAGATACAATGAAGTTTTATTCCCAATCGCACCACCTTAATACACTCCTGGCAAAAAAAAATGTATACATAAGTTTGCTATCGTATATGAACTACTCAAATACCAATTTCCATGAGTGTAACTTCATAAATAAAGAACTTTCGGAATGATCATTAATTCCCTATTGCACTACCTTAATGCACCCTAGGCAAAAAAAATATAACTTGATTTTTAATATTAAAGGAACTATTCAAATGCCAACTTTCATCGCTATAAGTTCAAAAACAAAGAACTTTCATACAAACGTTTTCACCCCATTTAACCCCTTTAGGGGTAGAATTTCCAAAAATCCTTTCTTAGTACACACTTTAAAAACTAAAACAAAATGTACCCTCAAAATTTCAAGTCTGTACGACCAGCGCTTTAGGTTGTACATTGTCTCTAAGTCAGTCAGTATGTCAGATCAAAGATTCTTGTAGTATTAGATACTACCCTGCGCGCTGAACCGCACCGCCCTCGCCCTCTGGTAGACATTATATCAAATTACTAATTCCAATGTCAAATAGTTTTCAAAATTTCGTGAATATTGTTCCCGCTACAAGTTTTTTCCACCCTACATTCAGATGGACGGCGCAGCGTCGCGGTACTTATGGTTGAAATACCGTTCTTTCGCACGAAACGTTTCGCGTCTTCGTTCATTTATAGGAACGCTTTGCCGTCATCTGTATTTCCCGAAAGGTTCAATTTGGGTGTGTTCAAAAGAAATGCAGATAGGTATTTACTAAGCAGTCGTGCTCCACCTTAGACTACATCGTTGCTTTCCATCAGGTGTGATTGTGGTCAATCATTTGCTTTTTTTATGCACGACAGGCAAGCATTTGACTACAATCTCACCTAATTTAATGGAAAAAATATCATCGTTGAACCCTGAACCTGCGGGATAACAAAAAAAGAACGTCTCGTATTACAAATCCTGGTTGATTAACTGATGCCAAACCAAACTATAAATCAGAAACAACAAATATATGACATGTTTTGTGATGTTATTCCAAGCTATTGGTTCACACGAAACATCTTTCACTCGTATATCTTTTATATTTTCCAGACAAATTCCACGATATATTTTGTAGCACACAATAAACTTTCTCAGCTTCTTCTCTGCCGCAAAGCCACTAAAATCAAATGTCTACTTGTACGAATCATGATTGATCAATAACTATTTCAAAAGAAAATTTCAATACCTAAACTTCAAATATAGCTATTGTGAAGTAATTGCAATTTAAAGCTATTGGATTAACTCCACAAAACATAGTTACTAATAAAACTCGCATCTTCTCGTATCTCCCAGACAATTACCCCACGATATATTGCATTCCTGTTAATTTATCCCCCGGTATTGCAATGGCGAAGTACACAATAATACTTCCTCGCTGAACCCTGAATCCTGCAGGATTACGGGACGCCATTCCCGTCCGACATGGCACGACTAAATGGCTATTATAGTCCAGGGGCAGTTGCATTGCTAAGTTACGGGTAAAGATAATATTGAAAGAAGATTCGCTGGACGTGGGTGAGTATGGACTGTTTAAAACATGTTATAAAATCACGCATATTTTTGTCATCGTTTCGCGTTTTACAACTACGCTACCACTTCGCAACCAGGATCTTCGTTTTAAAGGAGACAAAAAAAATTATAATCATTATAATATTCTTATCAAAAACTGAAATACAGGTGCTAGGTTCTGAATTGGTAGGTTCCCAATTAGTCACACCAAATCGAGCCGCAGCGTGACTGTACATAAAATAATATAGAAAATGCGCCAAATACCATACATATGTCGTAACTGTTAGTAGATAAAGGCTCAACGTATTAGCATATTATGTAAATCAATACGATCAGAAATCAGAAAGCCATACCTATCGTCTTGAGAGATTACTAGAGCGTTTAACTATTAATAGATGTGAAATATATAGACATATATGTTTAGGCAGGTATACAGATATAATATTATAAGTTGACGTGCAATGTAACGAATATTATATTATTTATATAATGTAATAGCCGTGCCCCGCGGCTTTGTCCGCTATTATCAAGTTAAAAAGGACATACATTCCAAATTTCATCTAAATCCGATGAGCTGTTAAAGAGTGAAGAGGGAACAAACATACTTACACACTTAGGTACACATTTAACACAAACTTCCGGATTTATAATATTAGTAGAATTAGTATTATAGTTCAGGTGGCGATTTTTAAGGCTGTAAATAAAATGGTTCTGTCTCCCATACTATGGATTTATTTGCTAATACGAAACTAGTGCGTAATTACGTACATTCTTCTCAGCCAATATTACCTTTTTTCTGAAATAAACGTGTCTCTAACAAACTCATATTATTTTCGTAATGACGTGCAAAGGTTAATTAACATCACGTAATTATTTTTCTGGTTTTGATATTAGTTATACAAAGGGAGAAATTCTTTCGTAAGGAGTTTTTTGGTGATATTTTCTCTTAGGGACATGGTATGCAAAGCGTTTGAGGCGCGCGCCCCAGGCGCTGTGAAGGTAAAATGTATGGAGCGTAAGGGACCTTGATATGCAAAGCGCCAAAGGCGCGCTGCCGAGAGCGCGCGGCGGCGGGCGGGCCCGCGACTCCTCCCCCCGCGCTGCCGTTTTGTATACTGTCGTCATAATGACATAAGACGTAACTGCATTTTTGACAACATTTTAAAATATTCAAACTCATCCTACTAAATGTAACTTTTAATTTAGACACATCTGTTACAAGTCATAACATATACTAAATAGCAAAGACATTTTTAATGTAGATAACTAAATTTTGCCAAAATTATCAGTTATGTCTTTTTTCTTATGACGGCAGTAAAGGGCGCGCGCTTCAGGCGCTTTGTATATCATGTCCCTAATGAGTGAAACCTGAAGACACTTCTTTTTTATCGGACTACGGTGAACAAAAAGGAGGGTTATGACTTTAAGTCGTATGATGTATGTATAAACATATGTATAAGTATGTGTGTTCGTTTATTCCTTCACATCGTCCAAATAAACACCGATTGTTCATACACATGATATTAAATAAAATAATTATTTTTAATATAATTACACAACATAAAACAAATGTTATAAAATGTAAAATAGATATTTTTTCTGGTTTGAATTGAAAGGAAGTCACTTTGTGGGAGTAAATGAAAAAGGAAATAAGTTTTAAATTGTTTGCCTTATTAAATAATGTTAACGCTTGCTTAATTAATTCTTATTATTTTTTCAGTTTTAATGATCACATAGCTATTTTTCTTGATACTTATAATTTAAAAAAAAGTCACTTGCCTGGCAAGTGACTTTTTTTGCAAATCTGGTAGAGTAATTTACGAGTGCTCATTGAGCCTATATGAATAAACAATTGAATTACTCAAATTCAATGTAGTTCAACTTCCAACTAAAAAACTTTGACTATTAAAATAACTGTATGGACTATCTTAGTCTTGATAGCTACGTAAATCTTATTAGAGTCAAATTGATAAAAACTCACACACATTTTGAACTATTCAATTAAAATTAAAACGGGAATTAGAGTGACTTACGCGTTGAAGCCGAAACAATTGTCGATTTAGACATCGCCAACGCGTAAGTCACGCTAATTCCCGTTTTAATTTTAATTTAAGAGTCAAATTGCATGCAAATCTATCAATTAATATAAGCCAGATATTTTAAAAACACACTATTATACAAATTATCGTCTAATATTATAAATCAGAAAGTTTGTGTGTAATTATGTTTGTTCTCTCTTCACGCTTTAACGGCTGAACGGATTTGTATGAAATTTGGAATGTACATAGCTTATACCTAGGACTAACATATAGGCTACTTTTTAACTTGACGTTAGCGGGCGAAGCGGCGGAGCACGGCTAGTCATGAATAAAGTCGTTGATATACATTTATAAAAATTGTAAACACCAGCTAGTTTGATATGAAGTGTTATTACATTTATCTTGTTATCAGTAGTATATTTTAAACAAACAATAACGATACCAATTTCAAACTAAACATAGTGTTGTTGTAAGTTGTAATAAAAAATATATAATATATTGTCAATAAATTCGATGATGAACATGTTTGTATAGCACATCAATTTAAGACGATTATGTTTTGATTATGATTTAGCAGACCTGAAATTAAATAATCAAATCAAATCAAAATCGTTTATTCACATGGGAGAGAGGCACTCATGAAAGTTCAAAGAAAAATGGCAGTCTACTGCGAGATTTGTACTATAACAGCCATACAGAAGAACCTGGCAAGAAACTCGGCGGCGCATTTTTTATTCTTATTTTTTAAATCTTTCCTTAACACTTATAAATAATTATATTAACCTAGGTATATCTATATTATGTAGTCACTAGAAAATGGTGTTCCTCATTAATAAATTAATGTACGACACGTGTGAATGCGTATTTAGTGTACTTGTATTCCACTGATTAAGCTTTTATATGCTAGAGTATTCATTGAAGTTTGACTACAATTGCAAACGTACGTAGTGCAGCCTGGCCTTAACACGGTAAGTACGCGTTGAAGTGCGACCTGGCCTTAACACGGTAAGTACGCGTCGTAGTGCGGCCTGGCCTTAACACGGTAAATACGCGTCGAAGTGCGGCCTGGCCTGAACACGGTAAGTACGCGTCGAAGTGTGGCCTAGCCTTAACACGGTAAGTACACGTCGAAGTGCGGCCTGGCCTGAACGCGGTAATTACGCGTCGAAGTGCGGCCTGGCCTTAACACGGTAAATACGCGTCGAAGTGCGGCCTGGCCTTAACACGGTAAGTACGCGTCGAAGTGCGGCCTGGCCGTAACACGGTAAGTACGCGTCGAAGTGCGGCCTGGCCTTAACACGGTAAGTACGCGTCGAAGTGCGGCCTGGCCTTAACACGGTAAACACGCGTCGAAGTGCGGCCTGGCCTGAACACGGTAAAAACGCGTCGAAGTGCGTCCTGGCCTTAACACGGTAAGTATCTAATGTTATATTAGGACTAACAACTGATGACTCTTGCACGGCTGTCCTTTTTAGTTTCATGTTTAATTCATGGTTTTACTACTGTTTACTTTACGCAGAATTGGTGTTATAATAAAATCAGCCTAATCGGGATTAACTCTAAATTATATCCAAATCACTCTGTAGTTTTTTTGGATTTCCACTAAAGGACGCCCAATTAAAATAATTCATTTTCATATTCAAATTAGACTTATATTGTTTAAATTGTATAAGAAATCTCTGACAAACCTGTGTGTAACTAGGAGAGTTGGGGTCCACATCGATTGTAGCTAGGTAGTCCTGCTTTGTCTGATCTGGTTGAACGCAGACCACGTACAATAGTTCTTCTCTCTTTCCATTCTTATAAGCTTCCATAGGGGAAGCGTACCCCGGACCGCCTTTGCCTGAAAGATAAACTTTTTACCAAGAATCTCAATGTAAGTCAGTGGAGTCGAAATTATCCGAGTTTTGTATTGTGAGTAAAGGTTATCTATCTCCGTCAATGAACTTGTCAGTAAATATCTGGATTGTGGTTAAAAAGTTAAATCATTATTGATCAAGCGAAGCGAGATCTCTAAGTTGACTTGGTCGTGCAGCACTTTGTCCGACCGACCGTCGGTCCGTCTGTCAGAGGCATCTAGCGTCTAAACCATATAAGTGAATGACTTCAAATTCTTATAAAGATGTAAAACTACGGCCAAAAATTTACATTTAAAATTATATAAATGAAAATATTAAGCGTGTACATTTTTTCATCTACCCTTATGGAGTATCGTTGAAAAGGGCTTGACAAGTATAGTACGAAAATGGTTTTAAAAAATATATATGTTGGAAAATAACGATTTGGTAGGCCACCAAAGTCACTGTTTTTTTACCTATTTTTTCCCGGGGTCTATCTCAAAAACCGGCTTCACACTGAACGCTGAAACTTACGTATAATATCCTTTATATCCTGTACTTGAACAATATATACAGAAATCAAACAATTATTACATAGAAAAAAAGTTATAAGCAATTAACCTCAAAAGTTTGTCTCTATGAGGCAAAATGTAGGCGCGAGATCTCAATTAGGCGCGATCGACTAAAATATGTAAGATTATCAACCTTCATGCATATCTATATATATAAAAGAAAGTCGTGTTAGTTACTCCACTTATAACTCAAGAACGGCTGAACCGATTTAGCTGAAAATTGGCAGGGAGGTAGTTAAGAGCCAGGAGAAGGACATAGGATACTTTTTAAGAACGTACATTTCTTTAAATTTTTTTTTTACCTTTCGACATGCTTTCCATTTTCTCATACGTCACTCGGATTTGGTAAAGTACTAGGCAAACATAAACATGAAGGTTGTAATAATATAGTCACGTGACATTGTAACGCATGCCGGGTATGGCTTCCTAAATATGCACATTCATTGACTGTTAGGCGGAACCAAGGTCGCCGGGACACCTAGTATATTATGTAATAACGATCCCACGTCAAACCGTTGATGAACTGAAGAGAACAGAGAACAGAAGAAAGAGAACTGAGAAACATAAAAAGGTCAATGATGCCAACCTAAATCCAAAAATCAAATCGCAAAATTCCGCTACACGTTTTGCGCCCATCCCTATTTGTCAGCTCTATATGAAACTTATTCGTCCGTGTCACATGATAAGCGAAATAAAGGAGCCAGTAAAAGGTCACATAGTGGAAAAAAAGTGTCAGAAGCATCAAGCGGGTGGCAATTTATCATCCGCGCCCTCAGGCGGCACTTCAAAGGCAACGTCTTAAACGAGGTCCCTCAAACCCTAGTGATTTTAATCTCACTGTTTTGATAAAACTCCTTTTTGAAGGAAGAAATCTTAAAGAACTTCGCGGGATATTAATCGCACCGGTGGATTTAACAGGACTCATAAAGTACGGGAAGTGATGGAGATTGAACGGTTCGGTAAACGAACTTTGTTTTGCAGTTTGTTTAATAACGTTGTTGCGTTGTAATTAATTCTGTGGATCATTTATTTTTTCTTTACCACCTACCTACCACCTACCACCTAATTAAGCAAACGAAACCTCACAGGTGGCTTTAAATAACTGCCATATTTAAGGGAATTGAGCCGTCGGAAAACGCCCGTTTAATGACTCTGACAGATGTGATCACTGGATTGTAAAACTGTGAATGTTATATACTGCGGTTTATATGTTAAACGACGGTTTTCGTTAAACAGGATAATAGAAAAGACAATGTCTTTTCTATTATAAGTAGTAGTCATGATAAGTAAACATTTTATTGTATTTGTGACTAGATAACGTGTAAAATTCCTTGAATTTCGTACCCTTTTCATCATATCGGTAAAATCAAAATAGTTGAAAGGTACTATGAATAGGTACTTTTCCAGCAAACTCCAGTAGCGTTCGCAGTAAAGCATTGTTTTAGAATACAAAATACCTACAAGATACTCGTATATTGTTTACAATAAGCGAGGCGTGAGTTTTAATCACGCCTAATCCAGCGTATGTTCAACAGAGCGTAAAAAGTAATAGATAAACATACATCTAACAATAGCCCCACTGATGGGATTAGGCCAAACAAAGGGGTAATTTATATGCAAGCGTTACCTGACGTGATTACTAAATCGCTGGGGATGAAACCACCCCAAACCCTCATTTGTGCAACGGAAAAAAATAACGTTGCGATGCCTATCTCAGATTTATTGAAGGTGACAGACAAGGCCTTGGAGAAGATTTGGTTTAAAAATAGCTATGATTTATATTTGGGAATATTTGATTCCATTTATGTTGACTCGGATGTAATCATGATGTTTATATAGGATGTTCGGTGATTGGGAGCATAATCGATAAGGGGACGTGGGGGAAAATCGTTTACCGCAAAGAAAATAAGTTCTTTCTACTGAATTTGTCGTAGGTATATACATATGTGGTTTTGAGTGGGTGACTCTCTTGTGGCTAAATTTGCTAAATGTTCTGCTACTTGTAAGTGTTTTGATAAAATCACAAGCCTATCTTGAAGTATCCTTGTGTTATCTAACAAAAATGTGTATCTCGTAAACCGAGATAACAACATTTTGTGTGAAATATAAACATCTTATTTACTAGGTTATCTTTTTTTGTGGTATTACTCGATTGTTTTTACAAGGTTTTACATAAGTATAATGTATGCTTAGAATTCAATTATGTTTAGAGAGGCAACGCCTATGATGGGAATGCTACCCATAGTGGGCTTGAGCACTTGAGTTACCTATAAGCTTGGTCTTGTGCGTTATTATGCATCTTTACAACAAATACCTAAGTTAGGGCGTTTAGTTTTAGGAAATATAGGCGATTGGCCCGTAGATAGAAAAATTGAAATAAAAAAATGCTTAGAATAAGCAAATAATATCTACCAAATATTTCGATGTTTAAATTAATGTTTAAACTATATGGTCAGTTTTAAAATCATGTACTGCTTGTTGGAAGATTTGGAAGCGCGTTTGACTTCTAAGCAGCGGGTATGGGGTTCAATTCCCGGTGGTAACACAAGTTTTCTCCCCAAGGAAAATCGATGGTTTTGGGTGCGATTGTGTGTGTGATGTCAATGTTGCCAGAACCCACGAGATCAAATTTAGTGTGGTGATGTGAGTGTGAAAGCGTTTGATTACTGATCGATGTTTATCAATCAATAATCGATGTTTATCTTTATAAAATAGGTTGTTCTCAATTACAAATCCACATTTAAAATCTTGTCAGATAGTCTTTATGTTATTATCCTTCACGTGGAAAGGCCGCTAAACTATTTTTTAGTATAGATATACTATTAAAATAATAAATACTATTATAAGAGCCTACAGCCCAGTTATTCTCAGATAAAAGTTACTCATCCATAATAACGTAATCAAGTAAATTATATTTAAACCCATTCACAGCGATTACAAACATGCAAATTATCTCATTAAGTATTGTAACTCATTAGTTCAGTATTGTAGTATCATTAAGTTGTATAACATGCACAAAGAACTAACTAAAAGAAGGCGCCACGCCCGGCTTTCAAAACATTTGTTACTTATGAAAGCGAGTATAATCTGGTGCTTATTTTATAAAACTTACCAATTCTATAAAAAACCTACATGATTAAGTAACTGACACCGCGATAAAAAATTGACTCAAGAAAATATTAACACGGCATGCATACTACTATATTATTTGCGTATACTATAGTATTTTCAACACGAAATTACAGATATCAATTTGAAATATGATTTAGGACTACTTACAGCAGGACATCGTTTAAATTCGCACAAATACACAAACAATCGTCCGCCCTTCGTAACAGACACGTATGTAGTAATAATAAACATACTGTACCGGTATACCTATCTCGCTTTAGCAACTAGCATGCAAGTCAATCCAACCGGTTTGACTACAAAAGTAAGGTCAGCAGAAAAAGATTTTATTTTCAATTGGCTATTATTATAATTTATTTATATATTTATTAAAATATTAATAGTACGCATAATTATTAATTATTAACTAGATTAAAAACTAAGTTGGTGCAGTGGATAAGTGTTTATGTTCTAGGCCATATGTTCTAGGTTAGATTCCCGGCACGAGCACAATTTTCTTTCCCATTAGCTTTTGTGTTCACAATGGGTATTTGTGTTCCGTACCTCAAAAGAAAAAAGGAACGCTTTTATAGAATCACTTTGATCGCATTCGTCTGTCTGTCTGTCTGTCTGTCTGTCTATCAAGACTCTTTTTATCAGAAACACGTTGAGGTATCAAATTGAAAAATACTTTGTGGACAAAGTGACTACGAGAGAAATGTGTTTGAATAAAAAAAATGTATAAACTTTAAAGAAAATGATCATATTTTGTAAGCTAATACAAAATATGATTATTTTCTTTAAAACATTTAAAATAAGATAAATAAGAGCAAGCATTAATTAAGATTCCCTGAACTCCACACTATATGTATAGTAAAAAGAATACGCGATAACATCCGTTAAAAGCCACTTTTCGCCAATTATTTAAAATAAATTACAATAATTTTCCTTACTTCATCTGCCAGCATATAAGATATTTGGTATCATAAAAAATCGTTTCCGCGGAGGAGGACACACCTAACCTACATTACCCTATGTTGTAATCTACATTATAGGCTAATAAAATAACCATCATTAGGCACCTGCAGTACTCAATCAAAATAAAAATTGTTTATTCATATGGGGCGAGATAGAAGAAATTCAAGAGATGCCCATAAAAGTGAATGACTAATTGCTAACTAGATTACATTTACAGACGTCTCTTGAGAAAATCTTGACAAGTGGCGATATTTTTCACATTTTGATTTAACAGTGCAATATTTTCCTGGTTTGTTAGCGCTTGTCCACTCTAAGTGTAATACCAATTTCGTACTTAGTATATGTAAAATTTTGTCATAATAAATAAATTGATTTTATTTCTATAGATATTTTTATTGCTGAACTGCCTGTTGGATGAGTTGGTTGGGTGTTCGCTTTCTAAGCAGGGTTTAATTCCCGTTTTCAACATACGTTTTCTTCCCAATGACAATGTGTGCTTCTGGTTCTGGTTGTGATTGTATATGTGATGAGAAATGTTTCCTACACCGACGACATAAGCCATCGTACTCAGTGTGGGGCTGTGATTATGAAAGCGTTTATGTTTATTTATTATAAGCACTTTCTTACTTTTATAAGGCATGATACTCAATATCAATAAATCTAAATTAAATATATTTTTTTTTTTTTTTTTCTGTCAGTACTTTGTCAACATACAAGTGTTGATAGTACATAGTAAACAGTATCAATGTTAACGTACTCGACGGACGTCCTCCGCGGCGGTCGTGCCAAGAATCGTTAACAGTCTCTTCTCGGACAAGCTATGTATAACTTTGTATATTAAATAATACACATAGATAGGTATCCTGCCTTTCAATTATATTTAACTACAATTTTCTGTATATCGTGTTTGTGTAAATTTTCTGCTCTGTGTTTTATTTGTACACAGTCATATTTGTGTAAATAAAATAGTCTAGTAGTCTACCACAAGCTTCAGCTATCAGGGCGATGATAACATCTGAAAAGTGATAAAATCCATGGTGTTATGTTATTATCTTCAGCTTGCCTGGCTAGCTACCAACCAGATTTAGTATTTAGCCAGATAGTTTACCATTTTCCAAGCTCAAGTAGAAAAAGCTAAATTAGTCTATCAGCTATCCTAGTCCAAACCAAAAACAAGCAATCAAACGCCGGCTATATATTATTTTTATAATATTTCTTTTTTTAAACCGTAACAGAACGCAGTTAATTAAGAAAATGCATACATTTAATAGACTTCACATAAATTTAAAACCAAACGTTATATTTTGATTATATATAGAAATGAGCCATGTTCTTTCATTTTCAATAATACAAGTCAACAAGTAAATCCGTATAATAGTATAAAGTCATATTTGCACTGTGAACCAAAAGTATTATTTACAGAAACACATTTATGCGAACTACCGTAATCGTAACGGGAGGATAAAAGTTGTGTTTTTCTTCATAAAACAAAGAAAAAGAACCAAATCAATCACATCTCTCAATCAACTGAAAGAAACGAGTTAGCAAACTACTCGTAAGTATTAGTAGGTATCATTCTGCAAGCGTACGCCGTTAAGACCCTGAAGGAGAAAATACCTCACAATATACTATCCTACGGAATAAAACAGATGTATGGTACTTACGTGCTTTGCAAGACGAAGCTGCACCGATAATATACCACTTATTGTTCTTATTGTCAGTTCGCATAAAGTCTCGTAAGTATAAACTAACTTATAAACTATTCAAAAGTCATCCTATCTTGATAGAAAAACTTTTCTCCTTCGATTGTGGACGTGACTGTGGCTGTCCTGCATAATTCGACTCAAACTCGCGTGTTGGTGAAACTCGTGTCGGATAGAAATGTGTCTGCTTATATTCTTGAAAAGAATATGCCACAAAGCTTTGTCCTTGTTCTTCCACAATAAATCTGCAGTTTTCTCCTTAATCCTACGCATATTTTCCTCCAGTCTCCTAGCTTTTATTTCCATTTGTATGAGCGAACGGGTCGTATTTGTCAAAAGCCGGTACAGGTATTCTTTTCTCCTCGTTTTGCGTGGTTCCGTGCCGTTCGCATTTATCATAGAGTCGTATTCAACGTCCTGAGTTACGTCCACTTTGGCTGTTTTGTTGTTTAAACGTAAGAAGATGCCGGTTAGTATAATTGCGAGTGCGAAACTCAGCAGCATGAAAAGTTTCGCGTGATTGTACAGAGGCTTTGTAATGAAATTCATGACAAGCGCTTGAAGTTCTAAATGGCATAATCGAGTCACGTTGCATCGGGATGCATTGTTTTGTTTGCGTTGTATCGGTAAGCGCTTTAAGCAACAAGTCACGTGACGCGCAGCGGACGCGTGTAGCGCCCTCTCGCGGCGTTAGCGCGAACGACACTGGCTGGAGCGAAAACACGCCGTTGCGTCGCACCCTACGAATTTCCCCAATGACTTTTCCTCTTGGATGTTAGAAGGAATCAGTGATAGATATGACAACGTGCCGATTAGTTGAAGCTTTTTAACTGTAGACTAGTGTTACGTGATATCTCTACAAAATCTTTTGATTGAGTAAATATCATATCCATCCTTTGCTTATGGTATAGTTCCCTTCTGTCCTATTTTAAAAATAATATTGATGCTGTGAATATGAATCTATGTGTAATATGTGCTTCAGGAAAACTGTTATATTTTCAATAGTTTTATTTTTTGGTCCATCTGTCTATGGTCCATCCGACCATGGTCTATCTCTTTGAGAGTGACATATAAACTCAAAGAAATAAGCATGAACCTCGTAGCGCCCCTATTTTTTAAACGGAGAGCATTTGATATTTTTTGCTACTCATAACACCAATAAAATGTAACAAGGTATAAGATTTTATGATGTTTCCGCAGATTTTGAAACAACAAAACACAACGATTTGGCAGAATTTCATATTATTTCTAATATTGTATAATTGCAAATTTGCCCTTCTCTACCATTAATTTAAATAATTTGGAAACTTACAGTTGGAAGTAGTAAGAAATGTCGTTTTCATAATTATTACTATTTTTCGGGGTAATATTATTGCGTATTGCGTTGTATCACTTCTATAAACGGGGAAAGATAACGAACAGTTATTTTAATGGAATCTTCAGAAGAAGTCAAAAACATTGAAATTAAATAGTCAGAAAATATTTTTTTACTATTTCTTTCACTATAAAGACAAAAAAAAATTAAAGTATTTTATGTGTAATAAAAGAGTTCATGTCGTAAAAACACTCGATAAAAGTGAAACTTTTGTTTTACAGAGAAACATTTTAATTATTTATTACAGTGTTTACAATTCTGACTATCAGAATTTCAAAGCACTCCCATAAAAAGTCTCACTTCAGAAGAAATAAAATACCTCCTCTATCATTTTTAACTCTATGTTTCTAGGTAGGTGCGTAAGTACGGCGGGGGACTCCAGTCGTAGTCTATTGAAACATCATTTAGGTATACGCTTAGTTAGGTTTTAAAACGTTCGGTTTTCTAATGAGTGAGTACGCTAATATGGATCGCTTTGTTTAATTCTTCTTTATATATGTGCTAAGGTAACAATGCTTTCGGATGCTTTAAAGCAGACTAAGTACGACACGATTAAGTACTGCTAATTGTTAGCTTTTTAAAGTAATACTTTGTTTGTGTAAGTATTCTTGCCACTAGTTCACACACAGACAAAATAACCAGCACGTAATAAACAAAGCTGTAAGCTAATATATTTAGGCTGTAGATACTACTCATTTTTGTCACGGATCTTCCTTGCGGTTTTCTTCGCATAAATAATAATAAATTTTGTTGTTAAAAATAATTAATTATACCTACTAATTCCTTTTTTAACCAACTTCTAAAAAGGAAGTGGTTCTCAATTTTTTGGTTTTTTTATGTATTTTCTCCGATTACTCTAAGGCGCCTGATCCGATTGGAGAAATGTAGTCTCACAATAATTTTATCAAGATTTGATGAATAGTTTCGAAGGTATTTTAGATTGCAGTCGGTTATTAGATTTTTAAACTCGTTAATTTATTTAAATTAATAATATGTAGTAGTTACAATTAATAATAAGTAAGGTCAACCGAACATTGCAAATTTTAAATATCACAAATTTGCACGTGGCGGATATCAAGTGGTTTTCCACAAACAAATATATTTATTATTTCTCGTGATCTGAAAAATATTTCAGATACCTTCGCATTCTCTGATATACGTAATGAGGTTCCATTTGTTGTACTTTAACGTCTACAAATGAGCCATTCAAAACGGTTAAGGACGGTTACTTTCAAAACGATTTACCAGGCTCCATGTACCTACTATTAAGTATAAACATAAAATAAAGTACGTCTGACTTTCCCGATATTATGCCTACTTCAAGAAAAAAAAACCTCTTGCCCAGGCAAATAAGCGAAGCGTTGTATGGGGAAATTGACTTAATTCATAACCAGCCAATTCTAAATATATAGTAAAATATACAAAAATAATAACATAATATATTGTTTTTTTAAGTATATTTTGTTATTATTTAGTGTCACTTACGCTCTTTCTTTGGTATAATAATTAATACCAGGATCATCTAGTTTTTGAGAAATAAAAACTGTGTAGACAAAAGTTATAACGGTTTGAGTAAACAATGAGAATCCTATAATTATTTTTATATATTTCTATTTTAGTAAAATGTTTGCTAAGTGAGTGAGAGCGTGGTCTAGTTTTTACTACATTCCAAACTAAGATAGACTTGGATTTTAGAAGTCATGATAAGAATCATTGAGTTTTAGTCTAAGAAACTGTAGCAATGTGGTTTGTATTTATGGTTTGGCGGATATTACAAAATATTCTTTTTACCTTGTTTTAATGAAAAAATCTAATATCCATTGATTAATTATTTTGGTGGATTCGAGTTGCATTAACTAAAATGAAAGGTTTTCATCTACTATTAACGATATCATGTGGTTAGTATTTTTGCTCTACATTTCAACAGGTATACCTATAATTTTATTCGACCTACCTCTGGAAAAACCTCCTCGCGAAATCTCCTCATTATTGTAATTCCAGAAAATTTGACTGATTTTAATTTTTTCTTGAAAATTCGTAGTTTTACTGGGCTACCCGTTTGCTGGTCTATCTACAACTTATCAGATACTAATGGAATCTTAAATGCGTATAAAAGACAAAATAAATCTCTATTGTACCCATATAATAAAAAAAATGAATATATTAAATATAATACACTTAATTAAATTAAATTGAATAATTTACACTTTCAATTCTATAATAATATCATTAAATGAGATTCTGTCGCTCTGTTTTTTTTTTCACGGCTAAACTTAACGAATCTAAATTGGGCAGTGAGTTGGTTTGGTTATTTTTTAAAATGTATTATTACTATTTCGCGCCAAATATCCGCCATTTTGTTTTTTTTCTTTCAAAATCCTATCTAAGGACACTTGGGTTAAGACTAATATAAAAATATCTTAACTGTCGAAATCCACCTACCCGTTACGAAGATACGAGGTAATAAAGAAATTTACAAATACAACATACATACAAAATACGCGCGAAATAATCTTTCCTTGGCAGTTGGGTAAAAACTGCTGATAAAATAATAATAACAAGTATACAATCAAAAAAAGTATTTAATATTGTACCCTGTCTAACTTACTAAAGTCCTCGAAACACCAGTTAAAACGAAAATAAAGGCGAAATCTAAACAGTGAAACAATCCCAATTTTGCAAGAGCAATAGATCCCTCGGTCCATCGGAACTGTTGTTTCAGCACAGCTGCAAACGATAGATAAGGGGACCCTTTCTTTTTAACGCCTTAAATTGATTTTTGGCGGACACTGAGCCCATAAAATATTTAACAGAATCCTCTATAAAACTCTTTACAAGTTTACCGAGGAGTCGATAACAGATGGGTAGAGAGGCGGCTGGTCGATATGAGTAATGTTTTTCGCTACTCCACTTGAATTAATGTTAGTGTTGATGGATTCGTTAATGGTTCAATATAGCCATTGATGGATCCACAGACACTATTTGTACACTATACTCACAATTTAGTATCAATCGTTTTGCTTCTACGTTCATCATCCGTACAGCGAAGGAGTGGAACTCATTACCTGCGTCTTTGTTCCCTGAACGGTATAATCTGGGTGTCTTCAAGTCTAGCGTGAATAAGTACCTTCTAGGCAAGCATGTTCCATCTTTGGCTGCATCGTCACTATCCATCAGGTGAGATAGCGGTCAAATGCTTGCCTATCTAGTATATATAAAAAAATATATACACATTGTGACTTCATCTGTTTTTTACGATTAGGAGTTGCGGTCACGTTACATGTCACTATTTCTTAAGCAAAAAAAGTGTGTCGTAGAGACACACGATAGAAGTAAAACTTTTACATCACAGGGAATCAGTGTAATTATTCATCACGATGTTTATCTCTTAAAAAGGTTGCGGATCAGAATTTCAAAGACCTCACATAAAAAAAAAACTTCAATAACTATCAAAGTGCGCGCATTTAGATTAAGCAAAACGAATCAATCTTTTATGACAAATGGGGTTAGAATTTACGATAAAATTCCTAAAATTGTAACTGACTTACCACTGGAAAAGTTCGAATCAGTAATAAAACGGGCATGAATAAAGAAAACTTATTATAAAACGATAGATTACATTAATGGCAAGGATGCATGGAGGCAAACTGCACAAGCACTTTCTAGCGACTACATAATATAGTTACACCAAGGTTAATATAATTTTGTTTTAATGTTTAAAATTGGTTAAAAAAATGAAGAGCCGAGTTTCTTGCCAGGTTCTTCTCGTGATGGCTGTAATTTTGCGAATCTGGCAGTAGAGTCATTAACATTCATGATTGCCTCTATGGGGCCCATGTGAATAAACGATTTTGATTTTATTAGGAAAGACATCTTAATCAAAACAGCCGTTAGTTCTTCCTAGGAAAAAAGGTACGAAGGTATCGATTGCCGTTTTGTACCGATAGCGACTTTTCGCATTAAGACGTTCGTTGACATTGTACGTGAACTTTTTGCTGTTGCGAGGTAATCAAATTATATTCGCTTTAGTGAATGTTTAGTTGGTTGAAAATTTTGTTTTCATAAGCTTATTATAAAGTGTATGCTTTTTAAAATAAATTTTGATTTTATTAGCGTTACCTTTTCTTGTACATTTTAAGTTATTACTATGATTCTATTAATAATATCCGAAAGTTTGTGTGTAAGTATGTTTGTTCCCTCTTCACGCTTTAACGGTTGAACGGATTTGTATGATATTTGGAATGTAGGTACATAGCCGTACATAAGATTAGCACTTAAGCTATTTTTTTACTTGATAATAGTGGGCGAAGCCACGGAGCACGGCTAGATTTATATATGAACTCTTAGAAAAATGGCCTTAACTGAAAATATGTATCGCTGGTGCAAAATTTTCCTATTTCTTAATTTAGTAATTTTTTTTATTGATTTTTGTAGATATGTCAATATAGGCAGCTTTGTAAATATTTCAAAACATTTTATTTTTGAAAGAAGTATGGACAACTAGCCGTGCCCTGCGGCTTTGGCGCTATTATCAAGTTAAAAAGTAGCCTATGTGTTAATCCTAGGTATAAGTCATGTACATTCTAAATTTCATCCAAATCCGTTCAGCCGTTAAAGCGTGAAGATGGAACAAACATATTTACACACTAACTTTCGGATTTATAAGTAATATTAGTAGGATAAGTAATTGTGCGGATTGAATTAACTACAAATGTCGATGAAAACTGAAATTAGGAGCTTTACTAATATATAATATATATATCCCTTTGGCTTAGATCGGTGCATAGTCACCTTCTTACCAACGGGTACCGGGTTTGATACCCGGTAGAAACAGAAGTTATTAAATGAGAAAGTCGTGTTTCTCGTTCTGGTTATATTTGTATGTGTTATGTGAATGATTCCGGCACCCACGACAGAAGTCATCGAACTCAGACGGGGGGTGGGAGTGTGAAAACGTTCATACTAACCCAGTTCCGGCATTAAAATAATTAAACGCAAGCAAAGCTTAAAAAAACCGACTTCACCGGTTTATCTTCGGAACCTTGATCAGATTTAATGTATTGCACACGCATTATTGACTATAACTCTAAAACTAGAGATCAGATCTTGATCAAATTTCAATGAGACCACATGAAAAGCACTAGCTTTCAAATAAAAAAAATAATCATCAAAATCGGATCACAAAGAAAGAAGTTATGAGGTAATTTTTGAAGTCGGGTAAACGAGAACATCGTCAAAGTAGTCCACAAAATAGGTATTATTGACGATATTTTAAAAACTACTGATCCGATCTTGATCAAATTTAAATGGGACTAATTAGAAAGCAACATCTATCAAACAAAAAAAAAAAATGACGAAATCGGCTCACGTGGAGAAAAGTTATGAGGAAACACACAAAAAAAAATACAGTCGACTTGAGTACCTCCTCCTTTTTTGGGAAGTCGGTAAAAACTTCGTCATTCCTATATATATGTCGTTTATATTACATTATTAAGTCAGAAAAATATTCCCTTAACAAACCTATGGTAATTCACTGTTGTGATCTAGTGACCTAATTTAGTTCCATACCTTATTGATTGCAGGTTAAACCTGGTAATCCATCTATCGGTCTCCCAAACGGTCAGCCACGCCGCACCTCCATCAGTTTTATGGTACCATATTAATTTGCCTGCTAAACTCGTTCCCTTTCGTTCGTGCTGCGAGTTTGAAGGGACGTGAGGTAGTTTGCCACACTGTAAGCGGACTAGCGATAAGCGGATAGTAACTGAAAAAAAAAAACTATGTGTTTGAGACTTTCTAGTGACAGATCTAATTCCTCTTTCTTTTGCACCACTGGTGCGTCGAGTGTGGTTTTCAAACTCAAATTATTTATATGTTGACTTAAAAATGTCCTTAAATTATCTATATACTACCCCTCATATATTTAACGCTGTTACGTTATAAAATCCAGGTCTGTCCCTTTTTAATTAGTGTCATTTTCATCAGCAGAATCGAGAAAAAGTGGTTTTAAACTATGCAAAATGTTAAGTCAGATGGATAGTCTTTATTACTAAAAATTTTTATATTATTTAAATAGTAATATTATTTCATTATTTTATTTAAATTTATTTTTCAAAAGTTTTAGAAATTATTAGTACTTACAGCTTTACTATTTATAGCATAATAACTTTTTATACAGTACTTATGATAATTTTATTCAATGCTTTCACACTCACAGGCACTACATTCGAAGACTTCTATTATATGTGCCAATAACATTCATAACGTACACACATTGACTCCCAGAACCAGAAAACAAATTTTTGTTGTAAAGAAACCTTGTTTTTTATATATTATTATATAATATTGGATATAAACGTATGCGCTTCTCGCTGGCATTGAAGCCAGCCACCCAATCAAGTATGTTTTGTCAATTAGGCCTGCTCCAAGGGAGCTCTAAATTCCCATTTGCAACAGAGTTGTCTGTGCGATTATCCTTTAGAAAGGGGCGTCGGAATTTATAGTTCTCTGCTTTAGTCCATTAGGGTGGATACACCTAAGTAACTGAGTGTTAGTGTCTGCTTTCAGGAAGATCTACCGACGCTGTTAATGTCACTGCGAGAAAAAGTAACAAATTACACTTCTGTTGAACGCTACGACAAAATAATAAGTGTTATGTAACAATTTAGCACCTTTATTTTACTAGACGAAGAATCTTAAGCGTATCTAATGTAGACCGATACAATATCAATCTAACTTTGATTTGCTGTTAACTTACATTATGAGAAGACGTAAGGTAGCAAGCCTATCGGTATTCTATCGCTTACATTTTGGAGAGTGTGCTCAGGAATTACATTACATAATTCCTCCATGCCCTTTCTACCATCAAACAACAAGACAAACTATCAAACGTCATCTAGTTATGGTTGATATACCTCCAGTTCACTCGAAGCGTTTTGCTTCTACGTTCATCATCAGTACAACGAAGGAGTGGAATTGCCTGCATCTTTGTTCCCTGAATGGCACAGTAGTGTTGATGGATTCGTTAATGGTTCAATATAGCCATTGATGGATCCACAGACACTATTTGTACACTATACTCACAATTTAGTATCAATCGTTTTGCTTCTACGTTCATCATACGTACAGCGAAGGAGTGGAACTCATTACCTGCGTCTTTGTTCCCTGAACGGCACAATCGGGTGTCTTCAAGTCTATAGTGAATAGGTACCTTCTAGGCAAGCATGTTCCAACTTCGGCCACATCGTCACTTTCCGTCAGGTGAGATAGCGGTTAAATGATTGCCTATCTAGCATAAAAAAAGATTCCTTACAATAGCTCTCATAGCTAACCGTTTGAGAAATAAGACTAATTTTAAATTCCTTTTGTGACGAAAGCCCCTTTAGCCCAATCATAATCAGATGGGGTTTCTACTAACAAACCCCATCTGATTATGAGAGAAAAGCTACTTGATTTCAATATTACGGGCCCACCGTAATTAGTGAGGAAAGCGACTTATTGCATCCATTGAATAGCTGAAAGGATTATCTTGTAAGCCCCCTGAAAAGGTATCGCGTCACAGAATAATTTATTTAGTCAGAGGTACAATTCATGTTGTCTGCATTAAACGAGATGTAGGTAGGTATCTTACTTCTAAACTCAGAGATAAAGTATTAATTGCTTATATAAATAATTTAATCGCAAACAAAGTTTAAAAAAACCGACTTCACCGTTTTATCTTCGGACACTTGATTAAATTAATTAAATACGCATTATTGAGAATAACTCAAGAACGACTACTCAGATCTTGATCAGATTTAAATGTGACCACATGAAAAGCTTTCAAATAAAAAAAGAATCATCAAAATCGGTTCACCTGGAAAAAAAACCCGAGGTAACACACATAAAAATATAATCCAATTAAGAGGCCTGCGGAGGTTGATTTGCCCATACAATCGTAATACCGAAATTATTTATAATTCAAGCATATTACCACCATTCTGTGCTGTTATTCAGATTAAATACATATTAATGTAGGTGCCTGGATAGTTTTTATTCCAAAATAATTACCTCAAACGAAATATAAACCAATTGATTTTTACACATTATTACGACATAAATGTGGCATCTTTAATTTATTCGTTTTGTATTAAAAACTAACACATTTCTTTTGTCATTACAACAGGAACATAGATTATTATTTTAAGGTATTATTAAAATAAAAAACAATGGCTAAACATTACATTTTCATTCATCATTTTTGGTATTACGGCACCTATCATAATTTGTTCGGTCGGTAGTGCTATCGCATCAAGCATGGGCACAGTTTGCCAGTTAAACAGAGACAGCCTATTGACTCGTTCAAAGCCCCCCCGGCCACTTAAGAACCTCCTCTTTTGTTTGAAGTCGGTTTAAAAAGTTAGAAAACAACGGCTACATAGTTTCATAGGTCTTATAAAGAAAATGCTAAAATTCTTCATGGAGTCTATCTATAAAATATTTCACTGAAAATCTGGTATTTATGAGTTTTGCATACTTTGATAGCATAACGTCAAACTAATAATTTACATTATGTAAGATAATGTGGTCAAAGACTTGCCTATCGAACATTAAAAAAAGCAAGTTATCATGGCAGTGCAGATTACATGCTACAAGTATATCAGCGATATCATTCGAGAATGTTCGACAAATAAATCTAAATAATGTATGTCTATAATAAAGCTATATCCTGTGGTACTATAATATGATCTCCCCTTTACATTTCTATTGCTTTCAGGTTCGATATTATCACAAATAAATTGAAAACTGCAATAAACACATTATTTGCTGGAAAAGTCTCAAATAAACAACTTGAAAAACAAAGTGCGAAATCTAATTCGGCCGCAAACAACGGTAAAAGCGACCAAGTTCAAAAGCTCTTGACGCCTGAATTGGAATAAATCAGACCCCCGTCCACAGACTACGTGGTCAGACAGACCCTCGGTTTAACTTCGGGAGCATGCATGAATAATTTTTGTGTTATTCTTTCCGACCCCTTTTGAGAAGTTGGGAGTCAGTTGAGTGTGGAGCACGCAAGAAATTGATGGTGTGTGAAAATAGATGCAACGCTTAAGGTAAAAAGGATAGAAATGATTAGAAAATAACTTTCTATCAGACGTATATAATAGTTTAAATATAAAACAGTCATTGACAGACAAATATACTCTTCATTACACTACTCTTTACCAAATTAATACATGTAAAGGGGGTGATGCTATCCGAAATATTCATAAAGAACTCATAATTCAAATGTCAGCTAACTATACATTTATAGCAATATTTTTATGTCTACAATTAGGTCAAAGATTATTTAGTTCACAACTTTACCTAAGGTACAAAAGAAACAGTAGTTCATTTAGTGACTATTGCTATGATATACATATTTAGGAGTATGCTATCAGATTGATTTAGTATGTTGCTGACTAAAATAATCTAAAAATAGGTATAAGTGTTCACGATCCACCTAAAATGTATGAAAAAATGGGGTCTAGAAATGGTAGTTTCAATTTGTAAGTTAAAACTATCGTGAGTATTATACATATTGTTTCAATTTTATAAGGCTCTAAACACGTGAATATGTGTTTTAAGCCGTATATAATATTGAAATATTATGGTAGTTTTAGTTTAGTAATCATTTTAATAAAACATTTCCTTAAGTATTTAAAACAATGACCGACCCAAACATTGAATAACTTTTGAACTTGTCCCAAAGACTATCCATAAAACGGCTGCCCGAAATGTTTCGTATTGTTCTAACTTTTCTCGGTCACTGCCAAAACGTGCTCGAAGTTTCTGTGAATTATTTTATATATTTCGAGGCAAAAAACAAGGGGCACTAGTGGTAAATCGTAGTAAGTGGGCCGTGACAAGAAAAACACGAAACTTGGGTCATTACGACTGTCTGAAGGAAGCTGGAGTGCAAAGTTTCCTCTACATCTGAGTTGTAAATTGTGTATTCCCTTAACTGAATTCAAAGTGGCAACTGTTGAGATAATTTGGATAGTTGAACTGTTATTTTTACTTAACTAGAGCAGAACTAGAATCAACTAACCGTGGTGTATTATTTTAACTGAGAGATAACGATATCACGTGCTTTTTTAAGTGCAAGTGTAGATGATTTTATCTCTAATAGGTTAACGTCAGACCAATATTTCACTTGATGGTAAGTGATGATGTGGTCGAGGGTAGTAAACCTGCTAGGCCTAGCCTAGCAGGTTTACTACCCTCTATTTCTAGAATCACTGACTCAAGATAACTTTTGGAACATAATTTGTAAAGATGTAGACGACAGTTTTTTTTTAATAATCTTTAATTATATTGAATTTTAAATTCAAATGCATTTATTTATATGGGCCCCAAAGAGGCACTCATGAAAATTAATGACTCTACTGCCAGATTCGCAAAATTACAGTTATTTCGAGAAAAACCTGGCATAAAAACTCGGCGGTGCATTGTATCATTCATTTTTTTCAAACAAGTACATCTATATGATGTAGTCACCATAAAGCGTTTGTGAAGTTTGCCTCCATGCATCCTTGACATTGTAGTAGTCATTTGTTTTAAAATAAGCTTTCTTAATTAGTGCCCTATAAGTAAACTGATAGACCACATATCTCCTATTTATTATCTTCTTAAGTTCAACTTAGTTCAGTATTAAGAGGATCAATGACAATAGATTACGTAACTGAATGGAAGTAGCTTGAACCATAAAGTTTGATTAACATCCTCCGTCACTAAAAGCTCTCTAACAAAGAATGTTTGCGAGTCTCAAAGAACTCTAATAACTCTGTTACTGAGTTTCTAATTCCTTTTCACGGTATCAGCAGTACGTATTGATGAGAACTTACTTCTGAATGGATGGAGTTCGGATGTGGATGTGGATCTTCGGAGAGTTCAAATGGGTTGCTTTTTGCTAATTATAAGTTCGGTTAAAGTTTGTTTTAATCTAGTCTTGGAGTTTCAGTACGTTTCCATCAGCTAATAAGACGTAAAAGATTGCAGTCAATATGAAAACTAATTCTAAGAACAAAAGACTGTCTAGGCCTCACACTTAAATGAATTTGAGTGATGGGGCATGAGAATATGCCCATCATGAACTTCATCATACCATTACCTTCACAGAAAGATTAAGTCCGATCGAAATGCTAGTTAACATTTTCGGCCTTTTTAATTTGATTTTATAAACCCTCTACAGACCTAGAGTACGGACCCTTTTTTAAACCATTTACAGTTATACAAGTCAACCAAAAAGGAAAAACAAATAATAAACATACTAGTACTACGTTAGAAAACTATACTAATAAGGTTGATCTACATGGATTTTTAAGCTTGCATTTTTTAGAAGAATTAATAATGCAACATTCTGGCAAGATTCACCTTGAATTTATCCAAATTATGTAACTCTTTTAGTGTATTATGAAAAATTCATTAAAAACGCATTATTAGATTTCGTGAATTCGTCAGGTTTCTTGTCAGATGGCAGAAATGACTTGAAGACAATAAGTCCTGCAATCCCCGTGCACATTCTCAAAAAAGTATCTAAACGGAGTTGTTAATCATTTTCGATGTTTAAAACTAAAACAACAT
Source organism: Lomographa bimaculata (assembly GCA_948107665.1). Lineage (NCBI taxonomy): Eukaryota > Metazoa > Arthropoda > Insecta > Lepidoptera > Geometridae > Lomographa > Lomographa bimaculata. The sequence continues at coordinate 8,425,464 of OX403598.1, forward strand.
TATTGGAATGTACCAATAACTATGAACTCGTACTGCCATGGCTTCTAGAAGGACAAAAAAAAATTGATATAAAAAAGGAGTGGCTTTTTACTACATTTGATGTATATTATGTGGTAGAACAATTTTTCAAAAACGTCATCGAAAATATTTGCAAAAGTTATTTATTGCGACTTGTTATAGTTTTCATTTATATTTTTCGTCACTTTTCTTGTCGAACATCCCCGTTAGTTAAGTGAATAATGTTCTATAAACAAACAAAAGACTCAATTAAAAGAATCACAATAAAACTACAACTTCTCCTGAATAATTGAAAACACGAATTTCAATTCACACGCAAGAACAAACTAATTTCAGTAAACCCGTATAAAGAGAATAGGAACTCGGAGCAGAACGTAGAGCAGACTTTGGAGCAGGAGCGGAGTCTTTCAATTCCACAAACAATGCACTGTATTTGCAGTAAATATTTGGAATCACACTTCAATCTAGGCGCTCGTCATGAGCATTCAATAGACTATAATGAAATTCCCAGGCACGTCAGGTATCGCAGATTGCATCCAATACGCCCTACAGGGATGTTCCATACACACATGGATAGCAACACAACCAAGTCACATAGACACCCTATCGAACACTAAACTTCCCTATCTTTGTATAATCTCGATGGAAATTTAACTACACAGGGGTCGTGTTATAACGGTTGTGAGACATAGGGTGTATTTCATGCAATTTCTTGCGCCTGGAGGCAGTGAAATGACATGCGGGATGCCTCGTGTTATATCGATGCCAATAATGTTAGCCCCTAAGCGAGCTCGTAGAATGAATATAAAGAACAATGTTCGTGGCAATATTGCTTCTATTTCACTTTTTTGCAAGATATGAAATTGCATGAATTGATAATTGCATGATTTTTTGCTATTCAATTTTAAATCCCTTGTCCTTATTGTTTTTGAATGTCAATCCCTCAAAGTAGTTGCTTTTTGGATGAACAAAGTTAAACGAAAATATAAAAAGTTTGATTTTTGGTAGCTACCCAAAGTAAAAGACAAGATAATCCTATAAATCCATTAAAAGTTTATCAGTTTTTTTGCTTTAGATTGTTGAAGAAGCTTTCAGATGTTGGCTATTCTATTCATTGCTTATTCCAGTAACAGGCATTCTACACAATTTATATATAACTTGTGGAGATTCTATCTGCTTTTTTTATCTTTAGGTTTGTATATCCTATCCTACTAATATTATAAATCCGAAAGTTTGTGTGTAAATGTGTGTGCAAGTGTGTAAGTATGTTTGTTCCCTCTTCACGCTTTAACTGCTGAACGGATTTGAATGAAATTTGGAATGTACATAGCTTATACCTAGAATTAACTCATACCTTTTAACTTGATAATAGCGGGCGAAGCCGCGGGGCACGGCTAGCCAATTTTCAATCGTGGCATGTTTACTTATCATTACAGATTTCTTGTGATTATCACACGTAACAACAAAATTTCCAAGCTATTTAGTTATCATATTATTCGTGATCACTTTTGTGTATAGTTTAGCTTGATAACCTTAATGGTTCATGAACTTTTGCCAATCTATATATATAAAAATGACGTTTGTTAGTCTCACAAAAACTCGAGGACCGCCTAATTTTGGTTTTGAAATATTTGTAGAAGTCCAAGGAACGTTTAAAAGGTGAGAAAATATTAAAGAAGCAAAGGAAAAGCAGAAAAAGCTGCAAAAGAGAAAATATTAAAGCAAGGAAAGTAGCAAAAAAAACTATTTTATTTTCCTGTACATAGGCGGTACGAAGTTCGCCTAATCTACTAGAATCAATAAAAGAAGCTCATGTATGCAGAGAATCAAGACTAAAGTTTAAAACCTTGTGTTAGTATCCCGCAAAATGGCTTTCTTTAAATTGAGCAAAAAAATAAAACATTTATCATAATATATTATTTGTGTTTTCCCATTTAAAAGACGCAATAAGAAAAGTGCCAATGGGCACATTCTTAGTTATTGATAACTCTAGCAATCTAAGTTAAAATTACTCATTAGCCAAATACAGGCTAGATTGTAATAAAATTGGCATTTGAATGATATTTGTATGGCATAAAATAAAAATGTATCCTTTTTATTTTTATTTTATTTTATTGCAAACTATATATATGTATATTTGATTAAGTGCTATGTATTTTCTTATAACATCTTCTTGGCTTAGGCTGTAATACTGTTATAATATAATTGTGTGTGTAATAAATGAAAAAAAAAAAATGAATGAAAATTAGAGGAAAAACAGCTTACAGATAATAACGAGTCTGTAATGTATGGCTGTGACATCAAAGCGAATGAGTCAAAGAGAAAATCCACTATTTTTTCTAGCAACATAATTATGTAGAAAAGGAGTTATGCGCAACCGTTATAGAGAATAATTGGTTTCCTTCAGTCTATGCTTTGACTACCATGTTAACAATAATATGAAAATGTTGGATTGGTTCTATTAAATTATTACAATTTAAATATAATTGATTTTGTCTGAAATGTAATCACGGCTACAAATGGAATATTCATATTTTATTTTTGCGTTCAGTTGATTGTTTTTTTTTTTTTTTTTTTTTTACGCATTCACACTCACAGCCCCACACTAAGTTCAAATACTTGTATCGTGGGTGCCGGAAACATTCACATCACACACACACATTACACCCAGAACCAGAAGCACAAATATCCCTTGGGAAGGAATTTTGTGCTCCTGTCGGGAATCGAACCCAGGACCCACGGCGCAGAGAGCGGACACCTGTCCACTGCGCCAACTGGGTTGTCGAATTGATTTGTATTTATAATATATTAGCTGCGCCCCGCGTTTTTACCCGCGTAAGTCCCAGACCCGTGAGAATTCCGGGATAAAAAGTAGCCTGTATTAATCCAGGGTTTCAGCTACCTCCATAATTTCATTCATCCAAATATCACCACAATTGGTCAGCTGTTTGAGCTTGAAGAAGTAACAAACATACAAACACACTCACAAACTTTTGCCTTTATTATGATATAAGTGTGATACGGTTTATAATACACTAGCCGTGCCCCGCGGCTTCGCCCGCTTTTATCAAGTTAAAAAGTAGCCTTTGTGTTAATCTTAGGTATAATCTATGTACATTCCAAATTTCATCCAAATCCGTTTAGCCGTTAAAGCGTGAAGACTTACACACACACGCACACAAACTTTCGGATTTATAATATTAGTAAGATTACTATAAAAATATCATTCATTAACAAGAGACGAACGAAATACAATAATCTATTGTCCTGAACTGTGTACATATTGCATAGTTGAACCTGTAGTGGTATGCATCTATTTCCGGTTCTTTGTAATCAATTATATCAAGGACTTGTTTCGACAGTTACAGCGGTCAGCATTTTAGATATCTAGATAATTAATGTATCTTTGGTGAAAATGCAATAATAATAACATGTAATAAGTATAGTCCTGACCTGTTGGTAGAGTGAGAAGCTGGCCATCGGAACTCTTCAATTAAATACGCATTATTGAGGATAACTCAAAAAGTACTGGTCAGATCTCAATTAAATTTTAATTCCATCGTATGGAAAGCACTAGCTTTCAAATAAAAATGTAATCATCAAAATCGGTTCACCTAGCAAAAATTTGTGAAGTAACTCATATAAAAATACAATAGAATTGATAACCACCTCCTCTTTTTGAAGTCGGATATCATATTTTTTTAGTTTACGCGGGCGAAGTCACGGGAAACGACTAGTATAATATAATCATATTCTGCTGTTCCTTATTCGGGAATTTTATAATGAATAAGATTGTAGAGTTGCGTAATTATTTCTTACGTAATATGTTTGCTAAATTCAAGTTTTGAAGAGCTTTTTAACCGTGCGATTGTTCGTCCGTAGAGTCAGCTAACAAGTAACATTCTTAATAAGGCTAATGTTAGAAACAAAAAATATTCATGAAAAACTTTTGTTGGCTAACTTGCCTCGCAGATTTTCTTAAATGATTTACTTTATATCCATCAATCTCTACGTAAACATAAATATTGTCTAATTGAATAATTAACGCCGCTTCGATAAAGATGTCCACTTTGGTAGCGTACAAATTGGTCATCGCAATGACGACGACAGATTAATCAGTACCTACTAGGTACCTCTATTTACTTTAGATAGGAGGGTAAATGAACTGGAAGAAACATATAAGGGACTTGATATACAAAGTGCCCCAGGCGCGCGCCCACCGCACGTCCTGCACGCGCGCCTCGACCGCTGCTGCTGCCACTGAATAAACACGCGCGTCCTGTCCTCTTAGTATATTTTGTTACACTAGAGCCTATACGAAAAAGTCGGCAGCACGGGGGGAAGCGTTACAGACGCGCGCCCGTCGCTCGGCCGCGCGCCCTGGCCGCTTAGTAAATAAATAAATAATAAATAAACACATTCACACTCACAGCCTCACACTAAGTTCAAAGACTTATATCATGGGTGCCGGAAACATTTACATCACACGCACACATTACACCTAGAACCAGAAGCACAAATATCCCTTGGGAAGGAATTTGTGCTCCTGCCGGAAATCGAACCCAGGACCCACGGCGCAGAGGGCGGACACCTGGTCCTGTCCACTGCGCCAACTGGTCGTCGTATATCAAGCCCCATAGGCGACATACATTTTACCTTCACAGCGCCCGGGCCGCGCGCCTTTGTCGTTTTCTTTTATCAATTTATTTCAATTTCAAAATATCTTTAATTAAACATAAATAATAATACATGTACATTTCTAGTGTAAGTAATATCCTAGAAGCGACAAATAATGACACATTTGTTTGTTTTACAAGCTGAGGCGCTTTTACAAAACTTTTCCCTTATGGTTTTAAATATTATTATATCATTATAAATGAACCTGAATACTAATTATATGCGACATATTTCTTTTAATAATTTTGTAAGTTTTAGTGCTAACTATACAATCAAAAGGTAAACATAACGCCACTAGGCAGTAGTAGTTACATTAACTACTTAAATAAAGTTATTTGGATCGCGCGCAATACGCGCAGTCGTAAGCAGCTAACAGCAGGATCAAAACCGGTTGAGTATTTCTCGTACAAGCTCACGCGTTCCGCCTGCTGTCGCGCGCGCCGTTACCGTGCTTCATATGACTAGATAATACGGATGGGAATGGCGCGAGCGTCAGCGACAAGCGAGCCGCTCGCTCACTTGGCGCGGGTGACTACTTCAAACCAGTCCAGGAAAAGGTGATGTGGTAATTTGTATCGATTATATTTATCGATATAAGCGAGATCTGTTTTTCGTGTTTTGCATATATTTTTAATTAATTTGTTTTTATGTTTGGGATTACTATGAAGATAAAACTTTTTTGATAATGATTTCTTTTATCAAGTCCCTTAGATAATACGGTCTACAGAATAAGTAGGCTTATTTATTTTTGATACTTTACTTATTTATCCTGGATGAGAAGAACCGAAGACCGGGCTGAGTGGCGTTCATTGGTAGAGGACTATGTCCAGCGGTGGACAAGAATAGGCTGATGATGATGATTGTGACTCATTTATCACATAAGTCTTCGACGTATGTGAATACCAGCCCTACAATTCAAAAATAGCTAAATACGCCCGAGATGGCAATTTCAAATGTACTCATTACGTCGCTCTGTTGCACCACAGCAGCTTCATTACTACGCTTCATTTGCAATATGTCCGACGCAGATTATTTCTTCGAATGAATAGGACTAATTTTCTCTCCCCCCAACACTCGGAAAAGTTTTTCATCGTAGTTGCACTTCCCTATTTGTTTTGCGACCGCATAATTTCAATCTCGGTATTGTATCTAAGGAATTTCTTCCCACTTATTTTATTTTTCTCTCATTTTCTTGACGCTTTATCGCTGAAAGCGTTGCATTCATCTCCTGTCGGGAAAGCGATGTTTTAGTTTTTTTGTTGATTGCAACACCGACGGAATTAAAAATGTTTTCACTCTGAGTAACACGGAATAGCTTCTGTAATTTATGCGATAGATAAAGTGTTTCGATAGCATTGACATGGAAAGTGGATTTTGGATCCTTATTTAAGTAAAGTGTGGCCATGTGGAATACGAGTTACAACATAATTGAAAAGTTACATGAAAGACTAAACTCGAAATGAAATTATGATTAAGATATTCGTCTGTAGTAATAAATATCTTAATCTTCATTTAGTTTCGTGGTAGAGCATAAATATGTTTCTACGGTAGTTGAGCGGTAAGAAAATATTTGTTGACGTCACGTGAATTGTTGCGGCTCCTATCCTCCCGCATCGCTCTACTTCCGCAAGAACCTATCAGTTATACGCTACTCCTGTAAGTAGCTGTGCTCGCGGATTTACCAACGTTGACGATGATGATGATGATGAAAATATGATAAAATATTCTCATGTCACTTTCTGTTTTTTTTATATTTGAAATCGGTTTAGATTATTTTATGAGCGGGGCGGGAATGGTTGTGATTGTGACAAACATCCAAAAATTCTCAAGGCAATATGCATATATTATGTCTTTAGTTTGGTTTCGATTCTTTATATCGATGCATTGTCAGTAAAAAAAAACAATTATCGAAACATTGCGTTTAATATAAAAATAAATATTTCAAATATAATTAGGCTCGAGCAAGTTTCAACGTAGGAATTTTGACGTTCTTTCTATGACTCCATGACCAATTATAGCTACCCCTACAATAAAAAAATTGTGAACTGACTTCACTTTAGCAAATAGCGTGAGTTTTGCTATTTTGTAATTTCCAATGCATTTTTATTACATTTAATTCATTAAAATTCATCATTTCAATCATAGGTGTATATAGCTATAAGGTTGGATTCAAAACTTTCCATATTTGCCTTTTATATTATAGTATGTGATCAAAGATGTACAGCAAAGTGTTAGACTGCGAATAAGCGAACATTATATTGATATAGGTGCATTTGCTTAAAATGTTGCCAAGTTTTGCTTAACCTGCAGATAACGGTCACGTTTTACTCATAGTTTGAAAACGTGATCGTTATCATTATATGTCAACATAATGTTGTTTTTAATTAAAAGTAGGTATAAGTTCTAACCCTCTGATAACCACCAAGTAAATAATATTGGGTAACTTACCTATCATCGTAGTTCCGTTATTCTGACCTTGGAAATATGATTTTTTATACACTGTTGAAAACTGAAATTTTCTGGTTATTTCGCTTCTTTCAAAATCTCTAAAATTATCTGCAAAAGTGTGCGACAGTGCTCTCCTAAGATATTTTTTTTTGCAGATACAAAGTATCCGCACTTAACTGACCTATCGTAAAATAACACTGTAATACTTAAAATCTAATATATAAAATTCTCGTGTCACAATTTTCGTTGCTATACTCCTCCAAAACGGCTTGACCGATTTTGATGAAATTTTTTGTGCTTATCCGGTATCTATGAGAATCGGCCAACATCTATTTTTCATCATCATCACTTTTCATCATTATCAACGCGGGTGAAACCGCGGGGCGCAGCTAGTAATATTATAGATATAATATATACTTGGCAGTGAAAATTAAACGCGAAAATAATGAAGACCACTTGTTCGATATATCTACGTAACTACCCGACTACTACTATATAATAGGTAGGTATGCGTAATGGCTTTCTATACTTTATAAAAAAATCTTTTTTGATCGTTCGAAGCGAGATCTCTAAGTGTACTTGGGTCATTCAACACTTTGTCCGTCCGTCCTTCGGTCGGTACGTACGTCAGTCCGTCCGTCTGTCAAAGGCATCTAGCATCTAAACCATGTAAGCGAATGACTTCAAATTCTTATAGAGTAATAAAACTACGACTCAAAGCCAGAAATTACGTTTAAAATTATTTAAATTAAAATATTAAGGAGGCTCCCATACATGTAAGTGGGGAGCAAAATATTTTTTATTTTTTTATCTACCCTTGTGGGATATCGTTGAAAGGGGCTTGACAAGTATACTTCGAAATAAGTTTAAAAAAAAACTGTGTTGGAAAATAACGATTTGGTAGGCCACCAAAGTTACTGTTTTTAGACCTATTTTGTCCCCGGGGTCTATCTCAAAAACAGCATCATTATGAACGCTGAAACTTACGTATATAATATCCGTATATCCTGTGCTTTAACAACAAATACGAAATTAAACAATTATAATATAGAAAAAAGTTATAAGTTTTTGTCAATGAGGCAGTTAAAGTAGTTTTTAAAAATAAAATCTAAATTTTATTTTTGTAGGTTGGACTATAATTATGTTTTATAAATTTTTGGGATGGGATTTTGGTATTTTTTTTGATATCCAAGATGACGGTATTGAACTATTTTTATTTGTATGGATCAAAAGTCTAAATATGCTTGTTCCCTCTTCACGCTTTTACGGCTGAATATATTTGGATGACATTTAGAATGTTCATAGCTTATACCTATGATTTACTCATGGGCTACTTATTTTAATTTGACGACTATACTTCATCTGATTTAAAAGATATAAAGAGTGACAAGGATCAAATGACTTTTTGATCTCTGTCTTTGTTAAGAATAGAATAGAATAGAAAAATCTTTATTGTACACCAAATACAGTTAGTTACAGGGGTAATCTTAAAAAACTAAAGTACAATGGGCGGACTTATCGCTAAAAGCGATCTCTTCCAGTCAACCTTTGGATTGAGAGAGGGATAATTTTATATAATGAGGTCGGTGGTGTAAAAACTTACTAATAGACATAAATACAACTTACTTAGATACCTATCTATACATATACATTAATACATACTAATAGACATAAATACAACTTACTTAGATACCTATCTATATACATTTACCTTTTTTGAAAATAAATTTTGATTGTTTTTTATATTGACGCTATAAAGCAAAATGCAAAGAGTTAATTGGCGAAAAGGCGTTAGCGCAGAGTACTTGACGCCTGGCGTAATTGTCCTAGCAATTTGCTATGCAAAGTAGAGGAACTAAGTCGTTATTCACGTAGCAATCTCGGAACGACTAGGAAGATGTTAGTTGTTTTTGATTTATTTCATATGATATTAAAAGCTGTTGATCAAATAAGCACACTAATTCTCTAGGTAATCTTCTAGTTAAGCATGCTTCATCTTCGGCCGCATCGTCACTTTTCATCTGGTGAGATAGCGGCTAAATTATTACCTATTTGTCATAAAAAAAACTCGGAATTCCTGCGGGTCAGGGACTTACGCGGATAAATCAGCGGGGCGCAGTTAGTAAGGAATATTTTTAAGGTAAAAATCTCTCAATGGCGTTTGACCACAATTTGGTTGGTAAGTGATAATGTGGTCGTAAGTGAGAAACTCGTTAGGCCTAGACTGGTAATGAATAAAAAATGACATAATAAAAATTTCGAAGAATGTATATTAGATTTCATTATAGGTTAAGTATTTTTTTTTAATTTACTAGCAATGTATGAATGTTTTTTCCGGGTGGAATTTGCAACTCCGATTTAGCTGAAATTTTGAATTCCACGTTTAGTTTGGATGACAATGCATAATTAGCTGTGTGACGTCATTCTAAATCCAACATGGCAGAACACCCAGAATGGCGGACAAGTAATTTTTAATGCACTCCTACATTATGGGTATCAAATGAATGAACTTGCTGAGAACAACTTGAAAAATAAAGTGACGTCACTTTAAATCCAATATGGCGGATTGTATGATTATGACATGTATTTAAAAAAAATAGCAACTAGGTAATTTATTTTGATTTTTTTTTGTTTTATGTACGGTAGGCAAGCGTTTGACCACAATCTGACCTGATGGAAAGCGATGATGCGGCCGGAGATGTAGCATGCTTGCCTAGAAGGTACCAAAAATTAAATGTGTATAGCTTTAAATTATTATGACACACACAGAAATAACGTCAAAATTACCGCATTTATAATTACTTGAACCTGCTCGCATTTTCAAATATATATTTTTGGAATAAAATTTTATTTACTCGTCGTCCGTCAGCCAGACAGAGTAGACGTGTGTCAAATTTTGCTCCAAGTTCAATTATTAGTGTCAGCCAAATTTAATACCTACTTGCTCACCAAGAGAACTCATACTGTGAAATCAATACACGACTAATTATACCGTTCCGGACCTGTGCTGCATAGGCTGCATAGCTGCGCTTGCACCGCACCTCACCCCCGCGAGAACAACACAGCTGTGATTTTTCAACTCGCTCACTCATCGACTCGGAAGGCGCGTTTAAGCTCAGGCAAGTGGTACATTCCAGTTTGTCACAAGTAATACGTTTTTGACATAATTTGGGCCAGAAATTTTTATTGTACTTGTATAAAGATAATAATATGAGCGTGCAACGATCGCCAACGCGGCCGATAACCGGTGGCGGATCGCAACCTGATCTTTCGAAAATAAGCCCCTATACGGTGGATCCACTAATAACAATTCGGAAAAGAAAACAACCATTAGATCGGGAATGTGGATGCTCTAATGAGATAACAGAAATTCGATCAGAGCTAGCTCGTATGAGTTCCTTATTAGAACAATATGTTGGATCTAATCAAAATATAATGAGTAAAATGCAAGAAAGCATAACAGAAGTGAAAACCCAAATCAGCGAAATTAAATCATCTAACGAACAAACTATAAATTTAATACGCGAAAATGTAATAGAAGTTACAACACAAGTCAGTGAAATACAAAAATCAACAGTTAACATAGTCGTAGAGCAAAATAACATAAAAACCCAGGTGAAACGCTTAGAAAATAAAATTTCTTTGGGAGAAAATAAAATAAATTCGCTCGAATCTTCACTTGGCAGCTTAAAAAATCAAACCTCATCTTCTACGATTGAAGATCAACTTCGTTCAAGTGAACAATTAATTCGTGAAGTGCAGGAGCGCCATGCTAGAGAAAAGAACATCATAGTAGTAGGCCTACCAGAACAGACCTCTTTGAACGCAGAGGAAAGAACTGCCAGGGATGAATCGGATATTTTCAGCATAACTTCCAAAATCATCAAGGAAACCCCAAAACCAATTAAAGTTTTTAGAATTGGTAAGTTCACTCCAGGAAAAAACCGCAGCATCAAAGCATGCTATGACACTCAAGGACCCCCAAAGGAACTTCTACGTAACAAGGACAAATTACCGGAAAATATTAAGGTATTCTCAGATCAGACCCCTACGCAACAAAAATATCTAAAAACTTTAAAAGATGAACTGGTGCGTAGAGAAAATGACGGTGAGAAAGGCCTTACTATTAAATACGTCAAAGGAACACCTATTATTATAGAAACCACTCCAAAAAACTCCAATCAACTCCAGTAAACAAAACTGTACAAATTAGCGAAAGTAACATCACTCATCATATCACAAATGACTATCAAGACTTAAAAATCAACAAGCCACGCTTCACATTCTTTTACCTCAATGCAAGGAGTATATGCAAGAAAGGAAAATTTGATGAGCTCAAATGTATTCTTCAAGCAGTACCACATACCACACATGTCATAATATTAACGGAAACATGGATCACCTGTGAGAAACAAGCGCTTGAGTTTCAGCTACCTAACTATACACATTATTACAATTATAGAACCGGTTCAAGAGGAGGAGGAGTATCAATATATGTACATAATAATTTAAAACACAGCTTATCAGAATCAGCTTACTTGGGGGGTAATAATTATCTATGGGTATTGCTCGAAAATTACAAATTTGAAGTGGGAGCTGTCTATAATCCTGGCAATACCAATTTCAGGGACTTCCTCGAAGTATATGGTTTACAACTCCGACAGAAAAAAAGAGCTATAGTTTTCGGAGATTTCAACATTGATTTATTGACCAAAGATAACAGAACCAAACAGTATAAAGAACTTATGAAGGAAACCGGACACATACTTCTCAATAAAATCAATAAAAATTACGCTACTAGAGAATCTTCAACTAGGAAATCTATTATTGATCATGTTAGTACAAACTTAAAAAATGATAATTTTCATATGGCAATAGTCGACTCTTCTTTGTCCGATCACAGACAGATATACCTAGAACTTAAAAAAATTAAACCACTGCAAAAGATTCGCACTCAATATGAAGCCATCGATTATGACAAACTTTATGCAACAACAGAACAAATTGAACAAGATGAGCTAGGAAGCGATTTTACACTACTGGAGAGTAAAATTAAGTTTGTCATAGCACAAAGTAAAATAACAAAGATAAAAACTTTAAATCTACCCCAAAAAGACTGGATAAACAAAGATATAATCTCAGAAATAAACAACAGGAACATTTTATGGACACAGTTACAAAAAAACCCAAACGACGTCATTTTAAAAAAAAAGTTTGCTACAAAGAAGGTTCATGTAGCTAAACTAATTGAAGCTACAAAAGACTCGTATCATTACAAAGAGTTTAACAAATGTGTAAACAAACCGAAAAAAATGTGGAACTTAGTCAATTATTTAGCAAATAACAAAATAAAACAAAGTTGCGCTCCTCCAAAACTCGTAGTAAATATGAATTCTGTCACTGAACCTAACGAAATTTGTAATGCATTTAATGAATATTTCTCTACAATAGGACCTACGTTAGCAAAAAATATACCAAAAAAATTTCATGACGATTTTTCTAAAGCATTACCTGTACCTAAATCTTGTTCTAACTTATCAACTTTTGACCCATGTACTGGTAGCGAACTTATTAAAATTATTAATGATCTTGACTCAAATTGTAGTGTCGGACTAGATGGAATAAGCACTAAGGTCATAAAATGTATAAAATTTCTAATAGTCAATAATTTAACTGAAAGTCTAAACAATTTATTAATGAATGGAGAATTTCCTAACACGTTAAAGATAGCAAAAGTCACCCCCATTTACAAATCGGGTCAAAAAACAGACCCAGGGAATTACAGGCCCATTTCTGTTTTACCAGTTTTATCTAAAATTCTTGAAAAAATCGTACACAAACGCCTAGAGAAATATTTAGAATCCATAAATTACATATCCGAACGGCAATACGGATTTAGGCCGAAAAGCAACACGCTCACTGCAACTATTGATCTAGTTAACAAAATTAAATCTAACATAGATAGTAAAAACATAGCCCTAGGCATCTTTATTGATTTAAAAAAGGCATTTGATACTGTGAGTCATAAATTGCTTCTAAAAAAGCTTGAATGTATAGGTGTAACAGGAAATGCTTTAAAAATGTTTGAATCATATCTAGACAACAGATCACAAGTAGTTCGAATAGAAAAATCCCAAAGTGACGCTTTGCCTATAACGTGTGGGGTACCGCAAGGATCTATATTGGGGCCACTGCTTTTTTTAACATATATTAACAATATACAAGAAATCGGATTACGGGGTCATATAACTTTATACGCAGACGACACCTGCTTATTCTATTTCGGTTCTTCGATACATGACTTAATTTCACAAGCTCAAAACGACTTAAATTTATTATTTTCTTGGTTCCAATATAACCTGCTTACTATAAATGTCTCAAAAACATGTTATATTATTTTCAAAGCTAAGAACAAGGTAATTCAGTCACATGATCAGCTAAAAATCAATAACATTCCACTAGAACAAAAAACCACCGAAAAATACCTAGGTCTACGAATGGACAGCCATTTAACGTGGAATTCTCAGATTGAATACATAAATAGTAAACTTTATTCTCTTCTCGGCTCTCTTCGAAAAATGGGGCGCTGTATCCCAAGTCGGTTAAGGCACATGATATACAATGCCTTAGTTAAACCACACCTTCTGTATTTAATCGAAGTTTGGGGTAGCGCTGCCAAAACAAAATTAAATGATCTACAAATAGCGCAAAACAAAATTATTAAAATGCTCTTTCATTACCCTTATTTGAGTCCAACCATTAAAATCTATACGGAAACCAAGTTAATGAACATAAAACAATTATATATTTACAACATCTGCATTTTTATCAGAAAGGCACTCAATAAAAGTATACATACCAATTTAACATTCACTAGAACAAAACAACAGACTAAACGCAGCACGCGTCGAGCGAGTCTTATCGTGCTACCAAAGATACGAACAAATTATGGCAAAAAAATGTTTACGTTTGAAGGAGCACAGCTTTATAACAAAATACCCTCAAATATTAAAAATGTAAACTCATTTAACATATTTAAGTCACGGCTAGCTGAGTATCTTACAAACGACCATTCGCTTTTAAGTAAGTGACGATAAAAATGTTAAATGGGTAGTTGAACATAAAGCGGAATGACGACTGTAAAATCACGAAATGTTTAATTATTTTTTCTCATGTAAAGTGACGTTTTGTCTTTTTTGAGAAAATTTCTTTAAACCTATTTACGGCAATGTATGTACTAACGTTAACATTCGATTAAAACACAAAAAAGTCCAGCAAGGTATATAAAATGCTTTTACTGTGTTTGCATTTTTTTTACCCACTGCGCAACGTAAAGGAAGGTAATGTGCAGCCCATGTAGGTATGTATACTAGTTCCTTTGTGGCATTCCAGAGACCAAACGCGTTGGCCGATATAGATGTTTTTTATGTCAATCGATTTGTCTTCATTGTACGAATGTGACAAATGACAGTAATCGAAAAAATGGCAACCGCCAGATCCCACTTTGTGAAAAATAAAAATTCAAAGCAGATTAAAAAGGTTAGGTAATAATTAAACGCAAGCAAAGCTTAAAAAACCGACTTTAACGCTTATATTTTGATTTCGGCTGGATCGATTTCGATAAAATTTATATGGGACCACTTCTGAAGTATAGTCTACCAAACAAAAATAAAAACATAAAAATCGATTCATAATTGGCGAAGATATCTCGTAACATACAAACAAAAACATAAAACATACAGTTGCATTGAGAACCTCCTTTTTTGAAGTCGGTTATAAATTTATTCCTATTGTGGCAAGTGGGGTATTTGAAATAGCATATATGAATAGTAGGTTCACATTTTTCGCAGTGGAGTTCTTTGAATATTAAAAACATTGATTTGTTTAGTATCAAAAAGTGATATCTAAGAATATATTTCTATATATAAAATCTCAAAGATCTATCATCCCTTCTGAAATCCGATATGAAATTTCTGTATCTACCTTCGGGGCATATCCCGAATTGCATCGAATCGTCACAACCGTAAAACGAATATTCGATGCTGTGATTGCATTTGAATTTGATTCTGCCGGTGCAGAAATTTTGATATACAGAGGAAACTGTGGGAGAATAATGTTAGAATACAGTAAAAGATTTTCAAATTCTAGCCAATCTATCTAGAATTTATATCATCTTGAAATTTTAAGACAACGGCTTCGAGTAAATTTGCCGTAGCCCTAGTTTTCACTACTGAGTTCATTGGTATTCAACTGATACCTAGATACCAATTTAAAGGTATTAGATTTAGATACATCTAATACCTGGAAGTTAAGGTTGCCTGGAAGAGATCGCTGCATAGCGATAAGACCGCCGATTGTACTGCTATATTGTTATTTTTTCTATTGTTAATTAATAGTTTTCTTGGTGTGCAATAAAGAGTATTTGTATTGTATTGTATACCTTTAAACGAACAATTTTTGTAATGTAATCTGAATCTCGGAAACGGCTCCAACGATTTTCATGAAATTTAGTACCTATGAACTATTTCGGGGGCGACAAATCGATCTACTCAGCTAGATTTAAATTTTAAAAGACGTTGTTTTAACGAGCAAAACTCGGTCATCCAGGTACTAATAATAATATATAAATACCTAACATCACTCAACGCGTGTGTCGTAAAGATAATGTTTATTTACCACAAGATTTAAGCTTATAATATGTTCAGTGTGTTTTTCACTTTTCCTTTTCAAGAGAAGTGCCAAAGAGACAAGCAAGACAAGCCTGTCGATTATCATCACGCGTATATAGCGTGTACTAATGCACCCATATTTTGAGGAACTAAATCTTGTGTAATGCGCTTCTCTTTCTAAGGCTTAAGGTGTTACAAAAGTTTCACAATAATTAATCATACCCGGCACACCGGCTACTCGCTTCTTTAGCTGGAAACAGTACTTATTGCGCTGAGCTATACTACTCAGCTGTTTGAGAAACGCAAAGAAGTGGAACTCCTGGCCAACGTCTATGTTTCCCGAACGGTATAATCTTAGAGTGTTCAAGTCTAGATTTGTACCTACAAATTTAGATTTGAACACTCTTAGTTTATACCGTGACGTAACATGCTTGCTTAGAAGATAATACCTATATATATACTTATTAGTATATATATGTATATATACTTATTGGTATATACCTATATACTAATAAGTATACCTATACTTATTAGTATATAGGTATCTTCTAAGCAAGCATGTTACGTTTTCGACCACTGCGTCACTTTGCATCAGGTGAGATGGTGGTCAAATGCTTGCCTATCATACATAAAAAAAAATCGGCCAAGTGCTAGTCTGACTCCTGACGAAGGGTTCTGTACCATTATCTATAAAACGGCAAAAATATAATGTCTGTTGTATGGGAGCCCCCCTTAAATTGGTATTTGTTTTATTTTAATTTAATTATTTATATTTAAGTGAATATATAGTTATATTTTCACTTAAAAATAAATAATAACTTAATATTCTGTGCAAATTTCAACTGTCTATCTATCACGGTTTATGAGATACAGCCTGGTGATAGACTGACAGACAGACGGACGGACAGCAGAGTCTTAGTAATAGGGTCCCGTTTTACCTTTTGACGGTTTCATAATCTCTGAGGTCGTGTATATATTTAATCTAAGTAGTCAAACACCCTGGAGTACCTTGGGATTCAACCTCTAGGGCATACGAGACAACATTTTTTGCAAGCATTGCTCGTTAACATTGATCCTAATAATTGAAATGCAAACAAAGCTTAAAAAAAAACGACTTCATCGCTTATATTTCGGTTTTGGCTGGACAGATTTCGATAAAATTTACATGGGACCTCTGAAGTATACTCTACCAAACAAAAAAATAACCATAAAAATCGATTCAGAATTGGCGGAGATATCGCGTAACATACAAACAAAAATAAAAAACATACAGTCGAATTGAGAACCTCCTGTTTTGAAGTCGGTTGAAAAGACTCCTGTTTCCAACCGTTTACTACATATATCGGCATAAAATTCGTAATGAACAATACCTTTATCGTAATTTCTATTCTCCCGGGATCGGATTTCTTACCTAACGGTTCAAATTTGCCTAAAATACGATACCACTTTATTCAAGTTTATTCAAAAAAAGCTCGAGCCACGGTCACAGGCAAGATAAAAACGTCAACAGGGACTTTATTAAGTTAGGCCGAAGATTTATAAGAGCCCTTTTTGCTGGAGTTATCCGTACCTATGGTGACCAATTTCCGGTATCAAAATGGATGAAGTACTGTCAGTAATGTGCGTCGATATGAAATTAATGAATTCGTAGAAGTTTTCTCTATAAAGCTCAAAGCTCAAGAGGCTCAAGCAGTTTTTACAATATATATAAGTTTATAGAAATTAGTTTTAATGCGTTTCATTCACAATGAATTTAAATGTCTCTAGGGAAAGTAAATTCTGCTCCTGTCGGGAATCGAACACAAGACCCACAGCGCATAAGTCAGAGTTTTTTCCGCTGCGCCAACTGGGTTAAGCTAAGATTGGTTAAGGCGACTTGGTATCGAGTTGGCGGACTGGAGCCAAACTGTAGCCTTGTAGAATTGCCTGCATAGTCAGCGTGCGCGCTTTCAAATATTTTTTAAATTAATCTAACCCTTTTACAAAAAAATTTAGTTCACAACGAGGTTTGAATGTTTGTTGGGATTACACCTAATAGTTTTTGTAAAAAATATCTTTTATAGAAACAGAAAGAAGTTGATTCATTCTACTGACGGGAACGGGAAATTTGGTGTTTTTTATTAAAGTTTTTTTTTTCTGTCAAGCCAAATTTATTCAATCGTATATCGCTGAACATATCCGAATAAAATATTTTGTGAACATTTATTATACATAAAAAAAAGGTGTTAATCGACCGTTTTTAAAGGTCAAATCTTTAATATTCGTGAGGATGAATCGTCCAATTTGTAGCTAAGTCTAATTGTACTTCACCTTAAGTCTGGTTTTTTACGGAAATAAAAATACTACTTTTTTCATAAGTAATAAGTTGAAGATCTTGCCTTAGATATGCTGCTATAATAAATATACAAACTGGGCAAGACTACAAACACTTAAAAAGTCGTCAGTATAATGTAAACGCTGATGTGCACGCCCATACTGTTTAGCCCACCGTCATCCACCCACTCAGTCGCTAAGCCGAAAGCAGTGGATCCAATTTATCCCTCAGGCTCTAATTTTTACTATTGGTAATATAACATCGTCAATAACTGGCAATTCCAAGAACCACAAAACTTTAAATAAATATACTACGAGACCACAACTCGCTTATTAAAGTAAACGTAGAAAATGAAAAGGTATAAATATTTACAAAAAAAAGTGTGTTTGCTAGTGTGATAATGGCTGTTATTTATTTTTTCTTGATTATTATCACGGTGCCTTCAAGTAAATTTGTGTGGTCACTATCAACGTCGCATTATTTTTTGGGAAAAACATGGCCATTAACTATGTCTATAAAATCAACTATCTAATAAAAAAATTTATGACTTCAGATTGATCCATCCAATCACAAAGCACAAGGTAAAAAAAGATATAAACAAATACACATACAAAGACATACAGCTAGGCGTCAAACAAATAACCCCACTCTTTTGAGTTGGAAGTTAACAAAAAAATAATTCGGAACTAATTATTGTGCTTGAAAAGTGATTATTATCCTATTTACAGCAAAATTGTGGTTAACACACACAATAAATCCCAGCCACGTCTGCTAAGCATTTTATCGGGTGGCCATTCCGCGTGCAAATCAAATTAAACTGCGATTAGACTGAACGATGTATGACCTACATACATAGGTTTAAGTTAGGCATACATAGACTGAGTGCATTTGGTATTTGGTTATTGGCCTATTGGGTATGGATGTAGGTCGTTTTGGCGTAGCAAAAGGCACTTCAAAACTTAATCACGTGGGACATAGAGCAGTCGCCTGCGAGTTCCCTGCTCTATAACGTGGGCAATCTGCGGATTGATGTTTTATGCAGCATTTCGTAATTTTAGTGCTGATTTTTAAATAAAGTAAATTCAGTCAAATTACACTTGTAAACAGAGCGTGCCCGACCTGATTTTAAGTAGATCCAAAGTGTAAAGATTCGTACATTACTTACATACTTAACCTAATTTATCCAAATGCTACGACCGTAAATAACAATAGATAGATAGTCATAAATTATCTAAAATAAAGATGTAGACACAATACCGGAGAGTAAGAGTTTTGTTATGATTAGGAATTCTGCGAGTTACGTAGCTTAATGCTGGTTGGAAAAATTAAAGACCAAATTTCTATTATATTAACGTCTATAGCAGCGCGCGCTATAAAATGGTTGTTATTACAATAGCTGCCCTATCACGTACAACGAAATATAGACAAAAATCTAAATTACTCACAATTTATTCACTTTAAAAAATTCACAGCGCCATTTTTTTGTATATAATATTTACGTGAATTATCACACTGGAATCACCAGTCAATGTGAGATAGATTTGCATTACATTTGATTTTTTGGTTATGATGCTTGAGTGTTATTTACTTGAATATCATTACAGTTTATTATTACTACTCTCTGTAGTAATATTCAAGAAGGATTAATTAAAATAATTCACGTCAATCGACTTTTGATTCTGCCTCAATGAGTACTTAATCTTGACTACCTAGTATCTTCTAGGCAAGCATGCTACATCCGCGCATACTCGAAAACATTAAATTCAAAAACGTTCATTCACACGGGCCCCAAAGAGGCACTCATGAAGGCTCTACTGCCAGATTAGCAAAATTACAGCCAGCAAGATACCGCTCATTTGACTACTATAAGTGGTCAAATGAGTGCTATCATGCGTTAAAAGAAGTAAGGAGTGATAGAGTCAAAAATAATTTCCTAACATCACCCCAATCAATCTATCAAATAATCTTCTATATATAAAAGGCAATGTCCCCACTTGACTCATCATCGCCCAGCCGAAACCGTTATAGGAGGAAATTTGAAATTTGGAGGATATGTTGCTTTTGTTACGGAGGCGCGAGATAAGAAACGGTTTTTTGAAATTCCCCCTAAACGGACAAAAGGGGTGGTAAAGTTAGTATGGAAATTTTGTAAAATTTGGTCAGAATTCTTTGAAATGTTATATTTTATGATTTCTATTTAAATTAGTAAAACACGTGTTTCCCTTTTTTTGAAAAAATATCCCCTAAAAAGAGAAAGGTGGTAGCAAAATGTGAAATTAATTCCAAAAATCCTGATTAGATGTTCTTAAAATTGCGTAAATATACTTCTTTTCACAAACAATGAGCGTTTTTGAAAAATCTACCGCGAAAAGGGGTAGTAAAAGTTCTTGAAAAAAAAAAATTTGATAAACTTAAACTTTTGGATTCATGTTTCTCACACAATTGACGAGACACGTATTTCAACGTTTTTCAAATATCAACCCCTAATTGAAGTAAGAGGGTGGATCATTTTATATTGTTAATTTTTCAATTTAGTTCCAAATGACTTGAAATTTCGGATTCATATTTTTCGAAACAATTGATGCAGATGATACTTGTTGCGGTGATTTTTAATAATCGACCCCTAAGAGGACAAAAAGGGGTAGTAAAATCTGATCGGAAAAAAGTTTCGGAATAACTTGATATTTAAGATTCATTTTTCTCAAAAAAAAATATGAGACTCAGCATTTTTTCAAAAATCAGCCCCTAAGGGAAGTTAGAGTGTATGGTTATTTTATAAATTCGGTTTCGAATGACTTAAAATTTCGGATTCATATTTTTCCAAACTATTGATAAAAAAACATATTTCTGCGTTTTTCAAAAATTGACCCCTAGGAAGACAAAAAGGGGTAGTGAACTTGAAATTTCGGATTCATACTTTTCAAAATGTTTGAATAAAAACATGTTTCAGTGATTTTTTAAAATATGGGTTCAAGTGGAGAAAATAGATAGTAATAATTATTCATGTCAAAAATAGTATGGAGTTACTTGGATTTTAGATTCATTTTCTTCAAAACAATTAATGAGACACGGGCTTGTGCGTTTTTTATTATTAAAAACTGAGATATAAAATAGAAGATGAAAAAGTTTGATGAATTTGTTTTCGCACGCGTGATGAACGTAGAAGTGAAACGCTTTGAGCGAACTAAAAGTATGTCGACCATAAATGGATGACACCACCACATTTTTGACACAACAAACAGTTGACTGTTTGTTGGGTCAAAAATGTGGT
This sequence comes from Lomographa bimaculata, assembly GCA_948107665.1. Taxonomy (NCBI): domain Eukaryota; kingdom Metazoa; phylum Arthropoda; class Insecta; order Lepidoptera; family Geometridae; genus Lomographa; species Lomographa bimaculata. Next base: position 8,446,861 of record OX403598.1, read on the forward strand.
AAAAAGGGTATGGATAGATTATTTAAACTGCCAGTTCGCTTAGTTGGGCGTTTGCCTTCTAAGCAGGGTTTGATTCCCGGCGGGAACATAAGTTTCCCTCCCCAAAAAAAAAATTGTATTTCTGGTTGTGATTGTGTGTATCATGTAAATGTTTCGGGCACCCACGACACAAGTCATTGCATCGGAGCTCACAAACGGCTGGCCGATTATGTATTTTTTTAATTTGAAATGAGATCGAAAGTATTTTTGGTCTGTGTTTGGTAAAATCAACGCAGCCCTTATTCCTACTACCGCACCGTAGGATCTATCTCTGCATCTTTATATACTTTGAACTGGTTTTCGTACTTGGTTGCGAAAAAATCTTCAAAGCAGCCTTAAAGCAGCGGAAATCTGGTTCGATTTCTGATGGGGAGCACAGGTTTTCTCACTAAGAGAAATATGTGTTTCTGGTTCTAGTTGTATGATTGTGTGTGAGATTTAAATGTTTCCCGCATTTATAAAAAAGTCTTCGAACTTACAGTGTGGGACTGAGTGTAAAAAACATAAACATAAATATATGTCTAAAGATGCAGAAAAAAGTTTTGAGGCCTCTCTCGCTAAACAACAGCATCCTTACGCATATAATATATTCATATATTTCAAAAAGTTTTCATATAGCGGCCTCTATAATTAAATATCAAATAATTCACGAGACGAAAATAACCTGTCTCCTCTCTTATAATTCAAACAATTCCGACCAAATAAAAAAAATCTTTACCACCCATCTTCATCTCTTGAATCTTATCAATTTGTATTTATGTCTTAGAATAACATCTTAGTATTGAACGTAAATTTTTATATAAAAAAGTTTAATAAGAGTATACCTAATTATCCAATTTTCTGCATTGTATACAGACAGTGTAAATACTGAAATAGTACCTACATCCACAACTTTGAACTAATTAATTTTTACAAAGTATCTCACGCAGACAAAGCCGCGGGTAATACAGCTAGTTATTAATAGAAACAGACTTGCAACCTTAGCCCATTTGAATGTAGGTGAGAACCCTGAACACGACCCACTTGGCTTTACAATTTATGGAATTATCTTACTCTGTTAGACAGCTCTGTCTAGACATTTGATCCCACTATCGATTGATTAGTTTCTCTTAGCAACTATTAGCAAGATAGTTACACGTTTAGTTTAATATACCTGACTATTAAGATTACAGTTATTTTGTATATAACTCCGTTTATTTCTTCGGTTGTCTAAATTATCATGCACAATGTACGATTGTACATTGTGCATGATGTGTGTAAGGTGCTTGTCAGGAATTTTTGCTTTTCGCTTCTTACACAAATAAGTTATTATGTAAAAAAATATCCAACGTGCACTAAGCCGTGGATAGCGGCTAGGTAAATATTTCAATTCCCATAAATCTTTCCATACCTTGTAATTTAGTATTATTCTAAAATCCGAAATACATCAATGTTTGCACACTACCGTTTATCAAATTCCTAACAGCATACGGTACCTACTTAATTATGCTATTTTGACGGATGTAAACGTCGATTGTGAGACATTGTAGACTCCTGACCTTGCCGAGATAACATAAAAGCTCTTAAGTAAATAGTAAGATGATTAATCATCTTCAAATTCTGTACAAACAACTTAACATGTGCCGAGCTCGTGTATCAACATTACTATCAAACTATTACCGTTATACAAAATGCGAGAGTTTGTGTGTAAATTTTTTTCAAATCTCCGATAAACTATCGTTAAACCATTATTTCTACTGTAATGTGGTTAAGGTTGGTAAACACTCTAATCCAAGATTACTGGCTTAAGAATAGCTTAAGGATACCTGCTGAAATATCATTGAATGAATAAGCAATGGGTTTTTATACTTGAGAGTGGAAACTACGACTGTATTTTGATACATAGTAGCAAAGCTGACGATCATGAGAAAACGTCCTGCCACCATGGATTTTATGACGGTGTTACTTTCAGTGGAAGTTCTGCAAACTATGCTCTAGCGCTTCACAAAAGTATTAGCGACGCGCGACGACGGGTCTTAAAAACGCAAGCCAAATCCTGTATGTTTAATATTGTGCCGACCCTAACATAGTCCATTAGGGGCAGTGAAATTATGAGTGATAGTGTGATGTGATATATATATATATAGTCTGATAAGACTAAATTCCTTACTATGTGTCATCAAATGACACGCGGTTCACCGCGAGACACTCTAGTATTCTCATAAATTTTCCTTTATGTTATATAAGCAAATTCTTAGTAGCGCGCTTCCTCGTGGTTTCCCGACACGTGGCACCTTTGGTGGTCTTAATTCAACTCTTGACCCCAGAAATAAGTTAGTCTAAATACCTATGCGTTCTTGTTACATTATTGCCCAGGCAATTTTCGAACTTCAAACCAATTTCTACTGCCAAAGCTACAAGAAACAAAATTACCTGTGGTAAGAATTTTTTACGCATGTTTTGAGAGCTTGTTTGGCCGCAATTTGAAAATGTTTGTAAGGCCGGCTAAATGTTATGGAAAAGCATAGTGCTCAATGCTTGTGTGACCTCATTCAATGTGCAAAAAGTTTTAGTTAAGTTTTTAAGTGAATTATCTATCGTCAACTTTCAATTATTGGGTAAAAGCAACAATCACCAAAAGAAAATAGAGAAGTTGGCTTGACATACAATCTATGTGATTTTGTTTTCTCAGTTAAATATGATGATTTCATCAGTTATTGATTATTATGATATCATCAATAATTTAGATCATGGCAGACATTAAATTACTCTTATCATTGCTCAGTCGCTCAATATCATCAGGTTCATTATTAGTTTTCTGACCATGATAATTAAGAACAAGAAGATTTGTCAACATGTTTGTCCCACTTAACCGAAATCAGATGTATCTGGTGTAAATGTTAATGTTTACAAATTGGGTTACTATATCCATTATTTATATTTATATACTTACCTTATTCGTTTACCAGTTCGTTATCTTAACTACAAACTAAACGTTAAGTGATTATCATCTTGTAATTACATGTAATAATATTGATTTATCTTTTGAAAATGAGTAAGGATAGATAATTGTTGCCTCGTGGAATGGAAAGTTTTGCTTTCCTTCATAAGTGAAAATGTATCTCTTTGTATTTGTATGGGAAATCAAACTTTAGGGACCTTCTGAAATTATGGCTAACTATTGACTAGTTCCACTGATTAGTTCATTTAATTCTGTTAGGTATTCTGTTATACTACGTCGAATTCAGTTACACATACACTACCCCTAATAGTCTATATGGAAAAGCTCCGCTTTGTAATTTGTCCGTCCGTTTGTAAGCCAGTAAGAAGCCTATACAGCGTAAACAGTATCGAGTACTGTCGTGAATATTTATAGCATTGTTAGATCGTACTCTCTTTTGAGACATGATTTGAAAAATGCTATTGACTTGTCTCTAATTTTGAATTTATCGAATGGATATTTTTTTAAGTGAGTCGTCCAATCTAATCTTTTTTTTTTTGACCAGTTAGCCCAGTACAACTATAAATTTTCAAGAAAAAATAATAACAGGCTTTTTTTGGAATTACAATTAGAAGGTAATTTTAAGAGACTATGTTTTGAAATCCATCAAAATTTTTCAGAGGAAGATTGAAAGAAAATATCTACCTGTTCAAATCTAAAGCAAAAATAAGTACTAACCATATAATATCGTTATTAGTGGATGAAAAACCATAATTTTAATTAATGCAACTCGAATCCACCAATATTATTAATGGATATTAGATTTTCAAATTAAAATAGGATTTAAAAAAAATGTTTTGTGATTTACGCCAAAGTAACAATGCAAACCGAATCGTTACAGTTTTAAGACTAAAACACAATTATCCTTATCATGACATATATGAATCACACGCTATCTAAGTATAGAAGGTAGTGAAAACTAGGCCACGCTCTTACGCAATTAGCAAACATTTCACTAAACAGAAAATTTATGAAAAAAAAATGCATTCTCATTGTTTCATACAATTTGGAAAGAAAACACATCAACTAAACAAATACCGAATAGTTTTAACGTTTGTCTACTCACTTATTATTTCTTAAATATTAAGGCACATTATCCTTAGAAAAACTAAATGTTCCTGGTATAAATTAAGTTACATTTTTATATTATACCAATGAAAAAGCATAAGTGAAACAAAATAATTATAAAATATACTGTTATTTTTGCACACTTCATTATTTAACTTTTTCGGATATTTTTTTTTTTTCTATGCGATAAAATGCAGTTGGAGACCTTTACCAACATGTTATAGAAACGAAAATCTATACATTTAGAAAAAATTGGCTGATGAATTAATGCAATTTCCTCATACAACGTATCGCTAATTAGACTGCGCTAAGTGACGATGTGATAGACAAGCATTTGCCATCTCACCTGATGGAAGATTTTTTTTTTTTCACTATTGTAGGTCACTATAGAGTGTTCCCTATTTTTGTTACAATCTAGCCAAGATTAGGCTAATAAGTAACTTAAATTAAACTTATACTGCTAGATTTAAAATATCCAAGACACATTCTTGGATATTTTATTTATATTCCATTAACACTTTTCTTATTGTCTCTATTAAGGCGAAGACACTTGGTTCATGTGTTCTTTTTGAGCAGCACTTATAAAACACTACATTACACTAATACACTAACACTAAACAAGTTCAAACGGTTTTGTTCTTTTAAGTCGTCTCACTATATACGTGTGATCGAGGAGCTGGATGGCCTCGACGTTCACATGATGGTGAAGTATATTCATGAGCTTCTGCATATTTTTTAATAATTTTGGTAACGAGCTCGATGTTGAGGTCCTGGTGGAGATCGTCATTTCGGATGTACCAAGGTGCATTCACAATGCCTCGTAATACCTTATTCTGGAAGCGTTGAATGATTGAAATATTGCTCGGTTTAGTACAGCCCCAAAGCTGTATACCATAAGTCCACACGGGCATCAGGACTTGTTTGTATATGAATATTTTGTTCTGAGTTGACAGCTTTGACTCTCGCCCAAGCAGCCAATGCATATTCCGATATCGAATTTCTAATTCTTCTTTTTTCTTCTTGACGTGTGCCTTCCAGCGAAGCTTTGCGTCAAGCGTCATACCGAGGTATTTGGCTGTATTCTCATAAGGAATGATTTTACCATTGATGTACACGGGACAGTATTGTGGTATTTTGTTGGTAAAGTCAATGTGAATTGATTTAGACTCGTTAAGTTTAATCCTCCATTTCTTAGTCCAGGTATAGACTTCATTTACAGCCATTTGAACCTTTTCAGTAGCTTCTTTGTGGGTTTTGCCTACCCCCATTATAGCGGTATCATCAGCAAAGGTAGCAATGGTGTTATGTTCGAGTTTAGGGATATCTCATGTTTATATTAGGTACAGGACCGGGCCTAATACACTTCCTTGTGGTACTCCAGCTTTAATTTCCTTTATCTCAGAGTATGCATCTTCATGTCTAATTCTGAATACTCTATTTGAGATATAGGATTCAAGGATATCTGCGAACTGCTTAGGCAATTTATTTTTGAGTTTCTGTATAAGGCCCTCATGCCAAACTTTATCAAAATGGAAAATGGAAGATGAAGATGAAGACCTACTTGAAGAATCTAACTAAGATCTAAGAATAAATAATCGAGAAATATATAAAATAAACAACATAAACGCTTTCACACTCATAGCCCCAAACTAAGTTCGATGACTTGTGTCGTGGGTGCCGGAAATATTCTCATCACATACTTAATCACAACCAAAACCAGAAACACAAATTTTCCTTGGGGAGAAAACTTGTATTTCAGATGGGAATCGAACCCGATACCCCTGCTTAGAAGGCAAACGCCACCTAACTAAGCCAACGAGCAGTTCATATAGACTTAAACTGTGGCTACACTCCTTCCTGTTACGCATTAAAAGTGCATTCAACTATTATAGAAGATTTCGGAGAATGTGGTGATGCCTACCTACTACCCCATGGGATACTCACAGGAGTCTTTTCTTGCTAACCTATTGCTAACTGAATCACTCATCTTAAGGAAATTTCCGGATTGAGGAATGGCGGACTTCTGCGTGAAGATTAGTTGTCTTTCTACGTGCATTCGACAGGTTAGTGCCGCGGTGCTCCTCCGAACTTAGGATCTTACTATCCTAAGCCTCTATTGTAATTTGTTCTTTAATGTACAGTTTGCTTATATTTGGTCTGCAAACATTGTCTAATATATGTACCTATACACATAAGCCTCCCCACTTGTGACCAGATTAGAACTAACTCGGAAATTACGTTCAGGATAATCATGGATATGGTCCACTCGTCTCTTAAGTATTTAACGAAATAAACAAAGAAACATAAACAATAATTATTATTTAATTCGTAATAAATGTTGAATTTGTAGTTATTCAATACAATAAAATCATTATAATGTTAATATTGAAGTTGTGAGAAGAATACATTTTAAATATATTAACATAATATTGTGGCAATATTTTGATATAAAATTATAAAGCAATTACAAAAGTAAAGAAGTACAAAACTGTCATACAAACAACCTAAAAACAATGGTAAAAATTACATTTTCCAATTACAGAAAACAAAAGTAGACTTTATCGAAGCTTGTATAGAGGTTGAAATAAAAAGGACGGAAAATTACTTGCATTATAAATGTTTTTATACAAATAAAATATCTGTAAGCACACAATCATAATAGTGTCATAAATAAAGTAATTATTACATAATATATGATAAAACTCATTAAACTGAATAATCAAATGGGCAATTACAGTTTCAACCGTGTTTAAACTGATATTAATTGAAATTTTAAGAACACAAATATTATAATATATATATCTACAACAATACATTATATAACACGATGAGATTTATAAGATCAAATTCCGCATAATAAACTATATACATATTTTAAACTGACCTATGATGACATGTTCGGGTTTACATGATTCAATGTTACCAATGCATTGATATTTATAATAAAAAGTAAGCCTTTATATTATAGTTTGAACAACTATTTGCACTATAAAGCACATTTTAAAGAAGCTCAAAATCAAAGGGTTTTTAGTAGCTATTATCTAATATCTACCTTTACATCAGAACTCAATGGTACTAATATGTTTTTTTGTATGATTATCTGAATTACACACACTTTTACAATGTTCGAAATCAATATGACAATTAGAAAAACGTAAGAATTTACTGCCTGAATTTGTTTACATACTTTAATATGATAAAAAAAACTATATTCAACTGAAGCTAATTTAGGTCATGTAATATACAAAAACTTTAAGATATGCATCAATAGACTAATGAGATCACTTCGTTTATCAAACACCAAGAAAACATAAACGATCAATTCATCAACATTTTGCACCAACATGTTCACAACACACTGAATCTTGATGAGGTACAACATCATACGCGGGACGCGCGTTCAGTCAAAACCACTTTCCATTGGTGAAAGTCTTCAAAACAAAATATATTCACCAGGTATCGGGGCAGTACGCAATCAGTTGCGCCACTGAACAGGATTGCAAACAGCACTCTTCGGCTATTTGTCTTTTTACTCTCTCTTTAGAAAATATGGCTGCTCTCTTCCCTCGAAGCTTCGTCAAATTTTCCTTCGGCATATCATCTACAGCGATGGCGCCAGTGCAGAGTTGGAAAACAGCATTAGCCAGTCTTCTACTGCACAGTTCTGTGACCATTGAGCTTAGAGCTAGTGACTCTCCATGGACATTCGGCAGAAGAAATAAAGCGTATAGTATCCATTGAATTCTCAAATTTCTTCCCATCTTTTTTCCAATACGTCGTTGCTTGACTGCCGGAGAGAGACTAAAGCTTCCTGTCTAGAGTACGGTACAGTAAAGCGGAGCCAGAATAAATACACCCGATAACCTGTGTCATCGGTGACTACAAAACAACATAAGTTCAAAACAACAAGTCGGAGGGCCCCAAGTCAAGACGAGACTGTAACAATTCGATATTTATAGAACATTGATAATAAATGCTTTTAGAGGTTCGCTGCAGGTAGTGTACAAGAAACGTTGATCTCCATTTGCAATAAAGCACAATGGCCAACTCCCATACATAATTTTAGTTGAAGTAAAATAGCATCGTATATAGATAAAAAAATATCTTACGTAAGGCCGGTTGCCTTCTGAGCTTTATTTTAAAAGAATTTTCGTTTTAGAAGGCCTAGTTATAGAGATATTAAACAAAACATATTTGTAGGTTATGGCTCGGCACACTTTGCCGATCTCTTTTTGAATACGCCAACAGTTCTGACAGTCGTGAATTCGTGATAAAAGCCCATTCCAAAGAGCCAACACTACGTTTGAGCCCAAGTTTTAGCTTTTTACTAGAATCGGACGAGAAAACAAACGTCGCAGTTTTGCCGCGAAAGTGAAAAAATGGCGTTGTTGATTTTGTATAATTTCCAAAACCTGTTATTCTTTGACTGTTAATGTGTAATAATGGTAAATTATTAACCGTTAATACTTAGCAAACGTGCACTTTAACTGTGACTTGTGACTAGGACTTTTAATATGAAATAAACTTGAATTATTACTTGATACTGGCTAAACTCACTAGATTGCGAAGCTAATATTAAAAGAAAAAAAAATAAACGTCAAAAGTGAAAACGTCATTCATACCACAGTTTGGTATTGCCATGACATTTGCTTTTTCACCTTAATGTCGACTGCAATCGCAACCGCAGCTGTTTTTAGAAAACCTGTGAATGACAGACGGATTCTAGGCAGCTGATGGTTCATACATAATAAGCCTGAAAAGTACTACTTATCAGTTACCAATTACCATAGTATTTTTTGTTTTATGCATACATCATAAGCATTAGCATTACGGCTTAGGAATATAGAGATGAGAATGCACTAGGGTAAGACAATAGACATGGTAACATCTTATTATATAACCACAGCATAGACAAAAACAGAAAAATTAAAAATGGTTAAAAGTAATCGTTTTGTTTCTTTCAATGTGTATTTTTTTACCTGGCTTCGTCTGCTTTTTCTGTTGTATAAGTAAATCTTTGTAATTTATTTGAGTGAATTACGTTAATTTCACATTTAAATACGATTAAACATAGGCCAAATAAAATTTCGCCATTGTTCTTTGGTCCTGTACAGACACATTGGACTTTAACATATTTAATAAAAAAAATCGGCACATTATCTTACTATATTCTCGTAGATGTAATTGAATTGTTACATTTTATACAATATTTTTTATTGCAAGTTTTATCTCTTATTAGATTTTATTATACAAAAAATAAATTAATTTGTCTGTTATATTATATTCATATTACTTACTTCAATAATCTTTAGCAGATATTAGTAGCATTAATTCGTTTCAGAATCAAAGATATATATCGTGATCACCCCCAATTTCTATAACTTTAAGAAACCCCTTTGGTGGCGCGAGTAAAATCGCTGGCGTGTAAATAGCCCACCATTTACGTATTAATATTTTTAATGATAGCGGTAAATTATTTTGAACATTGGCAAAAATCAGTAGGGATACACGAATCAATTTACAGTGTTTATTTAAGCTCACGTACCTTAGACTGCTTCGAAACCGCCTCCGGAGCTCCCCAAGAAAGGAACTACAGCAAACTGTATGTATGCCTAAGCGCACACACACAACTCCACGTCGCGCCGGCCGGCGAGTTTGAATCCGAGAATATCCGAGAGTGTACGAGGCACGGAACACTAATCCTGATCACAGATGACGCGGTCGATCACAATAGACACGATGAAGTTCTTATTTCAAGTCCTGGTTAATTAAATGATAATTATTTAATTAGTTTTCTACGTCACAAATTCAATAGCGGAGCGTTTCTTGTCAACCACACGGATCAGGTGACACACACGACTGAAGTTTCTCCTTTTTAAGTCTGTGAAGTTAGTCGCGAGTGCAAAAAATGTCACTCGATACAACTAGCGCCATCTCTAGGATCGTCCTTGAACGATCTCTAACAGTGGTCAGCAGAGAGCCCAATACACTGTAAATGCATTCAAACATCCAAAGATTCTTGCCAATATGAATATTAGGTATATAACGTGAAGTATTTATTTACAGATGTATAATTTACATTTATTTTTTATATTATAAAAGGCAAAGACGCTTCACCATGCACCCCGCCTTGGAAGAGCGCAAGATCTTTCAAAAGAAACAGTAAGAGTTATTAGATTCTACTCGTTTATATTATGAAATAATCTAAAAATCAATGAACTTTATGTCTGATCAGGCGTGAATGTTAATTATTTAAGTAATTGTAACTTAATCCTCATAATGCGGAATACTTATATAAGCGCGTAGATATATAAATAATAAATAATAATAAATATTTTACGAATATACATTTATTGTGTCGGAATGGGATATAGTTTGACGATAGGGCGTTTAAAACTACCTGAACTGGTCTTGACCGTGGCAACACGAACAATACCGTCGGTGCCTTTATAAACTTCGGTAATAACCCCTAAAGGCCAGTTTAGAGGAGCTAAATTATCCTGCCCAACGAGTACTACAGTCCCGATTTCAACCGGTTTATCCGGAGTAGCCCACTTTTGCCTTACTTGCAACGTATGCAAATACTCTAAGCGCCATTTTTTCCAAAAGGATTGGACCATGCTGTCCAAAAGTTCTTTGCGTTGTACAAGACTGATGCGCTGATCAGAAAGATCGGCAGTGGGTAAGTATTGCAGGGGAGACGACATTAAAAAATGGGCGGGAGTTATCACCTCTGGATGTGGATCAGAAGATACGACATTCAGAGGGCGCGAATTAAGAATACACTCTATTTGCGTCAATACGGTTTGTAATTCCTCATATGTTAGAAGCTGACTACCTATCACCCTGTACATATGAGTTTTCAAACTCTTAATGTTCGATTCCCACATTGCTCCAAAATGAGGAGCTCTAGGAGGAATCATTTTCCAGTCAATGCGTCGGGTCATCAACTCCTCTGAGAGTGACGAATTGAAACTAGAGTTCAATAAAAAAGTATATAGCTCATCCAATTGAGCTTTAGCACCAACGAAAGTGGTGGAATTATCAGAGTAAAGACAGGATACTGGTCCGCGGCGGGAAATAAAGCGTTTAAAGGCGTCTACAAAAGCCGAAGAATTTAATGAAGTTACCAACTCAACATGCACAGCGTGGGTAACCAGGCATACAAACAGACAGACATACGCCTTCTGCGCGTGTTGACCTCTACGGCGGGTAAGCGTTATGCGTATGGGACCCGCATAATCTACTCCTGTGTGAGCAAAGGCTTTCGCTTCTGAAACACGATACGCAGGAAGATCTGCCATCATGGGAGTGGGATGCGACGGATTCACCTTAAAACACGTATTACATTTACGAAATTGAGACCTGACGACAGTTCTGGCATCTAATATCCAGAAACGCTGTCGTAAAATCGACATGAGAAGTCCAGGGCCAGTATGACAGTTCACGACATGGTAATGTCGTATGATAAGATCAACGATATGATCGCGTTTAGGAAGTAGGACTGGGTACTTGGCATCAAATGGAAGATTTGACTTAGAAAGTCTTCCGCCAACCCGCAAAATATCCTCTTCATCTAAGAAGACAGCCAAGCGTTGCAGCTTCATGGATGGCATTTTTTTATTTTTAATGCACTTTATGTCATCTGCAAAATGAACTGATTGCACGGCGCGGACCATAGCACGTTCCGCGGCTGTCAATGCCTGAACAGACCGTGGCACGATGTTATTTTTCGGTCGTGCGAATCTCAGGATGTATGAGATGACACGCAGCAATTTGTCCCAAGACGAAATGCGTTGCGCCAACTCACATAAAAGCGGTTGTTCCGATTGAGAAGTCACTGTCAACACATTTGTCTTGTGCTCAGGAAGGTTACTGCAGTCAGTCGGCGAAAATGGCTTGATTGGCCATTCTTCAGGAGCGGAATGTATCCACGATAAGGCAATAGTCGAATCGGAGAATGCATACACTCCTGCAATAGGAACGCGTGCAGCGTAAGAGTCATGGACAACCTTCACTAACTTAGACATAAGCACAGCAGCACATAACTCAAGACGTGCAAGAGTCGTGACTTTAGTCGGTGAGACCTTTGACTTTGCGCAAAGTAAGCGGACTATGATGCCAGCAGGGTAGGTACAGTGTAAAAAGATCACACAACCCATGCCATTTAAACTAGCATCACAAAAGCTAACGAGATTCACAATGCAGTCAATATTTACACCTACATGGCGCGGAATCCGTAAGGTATCAAGCAAGGGAAATTCTTGCACAAGGGCGGAAAAGCGGACAACAATATTTTCCGGAGCGGGATCGTCCCAGCCACTGTTACTCAACCACAACTCTTTAATGAGCAATTTGGCATAGAGAATGACTGGAGCGACCAAACCCAGAACATCGAATAATCGTGCAACTACGGAGAGTATATTTCTCTTAGTGCATTTGTCGGTTATTACAGCGGAAGTGAAGAAAAAGTTATCTTCAGAAGATTCCCAGGAAAGACCTAAGATCTTCGCGGAAATATTGCCTTCGTCAAAATCGAGGGATTTGCGGTGCGAATCAGGAAGACTACTTAAGAGAGCTGGTGAGTTGCTAGACCATTTCACCAGATCAAAATCACCCGATCTGAACATATTTATTAGGTCTTGTGACAGCTGCATATCGGTTTGTTCATTATGTGCAGAATATACCAGATCATCCATATAGAGACTGGATTCTGCAATTTTTGCAGCGTCAGGATAGTGTGGACTCATGTCGGAAGCCAGCTGTCGCACAGTGCGCATAGCTATATAGGGGCTCGACTTGAGTCCAAACGGTAAGCGTTTGAAGACAAAAGTACGCACTTGTTCGTTCTCATTGAAACGAAACAAGATGCGTAAGTATTTACGCTGGTCCACGGGTACACCTATGCGTAAGTACATTTGTTTTATGTCAGCGTTCATCGCGACAGGAAACAAGCGGAATTGCAAAAGCAATAAAAACAGATCAGCTTGCAAATTAGGTCCTATATGCAACACGTCATTTAAAGACAAACCTGTGTGAGTTTTCGAACTTGCATCTAACACTATACGCGGCATCGGCTTATCAGGTCGCACGACCGCATGGTGAGGTATGTAGTAGCCTCCACCAGAAATTTCGGTTTCATCGACAGAGCTAAGATAACCATTATCGATATATTCTCGAATGACCTGGTTGTAATTTTCCCTCAAATCGGGTGACTGGCGAAATTTTCTTTCTAGTGCCATAAATCGGCGAAGAGCAACAGCATGTGAATTGCCGAGTTCAGATGGATCCTTGCTGAATGGCAGCGATACCGTGTAGCGACCGACATCATCACGCGTCACTGATGACGTGAAAATATTTTCGCACTCCGTCTCTTCGGGTGACAACAAACGCATCGTAGGTACTTCTTCGAGTTCCCAAAACTTCTGTACTTGATCGTTCAGCGCGAGCGCGGTGAAAGAAGCGGTAGGTATGGTGTCATTACGCGGATAATCTCCCATCAGAACGTAACCAAAAGTGGTTAGAAGTGCAGGTGGAAGTCGCAGACCAAAGTCAACCCGCTTCCCCAAATAAATGTACGGAAAGAGTTGGGCACCTATAATTGCCTGAATGTCTCCTGGAATATTCCAATTCAAATCTGCGAGCGGGAGGTCGTGGTAATCTATGTTACGATTCCATTCAATAAATTGCGACGGCAATTGATCTGTAATACACTCCACGACAAGAGCGTGTATGGTGTATTTCTGTTGCGGGTATATGCGGGATTCAATATCCAAATACACGTATCCAACAATTGGACGCGAAGTTGAGCCAACACCTTTGACAAAAGAATTACTCAAAGGTATTATCGGCAAGTTTAAAGCGCGGCAACATTCAGTCGTTACTAAATTGTTCATGCTACCATTATCAATTAAACATCTGATGATAGTTTTCGGACCTGTACTACCTTTAGAACGCGCGTACACCTGAGCGGTTGATAATAAAACAGTCGACTTCGGTTTTGTTTCGGCGGATAGAAGCACAGCGGCATTATGTGACGTAAGCGGTAGATTTAAAGCGGGTGAAGGCGCGCAATCAGTCGGCGGCGGCACCGGCGGCGGCACCGGCGGCGGCGGCGTTGTCGGCGACAGCACGGGAAAATTCGCATAAGCAGTGTGTACATTGTGTGTGTGATGTGAATGTTTCCGGCCCCCACGATACAAGTCTTCGAACTTAGTGTGGGGTTGTGAGTGTGAATGCGTTTGTACATGCGTATTATTATTTTGTTTCACAAAATGTAAAAGCGTATGGTGTCGTTTTCTACATAACTCGCAGACAGATGACGAATTACAGGTCGATAAATTATGCGTCATACTGAGACAGTTTACACATCCACTTTTGGATTTAATAAAATCATAACGAGATTTAGGATCGTGTGTATTTTTGAATTTAGCACAAGTATATAAATGTGTGTGAGCGGTTTCATTACAAAATGCGCAATGAGATATGGCGGGCGGGTATGAGTGCGAAGCAGAGGTTCCGGTAGCAACCATTGGTACCTCGCTCGCAACAAAGGATTTATGTGTGTTTGAGCGTGTGTTCCGTGACGTAGAAGCGGGCGGTTTATATAAATGTGTGTGAGCGGATTCATTACAAAATGCGCAATGAGATATGGCGGGCGGGTATGAGTGCGAAGCAGAGGTTCCGGTAGCAACCATTGGTACCTCGCTCGCAACAAAGGATTTATATGTGTTTGAGCGTGTGTTCCGTGACGTAGAAGCGGGCGGTTTATATGTGTTATTTGAATTACGCGGGTTTGAGTTCATGTACATGGTCGGATTCAAACGTCCTAAGATCTTAGCTTGATATTGAACGAAACTGATCAGCTGTTTTGTTGTAGGTATTTCAACATCTCTAACAGAAAGTTCAAAACATTGTGCGGTTTGAGTGTCTAATTTTCTAAGTGCGCAGTGCACGAGAATAAAATCCGTCAAATCCGAAACATGCAGCTGTTTGAGAGCAGAAATCGATGCCGAAAAATGATCGATAAATGAATCGAGACTAGCGGCAGTGTGAGTACACCCTTTTAAATCTAACACATTGTTGAGATAATGTGTTCCTAGAAGTCGCTTATCCTGGTATTTCTTGACTAAGCTATCCCAAATTATGCTGTACGTTTCCCCCGTTGGTACTATTCCAGAAATAACGGAATTTGCGGAATGACTCAATTTACTAAGTATTGAATGCGTTGCGAATTACTTAGACGCGTATTATCGTGAATATTTGCTTTAAAGGATTCATAAAACGCTGGCCAATTCTGTATTTTACCATCGAATTCCTTAATATGAAGCGGCTCCAATTTAAACACAGAAGCACTATCACTACGCAGCGGTGATACATTAGCGTGGTTATTCATCTTATTTCTAACGCGTTTCACTCTTGTAAACAATTCGTCAAACGACTCCAAACAACCAAAATCGGGACTCGCGGAAGGGTTTGACATTAAGGTAATCTCATTAATTTTATCTACAATAGATTCAAAATTATTATGAAGGTCATCCATAGTTTCTGTTTCAGACATAAAGTTTTCATTCGACCTTGAACTCTCGAAAGAAGTGATGTTTTTAGACATATTAAACAAATGATTCATACGTTTAAATAACAACTCTTTCTTTTCTCCTAAAATGATCAACATCGTATCTGAACTTGGTTTCGACATGTTCGGTTATCGTTATGCTAATAATTTATGCACGAATAAACTACTAAATGTTTGTTTACAAACAACAAATGCGGGCGAAAACAAGTAGGTAAGTTAGCGGGCGGTTTATACTATAGGTAGTTATAAGCGGAGTGAATTGCACATAGCAACGAACGGGCGATACTATGAAATGTTTATGGTTAATAACTCAAAGCAAAAGGTAATTAACACTGGACTATCCGGCTCGAAGGACCAAAATTATGGTGGCGCGAGTAAAATCGCTGGCGTGTAAATAGCCCACCATTTACGTATTAATATTTTTAATGATAGCGGTAAATTATTTTGAACATTGGCAAAAATCAGTAGGGATACACGAATCAATTTACAGTGTTTATTTAAGCTCACGTACCTTAGACTGCTTCGAAACCGCCTCCGGAGCTCCCCAAGAAAGGAACTACAGCAAACTGTATGTATGCCTAAGCGCACACACACAACTCCACGTCGCGCCGGCCGGCGAGTTTGAATCCGAGAATATCCGAGAGTGTACGAGGCACGGAACACTAATCCTGATCACAGATGACGCGGTCGATCACAATAGACACGATGAAGTTCTTATTTCAAGTCCTGGTTAATTAGATGATAATTATTTAATTAGTTTTCTACGTCACAAATTCAATAGCGGAGCGTTTCTTGTCAACCACACGGATCAGGTGACACACACGACTGAAGTTTCTCCTTTTTAAGTCTGTGAAGTTAGTCGCGAGTGCAAAAAATGTCACTCGATACAACTAGCGCCATCTCTAGGGTCGTCCTTGAACGATCTCTAACAGTGGTCAGCAGAGAGCCCAATACACTGTAAATGCATTCAAACATCCAAAGATTCTTGCCAATATGAATATTAGGTATATAACGTGAAGTATTTATTCACAGATGTATAATTTACATTTATTTTTTATATTATAAAAGGCAAAGACGCTTCACCACCCTTTCTTAAAAACTATTAACATTTGATATGATATGCTAAAATATTCGCCTCAAATTATTTCTTCATATTTTGACAGTACGGAACTCTCTTATGGTGCAAGTCAAGCTCGCATTTGACCTATGAAGGGCAGTATTTTTACCGACTTCCCAAAAAAAGAGAAAGTACTTAAGTAGACTGTATTTTTTTTTATATATGTTACCTCGTTACTTCTCTTCACGTGAGCCGATTTCGATTTTTTTTTAGTTTGAAAGATGTTGCTCTCCATTTGATCCCATATAAATTTGATCAAGATCTGATCAGTAGTTCTTGAAATATCGTCAATAATGCGTATTCTGTGGACTACTTTGACGATTTTTTTGACTGACTTCAAAAGTTACCTCATAAGTTCATAACTAACACACACACTAACTACATAAAAATTTTTGAAATCGGTTGACGTGGAAAGAAGTTATGAGGTAACACACATGAAAAAAATACAGTCGGCTTGAGTACCTCCTCCATTTTTGGGAAGTCGGTAAAAACTTAATCGAAACTACTAAGACATAATCTTTTCTTTGTTTCTTTCTTCATAATTTGAACTCGCTCGTTGGCTTAATTGGGTGGCGTTCGCCTTTTAAGCAAGGGTTCGATTCCCGGCGGGAACACAAGTTTTATCCCCAAGGAAAATTTGTGTTTCTAGTTCTGGTTGTGATTGTGTGTGTGATGTGAATGTTTCCGGCACCCACGACACAAGTTATCTAACTTAGTTTGCGGCTGTGAGTGTGAAAGCGTATATGTTTAAGCGTTTATAATATCTATGCGTGGTTATTAAGCCACACACCTACTCTTCTATAAGTAGAATAAGTAATTAATTTCAACTTGATACATCGAATTCATATTATTTCTAAAAAAACGATTTTAAATGCAGACTGGTAACAAAGCAATTTATGAGTATTTGGGGTTCCGAGTAGTTATTGCGATTATACCTATTTCAAGTCAATAAAGTTTAGTCAAAGATGTAGCAGCTAAACGTGGGTTTGTCTCCCATCTCTATGAGTCTAGTTTAGTAGGAGATGAGGAATTTACTTGTATATCTACAAATATTACGTAATTTCATGCAAAGATGCAATGGCAACTAAGACCAATAAATTGAGCACTTGTCTTGAACCAACAAATTGTAGACGCATCTAGTATGTATCTAGTATATATCTAGTACCTATATCTATAAATTGATTAATTATTTTTTTTGCATTTTAACTACATACACAACTAACAACAAAGTATAATTAATTATCTAAAGAACCCTTCTCCTCATTTTTATTTCTTACTTGTTATAAAAACGCGTTATCTACAGTATTGTTTTTCTGTAACAAATGGCCCAAAAATCTCAATGACGCGGCACGTGCCGAGTACTTGTTTTGCTAAGGAGTGAATTGTTAAAGTGGTTATTTTACATGTTTTATATACCTAACATTATGACGATGAATGCGAAAGACACATACTTGTGATTAATAATAATACTACAACGGCTGTTCATCGTTTGGAATTCATAAAATATCCCCAACTTATTTTGTCGCATAGATTCCTTTTGGAATTTTCGTCACACTATCATAACAATTAAGAAATGCTGAAGTATTGTAATATGTTCTAAATACATCTTCAACGGCTTTAGCGGATTTTAATGAAAGACATGGCTGTATCAATTTTAGGATAGCTCCAATCGATGCAGCCATTTATTGATAGCCGACATTGACATTATATAAGCCTAATCCCGAAAAATATATTAAATAAAGTTTCATTCTTTAACCTATATATTTCGGGTGCACTCATAATCTATTTGGATTTGACTAGGATACGAACTTATTACACAAGTTTGTAGAAAGGTACTACTAATATGGAAATATTTACTTGTACATAGTTAAATTATCCAGAAAAAGTGCACTGTGCATTGATGCAAACTTTTTTCAAGTAACTGAATTGACGATTATTCCCCGCCATAGAAGTCTTTGAACTTAATGTAAGGGTTAATGTAACTTAATGCATATTAATTCGCATCACTAATTAGTTATTCAAATATAACAATTATATTTATGCCATTCCACGAATTGGATATTACAATTATTAATAGAAATAATTATAGAGCCGAAACCAGGTCACTCTCTCGTCGACTGATAAATATTTCACAATGATAAGCAATTGTATGTATTGACATCAATTATAATTAGCAAATGTTATTCAAATGAAGGACACAAATCACGCTGTTTACTACATTTAAACACTCATGTTATTAATTATTACTGTTTTATTATTATGCATATCTATTGTTACGAAGACATTGTTATTTTAGCGCCGACGCCGACCTAATGTGATAACAATATACAAAATAAATTATACCTACCCAGCGCTATTTATTTGTTTGTCGGTAATACTTATAAAAGAGTGTAAATAATAGTCTACAAGACAGGTCAAATAATAATGTTTAGTTCGATGACATAAATATTTGGTTAATGACCAAGAGTCGACACAAACAAAATAATATTTGGGTTTGCTGCATTACAATCTGTTTTGAGTATATAAATACCCAAGCATTGTAGTTTTTGTTTAGAAAGCAGTGGGAAATTCCAGGAATTTATCTTTGTAATTTATTCTCATAGTACATTAAGTACTGTTTATATAGAGAGCAGTTATATTAGTGGCTGTACCTATATTTATTATACGAAGCAGTAGCTATAGGTAGAGATGGGAGTTGGCGCGACAGAGAGATTAAGCCTTGAATTTTGGCATGCCTCATGGCTGAAGGCTTCTAAATGAAGAAGTAACAATTGTCGATCTAGTCATCAACAAAACGTAATAGCTGCTACACCCTCGACGCATTTGGTTCGAATGTGCACAAACGCGGGTGCGTCGCTTTCCGTGCAGCGGAGCCCGTGCCCGCGTCCCTGCGCGCCGTCCGTTTGATCTAAATTCGTCCAGTTAGAGGAGCTATACAATAGTGTAGTAATTATTTAAAACGAGAGTAGACATTTTTTTTATAAAGTATAAATGAAGTTATTGTGAGCCCACACTATGTACCTATCGCTATGATATGAGTAAGAGAACCTACCTTGAACACCCATTTGACAGTTTGCAAAATAATCAATGGATTCTTCACTCAATGTAATAATAAGTTTAACCGAAAGGTTATTTGACCTGCCTGCCTAACATCAACATTTTTTTTATTTAAGTTATGCAAACGTTTGACCGCTATCACACCTGATGGTACCTAAGCGACGTTGCGGTCGACGATGGAGCAACCTAGAAGATGCCTATTCACTCGCGACTTGTACACTACCATATTGTATTTATCAGGATACACAGACTCAGGTTAGGAATTCCATTCTTTTCCATTATTTTTGTATAATTAACATGGAGCCAAAACCTTCCTTGATAATGTTTGATGCGAGTCACCGGAGCTTCGTTCGTTGATTAAGTAGGGTCAGCACGTGGAGTTGAGGTCGGCTCTGAGGCTACGTGCTATCAAGACTAGCTTGGTAACTCTACATTGTCATGGTACACTCATACGTGAACAAGATTCTTTACTGTAGGTACCTCAAATCTAATATCGTACCTTTTACGATATTCGATTTTTTATACATTGCAATATTAATATCAGCTTATGCGTGACGGCGGCAAGAGGCCTGATGGAATGACGCTATTTTCTTGGAAGATAGGACGACCATTAGTGTGGGATGCAACTTGTGTCGATACACTGGCGCCGTCTCACCTTCCAGAGACTAATGTTCAAGCTGGCGGGGCTGCAAACAAAACAGAAAACATCAAACGGCGTAAATATTTCAACATTGATAGAGGTTATATGTTCGTACCGTTTGAGGTAGAAAATTTGGGTCCGTGGGGACCGAGCGCACACGAAATTTTCAAATATATATCCAAACGTTTGGTTAAGGCGACAAGTGACCAGAATGCTGGCTCTTATTTAGCATAAAAAAATTGCATCGCTATTCAACGTGGAAACATAGCCAATATTCTGGGCACTATTGCTTCTGCAAGCGGTTCACAAATATTTTGAGTGCTATTTGTTTCCCTTTTTGTAATCATACTGACATTGTTATTATCATTTATTACAGTCTTACTTATCCTTTTAATTTTTAATCAATTGCTTAGCTACAGTTTAACAAAAAAATCACTTATAAACGCGAATTAGCGAAAGATCGTTAAGTAATGCTTAAATAGTTGTCAAAATTAAACACCGCCATTGCCAAGTTTAAGCCTTGCTAAAAGGCCAGATGGCGGGATTTATTTCTTTCAATAATAAATATGTTTAAGTAAGGTGCCAAATTGTTTACTTTTTTTCTTTTAATTTTGGCTTTGCAATCTTGTGCATTTAGCCAGTGTAAATTAATAATATATTTCAAGTGTATTTCATATTAAAAGTCCTAGTCATAAGTCACAGTCAAAGTCAAGTAAAAGAGTCAAGGTCCAGTCATAGTCAAGTCTTGCCCTAGTAAAGTGGTAGAAACTTTACTAGAACTTCTATTGGAGTTTTGGAGCGAAGGCGAAAATCACGTTTTTCAACTTGGTATAATTTTTCTACAATTATGCACGTTTACTAAGTATAAACGGTTAATAATCCACCATTATTGTTAAGAACTTTCTTTTATTGCAATTAACACTATTTAAAATTAACTATTTATTACACATTAACAATCGAAAAATCACAGGTTTTGGAAAATTATACAAAATCAACTACGCAATTTTTTCACTTTCGCGGAAAAACTCAATTGTTTACTTCGACAACAGGTGACATTTTAATGTCACCTGTCTTTCATTTTCATTTCAACAGATTAAAATAACACATTTTTGATAGCTGTATTCGTATAATATCAATTTTAGTCGACTATTTTGGTTCAATCATGCAAATATCGATTATTTTCGATTCTCTGTGCGTTTCTCAACTAAACAGCGCTAACTAATGTTTATGAGTGAAAAAAGCGAATCATTTATTATGGGTTTAAGAGCTGCTTAACTAAGAGGTGGCTAAGCATTTTATAAGTAAGAGTGACTAAAGAATAAATACGGTATTCTTATATATCAGGTACAAACCATCTATAGGCATTTTTATTCTCCCATCCTGCACTCCTAAAATACTTCCCTACATTTTAGTGTCGCGAATGTCGTCACCGCTTGATGTAGAGCGCAATATATCCCTGAGACATTTCTGGCATGCACACTCCAGATAACAATATATATGTAAGTACATATAATATATTGTTCGTCTAATTGGTTCTGAGTACGGGCTATAGAATGAATAAAATTCTAGTTGAAAACTTGTGCACTTTTCTGAACAGGTGACGATACTATGTGGGTTTTGGAATTTGTAATTTTTGTGGCTATAATAAACTTGGGCCATCAGTTTTGCCCTCTCTCATGTACTTAGTAAGAGAGAGTGCATGTAGACTTGGACAGAATAGTAATCTCTTTTTATTAGTCAATGGTATTATTCAGTTATTCGTTTGTAAATACAAGAGTATAATAATATTTTTTCAGATACAGTGAAGTAAAAAAATCATTAGACGGTCTGGTATATGCAATAATATAATTTTTGCTTAGCGTTGTTGAATTTTTACAACAGCTAACTGAGCGTTAATTTTAATTAAATTTCTGTATTCTATTTACATGTAATCTTTCTTATTGAATGCTATGTTAAAGAAGATAAAAATGGGAAAAAAGCTACGAGACTATTCCCGTGATGGACGAACTCTTAACATACAAGAGAGAAGACAGACTTGAATCGCAGTAGGTTTTAATTTTATTAAATATTATATTACTTTGGTCCATTGACTTGATCGTCAGTGCCGATTTTACTGTTTTAGTTTTTTTACATACATATAACCCTTTGCAATCTCAATATGTAAAAACTTAATCGAAACTACTAAGACATAATCTTTTCTTCGTTTCTTTCTTCAAAATTTGAACTGCCTGTTGACTCAGTTGGGTGAGCATTCACCTTCTAAGCAGGGGTATCAGTTTCGATTCCTGACGGGAACACAATTTTTCTCCCGAAGGAGAATTTTTGTTTCTGGTTCTGGTTGTGATTGTGTGTGTGATGTGAATGTTTCCGGCATCCACGACACAATTCACGGACTAAATGTTGGGCTGTGAGCGTGAAAGTGTTTAATTAAGATGACCATTTATGAAAGAGACCAGTAGACAAACAGATGAATAAATCGTTTACATTTGCGGCGGTGTTTCCATGACCTAGTGGTAAAACAGTCTTACAGAAGAAAGTGCTATACCTCGCAACTTTGCACAGTAAGTTCTTCTTGCTGCCATCTCGGTTGCTGAGGAATCAATGGCATACGGAGACAAATGTAAAAAAAAAAAAGAATCTGACTATTTTTATAGTCAGATTCTTTTTTTTTTAGTATGACTCATATAAAGTGGTTAAATAAAATGTGTCGACCCATTTGGTGCAGTGGACAGGTCTCTGATCTCTACGCCGTGGGTCCTAGGTTCGATTCCCGGCACAAATTCCTTCCCAAGGGATATTTGTGCTCCTGGTTCAGGGTATAATGTGTGTGTAATGTGAATGGTTCCGGCACCCACGATAAAAGTCTTTAACTTAGTGTGAATGTGAATGCGTTTGTTTGTATTTGTATGTTTTACGAAGCACAAACAATAATCTACTTTGCCCATCCAACAGGAATATATAGTTTACTAGTCGTGTCCGGCGGCTTTCAAGTTAAAAAGTAACCTATGTGTTAATCTATGTACATTTCAAATTTCATGCAAATCCGTTCAGCCGTTAAAGTGTGAAGAGGGAACGAACATACTTACACACTTGCACACTTACACACAAACTTTCAGATTTATAATATTAGTAGGATAGGATTTAAGTTATATTGTATACTAGCCCTGTCACTCGGCTTCGCCCGCTATTTTTTGTATTAAAAAGTTGCCTATTTGTTAATCCTACTTGTAAGCTATGTACATTTCAAATTTCATACAAAACCGTGCAGCCGTTAAAGCGTGAAGAGGGAACAAACATACTTACACACCTACATATTAACACACACACATACACACAAACTTTCTGATATATAATACTAGCCGTGCCTTGGAGCTTCGCCCACTATTATCAAGTTAAAAAGTACCCTATATGTTAATCCTAGGTAAAAGCTATGTACATTCCAAATTTCATCCAAATCCGTTCAGCGGTTAAAGCGTGAAGAGGGAACAAACATACTTACAAACTTACACACTTGCACACACACTTACACACAAACTTTTGGATTTATTATATTATATTAAGTAGGATTAGTAGGATGTTAGTACAGATTAAGTTGAAACTGAAAATAGAATAGTATTGGTTAATAAAATAGAAAAGTTTTGTACCATTGATACAAGGAGAAAACAGCTTTGCAAAGGCACCGAAAAGATCGGGACTGAATCGGGAACACTTAAACTTTTGTTATTTTTTAATAGAGATTGTCTCGAATTTTGTTATTAAATTTTATGTTACTAAGCGTAGTTATTAGTTTGTTTGATTTACAAACACGCGCAGAAAGGACTTTAGCACGATCGTAGACAGTCTAATAATAACAAATGAATATCAGGGAGTCGTAACTGATATCAATTTTATGCCACAAATAATTCACTCAAATACAGAGTGATTAACACTATTGATTGTATAGTTTACTGTATTTTAAGAGTTAGAGTTTGTAATTTAAAAATAGGGCTTCCACACTCACAGCCCTAAATTAAATTTGATTTATTTTTTACTCAGTATTGATGATAACTCAAAAACTAGAGATCATATCTTGATCAAATTAATGAGTCCACATGAAAAGCACCAGCTTTCAAATAAAAAAATAATCATCAAAATCGGCGCACAACGAAAGAGGTTATGAGGTAACTTTTGAAGTAGTTTAAAAACGAGAACATCGTCAATGGAGTCCACAGAATACGCATTATTGAGGATAATTCAAAAACTATTAGTCAGATCTTGATCAAATTTAAATGGGACTAATTGGAAAGCAACATCTATCAAACAAAAAAATAATCTAAATCGGTTTACGTGGAACGAAGTTATGAGGTAACAAATAAAAAAAATAAAAATACACCTTGAGTACCTGCTCCTTTGGAGTCGGTAAAAAAGACCATAATAATATATTTACACAATAATGTTTGCGATTCACTTACATATTCGTTTTTTTTTTTCCTAATAAAAGGCTATAATTATTTTTACTTACAGTTTTAAACGTAACAATATTTGACTTCGCTCAGTCTTCAGTTCGCTTTTCATGTGGACTCATTAATTTGATCAAGATATGATCTCTAGTTTTTAAGTTATCATCAATACTGAGTATTTAATACATGAAATATGATCAAGATTCCGAAGATAAAGCGGTGACGTCGGTTTTTTTAAGCTTTGCTTGCGTTTGATTATATAAGCTTTGCTTGCGTATAATTATTTAAGCTTTGTTCGCGTTTAATTATATTATGGTGACTACATTAACAATTGGTTACAAAATATCAAAGCGAAACTCATATATTCATCAGTGTCTTTTCAGACTTTTATTAGTATTAAAATTCATTACAAAAGCTTAGATGCAAATTGCTCCGCTCAAATTCGTCTTTCATAAAACTGAGAACACTTTATACCAGAGAAACTTTGTAAGACTTGAAATATCATTCAAAAAGGAATGATTTGCAAACTTTCGAGCTACAAAATGGAATACTTGTTAACTACCTGAAAAAGGAATTACTAAGGGAATAAAGAGCGATACCGAAGACGTTCGTTGACTGCTTCGACCGGTTGCAAACTTCTTACTTTGTTTTCTTTTAAATTTCTCGTAAGTTCTAGTCAGCTTTAATAGCTTGGAAAACGCTGTCTTTCTGTTTAAACTTAACTTAGTTTGAACTCAACGAGGTTCAACATAATAAGCGCCGGACCCGCAAGTTGATGGAAAAGCTTCGGAGCTTTGTGCATTTTCATTTTGCACGTCTTATGCAACGATATAACATTGAGTTAGCAGTTTAGAACTTATTTTAAAAATAAGAATTAAACCAGGGTAATGTTCATGTTCTATACTCGTAACTGGAAAGATATAAATAGCACACAAACGTAACGCGTTTTTGGTATTGTAGGGAATATTAACCGATATGAAAAGACTCATAAATGTAGGAGAAGCGAAATATGTGTGTCAGGATCGTAGCAGGTGGAGAGGTCTTGTCTCTGCCTACCCCAATGGGAAAGAGTAGTAAATATTAAAAATGCTGCAGGAGACTATGGACTCATTTTTACCGTTCACAAAAAAGGAGGAGGTACTCAAGTCGACTGTATTTTTTTGATGTGCATAAAAAACATACAGTATCTTATTTCCACGTGAACCGATTTCAATTTTTTTTTTTGTTTGTAAGATGCTGTTTTCTAATTGGTCCCATTTAAATTTGATCAAGATCTCAAATATCGTCAATAATGCGATTCTGTGGACTACATTGACGATTTTCTCGTTTTTAACCGACTTCAAAAGTTACCTCATAACTTCTTTCGTTGTGTTGTATTACAAAAGCATTACATTAATCAATCATCTCCATACAACCTGCATAAAGACAACAAAAGGCATTCAAAAACTTCATGTCTCTTCCCAGCAAAGTACATTTCAAGTTACTAAGGATATTTTTATGATGTCCCCCAGGAGCGGCATTTTAATGAGGGCTTTAGAAGGGACCCCAAACGATGAGTTATTGTCATCCCTCGAATCCCGTTGATCACTGCGCAGTCTCTCACTTTGTCATCTCGGAGTCATTTTTGTTAAGCTTTATAAGATTTTTATGAAGATTATTTGGGGTGGGTACATTTTCTTATCAGTGAGCCGTGACTTTATAGTTCATGACCCAAAAGATTGTAGTACGATATCAATCTATTTATATATTTCTTTCCGATGTAAATTGTTGAAGTATTTTTGAATGTCGTTAGCACCAATATCAATCGATTTGTGAGTAATATTATTTTATTTCATAACTTATAGGCTCACGTTTGACTCTAAGGGACTTGATATACAAAGTGCCTTGTATATACGCGCGCCTATAGCGCTATGTATATTTCGTTATACTAGAGTCTATACAACATTTTGGCAGCGCGGGGGGAAGCGTTGACGGCGCACGCCCGCCTCGCGCCCGCCGCTCGGCCTCGCGCCCTGGCGCTTTGTATATCAAGGTCCCTTAGGCGCCATACATTTTAATTTCATAGCGCCCGGGCCGCGCGCCCGCGGCGCTTTGTATATCAAGACGTTTTTAACCGACTTCAAATGTTACTTCATAACTTCTTTCTTTGTGCGCCGATTTTGATGATTTTTTTTTATTTGAAAGCTGGTTCTTTGCATGTGGTCCCATTTAAATTTGGTCAAGATCTGATCACTTTCACGTTTTTGTCAATAATGCGTGTTTGACTTGTTATCTACATTCGGCTTTTTATGATTTACTAGTGATTTGCCCCGGCTTTGGTTGGCCCGGATGCAATTCCGGTGGATTAAAACCTTTTTACATACAAATTTTGCCCTGACAATTACAAACACTACAAAAAAAGAACTAGCCAAATCAGTCAAGCCATTTGACTATCGCAGAACGGTTGGTTTTTATATAGCTACTAGCTGGCTCGGCGAACTTCGTACCGCCAATAAAAGTTGTCTGAACTTATCTTTATAAATAATAGAACCTGGATGACCGAGCAATGCACTGTTTTTTTTTTTGGTAAATGACGTTTTCTAAAAATGAAACCTAGCTAGATCGAATTATCGCCCCACAAACCCCCATGGTATACTAAATTACATGAAAATCGCTGGCCCCGTTTCTAAAGTTAAGATTATATATATTCATATATAATGTGTAACAGAAACGTGTAATAATATTCAAGTCACACATCTAGCTAAACGTATGGAGTCTTACAGGAACTTCTGAATTCGCGGCAGCACCATTAATATTGAGTTATGATGAATTAAAGTTTAAAAAAAATATGTCATTTGCAACCCTATTTCATCAGCTACCGTTCTACACCACATAGCCTTTGGACCTAGACGTCTGACAGTAGTGGCCATAACAAAGGTCAAGGTCACGCGCCACAGATGTAATCGTAGGGTTGGCAAAAATATATTTTTTTTTTTGTACAGAACAAATATCTCTGATTGCCGCACATGTAACTGTAGGGTTGTCAAAAGTATTTTTAAAATATAATTTTTAACTTTTGTACGGAAAAAAAATTGTCCGATTTCGAGTTTCGTTTTCTGGCAGACGATTCCTGGCACGATACACATACACACCACCAATTATTACTACCCCTTTTTGTTACAGGTTGTATACAAGAATTGCTCGTTTAAAGGTATAAGATATAATATTGTCAACTGGTGAGACAGTGATCAAACGCTATATTACATAAAAACAAATATTTTTTATTGTCTTTCCGTTTCTTTTACGATTATTTGATAAAACTCTTTGTTGAGACATTTTCTCTATAGAAGAAGTACACATTGCAAATTTTCTTAATGCTAGTGCGCTTGCTCTAATCTTACTAATAAAGATTTCAGTTTATGTTTAGTGCTGGAACAGTCCTATTAAAATTCTAGCTTAGCATGTATGCCGGAGCATTATCTGCACAGAGCAAGTGGCAAATAAACTCAAAATAATACATACGTTATATTATTTATCACAGTACAGAGTTTGCTATTTGTTAAATAGTTTTCGAAAATGTAGTCGACGATGGTGGACGTTTGCCTGTCTGTTTGCTATTACTCTATCATATTTCATACTATGGCCGTGTCTTGGTATAATTTGATTAGCAATCAAATTATAACGTGATTAGGTTCCTACTAATAGGTGAAATATCGATCAAAGTACCTGTACCATGTAGTACCTCCTTGATACACATGTATTATTTTAACTATTTAGCTAATCATACATTTACTCGAAAAGGTTTCTAGTGCGTTAGTTTGGATTTGGAGTACTCGTTCCATTCTTGCAACAAGCGAAAGTAGACACAAACAAATGAAAGTTGATAAAAACAAGTAAATATGTTTTTGTCATAGGCCGTCGATGTATTTACAGGCTCAAAAATATCTAGAGTAGTAGCCTTATCACAGACGTTTTATACGGTTATGAGAAAAACAAAAACTTGTTTACTCAAGAAAAAACACTCACTTTTTTACAAATTTAAATTGCACTCCACGTATCTAGTGTATGTGACTTTATTTAACCATTCACTATTTTAGAAGACACACAAATAGGAGAAACAAAATATTATATAGTGTAATAATATAGGAGAAACAAATAATGTACCTAGTGTATACTTCGCTAAACGAAACTGAACTAGTTTATAAGAAAAGTGGTGGCATTCTATCAAGATTGTATTTTTTGAAATTATTATTGGATTATAAAATATTTTAACAACAGCAGACGTTTCTTCACTCACATTTCACCACAAAACCTCAGAATACAGAAAGAACCACAAAACATGCACCTGTTCACGAGCATTTTTTTTTTTTTTTTTTTTGACAGGCTAGTATTTGACCTTTATCTCACCTGATGGTAAGTGACGATGTGATCGAAGCTGGTAAACACACTAGACCTGGAATACGCAGGCTCTCATAACTTGTGAATAGCCATCTTAATCTTTTATACAAGAAATCGAATTTCAAAAGAAATGGTAAAATTTGTTTTATAAACAAAAATTTTATCCAAGATAAAATTTAAAATAACAACCCAATTTTAGTATTCAACAAATTTACTGCAAGTCCCGGCCGATAATAAACGAGTACCGCATTTACTGCATTAAATTTATCAGCCCCAAACATTCCTGACTGTACCCAATAATCGCCTGATAATGATTTACGTAAACACACTGCGGCATTTACTCAGATTAGATATAAAACGATTAGGTATCATTGGGACAATTCGTTATCAATGTATCAGTTTGATCAATACGCATCCGCTGACCTTGGGTCGTTTGAAAATGTTGCTAATGAGTTAATAGTTCAGTATTCATATTCTTTTTGGAACTATAGCTTCTGTGGATTATTATTTAAATTAGCTTCAATTGTAGATAATTTAATAGTGATGGATTTGGGTAAAACTTCTACTGGGTCGACCAATCATCGTATGTATTGCAAGCTTCCTTTATATAATGTGATACTATACAGTTATTATTAAATACACATTAAAAGCACGGACTTGTAAATTATAATTATGGACAGCCAATTTAAATACTTTTGGTTAGGCAAGGGAATTGCCTACAAGCTAATATGTCCCATCTAAATAAATATACAAAATAAATACAGTCAAATTGAGTACCTCCTCCTTTATTGTGAAGTCGGTAAAAAACCAACTTGACCGTTTATATTTTGTTAATTTTGTCAAAAAGCGCTTAATCAATTTCGATAAAATTTATATGGGGCCGCCTCTGAAGTATGATCTACCAAACAAAAAAAGAATCATCAAAATCGATTCATAATCGGCGGAATAATAGCGTGATATAAATAAAAAACAGTCTACAGTCGAATTGAGAAGCTCTACCTTTGTGAAACTGGTCTTGACAAAGAAACTGCAAGAACTTGGACATAAAATTTCTTTCAAACCAATCGTTGAGTGACGTGATCTGGCACTCAGTCAAAAAAACTTTCACGTTAACTCACTTATCAGTCTGCACCCCTTTCACTTGCATAGAGCCGCTCCAAAAAAGGTATAGAAACGTATGCAATATAAGTTGGAGACCAAATGAGCGCATTGCGGGAACTGGCTTTTCGCATAAGGAGTATATCCAATGCACGGAGGGTACCAAATTGATTTTCATTATCCTACCAATATCCGCAGTGTATTTATAAACGGACACAATTTAATTTATTGTAATCCAGCTAGTTTAACTGATGCATCTTCGTGCTCTTGTTGGTCTATTCTTAACAAAAGAGCTGCAAAACATCTGCCATTTCATATAATAAATGTTCGAGATACGTGTATCTAATTGATACGTTGGGTTAATTCATTTATTGAGTTGTTCAAGATAAAAGTGAACAGGTATTTACTGAGCATGCTGCTTCATTATAAACCGCATCGACGCTTTCCATCAATTGAGATTGTGGTCAAACGCTGGCTAAGTTACAAAAAAAACATAGCCTTATCAAGGGAAATATTAAGGCTAGAAACGTTTTGTGGGAATCACTGTGGTTAACAGTTATGACCCATTTTTCTAACGTCTTAATTGCTGAATGGTAAGAATAACGAAACGATCATCTGAAAGTGCGTCACGTGGCAACTGAAGCAGGTGTATGTAGACTAGTGTTGGAGTGTACGTCAGTTAGTGTATGAAATTATTCGAATTCTAACATATATCTAAGAATATTATATAAAAAAAGAGCTTACCAACTCGAATCTAATCAAAACAATTACAGGTAAAAATAAGGTCGTTGTGAAGGCCTTCTGATTTTAACTGATATAAACAGGGTGCAGGGACAGTTTCAGTACGACTTGCTAGAGCCCCAAGATAATATACAAAATAAAGCAAAATCTGGTCGCTCCTATTAATACAACATCCTCTTTTTTTGAAGTCGAGTAAGAGTTGTGTAAGCATTTTATTACTATCTCTATTGCCAAGTTGAATAAATTATTTTCAATTATTGGTACAATCTTTTTTATTTAACAATTAATATACTAAATACTTTAGCCCATAGCGCCGCAGTCTCTACAATATAAAAAAATTACTATGTCGGCCCAGAATAATCAGAGTAATATTGATTGAAGATAACTAAAAAAAACGCTTCGAATACTTAGCCTGCTCTTTTGAAAGCCAGTTAAAGAAGAGTTATTCATTGGATACTTTACATCATTCCAACGAGCTGAAACCAAACAGCTACCAATATATAAATGTGTAACATATTAAAAATAACAAATAAGAAACTACAAAATTTTCAACACCGCACCCCCACCTAAATTCAAGCCCATTCTTCGACCTGAAAACAAAACAAGCAAGTATTTTCTACTGCAGCTACGACCGGTGTTATAGCTAGTCCACTGGTCAACGTCGGCCCTACGCGACCTTGCGCGGAAATAGACACACCGCCACTGTCGCCAACTACCGTCAACTGCTCAGTCTTATCACTGAAAATGGCTGTACGATTACGCTCTAATCACTCCACATTGAGCACTAATCGAAAACTCTTTAGCATGTTAAACATTAACAAGTGTACGATTTGTACGGACTAGTGTTTAGAATTGTGTTGATTTCTGGCTGGTGTTTTTCAGTATGTCGTCTGTGTCGTCGCCGGCTGGGAAGAAAAGTTAGTTATTAATAGTGATTTTGTGTTATTTGTGGATGCGATTTTGTTGTTGATGTGATCAGTGTTGTGGTTTTGATGGTTACTGTTGGTATATTGAAGTGGTCATGGTAACATATTTTTATACTAGAACAAGGGTTCAAACTTTCAAGTTTTTTATATAGTGATTTGTCTAATGTGTGAGCTCATAAAGGATAATATTAAGAATATTAGGTATTTATAACGTATAACATAATCATGGTAGTTTATCAGCGTTATGATCAGTAGATCGAAAGACATTTTAGGAATGCTACTCTAGCTAGTCTCCATTGTACTGTAGTATATTCCTAGTTTATCACTCACAAGTAGAAAAAATCTTTCGTCTGGCACAAAAAACATTTGGAGTGCAGTTACATATTTTTGAGAGTCCCATGCTAAGCTTGGCGTGCTTACCCTTGACCTCATTATCACTTACCAACCGATGAGAGTGGTAAAACGTGGGTTAAATGGTAGCCTATAATATTAAAAAATAATCCAAATAGGTTCACAAACAAATATCCGTATTATTTTCTCAAATCAATTTCATTCAAATATAATGTTGATCCCAGGACCCCGCGCAGAGGGCAGATGTTTGCCCACTGCGCTGATGTGTCGTCAAGTAGGTGGGTTCCCAACTAGCCACACCAATCGAGTCACACTGTTATGGGCAGGCGTGATGCTTACCACCAGGCGAACGTCCCGCTCGTCTCGTAGCTCAATTTCATAAAAAAAAAACTCGACACGGACTCGTTATGATTTTTTCCCATCGAATTACACTATTACTGGTTGCAACTCTTTTTTTCCGGAAGGATCCCCAACAGGTCACACTCACTGTGTCAGTGTGACTCGTTGAGAAGAATAGTCCCAACCAGTAACTGGTTAGGAAGCATTTTTAATCCACTAAAAAAGTAAACTTCTCATTAATTAATCATGATTGTTTTGTTGGATTTTAACATCATAATGGAATCTCTTTTCATTCTTTAAATCCCTTGTAAAAATGCTATATTAATAATAGGTGATCCGTCTGAACAATAGTTTTGGTTAGCGTTGCTATGCAGACTAAACACCTGTTGTCTAACATTCATGACCGCAGTATTGTGCTATGGACACAGTTTACAAATAGTTACTACAAGAAAAGCAATTTGAATACTCACGATCGATATAGCTACAATATCGATCGGTTCATACGAAGAAAGTTATGAGTTGCTCCATGAAAATTTAATGAATAATAGTTAATTATGGGGCCAGCCTGTCAGGGTCAAAAGTAATTACACGAATAGTTCGAACGCTTTCTATGAAATTTCTTAATAAAGCAAAAATCTGAATTCAGTGCACACCGTTCTGGCAGAAGGAATTTTTAATATCGAGTAGAAAAACTCTTTTAACAAAGGCCATCGAATTTCTCAGCTAAAGCTTTAATATCTTCAAGTAAATTAAGGCTTACAATACCATTCCTCTTCGAAAAAGATTGTAAAAGTAAATAATAAATAATGTAATGTCTAGATTGGTGTTCACGACAAATTATAACTATTATTAATTATTATAAGTATAGATTATTGTTTACCATCTAGAATAAAAATGTATTTGTCTAATATTGTGCATAAAGAGGGCTCTTAGATTTGTTAGTTGTGGACACAAGTGTCTTTAATCACACTAATATTATAAATCCGAAAGTTTGTGTTAAGTGTATATGTTTGTTTTCTTTTCACGCTGTAACGGATTTGGATGAAATTTTTAGCATTAACACATAGGCTACGTAACTTGATAAACGCGGGCGAAGCTGTGGGTCAAGGCTAGTATTCAAATAATTAAAAATGCTTTTTCTATTTTTCCAGTTGTGCTAAGCACGCTATTAGAAACGGACCACTACGAGAGCCTTATCAAGGAACTGACATGTACAAAATGTAACAAATACATGAAACCACCCATCCACCTATGTGTGGATGGCCACAGCACCTGCGGACCCTGCTTTGAGAAGAGTTACGAATGCCATATTTGCCAGGTCAGTAATCCGTATAGTAAAAGAATGTCATTGTTTTGTTCAGCCACATCAGTGTGTCTCTTTTCAATTGTAATGTACTTTAGAGTAGATTACCTCAATTATGTCTCTAAATATTTATATTTAGATGCAGCGATGTCAACATCGCCATCATATAGCTAATCCTACTAATATTATAAATACGAAGCTTTGTTACAACTACTTATGATAGATTACTAAGGCATATTTTTTTATGCAAGGTAGGCAAGCATTTGACCCCTATCTCACTTGATGGAAAGTGAAGATTCGGCCCAAGAAGATGTACATGAAACAGATTGAAGATGCCTGCAAAGAAGATACCTATTCACTCTATTATGGCTATAAAGGAAAAGAGCCGTTTCGGGTAATGTTTATAAAGTGTTGATGTGCTACATAAACCTATTATAATAAGTATATAGAGTCGAATTTATCTTTAGATTTATTTTGGAAATTGAGTTCAACTTTCAACAACACTAGGTAGATTTTGACCATGCACAATGCTCTTCTTCAAGATGTTGGTTATAACGAAGCGACATTTTCGTCTCGATCTAAACATGTTAATATTTTGTTATAATTTCAGTAGATATACCTCATGAATCAATTGATCTAGCAAATAAATAATTAAAACTGTAATGCTCTTTCTTCTCTAATTTTTCAGAAAGAGTTCTCTCCGATCAGACCTGCAGTACTGGAATCATTGGCGAACAAAGTGTTGTTCCCTTGCACAAACGCTGGCTGCCCGAAGCACGCAACATTGCCGTTTTTAGAAAAGCATGCTCCTCATTGCCAGTATAGGATCATCAACTGCTTTATGGCAAGAGTTTATGGTATGTCTATTATTAACGCTTTCACACTAACAGTCCCACACAGTGGGTACCGGATACATTCACATCACACACACAATTACAACCGCTTAGTTTAGATACTTCTGCTTAGAAGGCGAACATTCATCCAACTAAGCTAACGTACATTTTTTTAGTTTTTTATCTACTAGAAACATATATCTATACCTATATCTTAAATAAATGAATAATGACAAAACGGGATCATGGTCTAATTAACATGAATAATAAACAGATGAAATAACAGAATGTCATTATTGGAAAAACATATTTTTTGTGACTGAATTTACTATAAATAATTAAACGCAAGCAAAGCTTAAATAATTAAACGCAAACAAAGTCTAAAAAAACCGACTTCACCGCTTTATCATCAGAACCTTGATCCACCAGCTTTCAAATAAAAAAAGAATCATCAAATTCGGCTCACAACGAAAGAAGTTGTAAGGTAACTTTTGAAGTCGGGTAAACCAGAACATCGTCAAAGTACGCATTATTCGTCACAAAATAGACATTATTGACGATATTTCAAGAACTACTAATCAGATCTTGATCAAATTTAAATGGGACCAATTAGAAAGCACCATCTTACAAACTAAATAAAAATTTTCGAAATCGGATCGCGTGGAGAGAAGTTATGAGGTAATACACATAAAAAAATTATACAATCAACTTGAGTTCCTCCTCCTTTTTTGGGAAGTCGGTAAAAAATGGTAATTTGGTCAAATTTATGATTAAGTATACTTGTACATCACATTAATATTATGATAAACCTAAAAAAAAAGTTGTGTTTGTATGTGTATATGTTTTCTTATTATTATGCAATGGCTAAACGTATTTGAAAATAATATGTAATGGGTATAGTTTATACTCAGTGTTACCACATTACACTTTTTTAAACACTGGTGAAGCTTCGGGGAATATTTTGTCTTCCACAGTTTTATCCATGCGTCAAATTTCGAATCGTTTTGTGCTTTTTCGATTTCAAAGCGGTAATGTGAAGACTCTATTTGTTGAGTCACAGACTGAAGAACAAAAGACCGATTCTTTGAAGCGTGAGAATCCGAAATCTGAATTACTTTGTGACATATAAAATAACCAATCCATGAATAATACATTTTATACCCAACTCTACCTTCTACGTATAAAAAGTAGAGTTTGCTTAAATTATTCAATAATTACGTAACTGTTCGTTTCGTTAAATGTTGAAAGAATTTATATTTATCCAAAACACGTCAAAAGGATTATTTTTTATCTTTAATCCCTTAAATCACGAACTTCACTGTTATCGTTATCTTTGAGATATTTATTATTAGTTAATCGGCTTATAAAAACGGATATGATGGGAAGTATTATTATAATATTATTATATACTTTTTTTTATTTGGATGGACTGAATTCAATAATTTAAACGCAAGCAAAGCTTAATAAAAACCGACTTCACCGCTTTATCTTCGGAACTTTGATTAGATAAGATGTACTAACCTATGTTAAAACGTTATCGTTTGACCACTATCTCACATGAAAAATGTTTTAGAAGAGTGTCAAACTTTTTATCTCTGACATGCTAGCGTTCGCCCACAATTTTATTTTTGTTTCTTTTTAACCGACTCCAAAAAATGGAGAGATTCTCAATTCGAATGTATTTTTATTAGTTCAATTTAAATAAGCAAAGATTAAATAACTAAACGTAAGCAAAGTTTAAAAAAAACCGACTTCACCGCTTTATCTTCGGAACCTTGATCAGATTCAACGTATTAAACACGTATTATTGACAATATTTCAAGAACTACTGATCAGATCTTGATCAAATTTAAATGGGACCTATCGGAGAGCATGTTGCTTTCCGATTGGTCCCATTTGAATTTGAAACAAAAAATAATAATTTCAAAATCGTTTCACGTGGAACGAAGTTATGAAGTACACATAAAAAAATACAGTCGACTTGAGTACCTTCTCCTTTTTGGTGAAGTCGGTAGAAAATGTCAAAACAGTAGAATTTTTGTAATGAGTTAGTTTGAGTTATTTGTTAATGCCTGCTGATTGAAATTGCACGCATTTGTCCGCTTTCTTGGAATAAACCTACCTATAGTTACCTGGTTCACTCTTAAATACCCCCAAATTATACCGTTCGTGGGCAGAGCGTTTCATTCCTTCGCTATTCGAATGATGTTGAACTCATAAAGTCATTTCTGAATACACCATCTTTAGTCCAGTATCAGTTAACCTAAATATCAGTAAACCTAAGTCACCTAAAATAAGTTATCAGTAAACCCATATACAAGAAGTTAATCTTATATTGATGGTGGTGAACATTGTGATAAAATGTATCCGGTAATAGGGAATTTGCTAATTCTTACTTCACTTCTGTACCGAAATCGAATTTTCATTTATATGTTCAAGAAGTAGAACCTGTTACCAAGCTTTAAGGTGTTTCGGCAGCTATACTTGAGATCCAGTCCCATTCCAGGCGCAGTGTGCTTATCTCCCTCTATCTTATGATCGCTAGCTTTAAGCTTACTGGTGTTATAGTGGTCAAACAAGATAAATAGGAAAATCCTATGACCTTCAATTCTAAACGAAGTTTAAGAAGATGACTTAAGAAGCAATAAGGGAGAGGTTTAAAATTCTGTGCCACCAAAAATCAGTAGGTAGGTACAATAATTCATTATTTGCTAATAACACAAGCCCGTGGAAGCATTCGTAACAGCGACCGACAGACTGTGGCCTTCTTTAATAACAGTAATACATCATCAGTTTAAGCTTTTGTAATACTCTCAATACCCGTGTCACACTTTCATTTGTAGATTAAATATATCCCTTGTGTTATAAGAACTTTTGTTCAACAGAAATTAAACCTTGCCAACAAACTCCTAACTATATAATGAATTACCCTATATTACCTCTACAGTTTATAAACAACTAAAGTACCAGATTACCGTTCCCCAGGGGAGTGCAAATGGGAGGGCAGAGCGGGCGAGTGGATGGACCACTGTTTCGTGAACCACAAGGAAAGGGTCACTGACCTGCCCTTCATCACGGTGAAAGACCGATGGAACGCCAAGAGGACAGAACCGGTGCTGAACTATTTCCTGCTCAGGTGTTATGAGAAGATTTTTAACGTGTATCAGATTT
This sequence comes from Lomographa bimaculata, assembly GCA_948107665.1. NCBI lineage: Eukaryota > Metazoa > Arthropoda > Insecta > Lepidoptera > Geometridae > Lomographa > Lomographa bimaculata. The sequence goes on from OX403598.1 coordinate 8,484,915, forward strand.
ATGATAAGAAAGGAGGTTAGTGTATATACCTAAAATGAAGTACCTGTTCATTTTGTTTATGTCTGATAAGCTAACGTTTTACCAATATCTAGACTAATGGTAAGCGATGATGAGGTCTAGGATCGTAAACACGCTCGGTCTAGAATGACTAACTCTCATGGAAAGCTGGCGGAAAATCATTTTTGGTGATTATGGCCAAAGATTTGTGTACCTGAGGGTACGGGAACGTACAAGGTTTTTACAAGCTAGCCATGCGAGCTTGCGAAAATGCACCACCATGGATTACGTCACGATGTTACCTTCACCGCAAGATTAAGCCCGTCGTAGGATTGAAAACCATGACCCAATCGGTGTTAAGGTTTTGACGACGGTGCCATCGTAGTTTATACTAAAATATCATGTTGTTTCGTGAACTACAAAGAATATGGAGCTCACCTTTCATCACCGTGAAAAAATAATTGTTTTATAAATTGGTTTATGATTATTCCCGACTTCGCCACTGTCGCGTCTAGAAGTTCCGATCAGACATTCTTGATTATTTTTTGTATCGGCAGACAATAACGTACAGTCGATAATTCGCAACTAATATTTCGTAGCGTAAATTTAATCATCTAGTTCACACTACTCATATACCTACTCCTTTGAGCCCGTGTAGGTATATACATTTAAAACACTATTATCTACACTTAAACACGATTAATCACTAACCTGATATGTTTAAACATTTTAATGAATTTAATTATCTAGTATTAGTAAAAATGGAACCGACTTCATTTGTTTGGAGCAGGCTTCCTGTTCTATCACGATTGTCTTGTGTCTTTATTAAAAGAGCATAACGACGACGGGTCTCTATGTTTAGTAACTTTGGTAAGCCCGGATTTGGTTTAAATGTTTATAATGATCTTGAATTTGTTTATACGTAAGACAATATTGACTTTACCATTTCTTATTGTTATCAGTATAAATTTGTTTATCAAGCTTTAGTAGGTTAACATTAAAGTTTATAACTGCTATTTTACAAATACTAAACCTCCTACTATTATCACACGACCTATACCTACATCAGATAAAAGCTCCAAGTAGTTATCCATTGTAAATTTTAATCAACACTTTTCCATCTTCACTTTCCATCAGGTGAGATAGTTGTAAAGTATTTGCCTATGTGGTATTAAAAAAACAAAAGAGTGTGAGTTAACTCGCGATAGTAGTGAAACTTATAAAGGAGTCTACTTTTTATAGTTGTCTATGTCGTTATACATTTTCGATTCAAAAAACAAATTTACACGTCCCAAAAGAAGTTTCACTTAAAAAAAACACATTTAAACATTGTTTATTCTTTTCTAGGCAGAATGATGTGGACCGTACTCGTAAACGACGACCATGCGGAGCGCTATTATTTTGAAATCGATCTATTTCTGCCAAATTTACCCAGCAAAAGGATTGTTTACAGGTAAAGTATAGGATATCGTAAACATACAAGTATTTGAGAACTTCAAGGGTGTGTTATTTAGTTGTTACGATACGATATTATCAACATATACGCCTTTAAACAGAGAGTTTAAAAGAGATATTAAAATAGTGTGTATTAATATTATTTATTATTATTATTTGTTTATAATGTCCTTCCTACTTTGAGAGGATTGAATCCCAAAATGGCTCTATTAAAAGCCATCTTTAATGGCTTTAATTATGAAAAAAAAGGCGATTTTTGGTTACGCAATTTAATGACACGCGTGCAATTGTCAACACAAATACAATATGTTAAATCAGTTTATTCTTCTTAAGAATTCGTGAGCTATTTTAGTCCATAGCTATCCGGGATTGGATAGTCATTTATTTTGTACTTTTAATGAGCTTAATTTATGTATGCAATTCTAGTTTGGTTTTAGTAAAAATATAAATAGGCTAGACTGTAGAGTGGACTAAAAAAAAGTAGATGGTAAAATTTATTATATTAACTATTTTTTTCCTGTGCCATTCGGTTACGTGATATATTGCTTCTAGTTATAGTCTCTTCTTCAAACTAGTAATAGGGTTTTCTAGGAATATGGTTTACCCAGTGCAATGCGCATTCAGCTATACTTCAATTAATTCTATTTATTATTATATATATTATTAATTCAATTAATAATATATGTTAAAATATACGTCTATACAGTTCGACGACATGAACAGTTATTATCATATTTAGGGAGGAACAATTTCCAAAACACAGGGAACCCTAGTGTGACATTCAGGGATCATCTACCTATGTCTATGGTGATACAGTATCTAATTCTTTTTTTTATTAAAGGACAAAAAGAGACAAAACCTCACGGACAAAATACTTAAGGCTGGTCGGCCTTAAGTTTTTTTTCCAGTAAACCATTGTATTATTATTATATCTGACTGATATCGTTACTTATAAATCCCAACTGTCTGAAGTCTGAAGACGCCGAGATATTTCCATCGCGATTCTCCCGCTGGTAAATGATGCCGTATCGCTTACGAACTTTGTTTGAAAATATTTATTTCTCTTGGGAGCATACAAATTTTATTGTGCAATTTGGAAAAAAAGTTTGCTCGTTTACGTTGTTTTTCTCGCAGTGTGTTATTATTTTTAAATTTATCTCTGTCTTCGCTCGTTATTTTTTCGAAGCTGGAACGAGATATAATTTCAAAAAAGTTTTAACTTTATATGCAGCAAGTTTAATATTTTTTTACTAATATTTATTTTGGTCGTAGGTATGTGATATGTTTAACCTACGTCGTTTGAGTCGATGGTATAAAGAAACGAGGCCTGCTAATGGTAGAACGCAAACAAATATTTACGATGTTTTAGGTATTGTGTGTTTTGACGATTCACGATTCTATTTCTGACGAGTCAGCCATGTTATCTCAGTCTTACTTCAATCACTTATCTGGGAAATTTGATTGCATAATGGAGGCATAAACCGTATGTAAAAACAAATAAACGAGTTCACACTCACAGAAAAAATTAAATATTTGTGCTGTGGATTCCGGAAACACTCACATGACAGACACGCATTTTTTTTAATATAGTGAATATATATATACGGCATTTATATGTATTGGTCCTGCCGGAAATATGAGCTATCCTAGAATGAGTTAGCTAGTTACCTACAAAACTGCCTACTAATATTTACCTATAATATAATCATAATATTATATTAAGCATTATTTCATTTATTTGCAGGCGCCCATGTAAATGTGAAAAGGACGCAGATTTCCTAGAACACACACAGAACGTGTACATTCCAGTCGAAAACGTATTCTCTATGCTTGACGAAGAGGAGTCTATGAACTTTATTGTCAGGATCGGTAAGAAAAGTTATTAATTGTTTGTACATCGAACTAATAAGATTAATAAGTATATCGTACTACGTATACACATAGTAATTTGTTTCACGAAAGGTCATATGTACGATGAGAGATTGTTATTTTATATCATTATTATAAAAAACTGACACAATGAAAGCACAGTGATATATTAGAGATAAAAATAACACCTATATAGTCTGGTTATGTAACCGATTGTAGTTTGATATAAGTTTTAGATATGGTTATTCACAGCTCAATAACGTCATTTAAACCATAAGCACTATGATAACAGATTACTCTTATATCCAGGGCTTGATAAATATCCCGAAAATGATGTGTACAATATATAATATATTTAACTAAAAACTAAGTATTACAATATTTATAAATTGACGAGGAAAACACTAAAGCAGTATTATGTTATTATTATTTAATTGTAAGTCAATATTTAAATGAAATGGTAGAATACATTCCATTAAAATTAAAGTTTATAATTAGTACGAGTATATATAATAATAGTTACTTAATATTTCTTATTGATTTTCAGGTGAAGTCGAAAACCTACCGCTGTTGGATACTCCTGCTGAAAGTGAGAGCCTGATTCTGTTGACCAACGATGAAGAAAAATAATTTGAAAAAATAAAATTAAAACATGAATTATTTAATAATGAAGAAAAATAATTAATTAATCATAAAGAAAAACAGGCTTTCAGTGATATGATGCAAAATAAATTAGAAAAGTTTCGCATTTAACATTTTTTATTGAATTTAAGACTGGTATTGATTTCCAACTTTACCATACGTGGGAACGATTCAGAATACTTGACAACAGCAATTAAATTCTTAAATTCTTCTGGAAAAAATCATCACCTGCCAGATACTTGCGCAATGCAGCGCTCCCATTTAGGTAGTAATTTATTGTTATTTTTTGTTTTTTATTTGAAAAAAGAATAGGAAAAATACTTTACCGAGTTCCTTGCCAGGTTCTTCTCGAGATGGTTGTAATCTACATCTGGCAGTAGACTAACTTTCATGAGTGCCTCTATGGCTTCCATAATATCCTCTAATAGAAACGGCAGACAGACAAAGCTTCTGCTGGCATGGTACAATTTTATTATTTTATTACTTATATACTTTTATTATTTTAATATATACTATTAAAATTCTGAATAATCCCAATCCCAAGACATCAATTCGAAGAGGATCAGGAACAGTACTCCAAATAAATTCCTTCATTGATTTTCTAATTTAATTATCTTGGAAAACGTCCGGCAAAGCGGCTTAATTGAAAAATTAAAGGTGCCCGTTGACTTTAATTAAACTCAAAGTCGTATTCGCAGCGAATAGCATGAAAAATATTATTTTTTGGTAATTTACAAATAAGTTTGTAGCGCTCAAGAACATACTCTCTTGAGTACTGCTTATTAAGTGTCACTTGAGCGATGCAAGTAGGTTAAGTTTAGTGATACGTTGTTAAGGTAACGGAATAAGATAGGGTAGCTTATAAAGTGGTATTAGGTACCCATTTTGGTACCTCCTAACTTTATAACAATGTAGTTAGCATTTAATTAATGGGTTAATATAGCAAGTACAGCTACTGTGCCCTAGCTGACTCACCCGTCGTCGCTTTTAGGTAGGTATGATTCTGGTTCCGTATACTTGTGTGTGTGAATGTGAATGTTGCCGGCATATGTGATACAAGTGTTTGAACTCAGATCTAGTTTTGTGAGTAAAGCCCCTTTTTTCGTTTTATAGTAAAAGTGAGATTTATAACAATAAAATTGAAACACTGTTCAGAATTAATTCATAAACGCGATTTAGCGTTAAGTAATGCTTAAATAGTTGTCAAAATTAAACACCGCCATTGCCTTGTTTAAAACTTATTAAGAGGCAAGATGACGGGTCTTATATCTTTAAGTATTAAATGTGTCAAAACTGATTGCGTAACGCGCAAAATTGTTTACTTCGACAACCGTTGAATGTCACCTGTCTTTGATTTTCATTTCAATAGATTAATAAAACCATATTTTTGACAGCTGTATTCGTATAATTTCACTTTTAGTCGACTATTTTGGTTATAATCTATGACGATCGTGTAATTTTCGATTATTTTCGATTCTCTGTGCGTTTCTCAGCTAAGCGGCGCCTAACTAATATTTATAAGTGAAGAAAAGTTAATCATTGATTATGGGCTTAAGAGCTGCTTAACTAAGAGGTGGCTAAGCATTGCTTAGCGACATTTTTATAAGTAAGACTGCTAGACTACTAAATGTACGTACATAATTTCAACAATATATTTTTAGAACATAGATATTTCGTCTCATACAGTAATATCGACTCTATCATACCTTATATCGACTAACTGCGGCTCACTGAAATAAAAATATATAGATATTTGAAATCGATCTCGTTCAAACCATTAAACTTTAGCTGTTCGATAGAAAATATCGGAAATAGCAAAATATTCCTTTGAAAACTATTCTTTCTTCCTTCAGACATCATTTGCGAAGCGATTTTTTTCCTCAATTTCACATTGTTGTGAATAGCAAACAACTTCGCATGTAATGTGAAGTTTTTTTTGTAACCAGTAAATGTAGGCAGTTATTGGAATCTAACCTAAATAAGCAGACAGATATTATTACAGTCCTTCGAGTACAAAACATGGATGTATTGAAATATTTTTATCAAAGTTTACCGATAGATAAATTATTTGGGTTTTCAACGTTTACCTACAGAAGTAAATACAAAATTGTTTGAAAATACTAATACGTACTGTTTTACATTTTGAATATATGTTAAATCATAATGAGAGACATAAGTAGCAAAAAGGATGGGCCTGCCGCAATTTTTTAAATTAACTGGCGTTTCTATTTAATTAGTCTTATATCTATATCTATATCTATATCACCTGCTGTAATTTTGCGAATCTGGCAATAGAATCATTAACTTTCATGAGTGCCTCTTTGGGGCCCATGTAAATAAACGATTTTGATTTTGATTTTGACCTGTGATACGGCGTCTAGTAAGATTAGCCAAAGCTTCTCTGCCACACGGCTATTTTGAGTTATTATTTGTCAAAAGATTACAGCAGTAGGAGTGCTTGAGGTCGTTCACTTTCTCACATGCTGCTGTTAGTACTTGATGATCAGATAGATGCTAAGCTTGAAATGAGAAGTGACTCTTAAGGGTAGCACTTTGTGGTACTTGACGACTATGCTTACCACGGTGCATTATGGTAACTTGCGCCTGTCCATTAGAAGATAATAAAACACTACCACTATGGATTTACAAAACATAACATAAGGGGATGTTTTAAAAAAATACATATAACATAAACATAAACATAAACGCTTTCACACTCACAGCCCCGCACTAAGTTCGATGACTTGTGTCGCTGGTGCCGGAAACATTCACATCACATATACAATCACAACCAGAACCAGGAGCAGAAATTTTCCTTGGGGAGCAAACTTGTATTTCCGCCGGGAATCAAACCCGAACCTTAGAAGGCAAACGCCACCTGACTAAGCCAACGAGCAGTTCATCTCAGCATTTTACTTCATTGTTACCATTAAATATATAAGACCGATCTTTGAATCTTTTCGTGCATTCCAAAATATTGGAAGTAGACAACATACAAGAACTTACATCTTCGGCCGCATCATCACTTTCCATCAGGTGAGATAGTGGTCAAATGCTTGCCTATCGGGTATAAAAAAAAACTGACAGTACCTATGTAAATGAGTGCTAAACTTCTCTGATCCGTGCGTGTATCCCCAGCGTGCACTGGTTTATCAGATAACTAGTGACGTGGTGTAAGCGAAAACCCGTACCGTTTGAAAATTCAGGACAATTCAGGCGCGGGGTATAAATGGCTTGGGGCGGAGACGGTCCGTTCTACGAACAAGTACTATTTTAAATCTATGCTTTTGGTTTCAGATTCTGTACTTTGTAGATAAACATCATTATCTCTAGTACCTTTAGCTGTAATAAAGGATCGGTCTGTGTTTCCCAATAAGTATAATCTGGGAGGGTTAAACAGGTATCTTATAGGCAAACGTGCTCCATCGTCGTCCGCATCTTCACTTTCCATCAGCCCCCTGAATCATAACGTTTTGTTAACTAACCGAATTGTACGGTAACTGAGTTATCTTATGGTTCTGAATCAGGGGGCAGGTGAGATAGTGGTAAAACGTTTACCTATCATGAATAAAAAGTATATATAATTGTCTACTCTCTACAGAAACAGATATTTAATGTATCTATTAAATATATATATTAACAAAGAGTCACGTTTAATTGGCATATTGTACAAAAACCATTTTATGTCGCTGAAAATCGTAACGTAAATCATGCCACTGAATTATGAGAGCATGAAATTTATTACTTTAGCGTCCGCTTGCAAATTTTCAGAGCTGTAATTTTCTACACAATATTTTTGAAATTACAACTGTTTGAGCCGCTTTGAGCCGCTTTGCACGACTGGAGTATGGACATATGTAACATTTGTAGGTAACACAAGCAAAAACGTAAAAATAGCATAAACATAAACGCTTTCACACTCACAGCCCACACTAAGTTTTTTGGGTGAAAATATAAACTGATTTAGACGTCTTCAGCTCTTCCCACTTGGCGCAAAGCTTTCAAGTGAACTAACTAGTCGAAAGAAGTAGGTATTGATGAAACCTGAAATGATTAATTATGCCTAAGTTAATTATAAGATAACATAAAAACGTAAACGCTTTCACACTCACAGCCCACACTAAGACTTGTGTCGTGGGTGCCGGAAACATTTACATCATACACACAACCACAACCAGAATCAGAAACATAAGTATTCCTTGGGAAGAAAACTTGAGTTCTCGCCGGGAATCGAGCCCAATACCCCTGCTTAGGAGGCGAATGTCCACCCAACCAAAACGAAGGAGTACAACGTTACAGAGTATTTGATCTTAATTTTGTTTAAGTAACTGATATAATATCATGAAATTATTAATAAGAGCTAAACTGTTTGATGAATCGTAAGTATAAGTGTACGATGCTTATTCTTAATACAAATGCTGCTTTTAAAAAACTAAGGAAGAGAAAAAAGTGAAACTCGCACTAGAAAACTAAGCCCTATCAATATTTGATAAATTTCCGCAGATAATTTCATACATATGGGAGTCTAATTTCACACAATAAGTCAGTTTACAGAACCAATTAATATTTTTTTACGATTATATCGTCAGAACTTTTGACGAATTAAAAATAAAATATTATTTTATTTTGAATCAGCTCATAAAACATAATTAATCAAAGATAGAAGAAAGAGTGCTGCATTCAATTAAATTGAATCGGAGAGTCAATTCCCTTTTATATCTCTCCTCCGATATCTTACAAATGCCAAGATCCGCTCACGCTATCATCGCGTTAAATAAAACTATTTCACTAACTTTTATTCATAGTAATATGTTGTGAGAAAACCCATGATGCAAAGTGCTTGCATTTCTTTTACGGCCATTTACAAATGAAATCACAATATTTCCCGAAAAGTTGAGTTAAACATTCACGATATTTGGTCTACGCCGGAGCTCGGGAATTGAGCAATATTTATGCACGCGGTTTACGTTTGCCATTGGTTTATTTTTAAATAGTAGGGATCTTTTAAACACTTCTAGTGTAATTCCTCTTTTATTATTAGTATAGTAGGATATATATTATTTTGTAAAAGTACATGACAGATAATTCATTCTTTTTAATTATTAGAATCCAATAGAATATTGTCCAGAAACATGATGAATCGAACAAGCGCGTCTTCTTAGAATCAAGCCCAAGGAATAAGTAGCTACAAACCGTAGATATGTTTCCTGTGTGTATCTCGATGATCAAGCAATTATCATTCGCATGCACCCATAATTTTTTTTGCTCTTTAGATATTCGCATAACGCCTTACAGATAAGTAGAAAATATACCAACCCAACAAAAAAGTCTAAATAACATTTTGTACCTGTATTGTAAGTTATTTTTTTTGCAATTTTGTTTTCACTGTTAAAATTTTTCGTATAATTATCATTTTTAGTGGACAATTTTCTTTTAAAAGCGGCACTGCAATATTTATTTCTTAATGCAAATAAAGAAATTAATATTGCAGTTTAACTACTTACCAAAATAAATTACATGGTACATGTACATAAAAGTCATGATAATTTACAATCAGTCGAAGAAATTGAATCGAAATGGCTGATAGTACAGAAAAAATATCTATTTAGCGATAAAAAAAATGTGATCTTAAGTCTAACAAAGTGTTTATATACCACCCATCACCTGTATAATCACTTCCTTACAGATAAGGTATTCAAATTATAGTCTATTAAAGATTAAAAATAACTAGTTAGCTAGGCATAAACTCCAAACAAATCTTACTCACGTAATTTAAACGCAAGCAAAGCTTAAAAAAACCGACTTATATTTTGGTTTTGGCTTCGATAACATTTATATGGGACTACCTCTGAAGTGCACTCAAATTTCCATGGAGCGATGTCGACTAAAAATATAATTTTAATTTTTGTTCGGTGGAGCCCAGTGGATACAAAGTATGGACATTCAATCGTTTGAGAACAATAGCCGTGGAGCGCAGTGGCATAACCCGTATAGTCTACTAAACAAAAAAAATACTTCAAAATCGATTCATAATTGGCGGAATTATCGTGTAACATACATAAAAAAAATATACAGTCGAATTGAGAACCTCCTTTTTTGAAGTGGGTTGAAAATTGGTTCACGAGTAGAGGAAGAGCGCTTTCTTCAATATTTTTAATCACAACTGAAAATAACTACCTATTAATTATTTATCTTTTATCCAGATATAGAATATTGTGCCGATTCGACATAGTAGGAAAGCCGAAAAAAGGTGATGATGAATATCCAGAGACAGAACCGTAGTCACTATTTTAATCTTCATTATTTACAAATAAGATCACGACTCAGTAAACTTTAAAATGTACGTCAATACAAAACTTTAATTTTTCACACAAGGGCAAAACAAAATAAAGCGTTAATCTGTGGTGATATTATGTGTATTCTGCCTTCACAGTTATTTTACAACCACTTACCATTCGATTTTAAATAATCGAAAGGATTTGGAAAAAAAAAGTGATTTAATAACATATAAATACAATACTGTATGTATTAAATTACACATCTGAATTAATTTATTTTCATAATGTTACTAATACAAGTAATACAACTACGTACTTAAAAAACAAACTTTGGCTCTTAAGAAGTTGCATTACAAGATGTTAAGGTAATTAAGCATCTCTAATTTAGACGTGGAAAATAATTATCTGTCCTTATGTCACTTCCTAACACCTCACACCTTCGGGTGGCTTCACTCGACGTCTCCAGAATTAATTCTACCAAAATTAATTTCGAGTACACCTTCGCCAGTTTACAGGCAACAGTTTGTTCTTATTACGTACCCGCAATTGTTACAGCGTCTGACAAAATTAAATTTGGTACCGTGAGCCTTGGCTTGAAATCACTGAATTTGAAGCTTGCTTCCTACTTCATATGTGATTTCTAAAAAGGAGGATCTGATGAAATGTTGCGGATAAAGTGGCGAAGTTGAGTATTGGAAGAAAAGGACAGTCGAATTGAGAACCTCCTACTTTTTTGAAGTAGTTTAAAAATAGTATACTTTTGACAGTAATATTGCGAAAAAGCAAGTTAGACGTTATTTAGTGTATTAAAATACCTGGCAAGTAAGATTTTTCTATTTGTATCTACTGCAACTGACATTCAATTCCAGGTTTATTCATACGTCTGTAACGTTATTTGGGCTAAAATGCACTCAAAATATAAACCAGTCAGCGCTACCGCTGCTGGGCTGGCTGCTTTAATAACATAAAGTACCAAATACTCCACTACAAGGTGAAGAAATTGAGACAAGAACTCTTTTTAACCACCCTACGAAAAAAAGGTAGGGGGGTTATAAGTTTATTGTATGTATTTTTATACTTGTTTGTCTCTCTGGTGGCTAGACCAATTTTTATTTAGTTTTTTTTTGTTGGAAAGGTTACTTCTAAGATATTTCTTCGGAGATAATATTTTCAAAATTTTGATTTTGCTACTTCTGAAATGTTATGGACATCGGGAGTTACAAGATAACTACAATTACCTATTAAAAATTTCGCATATAACACCTAAAACTCTCAGTCCAGAACTGCTAAGAATTAAATTAAAATTAAAATGAGAATAATAAAATACCTGTTGGCTTAGTTGAGTGCGCATTCGCCTGCCAATCAAGGGATATCGGGTTTGATTCCCGGCGGAAACACAAGTTTTCTCCCCAAGGAAAGTTTGTGTTACTGTTCCTTATTTTTTTTTCTTTGCTAACTTTCGCGAACTTCAATCATGTTTATATGAGAAAACTGGGTCTTTTCGCGCTTGCATTTTCGAAATAGCATTATTTTGACTAATCTCGACGCTTCGGCAGGGTTGCACCGGCCGTGGTCACGAGAAACTCAGTGCCGGTTTTCTCATATTTAAACATGTTTGTGTAACTGGTTCTGGTTGTGATTGTGTTTGTGAATATTTGTGATGTGAATATTTCCTACACGACGTAAGTCATCGTACTTAGTGTGGGGCTGTGAGTGTGAAAGCGTTAAACATTATAATAATTTAACCAACCAAAGCTAGAAGAACTATTAATAAGTATTACCAGTTTGATTGCTTGCTATGAGCCATAAAGGTGATTTTTGTACCGGTTTATGAGCTTAACAATATATCTAGTTCACTAGTTCCTTTTTTTCGTTGTATCTTATAATTAACTTAGACACAATTAATCATTTCAGGTTTCATCAACATTTTCCAACTAGTTAAATCTTAAAATCTTTGCGCCAATTGCGAAGAGCTGAAGACGCTTGTTTAACTTTAACCTTTTAAATCAGTTTATATTTTCACCTACAAAACGAATTTTCCTCATTTTTATGAAATCCAAGGTTAAATTCGATCTCGGACGGACTCGCAACTTCATAATTAAATTAAGGCGAGCCCCGCGAGAATGATCAATCGTATCCCTCGAGATTATTATGAGGCTGAGAAGAAACGTATTAATTAAGAGACTCATCGAGGGCGAAATGTATTAAGCTTTCTGATATAAATGAAGCAATTTATCGGAAAAATATAAGAACGGCAATATTTAAAAGTTAAGTATATTTTGCAGATACTTTACTGTCAATTGTTTATTTTTACTTACGTTTACGGATTTTCATTTGTTTTTAGGAAGATTGTTCTTGTTCTTGACATCCGACGAAAAATGAGGTGCTACAAGTTTATAGTATGTATCTGTGTGTCTGCCTGTTCTCTCTCTCTGCGTAGCTTACAAATGGCCTTTGTTTGAAAAGTGATTTGATCTAGAGTGTTTGGTGAAATTCCGTGCAGCCATTTTCTAAATAGAGCATCGGGTTTTTTAATAATGTTGCCTTTGCCACATTATTATATTACATATTATCTTGGTTTCGAAAGTGCCCCGCCAAGTCGAACAAAGCGTTTACTATCCCTTTCTCGAACACACTATGAGCACTTTGGATCCCCCTGTAACTTAGTAGTTGACAAAGATAAAAGACTAAATTTTCAATTTTAAATAATCCGATTCTATTATGTTTTCTATTCATAATTATCTTAAATCTATATTTTATTTTTATATATATAAATGGTAGACAGCTTCTTGATCAATCGCAATTAATTTAAGTAAAACTTGATGGGTATGGTAGGACGGGGAATAGGCGGTCAGTTGCATATTGACTTTTGGCACAATTTATTTATTTATAATATTTTTTCACAAATCAAAGTACAGGGAATGACCTAATGACAAACAGCATTCTTTACCAGCCATCCTGGCCGTGAAAGAATAGCGGTGGGTGTGTGACAGAAACAAAATAACCGATTTTTTTATTAATATTTTAGGATATATACAATACGAACGGTAGACGGTACGAAATGACTTATCTAGGTTAAAAGTTTATAGTATGGAAGTGTCAAGTTTTTTAAGGATCGTAGCTGCCTTTCGTGAGTATCGGAAAGAAATGTTTGATTTAGATAGCTTGGTGAGTTTTTTTTTTTTTTTGTTTGTCCGCCTTTATTCCTCCGACATAGATCGGAGACATTTTTTGGCTAGAACATATTGTATAACACGGTTTGCTTTATTTTTTTAGGTATTAGATACGGTTTTGTTGTTACACTAATCGTATCTTCCAATAGTGTTTATTTAGTAATATTGCATTTAATATTTACATGATTGTGTGCTTATGTAATTATGTATTTATCAAGTATGACAGTTATGATAAGTGTGGCAGTATATATATATATATATATATATATATATATATATATATATATATATACTGCCACACTTATCATATATATATATTACTTATTTCGCTTTTTTTTTTTGTTACTCCTTTTTTCATTTTTTTTTTTATAATTATATTATAATATTATTATTATTTAAACCCCGAAAATTTTCAACTCGAGCTTACAAATCGCTTCGCTTGCCTAGAGAATTTAGCTTCGGTGGACGAGATTAGTGACGGTTTAGTAGAAACTGTCCAAACGGTGGGTTCTAAGTATTTTAGACCTCGCCGTACAGACAGACCTCAAAAGCTCTCTAGCCTCACTTTGCACCTCATGGTGAAACGACGCTCGTTATCATTGCAGTCTTCCGATGATGCTAAGTCATATGGGCAGCTCAATAAACAGATCTCGAAATCCATGCGGCACGACATCCGCTCCTTTAATACCAAAAGTATTAAGGAGACGATAGAGCGGAATCTAGGCTCCAAAGTGTTCGCAAGAGATTTGTCTATTGGGCAAAGCCGGTTGACAAAGCTGAAGAGAGAAGATGGCAGTGTAGCGTCGACCAAACCAGAGGTGTTGAGGGAGGTTGAGAGTTTCTATGGACAGCTTTACACTTCCGTCGCTAAACCCGTTACCAGCTCGGCCAAAGACCCAAGAGCCAAGCTGAACCGACACTATACCGAAGATATCCCGGACATCAGCCTATATGAGATTAGGATGGCCCTCAAACAGCTGAAAGACAACAAGGCGCCGGGTGATGATGGAATCACATCTGAGCTTTTGAGAGCGGGTGGAATACCGGTACTCAAAGTCCTCCAAAAGCTCTTCAATTCCGCGTTACTCGGAGGTACTACGCCAGAAGCATGGAACAGAGGCGTGGTGGTGCTGTTCTTCAAGAAAGGTGATAATACTTTGCTGAAGAACTACAGACCCATCACGCTTCTGAGCCATGTTTATAAGCTGTTTTCGAGGGTCATCACGAACCGTCTCAGTCGTAGGTTTGATGACTTTCAGCCTCCCGAACAAGCCGGTTTCCGAAAAGGCTATAGTACCATAGACCACATACATACGCTGCGGCAAGTAATACAGAAGACTGAGGAGTATAACTTGCCATTATGCTTAGCGTTTGTGGACTATGAGAAAGCCTTCGATTCGATCGAAACGTGGGCGGTGCTTGAGTCTCTCCAGCGATGCCATATTGACTATCGGTATATCGAAGTGCTGAAGTGTTTGTACAATAACGCCACCATGTCGGTCCGAGTACAGGAACAGAGTTCGAGGGCGATTCCACTACAAAGAGGCGTGAGACAGGGAGACGTCATTTCTCCGAAACTGTTCACTGCCGCGTTGGAAAATGCCTTCAAACTTCTGGAGTGGAAAGGGCTCGGCATCAATATCAACGGCGAGTACATCACTCACCTTCGATTTGCCGACGATATCGTGGTCATGGCAGAATCGATGGAAGATCTCAGCACAATGCTCGAAGGCCTCAATCGAGTTTCCCAACGGGTGGGCCTTAACATGAACATGGACAAGACGAAGATTATGTCGAACGTCCATGTTGTGCCCACTCCGGTATCACTTGGGAACTCGATGCTCGAAGTTGTTGACAAGTACGTTTACCTAGGACAAACGGTCCAACTAGGTAGGTCCAACTTCGAGAAAGAGGTCAATCGTCGAATCCAACTCGGCTGGGCAGCGTTCGGGAAACTTCGCAACGTCTTTTCGTCCAATATACCTCAATGCCTCAAGACGAAAGTCTTTGACCAGTGTGTGTTACCAGTGATGACTTATGGTACTGAAACGTGGCCTCTTACTGTGGGCCTTATAAATAAGCTCAAAGTCACACAACGAGCTATGGAAAGGGCTATGCTCGGGGTTTCTCTACGAGATCGAATCAGGAATGAGGAGATCCGTAGACGAACGAAAGTGACCGACATAGCCCGGCGGGTTAGCAAGTTGAAGTGGCAATGGGCAGGGCACATAGTACGTAGAACGGATGGCCGATGGGGCCGAAAAGTTCTAGAATGGAGGCCACGGACTGGCAAGCGCAGTGTCGGAAGACCGCCCACAAGGTGGACGGACGACATAGAGAAGGTCGCAGGAAGACGCTGGATGCAGGCCGCTAACAACCGTTCATTTTGGAGATCTTTGGGGGAGGCCTATATCCAGCAGTGGACTTCTTGCGGCTGAGATGATGATGATGATTATTATTATTTAATTTTTTTTTCCTTTTTTCTGCCATGACATAGTTTTATTAATCCTAAGGTTATTTTACAAAGCTAAATGGTTTCGCTTCCCAAGTCATACTCTCATGTGCAACATGAAAGCATTTACTTAGCACCAGCGTTGTCCTTTATTATACGTAAATCTAACAAATATAATAATAATATTTGTTAGCCTTACAAGTACCAACTGTTGTGATATACCTACTAGTTTAAACATTTTCTTTCTATAGCTTGGTGAGTTTGTCTCGTAGGTACCGCAACGTATACTAGATTAAAACCTAAAAACATATTAATCCGTGCTAAGAACTAGTTCAAGGTGAGCTAAAACGAATACTAAAGTGTATATGGATAAAACCGAGTTGAGACCTATTGTGAGTATTTTATTGTGCCGAAACCTAATATTTCAGAAATATTGCTTGTAATACAGCTGCGATATGAATAGACCTCTGAAACCTTTATTAAAAATACGTTTAATTTGCGAGACTGAATAGCCATCCTCGTTGCTAGGTTATAAAGCTTCATTGTTATCCGAAGACTTCTATTGCCGTTAAACGAGAATTTATTTTTAACCGACGTACTTTAATATCATAACCTTGTATAACATGTACCAACAGTACTCGATCTTCAGAAACTTAATGATTTATGTCTGAGTTTCTGAAATTGTTGCTAAAATTGCCATTTGACATTATTTTTTATTTTTACTAGCGATCTGCACCGTCTTCGTTTGGGTGCACTTACCGGTAGATTTCCAAAAAAAAATCCATCCAGACTATGTCTTGATAACATCCTAACAATAACGATCACAACAAAACAACATCCAAATCGGTCAAATCGTTTTTTTTTTAAGCTGGATAAGCATACATTACAGAAAGTGACGATGCGGCCGAAGATGGGACTTGCTTGCCTAGAAGAACTACTCTAGACTTGAAGAAACTGACATTGTACTGTTCAGGGAACAGTTTGTCTTGTAGTTTAATGGCCGTTCTCAAGTGATAATGTTTTAAAACATGACTATTATGCGCTTTAACATATATTAAAGCGCGAATTAGATCGGATATATGCCACAAACGGCTAACATAGTAACTTATCCTGTATCTGGAGATTTAGTTGATAGTTCTTAATCGCGTCGCAGTCGTGGTTTATATAGGTAGAAGTCGCGGTGCGAGCTTGAGCGGAGCCGTTGGTATACGGCTTCTAAATATGGTGTTCGTGGATTCGAAAAGAGTTTGAGACAGGAACGTTAAGCGCGTTAAGTGATCAAAACGGCAGATTTACATTGCAGTGGGAATTGATGGACTAGCATAATAGATAGACTAGCAGATATACTGGCAGATTTACATTGCAGTGGGAATTGATGGACTAGCTATGTATCCACATTCACAGTCGACAGGAGACACGTTCGCAGACTGTACGCGTAAGGTAAGCATGAAATAACCTTCGTTTTCGTGAGAAAATGATGGAAGGCAAGATAATTTAAACGCAAACAAAGCTTCTTTACTGCTTTATTTTCGGAACCCTTGATCAGATTTAATGAATTAAATTTATTACGTATTATTGAGGATAACTCAAAAACTACTGGGCAGATCAAATTTAAATAGGAAGCACGAGTTACCAAATTAAAAATGAATTATCTAAATCAGTTAACCTAGAAAAACGTTTTTTGAATTTGGTTAAAAACAATGGCATCCATAGATGGCGCTAAAACAAATGTAAAATATAAGAAACTAATTCAACCTGCTATGTTTGTTGTCTTATCAAGGCTGAATAAATGTAGTAGACATATTTTAATACGTAAATTTAAGATACACATGATACTTTCCAACTTGATATATTCATCACCATGAACGCTAAAAAAACAGCAAACATCCAAACTTTTCATGTATTATGTTAGCAGGAGTTATTTATAGTTTAGGTACTGCAATTTATTATAAATACGAAGTAGACAACCGTCAAAATTATTTGAGATAATTTATTATACTCAAAAATTATAATGATGTGGTCTACTTATTAAACCAATATAATTAAAAATTAGACGTCTCTTAAACATAATTTGTTTTTTTAACCTTGATTTTATTATTTTGTTAAGATCTAATATTGATTAAGATTGACTTAGGTGACTTAATTAACACTTCCCGCTGTGTTTTTATTTCGGAGGCCTTATGAATCTGTTTTTTATATCATTCGTCTCTAAGTACATATCAAACTTTATCTAAATCCATTTAGACATACTCTCACAAACACACTCGCAAAAAGTTTTGGATTTATCATAATAATGTTTATAACTTTATAAAATTTTTATATTTTTCTAAACTTAAAACCGACTTAAATCGCCACTTTGATATCGATTACCATTAGTGGTCTGCTACAAATTCAAACGGTCAAACAAAAAGGCCAAACTTGAACATATAACTTGAACTGTATTTTTCACATCAAAATTATTTTTGGTCGTTAAATAATGTACTACTTACTATAGAAGCAATTGTTTTTTTGCGTAGCCTGTGATACTCTGATAAATAAGACGAGTTAAACTATATTAGGGAGCAAACAAACATACATACTTATTAAATACGGTGCTAAAATCACAACCCTCCTCTTAGCTTCGCCGGAGTCAGGTAAAAATAATGTTGCAGTAGAAAGATGCTTCTGCTGAATTATTTCTAATCCAATGTAGTACGGCTACCTTCTAGCATGACCAGCAGGGCTGGACTTTAAGTGATCATCGCCTCTGATTTGCACAAAAATATTTACTTGTGAAATGGTTCACTAATATATGAAATACAACATTTCAATATGTATAAACTAACTATGTTGATCGTTTTTATTAAAATTAAAACGGGAATAAGCGTCACAAATTAAAACGAGAATAAGCGAGCGCTCCGCACTCATCCTGAAGAAGGCTTGCGTATGAAACAGAAACAATTATCAATTAGACATCGATAATGCGTTACGCTTAGTCACGCTAATTCCCTTTTTACTTGTTATCAGTGCACGCGTAAGTCACGCTGATTCCCTATTTACTTGTTATCAGTGTGGTAATTATATGTGCGAGTTATAAACATATTATAATGATACTTATACTGTTACAATTTGTTTTTATTTTATCTATTGTTACATGTATAACATATTAATGTTTTTAGAGAACCTATTATCTAGTTAAACATAACATAGGTTTCAAAATAATTGATCGAGCGAAATAATTAAAAATCTCTAGGTTAACTTAGATCATTTGTTACTTTGTCCGTCCGTCCGTCCACCTGTTAGAGGCATTTAGCGTCAAAACCGTACAAGTAAATAACTTCAAATTCTCAGAGAATATGTAAAACTATGACCCAAAGCTAGAAATTACAATTAAAATGATATAAATGAAAATATTAAGGGGGGCACTCAAACATGTATGTGGGGAGCAAAATGTTTTTTATTTTATTGTATACCTTTGTGGGGTATTGTTGAAAAGAACTTTTCAAGTAGAGTATGAAAAAGGTTTTAGAAAAAATCTATGTTGTAAATTAACAATTTGGTAGGTCACCAAAGTCACTGTTTTAAACCTATTTTGTCCCAGGGTCTATCTTAAAAACGGCTTCACATATTTAAAGCTGAAACTTACGTATATTATCCGTTATATCCTGTACTTAAACATCAAATACAGAAATTAAACAATCATTATAAAAAAATGTTATAAGCAATTTACCTAAAAAGTTTTTCTCTATTAGGCAAAATGTAGGCGCGAGATCAACATGTAATTAATTAATAATCGATAAATAATCATTAGTCATTTTATAGATAACTTTAAGAATTAGACGTTACACCGAAAAAACTTCACAAAATACATGAATAACGCATGAATAATAATATTAAAATAATAAATACATGTCAGCCATGAGGAATAATATTAATAATAATTGTCAAGTTATCAAACAATAAATTACTACAATTTGTAACTATCATATATTATTTATTATCATAAAACATTTCTAATCATATATTACAATAACAACTAAAAACTTAATTAAAATTAACCAAAAAAACTATAATTAGATATAAATATGTTCAAAACTTAATCTAATAGACCGCTACCAGTAGGCAAAGTACCCAAAATGCTGGCAGCATTGTTGTTTCTGTCTTGGGCCGTAAAACAAAGTGAATACTGCGGCTTTACGACTTTTTTTATTTGTAACTTAGTGTGGGGCTGTGAGTGTGAAAGCGTTTATATTATGTTTATTATGTTAATTTACAAATTCGTCAAAGCTGAAAGAACGTGGATAACCCAGAGCTTTAAGTGATTTTTGAAAGAGGTATGTATGGACGCTTCAGTTAATTGTTCTCGCAGCTTAATAAAAACCCATAACATGCAAAATTTTGGCAGATTTTGTGAGGGTTCGAGGCACGTCATTTATTGATCTCAATTTGAACTGTAATCCTTGATTCGGACCTGTATACTTACATTTTGCATCGAGGCCGTGCAACAAGTTACTATTTATACGAGTTGCACTAAACTCCAGTTGTTTCTGTCTTGTGCCGTAAAACAAAGTGGATACTGCGGCTTTACGACTTTAGCGAACTCATGAACTGGATGTGTTTCGGCAAATTGTAAATTGTTGTCTGATACATTGCAGTGACAAATTATGTTGAGACTGGTTTTGTTTGGTTAATGCACTGTGAGGAAACTTTAATATGAACCCGGTGCAGATAAGACTTTTTATCGTGTTATATGTATAATTTTAATAATTATCGGTATACTGTTTCGATCTTTCCCTGTGACTTCAAAACCTGATCTATGATTCAGTATGTGCCAGTGAGGCAAAGCTAGGCCTTTAGGGTGTACTGTGGCTCAAGTTATTGGAAATTATGGACGGTTAGATTTTGAAACAATGCACAATGTTCACTAAGTCTTGTATTTTTTATATCTAACTAGTATTACAGCGTGAATCAAATTGATAACATAATCAGATGATTTAAGAAAATTCCTTTAATACATAATCAAAATTTCCCAAAGGGAAGCCTGGACCAGCAGCAGGACATACATATTTCTTTCTGTTCTGGCACTTAAGATAGAATCAATGAGTTAGTCACAAAAAATTATATCGAGTTGAAAAAGGTCCATAATCTAAAGATTCATTTCGTAATCTTACAACAAGATAAAAGCGAATCGATTCTAAACCTTTCAACAAATAAAATTCAAGCCATGGTTTACATTAAGAAGGATATAAAAATAGTGAAGTTTTTTAGAGTCCCCGTTTGCATGCACCTAGGTCGCGAGCAGACATAATACGAATAGCTATCACGACTAAAAGCAAACGAATCGGTCTACCCCATGATACAAAAGAAAACGTCGGAGATCTTTCATTTGATACCCACCTTGATAGTATTTGATCATTTAAATTTATTAGGTCACTACTTCATGAAGTATCATTGACACCAATTTGTTAGAGGTTTCATAAAAATAATTTTATTCTATGACATCCGTAGATTTGAGATGAATTCAATGATATCCTATTTATTACAAAATGTGTATTTGTTTGGACACTGTTTAGGAAGATACGGACATAGATACATACATACGTACATAAAAATTTAACAGTCTTTTTGCTTTGCCGTAATCTGGTATATAATTATGAGTCTTGTAAAAGTAGTATGAACGACTAAAGGCTAAAATAAAGGACTAGTAAAAAATTCAACAAACAGGTATATTGTATGAACGTTCCTAAAATTCTGCAAACTGTGTAAGTAGGCTAACAGGGAACAGAACTCTCTCAGTCGTTTTCCACGCGTACTACTTTACTTGAACTCTATCTAAAGTTCCGACAAAACGCACTTGTTTTTTGGGTCACTATTATGTGAACGTGTAACATTTTTCAAAGCATCTATACTTGATTCGTGGTAAGTATAGAGCATTTTTCACTATCTAAAACTTTGCATTTAGATCTTAATCAATCCCTTGGATAAGCAGTTACTTAGATTTTATATTTATCTTCTTGCCATATGCCTAATAATAATGTTGGTACACCGGTCACGTTTTATAAAGACGTTACGGATCTAACGAATGTTTGCCGTGACTTCTCGTGCCTTTAGAGACACGAGTGTTTCTATTTGAATATTTTCAGCTTTGACAGCCTTGTTAACCTATATCCGTAGTCACAAAGACTCACTGGGTCACAAAGAGTCACTGTGTCTCAAAGGAATTCCTTGCTTAGCATCGTACTCGTACAATTTCGCTTATTTGAGATCGAGATTTATTTCATAATATTTCTTTTTCATACATGAATATAATAACGACACCTTTTACAAATTTTCCATACATAATAATTTAAGTCGCATGTTTTTTTAATGTAAAAATGTTAACTTTATATGATCTGGGTTTATTACATTATTATATTCGTGTGTTAGTAATATTATTAAAAATCTGAATGTTTGTATCTCAGTGTTTGAAACGAGGTATCTCTGTAGTATATTTTATGTACAATACAATAACCCTTTATTGACACCAAAAGACATTATACAGCTTACAGAAAAACATATAAAGATAGGTACAATGGGCGGTCATTAAGATTACATTTCTGGACGGACATCGCAAATATACAATACACTATAATGCAAATACTCTTTATTAAAAACCAATACAAAAATCTAAAAAAAAACTAAATAAATTAATCTAAAAGAGGTTTCACAATAGGAGGTCTCTTCGCATAAATCAATCTCTTCCAGACAACCTTAGAATGGATAATTTAATAAAGAGTAAGTAACTAAACAAACGTAAAAAAGTAAGAATCAAAACTAAAAAGTAAGTAATAAATAGAGAATAGAACTATTAATAAATTATAATCAAATACAATATTTGATTATATTTGATTACAATCTCCAAAACCAAAGCCTGGTTTACAGCAACATTGTAACAACTTATGTGATCAACATACAGAGCACCATCAAGATATAGATATAGCTATGTAACCAATTACCATAACACATAATTTCTACCAAGAAACTTATGTAATTTATAGTTGAAGCTCTAAATTCAAGCCGGCTATCCATTTTATCAATCATCTGCGTTTGACGTGACAAATTCACTGTCTCAAGGGTTGATACACGACGTCAAGGATACGTTAGTGTCACGTCGCGGAAACATGGGATACATACGGGTTATTAATGACTGATGGTTTATGGTCATGGGATCAAGTTAGAGTTATAACATCGCGAGGCCCCATTTTAGATGCTCATATAGTTTAGTGGGGCATATTAGTTTCCTGATGCTCTTTATCTAGGTAGGAATAATCTGAAGAACACAATTGTCAAAGTCATAATAAAGATCGACCGTATCGTAATCTATGTAATTATATATAAAACAAAGTCGGGTTAGTAACACCATTTATAACACAAGAACGCGTAGACGTATATTTATAAGATCTTTGATTTATCTCCGACCAAATAACAGAATAACTATTAAAACATAGGAAAAATAAATGAAAAATAACCCAAAAATAATCTTATACATTTTGTATGATACGTCTTTTTTGATCTTGATTGTAAGTTTGGCGTTTTTTTGTGAGTTGTTCTGGCTGTGCGAAGGTCCAAAAATATTGGATATAAAAAATACCATTTGCACCTTGCAAATAGTATTTTTTATATCTATAATTTTGAATAGGAATAAATCTGTATCTGTCTTTAAAATATGTTTTACTTTGCAAATTTGTTTATTTCATTGGCAAAAAAGGTCTGACTTGACTCTTTTTTGGATTTCATTAATTAATCCTTTTTTTTCTGAAATATATCCTTTTAAAACATGATTAAGCTGCGCTAAGCACAATATTATTCTATATAATGTTATAGGGATAGAAAGAAATAATAAAAGCTCTGCTTTATAGAGTCATGTAAAAACCACAGAATTATTCAAAAACTATTTGTAGAACAGCAGTTTGAATTGAAAACCCTCCCAGACGGCGAGGAAATTTATTCGCACCTGAGGCGTGTTTGAAACTTGTAAAATCACACCGTGTTTTCATTGAATAGGTAACTGAGTATATTGAATAACTCAGGCTTCATATTCAGGGAATGTGTTTCAAATGCGATTCGAAAAATTGTAGGCACGTTTGGATACTTTCTTTGCGCTGACTTTGAGGTTATGAAGGCACACATGCGAGGATACAGCCGAGAATTTTGTATGTTCTAACTTCTAGATATAACAAAAACAAACGAATGATTTTCTACTAACAGCCCTACAATCAGTTCTGAGAATTGTGTCGTGGGTGCCGAAAACATTCACATCACAATTATACCCAGAACTAGAAGCACGAACTGGGACTTGACATGGACAACTGGGAAAACACTTTTGCTGGGAACTGAACTTAGGCCCGGTGGAGTAAAAGCAAAGACTTGCCAACAGCGCCAACAGGATTGCCAAATTTAAGTTTGTGTATTTTATTTCTACTGAAGTTATCCCGCTATATTAAATAAAATAAATAAGTCTTACCAAAATAATTAAATCTTGTATTCATATCAGAACAGACATCTGTATCCCAATCGTAAAATACTATAATATTTATTACGCACAAAATTTACCCTACCTATTTCTCAAAGGATATTCTTATCAAATACGAGGAAGTCGTCAAACGTGGAACTTATGCGCTAGCCATAGCACTTCCGAGATTTGTTTTCAACGTGTATGTTCTTCGAATCACGTGCCAAGTCTCTAGAATAAGGCTATCATGTTTGTACTGGATACGTTAAGATGTTTTATTGAGAACAACGTACAGTATGCAGGTAATCTTTACGAGAGAATACCTGCTCTATCGATTTTCTTTGTAGAGTTGTGTCATGGTATTAGACGGCTTCTGTTTTCGGAATATTATTTCTGTTGTGAAAGGTTCCTTGAAATGGTTGTTTAGTATAATATTTCAACGTATAATTTTCTGATTTCAGGTGAATCAGTACTAAATACAATTTATATATTTTTTCTTCTTTTACGCTACATAAGATTGACGTAAGTATTATAATTTAGATAGTTTTGGGCTGAAAAATGATAATTATTTTTTTAATATTTTTTAATTACAAAAATCAAGAACGCGAGCGAAACCGCGACGCATAGCTCGTATAATATAATTATTAGTACTGTTTGAATTAATGTTAAATAAAGAGCGCCGCTACTTCTACATCTAAAACAGAATCATGTATCAATCGGCTCGACTATCCTCTTAGTTGGCCCGAATCGGAAACATACAATCTACAAAACCCGAATATCTTTGCATCAACCTTATTCCTAAAGCATAGAAGCTATTTTCCTGTTTCCGCACGATAGATCCTATCTTTGTAGTTAGAATGCAAAGTGGCACTTGAATTTGGCATCCATTTATGTCACAGTGGTAGTTGTTACGTACAAATTTACGCATAGAACAGGGACGATCACTTAGCATCGATCGGTAGTATCGAGACGAAATTGGTAGGATCGTTAATATAGCTACAACCAGTGTGTCAAATTTAATGTGAACGGCACATTGAATTTGACGAACTCGAATACAAATATTAATTTAAACAAATTCAATTTAAAAAAATCTTGACCGACTCAAATATTTCTAATAATGAATCCCGACTGAAATAAAAAATACAAAAAGGAAGGTTATCATTTTTGCAACGTATGTGTACGTTTTATGTTTTTGCGCAGCGCCTATATAAATAAACCGATTGCAACATTTTCAGTATTTTTAAGACATAGGCTACATTTTTATACAAAAAATGGCGTCCTTTGTACCAAAAAAGCAGTGGACCTAAAAATAAATATTGACAAATAGCATTAAGATAAAAGAATATAAATATTAAATAAAGTAACATTGTGCGACGCAAAACATTTTTTGTTTTCAAAATATAGAGAGCTTAACCCGCTTAGAGAGTTTATAACTTTTGTCTTATAAAAACCATTGTATCCAACCAACGATATAAATATTGTTGTTGCCACTTCATATTTTATCATTGTTATCTTAAATAACTGTAAAAATATAATTTCAACCATTTTAAAACAGTATTCCTTATCTTGAAAGTTTGGTGAACAATACCAGAAGACAACTTTACTAGCTCGTTGACAAGACATCGCAAACAATCGTTAGGTATTCCTTTGTCCATCGTCACAGCCTTTATTGTTCTACGAAGTGCTACAACTACATTTCGTGCTACGACTGCTACTAGTGCTACGAGCGCTACGGTTCATATTGGATCAAACTATTATATATACATGAATAAATAATTAAACGCAAACAAAGCTTAAAAAAACCGACTTCACCGCTTTATCTTCGGAACCTTGATCAGATTTAATGTATTAAACACGCATTATTGACTATAAATGGTTTATTCACGGTCGTCCTCACTGGTGTGTTTATCCACACCAATTATACAAGTTATTAAAAAACGTGTGTCCAAACTGATTCAAAACCTGATATCGCTGATGCAAAAATAGCATTAAAGCCTACCCACTATTAAATACAATTCTGCCCGCATTAAAATTAACGTGAAATATTGCTTTAGGCTCTTTTTTCGTGATGTAATAAGTATGTCAAGCGCAGACCGACCCCGAGTTATGTATGGTTGGGGAATTCTGCCCGCATTCCCAGACTATTCCTTTTATATCTCACCCTGTCCAAATATTTATTAGCAATTAAAAAGATATAATTCAATAGACATAATATTTGATTTCAAAATAGAAATAGGGCATTATTATAACCTATGGTTGAACCGACTTCAAAAACGGAGGTTCTCAATTCGACTGCAGATCTTTTTTCTTTGTATGTATAGTAAGCGATAATTTCGCCAATTATGAATCGACTTTGATGTTTTTTTTTGTTTATCCAAAACCAAAATATAAGCGGTAAAGACGGTTTTTTGAAGCTTTGCTTGCGTTTAAATTATTATCAAAGATTATTGATAAGCATACCTCTAATAAACTGGGTATAGATGTAGTCTATGCAATTGCAGGGTATACAATCTTTATAAAGACACGGTAAAGTTTAGTAAGAACGTCTCTTGATCTGGTTCTGTAGACAGCCTTAAGTTTTATCTCTTGGAAAAAGAAAGCAATCGTACGCGTACTTACCTCGGTAGCTACCGTTGCCGGAATAATGTCGTAGTTGGCTACCTACAAGAAAAATCGATCGCCAAAAACTCAATATTCTCTCAAAGCCACACATTCCAGACCTGACCAGACTGCCACCCTCGACCACATCAGTACTTATCAGCAAAGTGGACAAACGCTAGTAACAGTAGTAACTATCTGAGATAGAGATATCGACAGACATATATGTACTGGAAGGTATTTTAATAATTCTCAATCATTATTAGTTCGTTAAATGAACGGAAGTACTGACCTATGTTTACTACCTACTAATATTATAAATCCGAAAGTTTGTGTGTAAGTATGTTTGTTCCCTCTTCACGCTTTAACGGCTGAACGGATTTGGATAAAATTTGGAATGTACATAGATTATACCTAGGATTAACACATAGGTTACTTTTTAACTTGATAATAGCGGGCGAAGCCGCGGGGCACGGCTAGTATAATATTATAAATGTTTGTGTGCAAGTGTGTATGTATGTTTGTTCCCTCTTCACAATTAAACGGCTGATCAGATTTGGATGAAATCTGGAATGTACATAGCTTATACCTAGGATTAACAAATAAGCTACTTTTTTTTTACGGTTAGAATTATTTTATGTTATGCAATAACTTTCATCGAATTCCATACAGCCTATATCTCTGATATCTCTGGCAGAAATAATGAAATATTACAAATATGTTATCAAACTATTTAACAAATAAAATATACGCGTAGTTCCTTAATCTGAACACTTTTTATCTTAGAATAGATAAGTACAAACAGTAACCCTTTACGATAAATTACCTTAAGCAATCGTTTTCTAAGCTCCGAAATCCTTTTAAAAGATAGGCAATTAGTTAAATAGTCGATCGGAGCGATTTAAGAGCTTCACCAAATTCGAGGCTTTTAGGCAGGTTTAATTCCTACCTAGAGCTTTTCGCATCTTGCTTGATTACGTTTAGAACTTTTAGCAGTTGGTTAACGTAAGCCAAAGTGGATTTTAGTGAACTTAAATTTATAAAATTAAGTAGATTTTGTGGTAGTTTTTTGGTTTTTTTTTTTTTATTCGTGACAGGCTAGTGTTTGACCACTATCTCACCTGATGGTAAGTGACGATGTGATTGAAGCTGGTAAACACACTTGACCTGGAATACGCAGGCTCTCAAGGATAACTGCCGGAACACCGTATTTGATTCAGATTCAGATTGTTTATTGCCTCCATATATACAGTACAAGGTGTTACATTCCAAAAGGTAGGTACAATGTTTCTTATGGACCCTGTCGGGCGAAGCAACTTAAGAGAGAAGAGGACGCAATTCTTAATTATAAAATTTAAATATTGTCTTTTAAGTAGTCATAAATTGAGTAGTATGCTTTCGTTATTAATAGTTGTTTGAGGTTTTTCAAGAATTTCGTGCTATTTATTTCATTTGTAAAGTCTGCTGGTAGCTTATTATATATTTTTGCAGACATGGGCAATGTACTAGCAGAGTGCATCTGCAGTCGAGATGTAGGTATTAATAACCGGTTACCGTGACGAAATGTAAATTTACTTTTTAACTGTTGTCGAGTTTTATATAAGTCTTCATCTAGCCTGTACAACGCAAAAGATAATTTGGAATAAGAAACCAGAATATCTTTTCGAAAAACTTACTTGGTGTAAGGATCTACATAAATTGAACACACGGTCAAAGCTCCAAAACTGCCTAGCCATTCCCCAACACAAAACTATACGTTTTCGAGGTGGTTTCAAATACAGGGCGTCAAAGATTTGGAATGACCTTCCGCCTCCCTTGAGACAAAAGTTAAGCATAAATACATTTAAATCTAGACTTAAACTTATTTTATTTGCACGGCAAAAACACCATTTTGAAACAACTTTCAAAACTTAATCCTACGTACAACTTACTCACTTACACACACACACACATACACATACAAACACAGTTACTCACACACACACATACACACACAAACACAGTCACTCACACACACGCATACCCAGACACTAATTATACTTTCAATTATTATATTTATATTCTTTTTCAAATAATTATTTGAATTTTGTGATCGTATTTAGTACAGTATAGTAACTTAAGAGTCACTGTTCTATTTCTTTTTTTTTTATGTTATAATTTGTAAACCCGCTTTTGTGACACTGCCTCGGCGAACATCTTAACCGAGAACAGGGGTAGATTGAAAAACAGCGCTGCGAGTCCATGCATGCATGTACTCGCAGCACATGCTGAATCTACTCCTATTGCCCTAAACTGCACTGATAGATGCGACCGTTTCAGTCTTGGCTTGCTAGGGTTAGTTTTCAGTGGTTTTCACAATATACTAACTTTGTCCCTCAGACTGAGGCGGTCTGTCTATCACTTATAGAAAATTTTTGATGTAAATGTGTTTAATGTTGTTATGTGTTATTTCTGGCAACAAATTGATTTTTTATTTATTTAAGTCGGGATTATTACGTACAAATTTACAAATTTCAAAAATATATATGCATGTCAAGGTTAAGATTTTAAATTTTATAAAATAAGGTTTACAAGTGTCAGTCTGTTCAATATTAGCCAAGATACGTATGAGTTTTTTCTGCATAATAAATACTTCAGTCGCAGCATTGCTATTTCCCCACAATAGGACCCCATAGCTTTGGCTTGGCGGCAGACTTTCAACTTGATGGTGGTAAGCTAAAACCCCCCGCGACAGTCGCTAAGTAAACATACCGTACGATTTATCTATAAATAAAATAGTTAAAAGTGTGACTAGAGATTTGCATATAATCTGTGTGATACATTGACAGAAAGCTATTTGAATTAGCTGTTTGGTGGTGTTTGTGTCAGTCTGATTACTTCAGGAAATCGTGAGTTTCAAGCAAAAACATTTCTGATTATTGCGCATTCATTTATAAACCTAACCTACAATAACTCGCAGAGTACTCACAGTCTCGTTGCAAACTGCATAGTATCTACGGAGTGCATCGGTGAATTGCACCTGATAATAATCTACTAGCAAACCGCTACCCCGAACTTGAGGCTCGCTTGGACAATAGATAAGGATAGACAGGCGTGCAATAATAATGGATTCTAAAGCTTGTTTTGGATGCAAATCTGTAATTCCAAATAAGGAGTATATGAACTGTGATGGCTGCAAACAGAAGTATGACTTGCAATGCGCTAATCTGTCACCTAAGCGTTTTAAAAAGTTAACGCTCGACTATAAACGTAGCTGGAGATGTCCTGAGTGTAAGAGCAAAGTACCGAAACGGGATAATAGTGACACGCCTGTTCGTGCTTCATCGTCCTCATCACAACATCCAAAGGTGGATGACGAGACTGACACTGAACCCCAATCGGACTGCTCAGGCGTTAATACCCGTAGACAAAAAGCTCGTTCTATTGAGTACGTCACCGAGGCTGCATTGCGAGACATTTGGAAAAATGAAATGAAAAAAGAGATGGAAAACATGCTCGAGGCCACGATTAAAAGGACTGTATCTAACCAATTAAAAACTATAAACAATCAATGTTCTGGATTCCAGGATTCTATTACCTTCATCAGCACGCAGCATGATGACCTCACAAAAGAAATTATCGACCTAAAGAAAATGCTTGGTAATTCCATTACCGAGGTAAAAAGTCTTAAGGAGGTAAATAAAACCCTTAGTGACAATCTAAGTTTATGCGAGGCTCGTGTCAAGGTCCTGGAAGAGGAAAACCTGAGACAACAGCAATGGGTTAGGATGCAGAATATTGAAATCACTGGCATCCCTGAAAAAACTGATGAAATCCTGACTGACATAGTACAGCGAGTGACTCAGCATATTGGCGTCGCCATCCAGGCTTCCGATCTGGAGTTTGCTCACCGCGTGCAACCACGGCGTATGGCGAGTGCAGCCCGCGCGCGACCTATCGTCGTTCGTCTGAGGCAGCGTTCTTTAAAAGATCAGATAATTGCTGCTGCGCGCAAATGCCGCACTCTGAACGCCGGAGCCATGGGCATTGGAGGCGAAACCGACAGGGTCTTCGTAAACGAACATCTCACTAAAGAAAGTAAAATGTTACTAAGCGCATGTAAGCAGAAGGCAAAGGAAATCAATTACAAGTACATTTGGACAAAAAACTGTCGAATTTTTGCTCGCAAAAACGAGGTGTCTCCTCCAATTCCCATAAACTCATCGTCAGACCTGGCCAAAATAATATAAAAATCTTTCTGCAACTGCTATGCGTCATCCAGTGTTTCTTTTGTAAACTACTATATATGCATACCTATGTTTTTACTACGCAATTACGGCTTAATATGTTCATAAAACATATTAATACAAATTCTATTAATTTAACTGTTAACCAACCATACACAAACAATATTTACGAAACAAGTACATTTTACAAATTGCACATTTGCTTAATTCTATTACAATGCATTGCATCACTACTTTTTACAAAATATCATCATATTATGCATTATCACTATCATGCCTCAATACATTTATATATGTCATCTAATTCTAATACGTTCTATAACAACTGGTATTATCAAGTCACAAAAAATCATGCTTCCTATGTATTGTTACTATGTAATCTGAAAATAAATTATTATAATATACTGAGTTTACGTCTAAGCCTAGCGCCATATTCATTAAAAACTTGTTATGTTATGTTCGTAAGAGTGGATACTCTGCTGTGTTCATAATGATTGATAAAATGAAAAAATTAAAGCTTTTCTACCAAAACGTTCGGGGGCTTCGGACTAAAACGAATGAATTTTATAATAATCTTTTATTAAATGATTCGGATGTGTTTTTAATAACTGAAACTTGGCTATGCGAGGGAATTTTGGATGCCGAGCTCTGTGACAGTAGATACACACTATTTCGTAGAGATCGTGGATCATTAGGGGGTGGAGTAATGATACTATGCGCTGCGCACCTTCAGGCTAGCGCCCGGCCCGAGTGGTTAAGACAAGACTTAGAATGTATTTGGGTAACTATCCCTGCTCGAACATTAGGCTCTGGACATGACTTGCATATTGCGGTGGTATATATACCTCCTAACTCACTCATTAACTCACGAACACAAGTGTTTATAAAACTTATGTTACAAGTCAATAACTTCCACCCCGATGATCATTTTATGATCGTGGGTGACTTCAATTTACCATGCATAGACTGGAGTTCTGATGAGCCTATAGTTTTAAAAATAGGGTCAATTGAAACACAAACTATGGCGTCTAATCTTATTGCCCAGTCCTCATTGATTGGCCTTTCACAGTACAACCGAATTAGCAATAAATGTAATAATATCTTGGATTTAATTTTCTCAGATTCACCTGTCACTATACAAAAATCAAAGTCACCACTCGTAAACGAAGATACTTTTCACCCTGCCTTTTCTATCTTGGCCACAGACATTCTGATACCACCACTGAAGCCGCAATCTCGAATAAAATACCAATTTAATCGTGGTGATTTTTATAGTATAAATGAATCATTAAAAAATACTGACTGGTCGTTTATTGTAGATGGTAATTGTATTGAGGATATTATAGAACATTTTTATTCTATTTTACGAAATTTAATATTTGAATTTGTGCCACAAGTACGTTGCTCTGGTACTTACATCTATCCTATCTGGTATAGTCGAGCCCTAAAACAACTAATTAAAGAAAAATTTAAAGTCCACAGAGACTGGAAGCGCTATAAAAATCCCAATGATTATGCATTCTTTTCTGAGCTAAGACAAAGGCAAAAAATTCTACAAGATGAGTGCTACAAGGCATATGTTAATCTATCTCAACAAAAAATTAAATCTCATCCAAAATTTTTTTGGTCATATGTTAAGTCTAAAAGGAAAAATATATCTAATTACCCTCAACGGATGTCCTATGAAAACGTGACACTAGACACACAGACAAATATATGTTCCGCGTTCAATCAATTTTTTGAGAAAAACTTTAATAAACCAGCTGATAACTACGTTTGTAATCAATCGCCTGACTGTAGTCGTGACATGATCCATAAAATAGAAGTTAATTATGATGAAGTATTGAAACTCATTAAAAATTTAAATGTAGCAAAAGGAGCAGGAAGCGATAATATCCCGCCATTATTTTTTGTGAAGTGTGCTGTTTCGCTGTGTGTTCCTATTTCATTAATATTTAACCGATGCCTTAAAGATGGATATTTTCCTATTATCTGGAAACAAGCTCATATAGTCCCAATTCATAAAAAAGGACCCAAAACAGCAATTGAAAATTATCGTCCTATTTCAATCCTTAACGTGTTAAGTAAATTATTTGAAAGGGTGGTTCACGCTCGAATATACCCCGTCATTTCTTCATCAATTCCTATAGAACAGCATGGCTTCATGAAAGGGCGTTCAACAGCCACAAACTTAGGAGTTTTTATTGATCATGTTACTAGTGGCATGGATGGGGGTTTCCAGGTAGACGTGGTTTACACGGATTTCGAAAAAGCTTTTGATCGTGTTGACCATGTCATTCTCATGCTTAAGCTTAATGAACTCGGTATTCGAGGCAATTTGTTAAGGTGGGTAGAATCCTACTTACGCAACCGCTCTCAAGCGGTAGTTGTGGGTGGCTTCTGTTCGGACTTTATTGAAATTCCCTCTGGAGTGCCACAAGGTTCTATTTTGGGGCCTCTGTTATATGCTTCATATCTATATGATATTAACCTGAGTTTAAAACACGCAAGATTTCTTATGTACGCTGATGACACAAAAATCTACACAAAAGTACAAAATCAGTCAGATTGTCTGAAGCTACAAGAAGATCTAGACAGATTGGCCATATATTATACCAAGAACCGCTTAGGTATTAATATAAGTAAATGTTCATATGCATCGTTTACGCGTAAAAAAAATCCGACGAAGTTTGAATACCAAATCAATGGTATTAAAATAAACAAAGTGGAATCTATGAAGGACCTTGGAGTCATTATAGATACTAAGCTTTCTTTTTCCAAACACGTAGATTCAATAGTATGTAAGGCTTATAAAAGCCTGGGCTTCATATTGAGAATTAGTCGACCTTTCTCTGATATTGGTTGTCTGAAGGTGTTGTACTTCTCCTACGTGCGAAGCACTTTAGAGTATTGCAGCTCGGTGTGGAATCCGCAGTATCTTATATATATTAACAGCTTAGAGAGCATTCAAACTAAGTTTATAAAACACTTAAACTATCGGTGTTATCGGGCTCATGTTGACGGTGATTATCAAAATTCATGTAATTATCATTGTATTACCAGTCTTGAAAAACGGCGTAAATTGGCTGATATGTCGTTTCTACATGGTTTGTGTAATAGTTACATAGATTGTCCGGAGCTAGTGTCAAGGGTCCTACGTTTTAGTGTGCCAAGAAAGCGAACTAGACATACAAACCTATTTGCTGTCTCAGACTCTACAACTAATTATGCCCAGAATTCACTTGTTAGTCGGTTGCATAGGACTTACAATAGAGCATTCAGTGGCATTGATATTTTCCATACCAGTAAAACTAGTCTTAAGCGGGATGTTATCAAAATGCTTAATGATGATAAAAATAGTGACAAATTCAGCAGTTGTACTTAAAACTAAAACTTGTATATTAAGTATTATAGTACATAAGTATAACTTTTTACTTTGTTATTAGTGATGTCGTATTTATTTTGCAAATGAATAATCTACAAAATGTAAATCCGTTATTGGCTATTAGTTTTACCATATGTTTTAAAGTATTAATTTTAAGAGCTGTGGATTTTGTTTGAATAAATAAATAAATAAATAAATAAGCTACTTTGGTAGCAAGCCAGGCGAGCAACTCACAAAATGCTCTACCACCTGTGATCTTCCGATTTCCGCAGAGCAAGGTCGCGCCGCGCTTCGCTATCGCGTAAGATTGCTGGCGCAGCAAACTATCGCGCGCATTTTCTAGGTCGCCGCAATGACCGACTTATTATGTGTGAATCGTGATTTTTAATTGCGTAACTAGTGTAAATGTACATCTATAATTTATAAATAATAATTATGTCTTCACACATGTGTGAGGTAAATCTAAATTTGTACACATTACAAAGAGGGAGGCGTCATCCTTTACTACTTCATCACTTATTGGCCACTAAAATGGGTTAAAATAGAATACAAAATGTATATCATTATACCTCAATATAATTTTTTAATTCTAAGAATGAGCGAGTTATTTTCCGTTATTTTTTGTGTAGAATAACTGTAGTTTTCTACAGAAAAACTGATAATTGTAACGATGGTTATCCTATTATCCTACTAATATTATAAATTCGAAAGTTTGTGTGTAAGTGTGTAAGTATGTTTGTTCCCTCTTCACGCTTTAACGGCTGAACGGCTGAACTTGATAATAGCGGGCGAAGCCGCGGGGCACGGCTAGTATTGATATAAAACAACAAATCCAAAACACCATTGTGTATTGTGTCTCCATAAAGCTCGTTTTACGTACGAGGACGCAAATGAGGGCTTCACAAACAGAAGGAAGCCCATTTCTGCTTGAATATGAAATGGAACTAGTCTGTGAGAGAAACATTCGTGTTACAGACAAATTGCTTTCCGTTTCTAGAGCTGTGCAGCGAACGGGCGATTAAAACAAAGACTACATCGTAAAGTACAGAAAGATCACTTCAAGACTCAGCATTATTCCTTATTATAAATGTGCATCACGAATATTCCGTTTAGTAAATGTAGGTACCATTTCTTTAATAAAACCCGAGAATATTTACAGTTTGAAAGTAATAAAAGGAAACATGATATGAATTAATTGTTTAAATAAATAATTATTGACATATTTATTGAATTACATACCTGATATCGTCATACGATGTCTTGTGTTTAAATAATATTTACTTTAAACATAGTATAATCCTACTAATACTTATTATAAATCCGAAAGTTTATGTGTAAGTGTGTAAGTG
Source organism: Lomographa bimaculata (assembly GCA_948107665.1). Taxonomy (NCBI): domain Eukaryota; kingdom Metazoa; phylum Arthropoda; class Insecta; order Lepidoptera; family Geometridae; genus Lomographa; species Lomographa bimaculata. The sequence continues at coordinate 8,520,809 of OX403598.1, forward strand.
TAAAAGTATGTTTGTTCCCTCTTCACGCTTTGACGGCTGAATGGCTTTGGATGAAATTTGGAATGAACATAGCTTATACCTAGGATTAACACATAGGCTACTTTTTAACCTGATAAAAGCAGGCGAAGCCGCGGGGCACGGCTAGTTATACATATATTTCCGTAGTGGTGAAAGGAGTAACATGCTAGATTTGATAAACTAATAATGATCTGGCATGCAATACATTTTATCAGTATATTTTATTAAAATTATTTATGCTTATTGTTTAGTACCTAGTCTCTTTTTTACCACACCGCTATCCCTGCTTATTATATAATTTTCTGAAGCTCTTAGCGATAAAACCGCCCATTTAATTTTTTTTTTTAATATTGATTTATTGTTCATAAAATCTTAGATATTACACTTATTCTAGGACACTTAGGAATTGGTTCACGACGTCAGCAACAGTAATTATTACAGTGACCACTGTATCTCACACTAGGCAATCCTGTGTTGTGAGATTCGCCCATTGTACCTATTTATTAGTAATTTCTTTTCTATACTTTTATTAATGATGTCAATAAAGAGTTATTGTATGGTATTGTAATGCATATTCATATATTTAATTTATATACATTTAAACATACCTACTTAATTAGTGTTATTTTATAACGTAAAGATAGTTATCCATTTAATTACACAGACTGGTTTTCTTGATGTTATAAAGAATGCGACGCAACATCAAAATTATCCGTATTATAATTTGTGTGTTATAATTTGCCTAGTGATTCAAGACTACATTATTATTCTTCACTATTAAAATTCATTAGATCATTATAAATTAGAGAAAACCTTTATCTTACATTAAATGTTCAAATAGTGGTTGGACACTTTTGCAGTGTCCGCCTGGGACAATACCACACCATTGTCAGACATTCAATGGTCAAATGCTTTCGTATCGAGCATTAAAAAACACCAAGCAGTAATGTGCAAACATTTCTGTATTTCAGATTGAAGGGCAATGTTGATGTTGTGTACGGCTTGAAACACGTCTAAAACTTCGACTTACTTTGTAGTCGACTAGTTTCGGACAAATTTGTTGTCCTTCATCAGGATGAGTCAGACGCGCGATACGCAGAGGCGAGCGGCTCGAGCCTCGGCGCGTGACATATTTTAGACGTGTTTCAAGCCGTAAACAACATTAATTATATGTAATACTCACGATAGTTTTAATTTTCATGAAGGGCAATGTTTGAAATTACATGGCTTAAAGAGATTTAACGTCTTATTCTCAGGGTGACGAGCACAGAGCTTCGCCGCGCAGGAGTTCGAATTATAAAAGTTCAAAACTCTGTGTAGCACATTAATAAACAAACGTGACGATTACCATCAGGTGAGCGACTTACTCATGTCGTCTCCCAAAGACATAAAAAAACATTTCTTAAAGTGATGAATGTTGTGACGAAATGCCTATCAATCACAAAGCTGAACGAGTTCAGTGGAATCACCATCAAAACTAGTGTTTGAGTTTGCATTATGATGAGACAGTCATGGGAATGTTTGTCATTTCGTATTAGCATATACAATGTCGTAGATTTGTGATGACGTAGTTCATAATTACACATGCACTGAGCTTTGGTGACAATGTGTGTAGGTACTATTACGTTCTACGTGAACAATGTAAACCATATTTTAGTGAGGTGAGTTTCAGGCGGGAACACATTTTTTCTTCCCCAAGGAAGATTTGTGTTTCTGGTTCTGGTTGTGATTGTGTCTGTGTTTCCGAATTCCACATTACAAGTCATCGAACTTAGTGTGTAGCTGTGAGTGTGAAAGAGTTTATTTTTATAGAGTTTATTATATTATTTAGTTGATTTTAAAAATCCCATTATATATATATACTAGCTGCGCCCCGCGGTTTCACCCGCGTTGATAATGATGAAAAAATTCTCGTGTCACAGTTTTCGTTGCCATACTCCTCCGAAACGGCTTGACCGATTTTGATGAAATTTTTTGTGCTTATCCGGTATCTATGAGAATCGGCCAACATCTATTTTTCATCATCATCATCATCATCACTTTTCATCATTATCAACGCGGGTGAAACCGCGGGGCGCAGCTAGTATCTATATATAATAAATATAGGTAGAAATCCTTGACAATAATAAAGTAACGATTTTTAAGTAAAAATGTTCCACTCATTAGTAGATTATAAAATATAATACATTTTTAATATTATCTTTTTTTATTATCTTGGTAAAATTATAAAAGTTTTTATAACCCTTGCTCAACTTCAGTTGTTCGTAGAATTACTTGCTAGTTACCGTTGTCTCGTTCGTTTATAGACAGAGACGCCAAGTATATGGCAGGTCAGCTTATCTTATTTAATAAGGGGCTTGATATACAAAGCGCCCGAGACGCGCGGCCCGGGTGCTGTGAAGACAAAATGTATGGAAGTGAACTCGCCTGTTGATGGGGTTCGGACATCCCCGAAACCTAGGTGGCAAGAGTCGACCTTAAATCGTGAGTCAAGCCGTATCATTTATATAAAGTACTAGCCGTGCCCCGCGGCTTCGCCCGCTATTATCAAGTTAAAAAGTAGCCTATGTGTTAATCCTAGGTATAATCTATGTACATTCCAAATTTCATCCAAATCAGTTCAGCCGTTAAAGCGTGAAGACGGAACAAACATACTTACACACTTACACACAAACTTTCGGATTTATAATATTATTAGTAGGATAAAATGTATGGCATCTAAGGGATAATGATGATTACAAAAATCCCTCTTTTGTGATGTTAATATATACATATACAAAGCGGACCATGCGCGCGGCCGAGCGGCGGGCGCGTGGCAGGCGAGCACCCCCGACGCTTCCCCTCGCGCTGCCGACGTTTTGTATAGGCTCTAGTGTAACAAAATATACCAAACGCCCACAGCGCACCCTGTACGCGCGCTTCAAGCGCTTTGTATATGTTCCTTAGACAAATCTAATGGACAAGAATATTTGCAGTTTTCACTGCATACGTTGTAATAGAATGGCTGGTATGCTATCATTATCTTGAAACCTTAACATAAATGAACGAAGTCCTTTGTTCAATATTAACAAGCACTTAACTAATACCCAACTTGTTTATGCATCACCTCCTAACGCCAATCGAGCATTTATGTCATCTATATTCATGATCTGTTTATGCACATAGCTTTAGTAATCGGAATAGCAATTTAGCTAAGAGCTTAGATATTGTTGATAATTACTATACTTGTAATTAAATAGTATCGGGATGAAATACCATAATTATATTATACTTATAATAATTAATACATACTATTAGTACGATTAATAGTAACTCGAACACATAATCACTTACCATCCGTTGAGTTAGTTGTGAAATGTTAGCCTTTTAGAGACAATAACATCAGAAATTAATTATTTAAATAGATAAGATTTTAATGTAGATACTACGTTTTATCCAAGAATTTCTGCGAGACCCGTTAAATTTTATAATCTCTAAACACAGGTTTTTAACCTCATACAGATAAAAAAAGAATTGTTTCAACTTTTAAGAAAAATTATATTTTTCATCTGTTGAGTACCACAATGTTTTTATGAATTTATATGAATAATAAGAAATAAATAATAGTTAAAAAAAACACGCTTTATATAGAAAACCAAACTAAAAAATAGAAAATAAACTTTAGTAAATTTGAATTAAGAATAGTGTAAAAAAATTTAATAAATATACATTAATAATAGTGTAAATAAAAAAAAAAATTTATTTAAAAAAAAGCGTGGGGTGCTTTTTTACGAAATTATCGAAATGATAATCCTTCTTCTCATATCTGTCAATGAAATATTTATAACTATTGACACCATGCACCCAACGCTTTTTTTTTAATAAAATATTTTTTTCTTATTTACTCTATTATTAATTTAAATTTATTAAAAATATGTACACTATTCTTAATCAAAATTTATTTTCTTTTTTTTAGTTTGCTTTGCTATACTTATAAATCTTATTTGTTAGTTTTTTTAAACTATTATTTATTTTCTATTTTTTTTTTGCAAATTGAATAATGGAATAATCTTATCAAATTTGTGTATTGTCATCGATCCTCGATAAATCTACAAAGTTTGAATGAAATCTGGCCGTTTAAAGTGGGTCAAAATCGTGCTCAAAGGAGTCGGTTACAAGCATACTAACATGAAGCTAAAATAAAGGTGTAAAAATAACAGACATGAAAGTGACTACTTGTTTTTATAACTAAAAATGGAATTCTTTTAATATTGCACACCTCTGAAGGAGGTAGATTGTATAGCGACTTTTATATTCATCTTAACAACTCTGTAATCCTACCTACATTCTAAGCAATAAATGATTTGATTTGATTTGATTTGATTAAACTCGTATGTTGAAAAATTGATTCTATGGTAAATTGCATGTATCAATGCAACTTTTTCAGAGCTATACAGCCGAAACGAGCTTCATTTTTATCACGGAGGTCATCAGGGTACGAGTTTTTTTATCTTGTATCATCTGGACCAAGAACATGGGCTAAACCACAAAGAGCGCACTATAAGTAATTAATATTTTTAATATGTTACCTTCATCGAGGTCTGCTTTATTTTACTAAACATTCGGAACGTTTTATGAATACCATCATGACATAAACTATAACACAGTCGGAACCAAACTAGACACAAATAAGTAAAAACTACCAGAGAGAGCCACTCCTCATAACAGCTCCTATGTTTTTGCACCGGAACCCGAGGAATAAAATATGGCTCTCGAGCTCTCAAAGGTTTTTGTGTAAATACTGGCAGTTTACTTGGTTCTGCAGTATTTAATAATGCAGATAGTTTCCACTGTATTTACACTTCCGGTTTGGTTTATGTTTGATAATAACTAGGGCTTATATTAAATGTTTCGTTTTTAGTGAAGGGCTATGTGCCACCACATATGGGGCGAATGCCTATTGAAGGGTTGAACTCCACAGAGAGTCGAAAATTATTTAATAAAAACCGGCCAAGTGCGAGTCGGACTTGCGCACGACGGGTTCCGTACCATTATCTATAAAAAATCAAGTTTGTTGTATGGGAGACCCCTAAAATTTTTTTTTTTATTTTTAGTATTTGTTGTTAGAGGGGCAATAGAATTACATTATCCGTGAACATTTCAACTGTCTTGCTATCACCGTTCTTGAGATACAGCCTGGTAACAGACGGACGGACGGACGGAAGGACGGACAGCGAAGTCTCAGTAATAGGGTCCCGTTTTTACTCTTTGGGTACGGATCCCTAAAATCAGTTGCAAAAAGGGTTTGACTAAAGTACTTTAGTTATAGATGATTAATAAAGGTTTTGGTTTACTATTTTTTTGCAAGAGTGTAGATCTTGTTCTACTTGGTGGTTTTTTACAACATTTCGCAAAATCAAATGCAGTATAACAAATCCACAACACAATTATATTTCCTAAAATCAATATTGATTAAATGATCAGCAAAATATAAAAGCGACCATGGCAACTTGGCTATTGGCAGATGTCGGAGAAAAATGTTTTAAAGAAGAAATACGTTCACCTGAAAAAAGTGCCACTGTTTTGGTAACACCATATAGCAGCTTATCTCGTTGAGTGTACGACATAAGCACCTTTCTAACCGACCACCCATTTTATCATGCTGATCCGTAGGACGGATACGGGCCATTTAATTGATATAATAAAGCTCTAGCATGTGCCTAAGGAGACTACAATACTTTGGACACTACAAACGAATTATATAAGTAAAAATGGATGAAAAGGGACCAAAGCCCTTTACGATGGTCCTATCAACTGCCTTAATAGCTGGATACGAAAATCTTCGAGGCGTTACACCGACTATCTCTAATGGCGGGAAATAGGGAGAAACAAGTATGTATGAAAACATCATTAGTGTGGGGCTGTGAGTGTGAAAGCGTTTATGTTTATGTTATGTTATCACGCACGACGCTCAGCAATGAGTCAATGGCTGGAGTAGGATTAAAGTTACCAACCGACCTCAGATAGACAATATAACCAAAACTGCCCGTTGGCTTTATTGGGTGAACGTTCGCCTTCTAAGCAGGGGTATCGGGTTCGATTCCCGGCGGGAACACAAGTTTTCTCCCCAAGGAAAATTTGTGTTTCTGGTTCTGGTTGTGATTGTGTGTGTGTGTGATGTGAATGTTTCCGGCACCCACTACACAAGTCAACGAACTTAATGTGGGGCTGTGAGTGTGAAAGCGTTTATGTTTTATGTTTTATGTTAATAAATAGCCGCGTGATCAATCCAATTCTACATCTACGTCAAATTTAACCAGGACTGTTTCCAGTAGAATGAAACATTTCATTAATTACTTATAAATATCATAGTAGCTAATATGAACAGCTAAAAACATTCATTGCACATTTTATATGTAGGTAGATATATAGGAGAGACGTTCCCGTCTAACAGATATTTTATAATCGTTACTAACTCTGATCTTTATATTTTATAATATCAACCTAAACCAAATAACCCAATAGTTATCAATATTAAGTTATTTTGTAAATTAAATATTATACCAACTACGCTATTATTGTTACCAATGTTATAACATGATATTATTTGACTCATACCAATTTTCCCAAGTAATTTGCTGATTACCATTGTCAAAATTCATAACATACTCGAAACCTTAACATTTAACAAACGTGAGCTATTTGGAACTATACCGCAATAAGATAGTTGTTGCTTCTACAGTTGCCAGGAGAATATGCCTGAAAATTAACATGTATGGTGCTAAATTGTTCACATAATATATCGTAAGCTTTGCTCCGAAGTCTCTGCATTATGTGGGAATAGCAAATATTCCTTAACAATTCGCTTTGTTGAAACTTACGTGTGTTGAGTATGTCAAAGACAGGTTGTGAGTCTCGGAATAAAGACAAAGGATAGATAAGATTATAGAGAATAATGCAGTTTCAAATCCAGAAACTAGCTTTGCTTTGTCATGTAACTTTACTAGCCCTACCCCGCGGCTAACTAGTTAAAAATAAGCCTATGTGTTAATCCTAGATAAAAGCTATGTGCATTCCAATTTTCATCCTAATCCGTTCAGCCGTTACAGCGTGAAGAGAAAACAAACAAACAGTGTACACCTACATTTAAACTTTCGTATTTACAAACGAAAACAAATTCATTCACACTCACAGCCCCACACTAAGTTCAAAGACTTGTATCGTGGGTGCCGGAAACATTCACATCACACACACACACATTACACCCAGAACCAGAAGCACAAAAATCCCTTGGGAAGGAATTTGTGCTCCTGCCGGGAATCGAACCCAGGACCCACGGCGCAGAGGGCGGACACCTGTCCACTGCGCCAACTAGGTCAATATTTATAATATTATTGTATATAGGAAGAATAAATATTAATATTTGAAATAGATTAAGTTTTGCAATTTAATTCTAAAAAGAAGCTTCTCTTTGCCTTTGTGTTTGTTTGTGATATCGTAGCTTCGAAATGGATAGCTACATCCGACAATGCTGTTTTTTGTTTGTTTTGATGAAAGGCTGGGTGGCTTTATTGACGAATATTGGTGCAATTTGCCAGATAGAATGATAAAAGTATTTCAAAGTAGTTTTGCCAAATGTTTTAACTTATAATAAATGTCGTAAGTAAATTATTATATGTGTGTTCATTAAGTTACAAAAAACGAATTTAAACTGGAATAGGCAGACTTGTGCGTTGTTGAACCTTAATTAACCGTAGTTTAACCTTAATTTGGAAGCCTTCTTCACTATGAGTGCAGACAATACCGCGAGCGCTCCGTAAGCTAAACGGAGTATGTGAGTATTATCAAATAAATTTGAGGCGATTAAGATTACAGCCTTTTATTTAGTTTCACCTGTCCCAATGTTTGTCATCAAATCTTGCAAATTACATTTGACCCTCTTGCCGGTTATCGATTGAGCTGAAATTTTGCATGTGTAAATTGCGTGACAATGAAATATTATGATGACATGGTGCCGATCTGATGGTGGAGCTAGAAGATGGCTAAAGGAACTTCGCAATGAAACGACACAACTTCGTCAATTTTGGGCTCATTTGAATCGTCTTGACAAGTAGTTTGTCTTTCGATGGTAACCAGGGACTGATGATGGAGCTGGAAGGTGGTCATAGGAACTCTGTTATGCAACGACGCAACCACATCGTGTTTCGACACGTTTGATTCGTTTTGACAAGTTCTCTGGTTATATATTTTTTTGTCCTCTTTATTTACAACTTGTAAAAGCTTGATTTAAAAAACATTTTAAAGTATGACTTGTTTTTGTCATGCAAATAGTAGCAAGCAGTTGAGATGGCTCCTAAACCTTCTATATCAATTAAAACAACCTCTATCTAGTATTTGCAATGTACAGGAAAAAGATTTAGCACAAATTTCGTGACTTCAATCTTACTCATTAAACTTTATAGTTAAAATTTTTTATTAATTAATTTTTTTCTTAAAACTAGGTACAATACATTTGTAGGATTTGTCTCAATTGTACACTTAATCGCACAAGCACCCAATTGAATAAGTTAGCAGACACAAGATAACTCAGTTATTCAAATTTTGCATTAGTGAAGTTTGGATGGTCTAGACCACAGGTAAATTTATTCATAGGGTGGATTTAAAGGACGAACTCATCAAGTAACGAAAAAGGATTTAACTACATTTAACTATCGAGCATTGTCTTTCTCCGTTTAATATTTTAATTCAGTCAAGTGTGTTAAAAGCATTCATCATTAGTAGTCATGTAGTTATTCATTCTATTACGTCTATTATACGCGTATTTATCTGTATAAATACACAGAATGTAATATTTTGAATTGAACTTATAAAATTCTAAACTATTTTGAAATCAATGAAGACTTAAATATAACATAGCGTAACATAACATAAACGCTTCCACAGCCCCACACTAAGTTCGTTGACTTGTGTCGTGGGTGCCGGAAACATTCACATCGCACACACAAGCACAACCAGAACCAGAAACACAAATTTTCCATGAGGGGAAAACTTGTGTTCCTGCCGGAAATCGATCCCGATACAGAAATGCACGGATTCAAAGTAGGTATCTATTGGATATGATCCACCAGGCATTACGTTACAGATTCTCGTTTTGTAATATTTTCTCAAATAATTAGTTATTATTGACTAGATTAATATACCTTATGAGTTTATAGTTGAATTCGTTTCTGTTTTTGTTATACTTTGCTTTTTTATAGGCAAAGGTGTGACCACTATCTCACCTGATAGTAAGCGACGCTACTTAAAAGTGTTCTGCTATAATTCAGATGTTGTTTTATGTTATAAAGGCAAGCATTTAACCACTGCCGCATCCTATATTTTATTAAGACTAGCAGGACATTATAAATTGTATTTTAATTAATAATTTGCACGTCACTTTCTGTCAGAAATGTATCTCTGTAGCTTACTATAGTCTAACACTGAAAAACGTTTCAACACAGGTGCAAAAATTTATTACTATACGCAGTGCACGATTTTTAGGACCACAAAGAATATGGAGCTAACCCAAAACCAGAAGAAAGAAACTAATTACTATGTAAGAAAGGTTCAATATTTTCAAACTAAAACAAAATAAGCTGTTTTATCAAACTCTACCTAAAACGAGGTATTCCAGATTGGATTTTAAAGATTAAGCTGCCTGAACTACCGTTTGGTGCTTGCTTATTTATTGATTTGTATACAGTACCATACATTTGAGCGGCAGTGCTAGTTGGCCAATTACGGAGTGAGGTAGGATTGTGGTCGGTTATATTTCGCCTGAACGCGAACCCAAATTCCATGTATTGTTGTATGGAGTTGGTAGTCATCTCAACCGCTCAAGAGATGCGACCAATCAAACATGCTCTACCACCAAAAACACTATTTGAGTCGCATATTCTTATATTTATCAAATATAATTTGTATTCCTGCAACTTTCAATAATTTTTTTGGCCTAAACATAGGTATGTTGCATGCTGGACTTAATAAAGACTTTCGTTTGTTTTTTCAATTTAAAAATTTAGTTATAACAAGATTTTATTTAACTAATAATTGTGCACTCAACAACTCTCACTCACAACTTTTACATTGATTTAGGGCTAGTTAGTACTTCAAAAGTGGGGTAAATTATGCCTGGTCAAGTCCTTTAGGGTCCAGTTTGTCTCTTGTAATCCATTATTGCGCCAGGTGCACCTACACAAAGTACAACGGAGGTATAATAATGACGACCCAATTAACGCAGTGGACAGGTGCCCGCCCTCCGCACCGTGGGTCCTGGGTTCGATTCCCGGCAGGAGCACAAATTCCTTCCCAAGAGATATTTGTGCTTCTGGTTCTGGGTGTAAAGTGTGTGTGATGTGAACGTTTCTAGCACCCACGATACAAGCCTTTGAACTTAGTGTGGGGTTGTGAGTGTGAATGCGTTTAAAAAAAAAATAACTTATAAATACTGTTAACTTGTTTTCTATTTCTAAACCCTTAAGATAACGTCGCTTTTAATTTATGTGTTTGTGAAGCGAATATATGAATGAATCATTGAAATTTGCGATATTATCACTAAGTATTGTGTGGCGCATTGTACCCAAAATAAACCTGCTACCCATTATTTCATATGACACAAGTGAAGCCTGGAACAGTTCAACTCAGTATGACATGTCATATTATTTCAGGTAGGAATACTTTTATTTTCATTGCGATTTTAAAATAAAATTCACGCTATTGTAACCTTACTCCAGCGTGTATAATATTTTTTATTATAATCTAGTGAATTAGGCCAAATAGTGTACCTTAAATATAGTTTATCTACATACACCAATATATAGTTTGTAAACAAAGAGCAAAAGTTCGAGACGTTGGAAAATTTGTTATGGGAGTCAAATGGAGTTTGGCGAGACACATGGCTAGGCGAGCTGAAGATAGGTGAAGCAAGGTTTTAACAGAATGGTTGCCAAGACAAGACAAACGCACCCTCGGACATCCAGAGGCAAGATGGGTTGACGATATTGTTAACATTACGGGTCCAACCTGGACAAGACTAACACATGTCCGAGACCAATGGCAGAATATGAGAGAAGCATATATCCAGCAGTGGGATCAAAAGGGCTGTGGATTATGATGATGATGATGAAATATAGTTACCTTTTAAGGTAACCTAACACACACGTCAATACTTCACCCGAAGACACCCTAAATTAAAAAATACTAATTGTAAAATACCAGAAAGCTCTCAAACGCTGATTCTTGTGCTCATTTAGTTCTATGACTGCTATATTTTCTGTTATAATAAAAATGTATTCTATACAATTTATTATTAAAAGCTGTTTATAAATATGGGAATAATACAAATAAAAAATACTCTGTCGCAAAGAACGGCATCGCCGCGCTGCCCCTCGTTATAAGCTCGCAAACGCCAGTTGACACTTATAGAGAAAAATAATATATTTTAATATTAATTTGAAAGATCATCAAACAGAATTAGCAATAGCCGTACCACGCGAAATAAGTTGGTCTCAATGGATGGCATATTGGTATTTTACAAATTATCCTTTATACGCAAATACCTACAAAGATTGTATACTGTTTAGTAAGTAATCTATCTACCTACATGATAGGTGAAATTCACAGTCCACAAACAATGCGCGGTCGCTTTGTCCACGCGTCTATTTCAACAGTTTCCGACAGTGCAATGCAGTGCTCCTATCTCGTATTAGATTGTTTGTTGCAGCTTCTGTCCTCGGCTTAGTAGAGCTACTCTGTGATTATACTGTGGATTCAGTGAAATTAAAAGTCACGTGGTAAACTGGGAATACAGGAATGTAGACTGTTGTGTGCGTTAAAATTTACATGAAATGAATTAGTAAAAATAATAGTTCTTATTTCAAGGGTAAATTGCAGGCTAGTAAAAATTTCATTTAGAATGAAATGACAATTTTAAGTATAACATTATTATGTTATACCTAAAATTGACATTAAATCTTACAGATATTAATTTACACGTACTGACTGTGTATTTTGGTTAACATCAATTATCACAGAACATTCTAATCGATTTAATTTAAATCGTTTTTTTACTTTCTATTAATACGTCAATCATCAATTAGGTTCTTGTAATGTTAATCTATCAAACATTATATTATTATGTTATATATGAAAATAGGAAATATTAATACATACCAAGTAGATACTTCATATAATATTAAAATGTTGTGTTAATCCCCCTAAATAATACGGTATTCAATGTTAAAGACATTTATTTAACTATTAAGAACAAAAATATAAATTATGTTTAAAACTTTATAAGATACAATTCAGTTGCGTTCATGAAACACAATCCCTTCTTCATGTTGGATCCCTATGAAATACTACTATGTATGAGTAGTATTCTACGGAACATCATGAAACATCTTAGGAAATCCACAGCTAAAAGGTACGAGTATGCGTCCAATTATGAATGTCAATGCTAAACATAATGATACTTATTTCTACTTAATATTCTAGATAAAATTTGTTATCTGAGTATATTATCACTGCAATACACAACAATAAAGCTCTAGAAGCATTACTAATTCTGTCACCTAACTAAAGCTTCTAGGAGGGTATTCTAGTTTCTATCTAGTTCACTTTGACAAAGGGATGAACTGACACCGTCAGGTAAATTGATTTGCTTTGACGCAAAAGGGGGTGCAGTTGCTGAGCTAAATTTTCACCTAGTAGGTACCCAGGACAAAGACTTAAATTTGTTGTCTTCTATATTACTTAGTTACCTATTGTGCATGTTATCTAAACATTGTCATGATTTTTTTATATACATTTAAGTAGATTGTATGCAATATAGGCATTGAAGTGATGTCATAACCTCTCGATCGGGCAGTTGCAGTTTTGAATCCTACGGCATATCGTTTTCGATAGTAGCAACATTGAAAGAAGAAAGATAGAAAAAATATTTATTTCGACACGTTTAGAAATGCTGAAATGGGTTTACCTAAACACAAAAACCAACGCTGATTTTCAGGCAAACAAGTGGGTGATGTCAAAAGTTTAAGTTTTTATTAATTTTAATAAATGAAAATATAAACATTCGTGGTGTTTTCACCACGAATGTTTTTTGCAAAGGCAAAGTGGTAGAGCATTAACATATGCTCCCTGGCTTGCTGCACTGTGCGAAATACAGTCAAAGTTTACCGCCTGAAAATCCGTCTATTACCAATTTGATGCTACAGTGGTTATATTCCAGGCCAGTATGATAACACCATCGATCCCATCACCACAACGGTAGAGATAGTGACTAAGGCTAGCATATAATAAGAGATAAAAAAACATGCTATAGATCAGATCACATCATATAAATCAGCCAATCATACCACAATAAAATGAACATCGCCGGAATATCGAACGAAATGTAGACAATAGAATCGGATTTTCTGTACCGACAACTCTATCCACTCGAAAATCTATTCATTTGAACACTCATATCAACACATTCAATACGCCCACCAAAATGTCTCGTACATGAATCTAGACAATACATGTACCCAAAGTCCATATACATAAATAATCCTTCAACAATGGCGATTAAACATTATTTATACTCGAACAACTAAAGAACCCCAATAGGCTAATAAAAGAGCCTATTCAGCGCCGACCACTGAGACTCAAGCTTTAATCTGATGGGTATTTATAACTACAACTATATGTTTTGGGAATATGGAGATATATAATAACATAAGTACTACGTACGGCTATGCTAACTCTACTAAGCTTAGGAATATGTACCAAATTTAGCAAATAAATGGTGAACAAAATTAAGTGTGTAAAAGCATAGGTAAAAGTGTGTAAGTTGAACTCGCACACTCAGATCCGTGACATCCACATGCTGTCATATTCCTTTTGTTAACCAACATCAAAAAAGGAGGAGGTTCTATGTTCGACTGAATGTATTTTTTATGTATATTAATTTGTTGACCGATTCTCAAAATTATTTTTTTGTTTGGTAGATTATACTTCAGGTGGTCCCATATAAATTTTATCGAAATCGTTCGAGCCAAAACCAAAATATAAGCAGTGAAGCCGGTTTTTTAAGCTTTGCTTACATTTGTTTCATTTATTTATTCATACAATCAATTTATTATTGAATATTAATACAATTAATAATTTGTTGTTTTATTTTCAATTTTGCTTTAATAGCTTTGTTATGATTTTTGACATAATATTTATTTAACCATAATACATTAAATTTAAATATGTATTATTTTGTAATGCTAATGATGTATGATTTTTATCTTAATTTTGTTTACTATATGTTATTTTATGGATGATTTCGGAAATTAGTTGATTATTTTATTTATTATTGTTTCACTTATTTGTTTACTAGAATATAATTACCTACTCAAAGCTTGAAACTGATCAAAAATAAAAAATGGTTTTGTGAAGGAGTGGAACTTACTGCCCGTGTCTTCGTTGTCTGAACGGTATAACGTGGGAGTTTACAAGTCTAGAACTAAGCAGATATTATCTAGATAAGCATGTTACATCTTCGGCCGTATCATCGCTTTCCATTGGGTGAAATTGCGGACAAAATTTTAATTAATAATTAAAAAAAAAAAACAAATGTCAGCAGGCTACCTAATAGGGTTCATAGCCACAGCCCATTAAAGTTTGATACAGGGAGTTTTGCCGCGAAAGTGGAATATGGCGATGTTGATTTTGTATAATTTTCCAAACCTGTGATTCTTCGAGTTTTAATGTGTAATAATAATTATTATTAACCGTTAATACTTACTAAACGTGCTTAAAGTGTGGGCAAATCATACAAAGCTGAAAAACGTGATTTTTGCCTTCGCTCCAAAGGCCCAATAGAAGTTCTAGTAAAATTACTACTACTTTACTAGGGCATGACTTGACTATGACTGGACCTTGACTCTTTTACTTGACTTTGAATGTGATTTGTAACTAGGATTTTTAATACGAAATACACTTGAATATTATTACTTGACACTGGCTAAATGCACAAGATTGAAAAGCCAAAATTAAAAAAAAAAAGTTGTGTCAGACGGACAGGCAGATTCCGTAGGCTTAGGTCGTGAGTCCCAAATTAGGCAGAGCCTGTATTTTAGAAGTAAACTTATGACATCGCTATGGAACTCTTAAGCATTACGAAAAAGAACAAAGTAAATAAATTTATTGCGATAGATAGTAACAATAACACGAGTTTAGATATATCCTTTCCAAAACAATTTAAACATCATATTTCTTACAAATGACCGCAGACAGAAATGTAGGTTACGAAGGCCAGCCATTTCATCGAAGTTTTAAGTATTCACTTAGAACTTACAAGTTAATCACACTCCGCAGCACTCAAATATGCCTTGTTACACACCGTTCGGCCTAAATTACAAGCGATTCAAACAATTGAACGGTCTCTGTGGCCCATCGGTGCGTCCCTATAGAGAATCAATTTAGCTCCTTTATACTTGGCAACTTTTACTATTATAGTTTACATAAATATTCATATTGATGAATATGAATTCTCGCTTTATTCTGCCGCATCTTCCCCCTGTTGAATTAAAATTAAAACGGGATTTAGCGTGACTTACGCCTTGTCGATGTCTAGATCGACAATTGTTTTGACTTCGTTCGGCAGCCTTCTTCAGGATGAGTGCGGAGCGCTCGCCGTTGCGTCCCACCTCACTAGTTCAAAATGTGTGAGAATTTTTATCAAATTAAAGAAAAGGCAAATAATATCCCCATATTATTTGCCTTTTCTTTCACGCCTGCTGTTCCGGTCTTGTGCAAATCTCATCCAGTCTATTCAGTCGGCGTAACCTCACAACGTTATCTAACCATCAGGTTGGAGGTCTGCTTTAGGGATGTACCAACCTACCTATTGCTCCTCTATAGGCCACCATTCTGATATTACTCCTATTGTTGTTCACATTTATTTCAATTTAAACTTTGCTATCTGTATACCTTTGTCGACAATCTTTGTACAATATCAAATATTAACGTTTGGTATAGTACTGTGAACTACCCTTTGGCTTATTTGGGTGAGTATTCGCTTTCCAGGGATGGGTATCAGGTTCGATTCCCGACAGTAACACAAGTTTTCTTTCAAATTTGTGTTTCTGGATCTGGTTGTGATTGTGTGTGTTATGTGAATGTTTCCGACACCAACGAAACAAGTCATTGAACTTAGTGTTGGGCTGTGAGTGTGAAAGAGTTTATGTTAGTATCTAGCAGATAACCGCTGTTTAAGCAACTGTGAAAATGTATTACCGGTTAGTAGAGTCTATGGTTCACACGAAATCAAACAGCAGTGCAACAAAAAGTTGCTCTTGGTAAAGACAAACGAAAATGATCGAACATTGAGAGGTATACTCAATAATGTAGCCAAGTTCGATTAAACCGAAAATGGAACCGCAACACTGAATTAATTATAATAGTTCTAGGTAACGTTTGTGCTGCTATTTGACGCTAGAAATTGGTATCCTTTGTTGATCCTTTCAATTAAAATTTAATAGATTCATTATTGTTTAACGGGTAATTTATTAATTGAAAGCTATATATTGGTGTAGCTATTACCAGCTATTATTATGTAGCCTCGGCCGTCTTTTTAAACACCATCAGCAATTATGCATGTGTGCGTGTAGAGGCGTCAACCATTGTAAATATTTTAATACACGAACTGGTTGCTTGACTACTTTGTCGCACGAATATCCCTTGACGAGGAAAATTTTGATAATTGCAAAAAAAAAACCCAGAACTCGCAGTGTTCTGTGTCGGGGATAAAACCCTTTTTAGAAATCCGCAGAATTAGGAGAAATCCGCTTAGACGTATTCCAGGAGGAATCGGGTGCGTTCTGGGCTCGAATTGACTAGAACCTCACGTACAGGTAAAGGTACATCCTTTACCTGTACGAACCCTTCACATACCATAGTGCACTCGGCAGTCATTGGTATAATTTAACCTTAAATTAATTATATAATAATTTCATAATTAAATTTGTAATAATTTAAAAGACAATTGAGGTCTGGCGATGGGATGATGGCAATGACGCTTATGACACTTTTGACACCGCACTCAAGCTTATTATTAGACAAACACACATAGTGTAGAACAGCAAAATATGTTATTTTTTATTATATAGGCAAGGGCATCCCAAATTTTAAAACAACATTTCGAATATTTTTGGCTTTAGAAAAAAAAAATGAACCCCGTGCTTTTTGCGTGCTTTAAGCAATATATCTAAACTATTTACGATATTTCTAAATGTAATTACGTAAAAATTTTGCGTAAGACAGTACCCGCAGCATATTGTATCAAGTTAATTATTTTTATCAAATAAAATGTTGAATTTTTAATAATTAAAAAGTGTTTTATTAATTTTCATTAAATTCGTACCGGAGAATCCGACATCCCACCTCTCATTGCCTCTCTCTTAGTTTGGTGCTAAATGACAGAGATTGCTGAAGCCCGATTTAGTCGTATTCAGTAACGATAAAAAACAAACTTTATAATAATATGTGGACAGTATATACTTCAGGATATTATTTATTCTGGTTGGTGTAATGTGTCTGTGATGTGAATGTTTCCGGCACCCACGATACAAGTATTTGAACTTAGTGTGGGGCTGTGAGTGTGAAAGCGTTTGTTTGTTTGTTTGTTTGTTTTTGTTTATTTATTTTAGGGAAACTTACAGCTAGTTACAGAGTATAGGTACATTTATACATATTGAACGCCATTTAAAAATATCCACTTATAGTAATCATTGATAAAAAAAAAAAAATGAAACTCGTAGACGTTTCTAAATAATTTAAAATATATATATATGAGGAAGTCTAGTTACATTTCAAAAACAGAATAATAAAATAATCTGATATATATAAACTAATGGAATTCAGAAACATGATAGGTGAAAGTTTTCTAAATAGAATTACCTATAATCCAAAGTTTTGAAACTCTAATATAGTTCTTACACCGGCTCTAAAAAATATGAAATGTATCATTCTTAAGATAATAATACGTGGCTCTGATCTATACGTTCATCTCTTTTTAATGTATGTTTAGTTACTAGCTTGTCCAATTTATAAACCTCCGGCTAAAATAAATTTGTATATCGTCTCAAGATTCCATTTTGGCTGCTATAGCCCAGAAGACTGGAGCTGGGTCTTATGCACCCGTTGTATTTTAGTTTTGAAATTTCTTCAAAATATATTTTATTATTTTATATTCACAGACATTTAGTAGGTTTATAAGCATTATTTATTCTTATTTATTATGAAAAACCTATAATGAGTTTTTTTTTATGACAGTTCATTAACTAAACTGAATTACGAAAAGGTTCAAAGGTTAGGTAAGTAAATCTCTAACTAGTTAGTACCTTTTCTTAAAACTAAGATACTTGAAAACTAATTAAGTAAATTAAGTAAACTGAAATAAATTTTACCGATAAATCTCGTTACCTTTGAAGCAATAACTAAATTACTTACAAGAATAATGATTAAGAGACTAAGTTAAGGACTAAATTGCTGTAATTTTTATATATATTTTTTTATAAGTTGAGAAAATTTAGAAATAAATATAAAGCTCTTATTAGATTAGCACTTAGTTCGATCGAAAACTTTTATTGTATACACATATTAGTAACACTAATTTAATTAAGAAAAAAAAAATGTGCTCCCACCGGGAATCGGCTCCGGCACCCCTAGCATAGAAGGCAGGCGTGTAACGAAGCACTCCAGTCAGCATCCGGGTAAATTTATCAGGCAATACTTCAAACAGAAAGACGGTACTAAATAAACTATTTGCCTTTCGTTATGAACTGTATAGTAATTAGTATAACACTACAACAAAGTGTTTAACCGGCAGAAATAAGACAACACTTTACAAACTGAGAGTAAGAAATAAAATCTATTATTTCAACTGCGCGCTCCAGTTTCTACTGAGTACTGACCTATATAGATAGGAACCATTGCGCAAACACTTACTTGGAATGAAAACTCAACACTTGCTGGTAAGCAAGCACTGCGGAGGTGGATGTAATAAACTGAAAAAGCTATTTTTGGTTTGGTATTTCTCTGAGATATTACTATGACTTCTGAATTATTATGAATACCTCATTTATGTTTGATAGCGTAATCACGTTGAACTTAAGTTTTTTATGTGCTATTGTGTGACAGGAGGCAAGAGAGGTTCTCACCTGACGGTAAGCGATATGCATACATATTATAAAAATCTCCAGTGCCCCTTTCATAACCTTGAATATCATATTCCCGCGTGGGAATGCAATGTACTCTTTTACCTTAACTAACATATACCACATAACATGCTATTACAGCTGGAACCAAACCTTTTGGTCCTGATATTCAGCAAAGAGGTGAATCCCAAAAGTAAATCGCAAGAAGTCCTAACAAAGTTATATTATCGTAGTTTCATCTCTCGGGAAGTATTTAAATACCCTACTGCCCTATAATATGCCTATCTAGTCCTATCATTAACTCCGTTTTTGTTGTTTCTGCTCCGTTATCAAGTTTTTGTTCACTCTTAAAAGTAGTATCAAGTTCACTCTTAAAATTAGTATCAAGTTCTTCTTTAAAGTAGTATCAAGTTTGAAACGTTCAAATAATATTTTTGTAGTAAGTAACAATATTGGATTTCTGTCGTTGGAGTTCCTGGTAAAAGCATATACAATCAAGGAAAGTCATTCAAAGGTGGCGGAGTAAGCCATAACAATGTAATAGTCCATACCCACACATAAACAACAACCAAAAACTATGCCATAATACTAATACTTCTCAAACAGTTTTCTATCGTAGTACGTAAGTACATATGGTGTTTTACAAATAGACCTAAATGTGTAGACATAAGGTTACATTTCCTCAATTGAACTATATTGCTGGAATTGCCAACAAAGGGTGTTTTTGCGAAAACCCGTGATCGTTTCTAAGAAAACGTCATTGTAGGGTGTTGTGGGGCATGTCAACACAGTTTCAAGAAACGCTTACGTAGAATTGAATGGTATTATTTGTTTTCCGATTTTCTTTTAACCCAATTGTGTTACTGTTTTATGTTGTGTGAACGAATGATCAAAGTGATCTCGAACGAACAAGTGACTTGCGTGCTTTGAATGGTTTGAAATAAGTATTATGTGGAGTTTATTTTATAAACAAAAACTGTAGGCGTGTTCACCGTTAAAATAATAGCTGAAAATAAACTCTTACTATTTACGTTTTTATGCAAGGAACTATTAACTATTTTATAAAGACCTACAAGTCTTTGGACTTTTTTGCTGTGGAAGCCCTCATTTTTCACTTAGAGTGATCTTTTTGGATATTCTATTTCTGAAACTACTACTAATAATTAAGAAAACATACCTAACTAGGATTCCCTTCAGCTTTGCGTAGTTCATGATGATAAGGATCATGAAATAGGATAATAAGTTAATATAGTTTTTTTTCCGCGGAATGTAAACAAACAGACAAGCAGTATTACTTTCAAGTTTTATTTATTTATAATGATGAATCGGGAATAAACTGAAAATAAAACATTAATTGTTCTATTTTACTTGTTTGTGTAAATCTTTATCGTACCCACAGTTAAGCATTGTAAAGTAAAAAAAATCTAGAGAAGCACAAGGTTAAAGATGCTGTCGAAAGTATATAGAGTGTGATTTAATTTAACAATCTAGTCTTTATAGCAGATTAACCAATAGAAAAGTGTATTAAATTTTTAGAGACTGATGATGGGTTGATGTTGCTCACCTCACAACGTCACGCAATCTCGTCATTGTTTTGGAACATTCTTGTAAACTGGATATTTTATTTAGTCTATAACATATAAATGGGTGACCTTCCACGAACTCTTGTTCCTTCGATTTCATCTTGAACAAACTGATTAGGATTTGTATGCTACTATGCATAAAGGTAGATAGGAGGTGTTAAATATTTATTTATTTAAAACTTTATTGCATAATAATAGTGTACAGGATGAGCTATTAATGGTGATAAGGGGATTGTTGGTAGATTAATAATAATGTTTATGAATGTGGGTAGTGAAAATAAACTAATCATGACTGAACTACGTTTACTTAATTGTATCGATCCCACTTATTAAATACTTTGACAAAAAGGAGGACTTAATGCTAAAAACATTGTCTACCAGTCATCTAGAGCTCTTGAAATATAAAGTATATATATATATATATACCTAAGCCAGAAATATGTACTAACAAAAACTTGGCCTATTTAAGTAACACAAATTCTAGGATAGATAACCAACATGCACGCGCTTATTGGTTATTTCTGTGAAATATTAGAGAGTAAATCAATGCAACTTCTCGCTGAGCAAAAGTGTAGGTATTGTGGCAAACACCTTGCTAAAACCACAGCACTCACAGAGCTAAGCCTAGCTCAGAATATAAACTAGAGCCTAATTTCTACCAACAAAGGCTACGTGATTCGGAGCACGGATTCGTGCGTGCTGTGTTTACGTGCCTTTAATTATGTGACACTCGACAATTTTCACATCATGTCGGGTGAAAATCATTCGTACGTTTTGTTACTTGAAAGTTTAGTCTTCCCAGACTAAACTTTCAAGTTTAAAAATCGGCTTTATTGCCTTTTTGAAGAATATTTATTTAATTATTATACGCTAGAATTATTTATTTATTTGAGTTATAAAATCCAATGATCTTAAACATGGTAAGGTATTTCATGTCTATTATACATATATCCAATTACGGATTTACCTTATAAATTATTAACTAAGAGAGCAACAAAAATGAAAACATAGAAAACTTATCATCATTTACTACATGTTAATTTATGTTTCTTATTTCTTTTTAATTTATATTTTTATTGATCAATATTCTTTAAAAATAACGGTAAAGTCCTGGTTAAACCCAGGTTTGACTGTATACGTTTTTAAGCTACCATGGTCACTCTGGTTAACGCTTTGAAAGCGGCAAAGTAATTATTATTTGAGAGAATTGAGAAAAGGTCAATCATATAGCTTTAAATGCCCTTACACTCACAGCTTATACTAATTTCGAAGGGTTCGATGGCTTGTGTCGTGGATACCGGAAACATTCACATCACATACATTGTAATACCCAGAATGAGAAACATTTATTTCCCTTGGCGAGAAAACTTGTGTTCCGGTAACTGAACTTGATATCCCCACAACGCTAGTTGGCAGTAACACCACCGATATTCATTTTGATATCTGAGTGATTGATGTATTACTAAGTGATTAATGTATATGATTTTATACTATGTTATCAGTAGAAATTTATTTATGGTTGAGGTTGGTAAACACCCTAAATCAAGATGGTGGCAGGTAGTCATCAAGATAGCTGTTAGAACATCATATTATCAAAAATATAGTAGGATATCAAAAAGTTGCTACACAAAAGCTCTTTGCGAAAAAATATACCGTAACAGCTGGCAAATATTTACCAGGCTTTATCAACGTTGGAGTTAATTTCTCAGTAAATGGCCGGCATCGTGTGCCTTTCATACTGACGTTGATTTGTTTCTCTGTTGTCCAATAGAGGTGGTAAATCGTAATTACTGCTTGACGTAGGTCTGACGGCGTATAGCGGGCCCAGACGGTTTTAATTTGTCTAATAATCCCCGTACTGTGACCTCAATATTACGAAGTAAGTAGGCAAATAAATCTTACCTACATCTGATATTAATAAATCCAGTGAGAAAGTTCTGAATTTGTTGAAAAAAAATCTAAATCAGACCTTTATCTGCTTACTGAATTATATTACCAAAGATTGAGAACGATCCATGATATTATGTATATATCTATTAGTTAATGATAAGTGCATACGGCTTCCTATTTGTTTAAACAATGAACAAACTCCATTATCACATGTATATATATTTTTTGATGGTATTTTGGAGCTCCATCATTTGATAGGTATGCATCTTGTTGATATTTCGCCGCGGGCGCCATATTGGTTTAGAAAAATTGCCTATTATGTATGAGGATTAGGCATAAATGCCTAATCTAAAGCAACGGTTTACTTGTATGGAGACAAGCGAACAGATATCGGCGCTGCTAAAATCATAACACTACTCCCCTCTTCACTGTAGTCGGGTAAAAATCACTATACCTAAAAGTAAACCCTATGTTCCTAATAAAAATAAACCTATGTTATATCTTATAACACTAGCTAAAAGCTTCCCTAATATAATAAGATTATATGTTATGACCATTAGAATTAGCATCCATTTGTATAAATAATATTATTTCATACGATTTAAAGAAGAATAGAATAAACACGAATGTAAGCCACTACAACGCTGCTGTTTCAAACTCTTAAATTTAATTATTTTAACAACAAAAGCCTTTTCATGCTATACTTATTTAAAAATTTCAGGGAAAATGCTTCCTCGGCGTAATTTTTTAATATGCGCAACAAAGTAGCGAAATTGCATTCTCTTGTTACGCCAAAAAGTGCAATTACCGAGTTAAGGGCGCTTTCAAAGATATTTATTGTACAATCCTGTGTTGATAGGCTTAAACTGCGTGAGATTTTAGACACAGCGTTTTTTAAACGCTTGCGTACGTATATAACGAAGATATCTCTGGATTTAAGTACGCAAATTCGCAAATAGTTTATGTAGCTACTTACTTAACTCTTGCATACTTCAGTATGTATGTATAACTAACTGCATACTGATTTAATTATGTAGATTTCATATTTTTGTACAACAAAATTTGACTAAGTTTAAAACGAGGCGAACTTGCGTCCATCACGCGCTGTTTTAAAACGCCTGGTTTAAAGCCTTAACTCAAGTGAACTGGGGTGAATTTTAATTACTGTTTTGTTACTTTGTTAATTTAAATATTTCTGCTTAATTAAAACTGTTCCGCGTATCTTTATTAGGCGTCAGAATCAGCAAATGTTTTTATTTTATCTCACTTTGCTAAGCTTTAATTTTTTTTTATATCTGAACTGTCTGATTAATTAAACAAGCTTTTTAAAGCTTGAGAACATTAATAATGAACAATCCTGATATTTGAATGAATGAATTATTTAAAAGCTGATCATGTTTACCATCGTCGCCCCAATCAACATTTATAAGTGATAATAATTAAACGTAAGTAAATCTAAAAAAAACCGACTTCACCGCTTATATTTTGGTTTTGGCTTAATCGATTTCGATAAAATTTATAAGATACCTCTAAAGTATACCAAACAAAAAAAAAACATCATAATCGATTTATAATTGGCGGAGATATCGCGTAACATCCTTTTTTAAAGTCGGTCGAAAAAGAGATCAAGATCAATATTGCTTTTTTTTAAATGTGTGTGTGTTGAAAACTAATTGCAAAATATGTTTGAGTTGCGAAGAAACATAAATTAATGATATTGTTTTTATAGTTTGTTACTTTTTGACCACCATTTTCTACAAATTGTCTACCGTCAAGGGAGATAGAAGTATTTTTTTTTATATCGGCGTGCCTGGTCTTGTTGTCAATTGTATGTAATGTATGTAATTTAAATGTTGTTAATCATTTAGCTTAATGTATTAGTGTTGAGATTCAGAGGCAATGCCATATAATGAAGGGCATGCTATCCACTGGTAGTGGGCTTGAGCAATTGATATACCTAAAAGCTTGATGGCTGCAGTGAGCTATTTTGATTTAAAATTAATTGTATAATATAAATATTCTATAATAAAAAATAAAGGCAGCAACACTTCCAGTGTAACACTTCAGAAGTACAACCGGTGAAAAAAAATGATTACCTGGATAAAATTTCATTACCAACCCCTTCAATTATTTTAGACCTAGAGGCCAAAGCTACCATTTAACCGTCCCATTAAACATAAACTCTAACCAGTAGGCATATTCACTAAATATTACGGCTATTATGCACACAATGGGCTGAAGATAGCCAAATTAATGGCCAGCAAACTATTTAAATATTCACAATTTTATTACCCCGCACCTCACTAAATATCGCTTTAATTATGCTATACAGATGCTTATTTTGCGAAACGGCCCTATAAAATGTTTATCTAGCTGATTTACGGGCAGTTTAGTCCGATCTTCCCTTAAACAATGTTTATTGTTAACGAAGTATCGGATAGCACTTCGACAGCTCTTAAATATTTATCTTCTATTTATCTGCCAACCGTTTCTCCAATAAAACGGGAAGTATTTATCTACTGGTATCCTATCAAGGTTTCCTAGCGTTTACTTACTTTGCATAGATTCGCCATTTTGTAAGTTCTTCACTGGTTCTTTTTCTTATTATGCTGCGGGTGCATAGGTCTACGAGTACCTTAACTAAGTAAAATAAGAGATTATCTCACCAAACATCTTCCTCAGCCTTTAAGGGTCCATTTTTGAACATAGGCCTCTCCCAATTTCTTTCATGGTTCAAGATCTTATGCCTTGGTCATCCAGTTATGTCCTACATAAAGAAAAATGGATTTCAAAAAACTCTTTTTCTTTATTTTTTACCGACTCCCCAAAAAAGGAGGAGGTACTTAAGTCGAATGTTTTTTTTTTTTGTGTATTACCTCATAATTTCTCTCCATGTGAGACGATTTCGATTTTTTTTAGTTTGAAAGATGTTAATTGGTCCCATTTAAATTTGATCAAGATCTGATCAGTAGTTTTTAAAATATCGTCAATAATGCCTATTTTGTACGCCTACTTTGACGATGTTCTCGTTTAACCGACTTCAAAGGTTACCTCATAACTTCTTTCGTTGTGAGCCGATTTTGATGATTCTTTTTTTATTTGAAAGCTAGTGCTTTTTTATGGTCCCAATGAAATTTAATCAAGATCTGATGTCTTGTTTTTGAGTTACAGTCAATAATGCGTGTTTAATACATTAAATCTGATCAAGGTTCCAAAGATAAAGCGGTGAAGTCGGTTTTTTTTAAGCTTTGCTTGCGTTTAATTATATGATCAAAATATAACTTCATTTTAGTAGTGGTATGACTCTTTTGCACAGTTCGCCTGGGGTAGTAGGTACTACGCCATTGCCAGACATTCAACCGCCGAGCATTAGTGCGCTAACATTACTGTGTTTCGAATTGTAAGGCAATGTTTCTAGTGAAATTATAGGGCTTAAAGAGATTTAACATCTAATATCTCAGGGTGACGAGCGCAGAACATTGCCACCCTCCTGCGCGGCACTTCTTCGAAGATTGAACTATATAAATTCTCTGTGTGACACTGAACTGTAATAAGCAAACTATTATTATATACCCGAAAGTATGTGTGTAAATATGTAAGTATGTTTGTTTTCTCTTCACGCTGTAACGGCGGAAAGGAATTTGATGAAATTTGAAATGTACATAACTTATACCTAGAAATCTAGAATTGACATAATAGGCTACTGGATGTAATCGCTAGGCACGGCAATTTTTTTAATATATTTTGTCAAGCTAATTTTAAAAGCAAACAGTTTTTTTTTTAATCTATATTAATTAAATGCCATGACATTAACGTTTAACAAATCAGAGCCCTTAAGAATAGGTATGGCAGGACTGCATTCACAAATGAACACCTACATATTGTTTCTGGCATTTGCAAAAAGGTGTGGGGCGTCGGCAGCACAACTAAGTTGTTCAAACTTATGCACAAAGCTTTATATATGTCAGTGAGAGTATCAGATAAAAAAATAAGATTTCTTTTGGTTAATTAATCAATAATGTTGTAAATGTAAATTGATATGGCTTGCGTTCAATGAACTACGAAGTCGTAAATTCTACGTGGGTAAACCCCTACGCAAGTACATGCATTTGCTTCGGTATTATTTTGTTTCTTGTGTAGGTGGCAGAAAATACTTATTATCTAAGGGTTTGTAATAGAAGGTGGGTAAGAAGTTCTATAAATTCTAGATCATGTATCATACGCCGATCCGTTCTAGGTCTAGTATGGACTACACCCTTGACTATCTCCTTGTAAGAGATGATCGAGTCCTAGCAGTAAGCACTGGACTCATGATGATAAAGGAATTATATACCTACCTAGTGCATTTTATTCTAGTTCTATACAAGTTCCATCTTTGTTAACGTTTTATTAATAGTAAGTGATGAAGAAGTCGAAGGTGCTAGACCTAGAATGGCTGGCTCTCAAGAATAGGCACATTAGAGTTATTTTTAGTTTTTCTTATATTATTAGCTTCACTGGAAGGCGTTCTAGTATATGGTAACATTACCCATATTTTCTAAAATTATACATTCACATCACATCACACTCATCACAACTCAGATTAAGCTACCAATAACCTATATAGGTTATATATACACAATCCCACTACTAGAGGGTAGCATGTCCATTATGCTATCAGTATTGCCTCTCTGAATGCCAAATAAGAACCAGGCATCAGGTAAGTAACATTATCACTTGTTACATTTACAATATGGAAAATAACAATTACAACTTCAAAAATAGTTCCAGATTTGCATACAAATGTTCTCAAAATACGTTATCCGGTATAATAAAACGTCAACATTGCGTGAATATTATAATATCGAAGAAATGTACAGTAGGTGATATTAACATTTTTGCCAACGCGTATTCGTGCATTACGAATGCCTGTGACATCGCATGTCACATGCGCGATACTATAAATTCCTTTCTACTAATAAAATAGTATAGAAATGTTTGTCTGTTATAGAAGTATTTTTTATTTCTAGCAGACAACAATTTTGGACATATATTATCTAAACTATATTAAAGACAAGTTTAATACCAAAATCAAAATGCTGGTACTTATTTGGCTCAACGTATTAGCATTGCAATTCAGAGAGGCAATGCCGCCAGCATGATGGGAACTGGTAGTGGGCTGGAGCACTTGAGTTACCTATAAGCTCGATGAATTGTAGGTAACATGGGTCTTTGCTGTATAGATGTATATAATTTGATTTTAGTTTTAGGAAATATAGGCAATGGGCCCGTAGGTAGCGGTTAAAAAAAAAATTAATACCTGAAAAATTACCCTTTTCATAAATTGATACAAAGATTTAAGGAAAACATTCTAGAATCAACCTATCCTAAACTTCAACGTTTTGAACCTGCTGGCGTAGTAGGTAACATGTACCTTCTACGCTGCTGGTGCCGGGTTCAATTCCCGCTGGGACCACACATTTTCTACCTAAAGGAGATGTCTTCCTAGTTTTGGTTGTAAAATTGTCAATGTAATATACGAGTTTTGATTTATTAGAGCAGACCTGTGAGTTTGTAAGTGTTTTTATTTGTTTATTCATTTAATGAACAATTATACGGATTAAAACGTTCCAAACATATTTTTAG
This sequence comes from Lomographa bimaculata, assembly GCA_948107665.1. Lineage (NCBI taxonomy): Eukaryota > Metazoa > Arthropoda > Insecta > Lepidoptera > Geometridae > Lomographa > Lomographa bimaculata. Next base: position 8,549,133 of record OX403598.1, read on the forward strand.
ACTATCACTAGATATTAAATAGCTATTAACAGTAGCCTATGTCCTTTTTCAGATTCTAGGCTATCCATAGGTAGGTTCCAAATTGTACACAAATTCGTGCAATCGTCAACTTACCACGCCTTAAACTTACTCTCACACACACAAACTTTTTTCTTTAAAATACCAGTATAGTAATTAGTGATTATAATAACATAGCCGTGACCTGCGGCCTCGCCCGCGTTAATTAAGTTAAAAAGTATCTATGTGTTAATCTTGAGTATAAGCTGTGTAGGTACATTGGAAATTTAAAAAACCTCCTAATAATATTTTTTTAATTAAAGATTATTTATATTCGATTATAAAAATTATGCGACTATAAATACTACCCCCTGGTAATGGGCTTGAGCACTTGGGTTACCTATAAGCTCGGTGGTTTGCAGGAAGCTTAGGTTTTGTTGTAAAGATATAGCAATATAGAAAATTGGGCTGAGAACATATTATGTTATATCAAAAAGTTAAAAAAATATTAAGTTAATTGTTTAGAAAGATTATATTTATTTATCTTAGTTATTTATTATTTAAAATACGTATTTCTAATCAAAAAACTACGAAGAAAATTTCACAAGATAGACATTGTGTGTGTGTGTGTGAAATGTTTCCGGCATCCACGATATTATAAGTCTTTGAACTGAATCTGGATCTTAAGGTGCTATGCGTATGTTTTTTTTTTAATTATTTACAGTATTCATTAATAGGTAATCACATTCGTGGTTTGTTTATTTCTAAATTATATTAGTTACTGTAGCGGAACGATAATTCTAAATCGTAAAACAAGTTTCTTAACGATCACTAATGTGAACAATTTTAAAGCCATATTCTTGCAGCGAGTGCCAAACAGCCGGCGCCCCTCTACGCTCGTGTGAATTTCACGAGATTCTCAAGTGTCATTCATGCTAAATGAGGCGCAAGACGCGGGCAAAAGCCAGTTAAGCACACGGAATATTGCGCTTAAAGCTCCGTGAATGTCTAAGCGAGTATTGTGACTGCGAAGCGTTGCCGTCTAAAGCATTGAAAGTCTTTTTGGTCGTTGGGAAGTAGATGTGGAATTCTATATGTTCCTTTTTTTTACTCTCTCACCTCCACACTTAGTTCGTTTACTTGTGTATTGTGTCTTAAACATTCACATCACACGCAGAACCAGAAATACAATTTTTTCCTTGGGGAGAAAACTTTTGTTCCCGCCGGGTATCAAACCCAATACCCCTGCTTAGAAGGTGAACCACCAACTAAGCCAACGGGCAGTTCAAATTCAAGTATTCAATAAGATATAAATGAATAATATTTACGCGACAGTTACATTTTAAAGTTTTTTCTGGCCGACTTAAGTCATTCGTATTAATAAAAGGGCGTCTGCCTATCCCAAGTCCTTCAAAGCATGGTAAATCTCCGTTGTCCCTAGTAAACTAGCCATCTTGAGCTTTGTTTAACCAGTTATGATTAACAAGGTGGACCGCGCTACGAGTTTTACCATGTATTTCTCAGTACACATATTAATATAAAAAAAGACGTGTGGCACTCGGGGACTGCCGCGGTAAAGCTATTGCATAGCATATTTAATCAACTTATGCAATTATAATTACGACGACGACGATTCTACGCCTTGCTTGACCGTAAAAGCGGAGGATGCCTCGGGCGCACTCCATTCATTTTACCGCGGCTCGGCAGCTGGTATGGATGGACTGCGCCCGGAACACCTCAAGGAGTTGACCTCTTCGTCGGCAGGCGATAACGGATACAAGCTGCTGGAGTCCCTCACGCGCCTTTGCAATTTTCTATTGAAAGGTAACCTGAACACCGATGTCTGCCCTTTTCTTTACGGTGGGTCTCTTTGTGCCCTTCAAAAGAAGGATGGTGGCATAAGGCCGATAGCAGTGGGTAATACCTTCCGGCGATTGGTCGCAAAACTGTGCTGCCAGGCAGTTCGAGGTTCGAATACACCTTATCTTCAACCCCATCAGTTGGGTTTTGGCACACCCCTTGGGTGTGAAGCCGCAATCCACGCGACACGGGCTTTCGTAATGCGTGAGGAAAGTAACGACGTCCTCCTGAAATTAGACATTCGCAATGCTTTTAACAGCATTGAAAGGGGACCGTTGCTGTCAGAGGTCAGAGAGTTGACACCGTCAATCTTCCCCTTCTTGTGCCAGTGCTATGCATCCCCCAGCAATTTGTCGTTCGACGGCAATTGTATTTCATCTCAGGTTGGGGCACAGCAGGGGGACCCCCTAGGGCCTCTTGTTTTCAGCATGGCAATTCACAAAGCCATAAAGTCCCTAGAGAGTCCCCTTAACGTATGGTATTTGGATGATGGGACAATTGGCGGCAGTCCAGAGGTAGTCCAGAGAGACGTGATGGCACTCTTCCCCGCCTTGAAAGAACTGGGCTTGGAGGTGAACACCGCGAAGTGCGAGTTCTATCCCTGTAGCTCGGTGGCGGCGGAAACAAGTGCGAGTTTTACGTCTCTAATCCCTGGGCTCAGAATCATGGACCGGAACTCTCTGTACCTCCTGGGTTCCCCCATTTTTGCGGAGGGCTTGATGGATAGCTTGGAGTCAAAAACGCAGACCCTGACATCACTAGCTGAACATTTTAGGAATCTCCCGGCACACGTATCTCTGTCGCTTTTGAGGATCTGCTTCGGGATGCCTAAGCTGACGTATGTCATGCGGACGGCACCTACTTGGAAGCTCCCAGAAAGGGTCCTCAGTTTTGATGATACACTTAAACGTATTGTTGAGGAGATGCTCAATATTAGCCTTAGTGAGGTGCAGTGGTGTCAGGCTAGCCTGCCAATCCGATTTGGTGGTTTGGGAGTGCGCCGTTTGCAGGAGTGCGGTCCTATTGCCTTTCTCGCCTCTTCGTATGGTGTTTCAGGCTTGGTCGGTCGCTTGGTGCCGGATTTGGGCGGCGATATCAGCATTCCTTTCGTCAGTGAAGCTCATAGCGTGTGGCCTCGGTTATATCCGGAAGCCGACCTACCTGCAAGGCCTGGTATACAGAGAGGTTGGGATGAAATTGTTGGGGCGCACGCACTCGCTCGTCTGCGCAACGAAGCCTCGGGAGTCGAGTTGGCTCGTTTAAACGCCACCTCTAAGCCGGAATCTGGCGCCTGGCTGCATGCCCTACCATCTCCTCACTTGGGCACGCTGCTGGACGACGACTCCCTTAGGGTTGCTGCGGGATACCGACTCGGCTGTGCAGTTTGCGAGCCGCATGTGTGTATTTGTGGAGCGAAAGTGGAGGCAGACGGCCTGCACGGACTCAGCTGTACTCGCTGCGCTGGACGGAGGCCTCGACACCATGCCATAAATGAGATTTTACGGAGGGCTCTTGTTTCGGCCGAGGTCCCGTGCGTGCTCGAACCTCCCGGCCTCTCGCGTTCCGACGGTAAGCGCCCGGATGGACTTACGCTGATTCCATGGCAAAAAGGGCGTTGCCTCATCTGGGATGCCACATGCGTGAGTACCTTCGCATCCTGCCATCTGCCTGCAACCCAGAGGATCGCCGGTGGGGGTGCGGAGGCAGCCGCGCTAGGCAAACACCACAAATATGCTGATTTGGAATCAGCGTACGAGTTTGTGCCGTTTGCTGTGGAGGTGGCGGGGCCGTGGTGTTCCGAAGCAAAGAAGTTTGTAGCGGCCTTAGGACGGCGTCTGCGGGAGAGGGGACGAGACCCGAGGTCAGGCGAATACCTCGGGCAACAAATTTCTCTCGCTATACAGCGTGGGAACGTGGCTAGCTTGATGGGCACGTTTGGGCGAGGGGGCACAAGTTGACGTATCCATATATATTGGATCTATTATTTATTGATTGATAAAAATATTTTTATTTTGACATGTTAGACTGTACTTAGTTAATAATAAACCAGAACGCAATAATATTATAATTATTTATTTATTTTATTTATGCAGTATTTTTTTTCCTGCCGCCTAGAGGCGAGTTGCTGAACTAAAGAGACAAGCGTGATATTTCAAAAAAGTCATTAAAAGTTCTGCTATTCATCGATAGATGGCAAAACTAAAATGTATCTCCGCCGTGCCGGTCGGAGTGAGGGGTGTTAGGTTATTTTCGTTACGGAATTTCTGGATTCGGTCTCCACGCTCAAGGCCCGCGATAGAAGCTATGCAATAGCTTAAAAATATATTATATTTAATGCGGTATAATGTCTACTGTGGTAGTATTGTACCTCTAGCATGCTTCGTCAGATGCCATAGCAACATAGATTACGTAATAGTTGGAAGCGACTCTAGCACACACCATAATAAAGTACACACACACATGTGTGACCATGAACGTTCGACTACGCCAAAAACTACGCGCCAACCATCAGACTCGTTTATAAACTTAGGTTTTAAAATACGACTTTTTTCGACATTCGAAATAGTGATTACTTTTGCTACCGAACTCCAAACCCTTTAGTTCTGTTAATAAAACCTAAATTTATCTATCGTTATTAAGGTTTTATTGCAAAGCATTCTCTTGTCTCGCTCAGTTTGACGTCTTTATCCAGCTACACATATATGAAACGTTATGAAACTGCTTTTATTTGTTGTGTGCCCACTAAAGAATCAATGGATTGTAAAGAATGCAACGGCGGTAAAACACTCGGCAATGGTTCCAGTGCAATATTTACTTTTGGAATGAAATCCACAGTGAATGTGTCTGGCGGAATCGTAAACGGAGGTTTTACGGCTCTATGGGCGCGTGTGAATTTTAAACCTACATTAATAGTAAATAACATACATTTAAGGATTTTTCTGCATACACTCTTTCAGTATTGTGGAACATAGTCACAATCTTTCGAGATAAAACTATATAACCATTTACATGTATCTTTTAATTAATGGAGATTATTTGCTGTAAAATCAGTTTTGGTAATACAAAACAAAGTACGGCTTTGGAGTCTAATTTGCTGATCCTTATGTTGGTAAAAGGGATGTCGATAATCTATTTCCAGTTTTAGCTTTCTAAGTTACAGCAAACCTCTCGCTGGACTTCAGGGAATGCAATACTTACTAGGGGCTTGCTACCAAAGTAGCTTACCACCATCAAGTTGAAAGTCTGCCGCCAAGCCAAATACGGTGTTCCGGCAGTTATCCTTGAGAGCCTGCGTATTCCAGGTCTAGTGTGTTTACCAGCTTCGATCACATCGTCACTTACCATCAGGTGAGATAGTGGTCAAACACTAGCCTGTCAAAAAAAAAAAAAAAGGGGGGATAGAGTAGGGTAAGTGGTGTCAAATTTAGATAGCCGAATATGATGCGGTAGGCTTTTCCTTGAGAGTTGTATCTACTTTATACGCATGATGATGATACCATATGTATATTGTGTAAGTAATAAGTCCATAAAAATGGATTACATTCTAAATAAGAAAATGATTCATTTGTTTTTCTGTTTAATGGTTCTCAGTATGAGCACGATTGCAATCCAAAAAACTGCTTGCTCCAAACCATTCGGTTATATTAAACCAACCGTTGAAAACCTGCAAAATCCGGATATGTGTTATGGACGCGTTAAACCGCCATAATGCGCACATTCGGAAATTTTACATTCAGCGCGGAAACAAATTAATTTATCTCGAAAATACACGGATTTCCCGCAATGTGACGTGTTTTTATTAGCTCGGTTTGCTTAATGTATACTGTTTATAGTTGTTGAAACGATTTTATTGTCACATATTATACGTCTCTGCATATAATGCTCTAATATAAAATAAGTGTTTTTATTTATGTTCGACATGCAAGTATTTGACCAGTATCTTACGATGGAAAGCGGTGGTGCGGTCAAAGATATAGCATGCCTGCCTAGAAGATACCATTACTCTTGACTTGAAAACTCCCAAATCATACCGTTCAGGGAACAAAGACGCGGGCAATGACTTCCACTCCAATTTATATTTTTTTCCAATTTCAGTTTATATAAATAAGTATGACGAATAAGTGTATATATATAAAGCGAAATCATTAGGATGCGCTACATACGTATAAAATTAAAATATAAAGTCATCATCAGGCATTTTATACGTCTCATTTACTTTCCAAATGTTCCTGTTATTTTACGTAGGCTACAAAGCGTATCCAACTCGAACACTCGGTTGTTCCCAGAGGGCTCAACAAAACATCGCTCCCGAACACCCAAACGTCAACTCACCATTGTGAACTGTAGTACCAACCTAACAAAAATGAAGTTTCTAATATAAATTATCCGCCCAACGAGAGATTAATGACTTTCAAATTTCTCAGAGGATGTGGACCCGATGAAGTCATTTTTCCAAAGTCCACTGGCAGAAAATGACACGATGATTGATGTTTGTTTGCTCTTAGGACGGTCAAGCGTGAACTACGTTAAGGAAAAGTGGTTAAGTAAGTTTGTTGAAGGCTTTCATTAAAAACTTCTGTAACATTTACCAGAACTGAACTTCTGTCTGGTTTTAATTAAGAATTGTTTAAGGACATGAGTACATTTTTTTTTATACTCGATAGACAAGCATTTACCCACTATCTTACCTGATGGACCACTGTCCATTATTACTATAATGCAGCCGAAGATGTAGCATGCTTGCCTACAAGATTCACTCTTGACTTGAAGAGTCCCAGATTATACCGTTCAGGGAACAAAGACGCGGGCAATGAAATCCATTCCTTCGCAGTACGGATGACAAATCTAGAAGCAAAACGCTTCGAGCGAACCGGAGGCATGTCAACCATAAATGGATGACGTTTGCCAGTTTGTCTTGTTATTAGCAGGTAAAACGGGCATGGGGGAATTAACTCGTATAATTCCTGAGCACACTCGCCAAAATGTAACCGATAGGCTTGCACCCTAACGTCGGTGTCCGAGACTCTGCAATTTAGACCCAATTAGCTTATCATCGCCAATGAGTCTTTTAGCTCGTCGGTCGATGGACTCAAGAGCTTTAAGCTGGCACTTGGCTGATTCTTTCCAAAGGTGGCCGCAGTACTCCATACACGATCGGACTTGAGCTAGATATGAATTGAGAAACTGGCCCGGTGAGAAGTACTGCGAGGATATCCAGTTTCTTAGCGGCCAGCTGAGCTTTGACTTCAATTTTCATTAGTGTAAAATGCCTCCATAGTAGGTTTTGAGACATCCATTTTCAAAGCTCCGTGTACAGATACCACTATGAGTTCCAACTCCAACTGTCAAAATCTTTACTGTTTTGACGTTGCGAAGTTTGTGAAAGTAGAGACTCAAACAGTATTCAGATATCGATTTTATCAGCTTAACAGGATTAAATAAGGCTCCAAATTTAAGTAGTATGTGCGTATAGATCTTCAGTTGACAGGTTTTGGAGGAATTCGTAACCGCGGTCTCTTATTATTGCTTCGAGATAATCAAGAAGCTGTTAATCAACACTTGATCCATAAACTCGCATTGAATACACGTGATCCAAACAGGTCTATTAAATTCAGGGTCAATACGACTTCCAGTTTTAGTATTTTTAATTGTTTCTCTATTTCTGTAAATACATTACACATAAATATATACGACAAGGCAATCTAGCATTCTTTCTTATTACATTGAGTTATGAGACAAACCTGCGGACTACTTTTATTCATACATTTTTGGCAATAAACATCATTTTTCATTCAATCATACAAATTCTGCCAAAAGCGCCCAATCCTTTGATTATATTTCCAGTCACATTTTATTTTAGGTTACACAATGATATTCGATGACATAATACGTCATCTCTGATTCGCGATGACAGTCATGACAAAGCAGAACACCAAAATAACCCAGAATTTCACTAATCCGACGTAAAAAATTTCGCGACATCCCATCGTGAGGGATCGCTCGTATTCAATCAACCCTTTCGATGGTGATAAATGGATGACGTCAGACGGCTGATGGATGCGCCTTTTCATACAGAAATGTCGACTGAATTTGTGGGCGTTTTGGGGAAATCTTATTGGAGATAATAGCTATGCTTTGCAGTTCCGGTTTTCTTAACAAATGGAGAGGAATATACACTTCTGGACACATCTATTGGCCCACCTTGCATTTTCAGTTTCGTTTGGTCCTAGCTAAAATTTTATATTAGGTCGAGCAAAAAGTTTTTATGTAGTTTTGAACCTGGCACATTCATAATTTCATTCAATAGTCTTTTTTTGAATTTCGAACACAGAATTTAAAGAAACAAAAGACGATTTGGAGCCTGTTTGTTGATATCAATCAATCGAATACTAAGAAAACTTGATTTTATTGGTTTACTTGGATTTAATTCTTGAAAGTGTGATTGATCTCTTTGGTTTTGCAACAAACATTACTTATTCTTAACATTAAGGTGAGGTTCTATCAATAATCTATGGATACTTCGCCTGAAGTCGCCGCCCAAGCTGTGGCACTTATCCAGGCCGGACACAGCCAAAGAAATGTGAGTGCTCAACTTAATTTAAGTCGATCTGCGGTCCGAAATGTTTATCGGAGGTACCTAGAGACTGGTGGCTTTGTTCGTCGCCAAGGAAGGCCACGATTTCGGGTCACAACTGAAAGGCAGGATCGATTCATCGTGATGACGAGCTTGAGAAATCGTTACCTTACCTCCATTGAGATACAAAACCAACATCGCGACTTCCACGGAGTATCTGTGAGCGCTCGAACTGTTCGGAGAAGGTTAAAAGAACGCGATATGGTACCACACAAGCCAGCTAATGGCCCCAAACAAACGCGAGCCCACCGAACAGCGCGCCTTCATTTCGCGCGCACTCATTTAAATTGGACTCAGCAGCATTGGAGCCGTGTACTCTTTTCTGATGAGTCTAAAATTGTGTTACATGGCAATGATGGAAGGAAAAAGGTCTACTGACGTAAGGGAGAGCGTTTCGCACAATGCTGCTTTGAAGAGAGGGTTGCTTATGGCGGTGGCTCATGGACTGTCTGGGGCGGTATATCCGCGAGCGGCAAAACTCAACTTGAGGTTGTTGCGGGACCACGGCTGCCAACATTAAATGCTGAAAGGTACATTCGTGAGTGCTTAGAACCTCACGTGATGCCATACGCGGACTATGTGGGCCCAAATTTCCTTTTTATGCATGATAATGCAAGAGCCCATACGGCCGGCATCGTCAGGGAATATCTTCGGGATGTGAACATTACAGTTATGGACTGGCCAGCCAGAAGCCCAGACATGAACCCCATTGAGCACATGTGGGACGAGCTAAAAAGACGCGTTAGGGCTCGTCAGCCAGTTGCCCAGACGATGCAGGAGTTGAAAACAGCCATAGAAGAGGAATGGGAGATGATCCCTCAAAATTTCATAGAGCGGTTGATAAACTTTATGCCTAATCGTATGAGAGCTGTGGTAGATGCCTATGGAGGCAACACGCGTTATTAAAATAAACGCTTATTTGATAAAACATGTTTTTTATTCAAAAATCTATTGCCTTTATCAAGGCGCATACCCGACTTGTTAGGGGTAGCTCCATGTCGTGTGGTATTCTGAATTCAAATTTAAAACAATACGATCGAAAAAGATGGTAAAATGTATCAGGTTTAAAACTGCATCAATTGTTTTTGCTCGACCTAATATAAAATTTTAGCTAGGACCAAACGAAACTGAAAATGCAAGGTGGGCCAATAGATGTGTCCAGAAGTGTATATAAAAACATTTTGGTCACTATTTCCAGCACTGCATTACTTAGTATTTTTGAATGTTTTCATAAAGTTATTTAGTTCTAATATTTAACACATATGTCAAATACTTTTTGGATATAAAGCATATCCAAAACATAATAATATCAATATCATTTTGGATGTAAAACATATCCAAAACATAATACTTTATCTCTACAAATTGAGAAAGCGATCGTTTTTGGAAGTTGATTTAACAAACGCATTAATGATTTTTTTAAATCTATTTATTAAAGTATATAATATGTAGTACTACTACTAATTATCACGGTTGATACAAAATTGATTAAGTCTGTTTGATAAAACCGTAATATTTCACAACATTAACTATTATTAATATTTAAAAATACTGCATTAATAAAGCTTTAAGAGGAAATGTACAAAACATTTTATTAATGTTGAAATAACTTACAACTTAGCGTTCCACTCTACATCAAACGATCTCCTAGAAGTCAGATGAATTATTAAATTCATCTGACTTCTAGGAAATCGTTTGATGCTTATCAAAGCTGTACATTTTTAATATATAAGACTGATTGTTCATACTTACTTTGTTTCTTTGCTATAGTTATGGCCCATGGTACTATAAGAAGTATTAAATAAACAATAAACATAGTCAACCCACCGTAATACGGTACCCAAGTAAGGAGTGTGGATGGTGTTATGATTACTTAGATATTGAATGCTCTAGGTCAGAATGACTATGTTTATTTAGTACTTCTTGTAGTACCGTGGCATATAAGAAACATATTGTTTCATTATATTATCTTTATTTGTACCTTCGTGACTTTTACGTTCCATATTCCATCGGTTTGTGTTTTTATTGCTAATTATTCTATAGTAATTTTTCTGCATAGATGTGGCAAGAAATGCAGTTATTTGTATTCTTTAAAATATCGAGATTAGATAAGATTCTGTCTGTGCCTAGAAGCTAATTTGTAAAGGATATATTTTTTTAATTTTCTTGACTTTCGGACCATATGTGCCTCCGTTTGGCCATTACTTTAAGAAAATATAAAGTTAACTGTTTTGAGAGGTAAATATAATTGTAGGCCTGCATGAATTTCAGTTTTATTCCGTCGTAGTTAGGGTCGGCATTTATTTAATTGTATTTTGAAGTGAGCTTTCTGTACTTGTACCTACTATTGATTGTTCTGCGGTGTATAGTTAATCTCTTTCGCAGCACGTGTATCAAACATCACCATTGGTTCATGCAGAATCCATTGAAAGGAAAAACTGAATTTGTGTAAATATCCCATATTGTCTACGATATTTGGACAGAAATGAAATCGATTTAGAAATGAATTAGATCCATACAGATGCCCTTATGATTTGGTACCAATTGATTGATTTATGTTAGCAGTGTCATCAAAAGCTAACAACATACGAGCCCTAAACTTTGCTCTGCCATTTTTAATACCCACTATCATCATCTTTACCAAGTTACATTACGTCTTTAATTCCCAACATCAGCAGTATCTGCAGGCCCTCATAAAAACTTCTCCTAGCGTCGGCCCAAGTTTCCATTAACGAAACAAGAAAGTGTCTCCTGCATGTGTGATAACACCTAATTCAAAGGCAGGTAGCGTGCTCACTTTTCTTCTAAACTCCAATTTCGGGCTCGATTCCCGAGAGACACCTAACGTAGGGTGTACCGCGTTTATACCTGTGCCCTTGGATGAAAGATAGGAGATACGTCCGATGAAAAATAGAAAATACGATACTCAGGAATGTTTGCATGTTTATAAATCTATGTGATAGTTTTAATGTACCGCTATAGTTTGTATTTTTACTACAACTCGTTTACTAATTAGCATTAATGTCATTTTGACTTAATAAAGTCTATGGTCAGGACTTTCATTTAATTAAACGTCATTTTTTATTAGCTTCAACAAAAGTTTTAAATATATATCAGAATTACATTAATTATAAAATTGTGTTATGTTATGATTCTCATGCATAGAGTCGTAGAAAGTATATCTTTCACTTATATCAATAATTGTTATAGGTGTGTTCCGGATGAAGTTTAGATCAGAAACTAGGTTTCCTTAAAACTGTAATATTAACATGATTAACTAAAGAAAGGGTATTTATTTTATTAAAAGGAAGATAATGTTATGTTAAAAATGTGAAGCTTCTTTATACTAAGAAATATTCTAAGCAAAAAACGTGTGTAATGACGTACGTTTGAGTGTAAGTGTGAATTTGTAAAATTTTATGTTGAAATTATTACACTTTGAATAAAAGTTAATCATATAAATATATCAGTATTATGAGTTAATTGGTAAGAGAAATTTATTAGATAGTAATAACCAAAGAAGTGGAATTCATTGCCTGCGTCATAGTTCCCCGAGGGGTATACTCTGGGAGTCTTCAAGTCAAGAGTGAATAGGTATCTTCTAGGCAAGCATGTCACATCTTCGGCCGCATCATCACTTTCCACCAGGTGAGATAGTAGTCAAATGCAGTCAATAGTAATATTTAGCATTAAAAAAAAGCAAAAGTTGCCGCTTACAGCCCAATTCCATAGTATAATGTTGGTCTCATTCCCGTAGTTTTAGTGATTGTACAGTTATATAGATTGGTTATTAACTTGGCATATACCCAAAAATTATACTGACATAAACAATTGTGCGAAATATTACCATTTTACATATAAATAACGATATCTTCTTTACCCCTCTAAGCATGCGGCTAATAATTTAGGGAGGGTTATATCATGACTATAACTATCTGTTGGTAAACAGAGGGGCGTTAGAAGTAATAGCTGCAATCTGGGAGGACCCGACGACTGCGTCTTGAGAATTTCCCGTGGGGGCATCATTTTTCAGTACTATGGGTTTCGATAGTCGATTAGGATGGAATAAATGCGTTTTATAAATAGTTTTAGGGCATATACCCGAACCAAATTTATTAAAAAAACTTGTATATTATTTTTGGAGAACCATGGATGCTTTTTATTGGTTTGAGAGAAAATCAAAATGTTTTTGTATAGGTCATACAAAAATAAGAGGCATTTTTTAATTTACTCTCAATAATGCGTATTAAATTCATTTAAACTGAACAAAGGTTCCGAAGATAAATAAATAAATAAAATAACCGTAAATTATTTTGATTACACCGTTAAAAGTGTCCATGTTTGATAATATAATATAACGTGGAGGTATGGAGCAAAGCAGATTGCTCAATATTATATAGAAGTAATGGTGTAGTTGCGTCTGTATACTGCAATCTGAGAAACAAAGTATAAAAGCTATTTATTTCTATATCGTATATATGATGATGGATGATTAATTGTTTAATTAAATTATTGTTTGCACCAATAATTAGACATTTTAAATTTAAGTTTAAACCAAAATGTTACGAGAAGACAGAATACACTAAGAGTTATAGTAAAATCAAACTATGTTATGGGAAGTTGGATCAGTATTGTTAGATACTAATGAATCAATAATGACTTTGAGAGGTGGTAGAGCATTTTGTGAGTTGCTCGCCTGGCTTGCTACCAAAGTAGCTTACCACCATCAAGTTGAAAGTCTGCCGCCAAGCCAAATACGGTGTTCCGGCAGTTATCCTTGAGAACCTGCGTATTCCAGGTCTAGTGTGTTTACCAGCTTCGATCACATCGTCACTTACCATCAGGTGAGATAGTGGTCAAACACTAGCCTGTCACAAATAAAAAAAAAGACATGTCTTGGCCATTTAATAACACCTCTACCTAGCTTTAATTTGATACTCACCAGACACATACAATTGAATGCAGACAAGGGTCAGTAAACCTTACTTACGTAGGAGCTTAAATATATACTAACTAAAGATTAATATAAAATAGTTAAACACTTATGAAGTAAGCGCAATTCATGCACTTTAAACATAAAACTGAATAGCTCATCTAAATAACGAACACTTATTTGCCACGGCACCACAAACAAACAGCTTACACAGCGCCGTGGCATATAAAACCCCATATCCGATCAAAGCGTTTTGCTTCTACATTTATCATCTGTACAGCGAAGAAGTGGAACTCACTGCCCGCGTATTTGTTGCCCAAACAGTATAATCTGGGAGTCTTCATAGATATGAAGACTCCAGATAGAGTGAATATAAATCTTCTAGGTAAGCATGCTACATCTTCGGCCCCATCACCACTTTCCATCTGATGAATTATCGCTTTTTAATGACGAATTCTTCAGTATGTGTGTATATGAGAACTTGTGTGTGTTCAGGTGGATTAAAAAATCGTTTATATTTACAATTCGATTCGATAAATATTTTTTTTGTGAATTTATTTAATAAACGTGTCCGCTAGTATAATAGGTAAAAATTGATGTTGTCATGACATCTGACATAACGTTGTCATAGTGCAAGGAAAGAAAATAGCCGCTTACAAAATATTTAATGTAAGTACGATCATACCTATAAATAGTAAGGTTCAACAACTACATGGTTATTTTGATTCCATGTATCAAGAAGTAAATATTTCGATTACGTAATAATAGTTCCGTGTTATTTACGTGTAAATCGTATAGTAAATTTAAAAGAGAAAAGCATTTCCCAGCCTCAAGCGATATTTTTTTTTTTCTAAATTTACTACTATAGGTCTGCCTAGCTTGGCTTATGCTATATCCAAAAATCAAGTATAAATTTTACTTTTAACTATACACTAATCGTTTTTTATTTTAAATATCACGCTAGTATATAAAACGCAGTAACATAAATATTTGGTATTCGATAAAAAATATTAAATATACTGATTTTAATTAATTTACTTTAACTTCTAGATTACATATGTTCTATATGTTTACATATTTTTTATTCTCAATATAGAATATGTAAACAGTTGGAAAACTTTTTTTATTTGAATTTAATTGGCAGGCTGTGTTCCGCCAAAACAAATCAAATACACATAATTTGTGTTTGTACCACACCTTTATAGCCAAATCATGTTGAAATTATTATAACAAGTTTTACCTATAATATCTAAACGAATTCTTCTGTATGTATTAATTGCTCATGTTGAACAAAGAAATGATATATATCTTTATCAAAGAAATTTTTATATCATTTATGTCTAACAGCATATTCCCACAACTAAAAAAAAAACATATTTCTAACAAAATTCAGAAATACAAATTTCAATATATATATAGATAAAATTTCAGCCTAGTTTTGAGCAAGATTCTTTAACATTATGACTTAATAATATTCAATCGAGAATATAGAGTAAGGCAAATTAAAGCGAGCGCAACAATATCGTGCCTTGGGAATAACAAACCCGACGCCAACTATCATTTTCCAATTAGGATTTGACAACTAATTGGATGGTTGGTTATATTTATTAACCTATTATCTGCTATTAAAGGAAATGTTTAGTGTTGACAAATCGTTTCATTAGCTATCTTGTAGTTATGCACTCGTCACTAAAGGTGTTAGTTAGCTTGCTTCGTTTGTATTATGGTAATTTGTATACTCATTACCAGACATTTGAGTACCTACTTGTCACAACAGCATGCAAACATGCTGTTGTGACAAATCACAACTGTATAACTTTTTTTTTAGATTCGAGATAGACAAACTTTTGACCACAATCCCACCTGATGGTAAGCGACGATGTGGTTGACAATAGAGCAAGCTTGCCTAGAAGATACCTATTCAGTCGCGACTTGAAGACTCCAATATTGTACTTATCAGGAAACACCGACTCAGAAAAAAAAAACATAATAACATAAACTTCGGACATAATGATATATTGTAATGCCACCAGCACCGTATTATTATCTTCGTAATTATATTATTCCGGAGAAGTGTTTGTTCAATATGTATTTAAAATGTAAAAAGTGAAAATGAATCAAAGTATCAGCCTTATCCATACCCTACATAGGTATACTAGTAGCCAGAAATTTAACATAAATAATTAAATTGTCTGAAACAGTTTGTCTTGAACTACATTATTATATGATAATGACAGTTTATTTATTATTTTCATTGTAATATGAATAAACGCTGAAATGTTATTTTGAGTTATAGTGAGATTTCCAAACTAGCCGAGCTATACACATTATTTAGCAATACAATACACAACCCTTTATTGACAATAAAAGATAAATACAGCTTACAGATAAACTCATGAAGATAGGTACAATGGGCGGTCTTATCGCTAAGAACTATCACTTCCAGACAATCTTTGGATGGAAATATAAACGGAAAGTGAATGTAGGGATGGTGGTGCGATAAAATGAATTAAATACATTTAAAAACATACGAACACTTAATTTACCATATTATTATATTGTAAATAAATTTATTAATTAATTTAAATGATGTAATTTGTGGCATGAATATTAGGTTTATAATGTGTTTATCTATTTTGAAATAAATAAATGAATTTGAATTTGAATGAAATATTATTGTTTAAATTTCATAATAATATAAGTTTTTGAATATTGTTATATCTTATTTGACCAAAATGTAACCGCTTCAAATTAAAGATGATATATTGTTATACTGTGCAACAAACATTAATAACACACATTTTGGTGCTGTTTCAAAATGATTCTAAATTTCTCCACTATATCACCATAATTTTTCATATTATGTCCTCTAGTGGAAATTCACACATAATAAGCACTCAGGCTTAATAAATAACCATTGTTATCTTCTTAGACATTTCTAAATTATACAATTCAAACACAACAGAAAATGTCAGAGCATTCCATAATTTTCCTGCTCTTATTGTCAAGGTAGAAGTAACCGCTTCGTGTGAATATGAGTTATTTCAATCATACGAGGGTGACGCGGTGACGCCTCACCACCCGCCCGTGTCTGTGGAGCTGTGGATGAGCGTAGTTGAAGGAACGAGGTTACCTAACAATGTCGTGTATAAATAATATCTGTTAATATTGTCTTACAACAGCGAAGAATAGGAATGGTGTTTTCGTATTGTAAAACAAATATTATTTAAAACTGTAATTTTTTAACTTTCGCGATTCGAACACATAGTTTAGGTAATATCTCGAGGTAAATAAATAAACATCGTTTTTAGCGCGATTAAGTCCCGAGATATTACCTAAACTATTGTTTAAAACGTTCGAAAAATCTTAATTTTCTATTGATATTTTTTATTGATCATCATACTTTCTTTTGTTTCTCTCTATAAACCATTTTGATGCACGCCTACACCCCTCTTCTCATCTAAAATGTGTGGTTGGCTGGTTGAGAAAGCCCTGGCAATAAGTCCACCTATTGGACTTTTTGTGCAATAAAGGATTAAATAAATAAATAAACCTTAATTCATTAAAATATATGTTGTCTATAGAGATTGTACCTATAATTCAGCTGCAAAATCTTTGGTTTTTATTTTGACGCATGTCATTTAACTTCAGCCAAAATGACACGAAACATTTTTGAGAATTTGATTACCTATCTAACTATTTGTATTAATAAATTGCTCTACGCGATAAAACCATTGATGGTTCTGATATTAAATTCCTATTTCAATGTATGATTTTTTTTATGAAGGTTTATTGAACGTTTTATCTTTTTATGAATAAGGTGGAGTATGTTACTTTACTGCACTGAAGCACTCAACAAATTTCTGGAGACAATCGCTGAGTGCACTAGACGGTAGCTATTTTCAGTTTATTAAACTTTCAAGAAAATGAATAGTTCTATAGTACTTAGGTACAAATAATTTTATTAAATTTAACACTGAGCTACCTTGTTTTCACCAGCGAATATGAATTTGCTATTATGTTCTGTTAGTGTGCAAGTATAAGTTATTATTACAGCCATACTAAGCTTCCGCGAATTCATAGCGTAGTACGAAAAAAGTATGGGACTTTTTTTTACTCATGTAACCCCGATAATAAACTATCTGTGTGTCAAATTTCATCCATTTCCGTATAGTAGTTTTGGCGTGATTGAGCAAAAAATGCCCTTCCAGAATTTCACATTTATTATTTTACGTATAGTATAACTTCGTCAACTGATTTCAAAAAGGAGAAGGTTCTCAATTCAACTTTTTTTATTATTATTGTTTATGTTACCTCATAACTTCTTTCTAGTTGAATCGATTTTTAAATATTTTTTTTATTTGAGATCTGGTGCTTTCTCCCATTTAACATCTGACCAGTAGTTTTAAAGTTATCCTCTATAATACGTATTTAATTCCTTCAATCTGATCAAGGGTTCCGACGTTAAAGCGATGCAGTCTATTTTTTAAGCTTTGAGACAGTTGAAAATAAATACTAATAAATAGACTTGGAACGGCTATGTAAACAACGTTTATTTTTGTGCAAAATAAAACTACAGATTTTTTTTATATAGGTACAAATATAAATGATCTGAGCTAGTGACCCGTGAGCAGGCAACATATTTAGGTGTCCGTGTGGGAGACATATCATCCTGAGATCGACACTGGGCGGCTTGATGATGGTCATAGCAAAACATACACTCACAAGAAACTGCAAGCGTTTAATGTGGGAAAATTGTTAGAAATGAGAGGTACGTACGCGTGGTATGAAAACCACCAGCTCTACAGCCCGTAAGAATTTCAGTTTCTATTATATTATATCGAAGCGAAGCGACACCACTTTAAGGCGAGTTCGAGTGCTTAGCTTTGGAAGGGTTAAGTGCCAAAGCAACATAATCGGAATACCCACTTTAAGAACGATACTATGCGCGTGGAGTCCGGTTGCAGAAAGAGAGTTAAGAAACTCTACCGGATAAGTGGTAAAATACTGTGATTTATGGCAGCTTTTTGATCATATTGGCGCAAGTATTCCTCTTTCACAAAGCCAAGAATTGTCCTAACGTGTTACTTGAGATAGATTGTCATAATGTACTAAATGAATTCACTTCTCCACCATATAAAGAATCTTACAAGAATGTTTTCTGGTAGAGTTACTAACCCGAATTCGGATCGAACCTTCGCCGATTTTAAGAAAAACGCCCGAAAATTTGGGCTCGCGGTTTACCACCAAAGTGAGCCATCATGTTACTTTCTTAAACCTATCCTATCTGTTTATATTATTTAGCATTAAGTTCAAAGTTCTTTAAATTAATTAAGTTCTTAGAAAAAAGTTATTTGCGAAATTCGCTACTGAACAGCTATCTCGGAGACTTATCAATAATCTAGGTATAATGACGATAACTTTTCCAACATCCAATTGTAATTAAATAAAGTTTAGGTATATATTGCTTCAGGTGAAGTTTAATTGACTTGTAAAAACCGTAAGAAAATGTGTTTAGTAGTTTCTGCAGAACGTGAGATCCGGGCTATACTTAATTTAAATAAGTGGAAATAAGATTTTTTATCTACGATAAAATATAGCCTATATTTTCAATTATATTATTAGCAATAAATTGACGAAAACAGCATTCAAATCCATGCAGTAGTTTTTTCGTGATGCGCATATAAACATCCAAACAGACAGACACAAGAATTCTAAAAATGATCTTTTTGGCTTCTGTTTCTCTAATAAAGACCCCCCAACATCCGTTTTTCTTCAATACTTATTTTTAATGCACAGTCATCGGCCTGTTATAATTTTATTAGAAGTATAGATAAGCTTATTATCATCACACTTATATTATAAAGGCGAGATGTTTGTTATTTCTTCACGCTCAAACGGCTGGACCTATTTTGCTGAAATGGATGGCACCCTAGAAGACATATATGCTACTTTTTATCCCGCGGTTCCGGGACTTACGCGGGCAAAACCCGGAGTGCAGCTAGTATTATATAATTCCGTTTTGTATAAATTACTTAATGTAGAGTTGTGCCTAGTCATCTATTTCAATAAGTTGTTTACCCATATAACACGTTACCTCCATAAGAATAAAGACCTTTTTTATTTTATTTACCTTATTCCCGAGTGTAATGTAAATGAAAACACAAGTCCTGTTTTAGGAGCCCAATAATATTATAGTAACCGTAAAAAGTAACAGCATTTTCTACGACTTTCAAAATTACACGAAAAGAATCGTCTGTTTCCGCAAAAACTAGGAAAAACTCATAATATTTTACGAGAGAATTAATATAACTTCTTGAGCATTCGCAGATTTCTAGCAAACTTTACGATTTTCAAGTTTTTATTTCCAACGGCTCTTCGCGGCATTTGTCTTTTTTTACACATTTTAAACTACTTTTCAAATAACTTCGACAGATGTAGAAAACTTTGGGATTAACGGTTATAGCCTTGTAATCTATGATTTATCTAATAAGTAGGATATGACTACGGATTAAGAAGTATATACTTAAAAGGCCAACAAAGTCATTCGTCTTTTTTTTCTGACTGTAAATTATTGACCTATGACATGGAAAATTTACTTGTAGGTAAATTTCACTTAACGTCACTTCTTCTCTTACGATAATAAGTAAATATTCTATGAAGGTAATTATAGTAACATTATTGTGAATAGTGGATCAAAATTATATATAAATGAATATGAAATTAAACGCATTGGATTTCAGCTATTGTAGTGCTCTCATAATATTATACTTATGATAATATATCAAAGGAACGCATTCACACTCACTCACATTCACACTCACAGCCCCACACTAAGTTCAAAGACTTGTATCGTGGGTGCCGGAAACATTCACATCACACACACATTACACCCAGAACCAGAAGCACAAATAACCCTTGGGAAGGAATTTGTGCTCCTGCCGGGAATCGAACTTTTCATAACATTTTTTTTTTATGTAAGATAGGCAAGCGTCTGACCACAATCTCACCTGATGCAAAGTGATGGTGCGGCCGAAGATGTAGCATGCTTGCTTAGAAGATACCTATTCACTCTTGACTCGAAGACTCCCAAATTATACTTCTTCTGAAACTGTGCCGTTGACGATGTTTGGTAGTGCCATTTGTAAATATAAATACGTACGATTAATCAAACATTTTGGATGTACAAAATTTACCTGTTGTAGAATACTAACGATTGCGCAGTTTCATTATTTTATTTGTAAAATATATGGATGTTGACTTTCTGAAATAAAAGCTTCGAATTTAATTTGATTTGAATTGAATTATTTACTTTCCTTGTATTTAAGTATAAACTGGGTAGACATATAAGAGTAAATAAGAGCCAAAATCACAAGCGCATAAACGCATCGACTATGATGTTAAAATCGTCACTATAGAAATCCTACCGCAATATCAAAGCGACGAACGAAATGAAAACGACGGTAATGTATAATTAAAGCTTGATAAGGGTCTGACAGTCGTATTTGGGACAGGAAGGCACCATCTCACTAGCAATTTAGAAAGGTGCACCTGAGATAAACGCTATACGTATAACGCCTCTACTAGCATTAAAAAGACGTATTATTTGTTAGAACGAGGACTCAGAACCTAATCTTAATGTTATGACCGAGTTCGTGGTCTCATCCGTTACGAGCAGCAGCAACGTTTTGAAGCATGAAAAATATTTTGAAGGTGAATCTTTGAGATAAGGATGAGTCTCAATAGTTCGAAGGGGAGATAGCTATTTTCTGATACAACAGGATCATAAAAACATTCATATGATAAAAGCATCGTGCAAGTTACATTTTGCTGGTGTAAGCTACTGATCGTTTGTAGTTCGTTGACCTTATTTCGGTGTTTTTTATATAACTATAAGTTAGGGAAATAGAGATTCATTTTTATATAGATTATAATGACAAGGTTTGTATGTATTTGTATTTTTTTTTTGGTAATTCTACCGGAAATTGCATCCACCCCTCGACGGGGCTGGTCACTTGTCAGTGATAAATGTAGAGATAAATATTTTTAATGTTCAAATAGTTTTGTTGTTTTATAATTCAGCTACTAATCTGTCTAGTCTTGCCCGTTATAATCTGATTTGTACATTATAATAATAACAAATATTTGACATCACATCACCTTCATTGAAAATAACAATAAATTTCAGGTTAAAATGTGTATCGGCCGCGCGCCTCGTGCGCTTTGTATATCATGACCCTATAGGTTGACCATATAAAGAAAAGGAAAATTCAGTGGTTGAGCTTTGACTTATCAAACTTAAGCCTTAAAATTTATATACAAGCTACGAATAAAGTTAGTATACAAGCTACAAACAGTATACAAATATTTTTATAAAATAATTAAAAGAACTTATATACATTAGTTATATTACTATATATGCCACACGGCTGCGTCTTTGTCAATGCAGAAAGAAAAGCCTGTGTATTATTTTTGGTTCTAGGTAATAAGACATACTGAATTTTACCTTTTATTCCAACTGTTATATTCTTATGTACATACAAATAATAAAACATTAATATTATTACAAGCTTTTTTTTAACTTGCATTGTATGTATGGTGTCCGGGTGAAATCTTGTAACTGAATTTTAAATCAGTTATCTTTCATTGATTGACCTGAAATTTGGTATAGATGCTTATTTTGGATGACAATGCATGGTTAGCTATGTGACGTCATTCTCAATCCAACATGGCGGAGCACCCAAAATGGCGGACAAGTTATTTTTAATGCACTCCTACAATATGGGTATCAAATGATAGCTTGTATAGTATGATAATTATTATAAGTGGTATGGGTGCAGTCGTGAAAAGGATTCATTACGCCCATTCTTACTGTCCCATTATTGTCGGAAGAAAATGTTCCAACAAGATTTCGGTCATCATCGATCATTATGAATATTGTATTTTCCAATAAAATTAAACGACGACAAGATAATAACACCCGTAACGAAAACTTTAAAAACACATAACGTATATAATAATATTGAGTAGCGACCCGCCCCGGCTACGAACAGGTACACATACTGTTGCATTAAAAAAAATATGTTACATAAAAAATCCTTGTCCTGACAATTCAGAACACCACAAAAAATAACAGCCAAATTTGTTGAACCGTTCTCAAGAGAAAAATTTTCATGCATTTCAGGCAATTGATTTTAATATACATAGATAGGTTAGATGGTATATATTGGCAGTTATTAAAAAAATAACAAATTAAGTGGTATATCAAAAATAATTTTCGGGTTCTATTAGTCGTTTATAGAAATATAAACGACTAATCGGAGAAATCCGATGGCACCAATATTTCTCACATTTATCATTTAACTAATAACTTTGTCTTTGACGCCGCCTTTGAATTCAAGTGGTAACATATTTCTTTGTTAGTTTTGTCATGTCACCTTCAACATTACTTATTTTTATGCATTAGTCTGAAAGTAAACTCTTTGTGATCGAAAACAGCTTTAGTAAAGCCTAATTTAATGTCCAATATTCTAGGTAATTAATCATTTTTTGACACGTTACTGCTTGCCGAATGAAACAATATTTTCAATGAGAAGAATTTTTAAATTCTTGTTATAGTTAGTTAGCGCATAGCAGCTGTTGCCCGCGTATCGGGATAAAAATATACTTATCCATCTTATTAACTACAGTGCCGCTATCTAGAATCTACATTACTTTTCCAGCTAAACCATATACCCTCCATACGACAAGCAAGCAATAGGCTTACTTATGGGCAGTCCTAGAGTCAGGATTTACCATTGCTTATAACTCTGACTGCTGTCTTACGACTAACTACCGAAACTGACGGCTTAGCGTGCCCTTAGAAGCACGGTAACACTTGGTTGAAAATCTAAGTTACCATCACCCATCCAAGCCTTTTTTTTGTGTGAGGGAGATATATATGCCTACCACTTCGCGAGGTGGGGCAAAATAGGGTCGCGTTAGCAGTCACTATCTTGCTCCGGCGGTAGACCTTGCTCACCAAGGCCACCCCTCAGGCGTGGGGACGTGCAAGCCGTGTGGTGAGCCCTGGCTCTCCACCAGTGGTCCCACTATAGAGAAAGACAGAGGAGGCGGGCGATCTGTCTTCTCCTCCCCCCGTACGTCTGCGCCTGAGCGGGTTAGACTAAGGGTCAACCTCTCTGGCCCGCTCCGCGGCCTCCTTTTGCACCATCACCGCTTCTTAGAAGAAGCACCCATCCAAGCCTGACTGCCTTTTCAATCAGTTACCAGGCAGGCCGTGCTACGAGTGTTATACCAACCAAATACTCTGATTCAAACACAACCTTATAAAGATATTTTTTTTCTGTAGTAACACACTTAGAATGGAAATGCCTAGCATTGCATACATGCACAACTCCGCGTGTCTCTATAATGAACAAAGATAAAATGCTTTGAGTTCGTGAATGTTAACGCGCTACGATAAATATCTGTCATACTTTAACGTATATTAATGCATGTATTCAATTATTTTGTTATCAATTACATCGTCACGCCATTGTCTCATTAATATAAGTTGATATCGAAATTGATTTCAAACTAAATTCAACCTTATATCTTAGCGGAAACTTAAAATAACAAATAAAAGTTTCATTCATAAAAGTTATGTTTAAAATTTCAGATTGGCCGCTTAATGGTATTGGCACCATTGTGTAACAAACATTTAGACTTTCGCATTTTATTTAGTAGTGTAAATTGGAAATGGAATGAGACTATAGTGAGATGCTAATAAACATGGGCAATTCCCATACAAAATACCAATTTCGATTTTCGGCTATTCCTTTAATACCTACATAATGTTTGAACTGCCCTTTCGCTTAGTTATGTGAACGTTCGCCTTCTAAGCAGGAGTATCGGATTCGATTCCCGGCGAGAAAACAAGTTTTCTCCCAATAGAAAATTGGTGTTTCTGGTTCTGGTTGTGATTGTGAGTGTGATGTGAAATAAAATGAAATTATTTGGCACTATGAACGAGATAAACATAACGTAAAATAGCCAACAAAAACAGCTAACAAAGCAACATAAATAAGATAATTAAACATAACAAAAAAACATGCGGGACTGTCTTTTGGGGACTGCCGATAGAAGTAAAAACTGAATAACTTGTGAAGTGTATCGTTCGTTGACGATGACGCGAGTTCCATGATTTTTGTTCACCAAAAAAGTGTTCAACGCGCCTAAAGAAGAGTTCACTTAAAAAAAAGTGCCAAAAGGGTCGTGATTCAGGATTTTCGCCAAGTGTAACATTAGACGCTGCTTTTCATTTACAACCCAGAGTTGGCGATCTAAAACAGTGACAAGTCATTTATTAAGAATATAATAATGAGCATAATAATAATCATATATGTTACGAGAGAATGTATAAACGTATAGATTTCCATAGAGCGGCATTGTGTGTTCCTATTACTTTATAGCTCTTCATCATAGATACTAATAAAAATTTGTCTCACTGGAGATGTACCTATTTCTAGCAATCCTACGCCTTCTCTGCCAGTTCTTGATATGCTGTTATCGCAAACTATTTCTTCTCTTATCCCTCTTGCAGTCTCAGTTAGGCCTTGGCGACAACAGCTGCAGGACGGCAGCGATAGCGACTACGGATATTGTTGGTGAATAAATAATATACTGTATTGCAATCGCTTTCACTACCGCTGTCGACCCGATGTCCGCTATTCGTCGAGGCCATGGCCTTACTGCTAGAGCACTACTGTAAATAACAAGTATTAACATTTTATAGGTTCCTAGTGTTTCCATAACTGTCTCAGTCCGTCTGATCATACTGTTCCACTTTCTAAATTAATCGCGATAATTATTTCAAACTTCCCTGAATCCAAGATACCCATCTCCAACTTCCTGCAAAAAAAGATTAGGCTTATAACAATCTTGCGAACATTCCACATTTAGCGTCCTGCCTTCCATTTCCTTGCGGTAATCTCTTTTAGGGTTAATGCCTACTCGGCGGCCGAAAATGCTTATTATTTTATTACCTTTTTACTGAGCCATTGCCCTTTACCCCGTACGTAGCTTCGCAATGGATATCTTTAATGCTGCCTGTTTATGAACATTGTATCAAACCTTTTTAACCAAATTCAAATAAACAGGATGAGGTTCTACATTTAACTGTTTTCTTTGTGTTACCTCATTCTTTCTAGGTGAACAGATTAAGATTATTCCTTTTTTATTTAAAAGCTGGTTTTTTTTTTTTTTTATTTGTGACAGGCTGGTGTTTGACCACTATCTCACCTGATGGTAAGTGACAATGTGATCGAAGCTGGTAAACACACTAGACCTGGAATACGCAGGCTCTCAAGGATAACTTGAGAACACCGTATTTGGCTTGGCGGCAGACTTTCAACTCGATAGTGGTAAGCTACTTTGGCAGCAAGCCAGGCGAGCAACTCACAAAATGCTCTACCACCTCTCAAATGTCACCTGATTAGCACCACCCGGGGACCACGTGTAGGGAGTCAGACTTAAGGGGTATCCTCCTACGGACGTGGGTGACTCAGCCCCCACTTAAGGGGTATCCTCCTACGGACGTGGGTGACTCAGCCCCCAAAAGTGGTAGTTCCTATGTAGTCCTATTGAAATTTGTTTAAGATCTAACCCGCAGTTTTTGAGTTATCTACAATAATGCGTATTTAATACATTTAATCTGATCAAGGGTTTCAAAGATAAAGTTGGTTTTATAAGCTTTGCTTGCTTTTAAATGATTATTAAAGTATTTTAATTATATCAATACAAGATGTTGATAATTAGATACTTAGTAAAAAATACGACAAACTTCACTGAATCACATTTTGTACTCGGCTGACAGTAAAAATGTGACCTGGTTCTGGTATGGTTATATTACTGTCGATTTTGTTTTATTTAATCTACTGCAATGCTCATAACAAAATGTCATCATAAGATCACATAGCAATTATACCGTGTTTGTGCATCGGACAAAAGTAGTTAAGTCGTGTCGGATACCTTCAAGCGGCTTGAACAATCCTGGCAGTAGGCTTGCCCCCTAGTCAATATGAAAAAAAGCAAAACTAACAACAAATCTATGCTGTAATGCTAAGCTGGAAGATAACGCAATTATGCATTATATCTTGTGTTTATTTCGTGCAAAAAATAATTTTCTATCTACTTTAGTCAATGTCTTAACATTACTTTATATGAATTATATTTTTTTAATTAACTTGTCGTTCGCGCCGAACTGTGATCTCGCGCCTACATTTTGCCTCGTCGAGAAAATCTTTTGAGGTTACTTGCTTTAACTTTTTTTTCTATATAATAATTGTTTGATTACTGTATTTATTGTTCAAGTTCAGAATATAACGTGAAAATAATAGTATGTGCAGGATATAACGAATATCATACGTAAGTTTCAGCGTTCAGTGTGAAGTCATTTTTGAGATAGACCCCGGGACAAAATAGTCTAAAACTGTGACTTTGGTGGCCTACCAAATCGTTATTTTCCAACATAGATTTTTTTCAAAACCGGTTTCGTATTTTACTTGTCAAACCTTTTCAAAGACCCCACACAAAGGTAGATAAAAAAATAAAAAAATATTTTGATCCTCACTTACATGTATGTGAGCCCCCTTAATATTTTCATAAATATAATTATTAATATCATTTCTGGCTTTGGGCCGTAGTTTTACATATTCTATGAGAATTAGAAGTCATTCGCTTATATGGTTTAGACGTTAGATGCCTCTGACAGACGGACAGACGGACAAAGTGCTAAACGACACAAGTCAACTTAGAGATCTCGCTTCGATCGATCAATTATTATAGGAACTTGTTTATTTTATGTAAGTTTATTCGATTGGGTATTCTGCTAAATGTAATGTTTGTATAGTTTAAACAATGTATTAGTATTTTAAACTTATTTCTTTCATTTTATTACACCACCATCCCTACATTCACTTTTCGTATAAATTTCCATCCAAAGGTTGTCTGGAAGAGATCGCTCTTAGCGATAAGGCCGTCTTTATAAGTTTCTTTGGTGTATTTTTTTTTTGTGAAATGAATAATCTTAAACCTGATTTATCTATTGGTGTCAATAAAGAGTTATTGTACTTTAGTAAATTCCGGTGATGGATTTAATGGTCGATTAACCGGTAGAAAGCGATTAAATGTTAAATAACTGTCAAAACCGTCATTACATGCAACGGTAAATAACATTAATGGCACCGGTGCATAAAAAAAAGTTCCGTTTAAGTCAAAACTGGATTACTAAGCAATAGAGCGGTAACTTGTCTTGATGAACACCACTCCCCCTGGCTATAGTTGAAACTAGTTCTAGAAATTTACTCGCGTAATAGTTTCAGCGATTGTAAGAATGACCTAATTTTCCTTGATTTCTCGAAAAGTCTCGACTTTCATTTTACCTTAGTCTTGGAAAGGCGATGAAAGTATATTCCACGAAAATGTAAGTCAGTACGTTAATTAAGTTGCAAATTGATATCGTTATATGTAAATCGTTACCAGTTTGCTCTATGTACCTGTTTTTGTTACTTGTCAAAGTACAATCTCATAATGCAGGACAGATGATATAGTTAAAATTGCTTTAAAAAGCGTGAGAATACAATTGATCAAAGAGTCTATAACAAAGTATCGATTTACTCGTGAGGTAAACTGAATACAACCCACAAGAAACTAATGGAGATATTTCAATAAAAAAAAAGAGCTCCCTGCCTTTCAACAAATATTTTATTCAGTTGAACTTAGTACCTACCTTTGACCTCTAATTGATAGTACAATTATTTCTTTTACCCTTGTGACCAGGCTTGCTGCTCAAACATTGTAATCTTATTTATAACTATGTCTATATTTCCTAAGACTAAAGTAGAATTATATTTGAAAATTAGAACTATCGTGAGTATAACACATAATTTATGTTGTATACGGCTTGAAACTCATCCTGATGAAGGACAACAAATTTGTGCGAAACTAGTCGACTACAAAGTAAGTCGACATTTTCTACGCGTTTCAAGCCGTATACAACTTAAATTAGAATTATATACATCTATACAGCAAAGACCCAAGTTACCTACAAGTCATCGATCTTATAGGTAACTCAAGTGCTCAAACCCACATCATGCTGGCGGTATTGCCTCTCTGAATTACCTACACTGATTTGAATTAAATTTGTGTTAGTCTAGCCTTGAAATAAAACTTATTACATAAATATAAAATACGTTTTAATCTGAATAACGAAGGGAAAATGGGCATAGTTATTTTTTTTACGTTCTTATCTCAGAATTTAGGCAAATAATTATCAGTTCTAAAGATGAAATAAAGCATCAAAGCATATCTATTTGAGACATTTCTCCATGTTCTCATCAAGGATTTGGCGTGAGCCAAGCACCGAGATGCCTTTACAGACGTTAGTGCTGGTACGTCGTCATTCTAACCACGCATATTATTTTAGACATTAATTTTAACCTTATTCGGCGGAGTAAAGTTGAGGGTGTTACTGTAAACCTAATTACATTTTTACCATCAATTGTTACTTCTATAATTGGGACAATAATTTAAACAATGAGCACGAGATAACATCACATTATTACTATTAATAAATTAAAATAAAAGAAATAAACATTTTAATATTCCTACGATACATAAACTTAATTCCGATCTGTTTAGAAATTCAAGTATTTAAATTAAGGTTCAGACTTTCATAATGTTTAGCCTCGTTTCAGCGTCTATTTACTTTATTATAGCAGCTAAATAAAAATACGTTAAAACTATCTTCAATAGGTACGAGGGTTTGTAGGTACGTGTGCTTTTACGTAAATTTGATGAAACTGCTGAAAAAAAAAATGCCATTGTTATTATTAACCTAATGAACGTATTACACATTTTCTTAAGTGAATAAAAACTAACAATATTTGAGGTCAGTTCAGCCTCATTGGATAATGCGGCTGAACTGACCTGATGCGAACATCTAAATAAAGGCCCTTATAAAAAAATACATTTCTTACCTGATCAATTAAAAGAACGCATTATAATTATGTTTTAATTCTGTCCTTTCTACTTGACTGACCATCATTGGGAAGTGCACTGATGAGTCTTGGACTATGCCAATCCAGGCAAACTGCAAGGAGCTTAAGTTACACTGATGTTTCTCTTAGTTTCAGCTCCACCTTATCTCTTTTGACAGTAGAACGTTTTACTATAGCAGTAGAACGTATTATTGTGGCAGAAGATCATTGAATGGTGGCAGTAGATCATTTAATAAAATGTAAGTAATAAGACATACTGTAGTACCCTTAATGCCTGTGTAGTAGGCAATTCTGCATCATACTGCTTTGTCGTACAATTGTGTCACTGATTCCTTGAAATTATTATGATATGCACGTAGAAATATACTTACCTCACCCCGATGAAGCGTTTGCCGGTCATCGCGAAAGAGCATTCACCTCGAGACACTATACATTATAGTAATTTTATCACCTATTCATTTTTGTTCTAGCAATCCGTACTTATTTTTCCAAGCGGTGGAAAATTGTATAATTGTGGGAAAAGAACAGCTGAGCTTCTTGAACACTTCATACAAAATTAACTATTGGAAAAGCAAGAAAAAATAATTGTTCTTCGAAAGCATTTATTTTATATACATTCTTCTTTGTATGTGATTGAAACAGTTTAACGTTAAATGAGTTTCTGATGCGTTTAAGGCCTAAGTTCATCAACACATAATTGTAACTTAAAAGTAGCTGTAAACTTGATATTCATGTCCAAGTTAACTTCATCGTTGTTTATAAGGTGGTTAGTTGTTGGTGAACTCGCGCCATTATCTAGTTTACATAATTACTTAGAGCATATAAATAATTAATAATGACATTCCTGTTTTGATAACATTATGTTTTATAGTATTTGTTTATGATAAAATATAAAATACCTACAAGTAAATTTAAATCTTAGAAAGATTTTCATTAAATTAAGTTAGTTTATTATAAAATTTACTTTCTTTAAGAAATGTGAGCAAAATATTTTTTTAAGAATTTCAAAAACATAATTTCAATCATTGCAAAATTATCAAATCAAAATATTTTTTCAATTAGATGAATAGAATTTCTATAAAAAATAATATAAAGGTACCAACACAGACGTCTTATAATACAGATAGATATAGAGATAAGTTTCATGAATAACAGATAACTAGCTGTCAATTTGCTGTTTTACAGATGTACCATATTATACACAAAATGAAACTATGAGAAGTAGCATTATGTGGGTACTTATTCCACCTTTATATTATCTACATACTTATTCATCCAAATGAAGCTATCATATAATTATCTCAAAACATATTTACACCCACAAATGTTTTATTTACAATGCAATTGAGTTTTATTATGGTATAAAGTGTGTATGACGTATGATTGTTTAATAAACGTAAAAGTAAATCAGTGTTTGACGCAAGATAACTGTTAAACAATTTAAGATAATAATTGAGTAGTTATAACAATTTGAAAATTTTACAGCCACTTATTGACAGCCACTTATCTGTAACCACATTTAAAACATAGCAAAGTCCATCTACAATAAAGAAATAACATATTTCATCGTCACCGGTTGTTTATGTTATAATATTGTCTTAGTCAACATCATTATTCATCACAAGTACCATATTTACATTTACAAGTTAAATAATCCATATTTACACATACAGCACATTTAATATACATGTAACATTTCGTACAAAATATTTACACAGCTACATTATTAACAACTCCTTTTACTTCGCAATTAAAATTAGATTGGGACTCGGAGCATTTATTTATCTTCCTTTTGAAAGGAAAAACAACTTTAAACGACCAATTAACATAGTAATTTGGAGGGTTGCCACTTGTAAGTGCTTTCAGCGCACTGCTAGCCTATTTAACACCAAATTCAATGCTATTTTCATCTTTGGACATACAGAGCCATAGTAACAGCAGTTAACGATACATCTACACCATTAGTGTTTTTTCGATCCAAAATAAAATTTAAAAACACTGTAATCATTTCGAGGATAATTTGTTGCCTTAGTAGAAGTAGCATCAATTTATAAAGATATTTTGAATTAAATCTAGACCCACGTTATATTTTTCTAATGTACTTTTTTCATTAATCAATGTATTTCAAGTGTAAATTGCATTATTCATATCATTACTATATGTATTTCAATTTATAGAACATCTTTAGCTACAGAATATTTTTCTAGTCTCTACTTCCCTAAATTGTATGATATTTTTTATCGTGTTTCGTAATACGTGGCGGTCAAATTACAATTCTGGTTTCGTTTTTTTTTTTAAATGGCTTGACAATGTTTTAATTATACTTTTCCATTAAAAACTGAAATCACTGTAAGATCACGTTCTTTTTGGTTTTTAATTATTATTTCTAGGTGGGTACAAAATGAAATCTGGATGTAATGATGTTACCTTTTTCACGACTACATAAGGCTGTAATTATATATGCTAAAATAGTAAGCAAAAAGAAAATTTTGAGTCAAAGTTTGGTGAAACTCTGGTCAAGAAGAGACGTTTAACTGGCTGAAGGCGATTCAATATTATACAGGTTTAAAAATAAGTCATAATTGCATAACTTAACCGAGGAATTAAAACACACCGTTAACGTGTCTTGGTTAAATTCACCCTAAAAAACACGAACAAATACTTCATATAAAAGTATTGATAAAATGGAAGTAGAATTAGCACATATAATATACAACAGTTTTATTTTAACTATACATAATGAAATGAAGCCTCATTCACCACAATCATGTGAAATATTTTGATATTCTTACATATTTAGAGACAAATAAAAATGTATGATTTTAATTGCAATTTAGTATTGTAGTATATAGTTGAAAATGAACCAAAGTCCTAGTTATATCCAAATATCAATATTTTTTCTTCAGTTTTAAATTTGTCCATACATTTATTTAAATGTCAATAATGTTAGAACTTTAGTTCTTCATTAGCTCCAACGTTCAACACAGTTGTCGCGTGATTGCAGATTGTATCTTGCGTTATCAGGCCCAATTATCACATAATTACGAAACACAAATGTAAGCTCGCACTACGGCTGTCACTTCCCCGTATAACAAATGGTCCCTTAATAGCAATTTCGTGGCTACCTGTATGAGCCCCAATCCAATTTTGCGTGAATCCATTTATTTTTATTTTTCTATTTGATGTAGGGCATATTCGGAAGCACGTCGGGTCTCCGTCTGTGATGCGTCCCATGATGCCTCAAATGTATCAGCGCTTCACGCATTTTCTGCTCCCTCAATGATCGTATATACTCTTCATCCACCATATTCCTATCATTCCCTCCACGTTCCACCTTATCCGACCTCTCTCCCTCCTTAAACAAAACACACCACAGGGACTTGTCTTTGTTGTCCCACAACAACGACTTCGTGTACTCTTTTAATCTCCGACTATTTTCCTCGACACGCCGCATTGCAATCTCTATCTTAATCAAGTCTTTATAATGATCAGAGACGGGCTCGGTGTTATTATTCACGTCGCTTTTAACGGCGCTTATATTAATTCTCGACAAGTAATAATTTTCATATTGTCCGGCGGTCGCCCTCGTTCGCAACAGCCAAACGACACTGGCAATAAACGTGCACGACACTAGGAAAGTTAGTATGAGGAGAGTCAGTCGGGATGGTAATTTCGAGGACGCACAACTCATATCACTATTTGTTTACTTTTGCGGACGCACTTTGTTTGTTTCTCGTACATAACGCGTCGGCGTAGCAATGTCGCTACGAAGCGCTACGTCCGCTCGCTACGATAGGCCAGTACTAACTGGCGTAGCGCGTCAAGTAGACCGTCTACGAGCCAACGCAGCGCAAAACTGTTTATCTGGCTCTGTGTAGTATAGACTGTATTTTGGGGATCTCACGCTACGATTTAAGGACTTGATATACGAGTACACAGCGCCCGAGGCGCGCGTACGGGGCGCGCGTACAAGGCACGTGACCGCCGCGCGCCCGAGCCTCGCGACCTATACTGCCGTCATAAGGAAAAGGACGTAACTAAAATGTTTGTCACAATTGAGTTATATACATCAGAAATGTCTTTGCTATTTAATATATGTTATGAATTGTGGCAGATGCGTCTAAATTAAAAGTAAGATTTAGTAAGTTGCGTTAGAATATTTTAAAATAATAGTAAATGCGTCTATTTTTCCTGATTCCGATAATATATCTAAATCAATTTGTCAAAAATGCAGTTACTGCTTTTTTTATTATGACGGTAGTATACAAAACGGCAGCGCGGGGAGTGGAGTTGCAATCTCGCGCTTGAGGCGCGTGCCCGCCGCTTGGCCGCGCGCCTCGGGCGCTTTGTATATCAAGGTCCCTTACGCGCCATACATTTTATCTTCACAGCGCCCGGGGCGCTGGCCTCGGCCGCTTTGTATATAATTTCTCATAAGTTGATCCGTATTGGTCGATCAATTAACGGCATTCAGAACTCCATTAGTTAAGTCTTAACTAATTGAGAACACGAGTTCTGTACAAAATCTATATCTATTTTATATCGACGCATTGTAATAATAACTAACTTGCTTGAGCATTAAAATTTATGTCAGTGTTTTAAAAAACCATAAGTAAGGTTTTGTTGAGATAGAAAACTGTTGTAGTTATGACATTTTTAATGTGCAACCCGAGCTGTATCCAAGTTGCAGATGCTTTCGGATCCCTTTGTGTACGTTTCCTTTGCTTACACTGTCATTGTGTAGACTTTTTAAATTATTTTCACAGCCTGAGCTGAAATTGCGAAGCGTTTTGTAAATCTTTAAGGCCCGAGTTCATCAAAAGATAACGCTCCGTTTCTTAAGTCTTCGGTTCTGATTTAATCATCATGTACTGTTGTATGCAATGACGTTTTACTATGACATCTATTCAATATATAATCGCTATCACCCGGTAAAAGTAACATTATGTCCTTAATCGGAGTTTAGTGAAAAAGTGATAGAAAAGTGTAAGATTGTGGTTTAATACCATAGAACCTGGATGACCGAGCATTGCTCGGTTTTTTTTGTAATAAATAATTTAAAAAAAAACATCTGGACTCGAACCGGGGTCTTCTGGTTTTGGGACCGCTCGATTACCTACCTGAGCCTAATGATAACCTTGTAGATAGTGGCGAAATTTACCTTCGTTTTCTAATGATATTTTAGCAGTTTTTTATTCCTTGAAAATACGAATAAAACGACGTTTTCTAAAAATGAGACCTAGCTAGATTGATTTAATCGCCCTAATTATTTTAAGTACTTTATGTAAGGTGTGACAATAAAGCGTTACCTATCAATCTATATATATACAAGAATTGCTCGTTTAAAGGTATTAGATAAAAGTTTTGCCGCGAAAGTGCAAAAATGGTATTGTTGATTTTGTATAATTTTCCAAAACCTGTGATACTTCGAGAGGTGGATTATTAACTGTTAATACTTAGTGAACCTGCATAAGTGCAAGCAAATCATACAAAGTTGAAAAACGTTATTTTCACCTTTCGCTCCAAAACTCCAATAGAAGTTCTAGTAAACTTTCTACCACTTTACTAGTGCATGACTTGACTATGACTGGACCTTGACTGTTTTACTATATAATATTCGATTACTGTTTTACTTGACTCTGAATGTGACTTGTGACTAGAACTTTTAATATGAAATACACTTGAAATATATTAATACTTGAAACTGGTTAAATACACAAGATTGCGAAGCCAATATTCAAAGGAAAAAAAAACCATATAATATCTATATTTAACAAGTTTTTATTTTTAAAGTTTTGTTGAAAGTATTTGGTTTTCTGATGAAATTTGAAATGATGTATCATGTATTAAAATGAAATATTGAAAAAGTAGGTAGAGGTACCATTATAACCAATTTTGTGAGTCATTCAACTGCACAGCCATAATACTAAATTTCGGATCGAATGGCAATATTTCTAGTGAAAATAGGGCACAAAGAGTTCTAAAATCTCACTGACTGCCGCGCAGGTTTTACAATTCTGAAGTTTAAAATTGCGAGTGGTGCCGCATTGTATCAAACAAGCGTGACGCTTCCAATCATGCGAATGAATTCTAGTCGCTCAGTTGCGTAAAACAATTCTATATCTTATTATTAAGCATAGATATATAAGTTAGAACGCTTTTACAGGCCTTACGCAAGTGTTCAAGGTGTAATTTAGCCAAAAAGGCGTCGTCGATAACGATCGTGTCGCCTCTGCAATTATAAGGCAGGTTTTGTGTCAAAAAGGCTATACTTAAAGTAATTACAGAGCCAATGCGCCGACTCATAGTAACTCAATAGAAATGCTGCTTTAATCAGTTTTAGCTTACTTTAGAAAGCGCTGGTGTTCTCCGTAATACCACGTTACGTCATTACAGTTTGGGTACTAATTTATAAGCGAGATTGTATGTTTGTGGGTATATAAGCGAATAGTCATAACCACTTTTATCATACTTTATTTAAATAGGTAATTTAAATCAATAATCACGTTACTAACAAAACAATATAAAAGGTTTCACACACACAGCCTCGCAAAAAAATTTAATACTCATATCACAAGTGCTGGGCGTATTCACAACACAAATAAAATCATCCATAAACAGAAGCATGAAATCCTATACAATGTAAAACTGTACTTCCATAAATCGAACCATAGTTTATATTTTGCTGCTTTTATTTGATATTTTAGTAGGGCGTTTTTGTATACGATTAATATTTGATCCAGGGTAGCTATATCCGGTACTAAAAACAATCGCTCAACACCACACTAAAATAGAAATATGTGGCTGAACACTGAATGATATTCAGTTGTCACTATCATGAAAGTCATCCAATTTCTAGAACCAACGTGTCACTCATGTTAATCACTTACCAAAAGGACCAACACGACATCACGTACCTACAGGGGAGTGGTCAAACGATAACCTATCTGAAATAAAAAATCTAGGTACTGTCTATTTTCCTCGGTCGAGTTCTGTACGTTTCCTTTCTATGATTTCCGGGAAAAAACTGCAGGCAAACTTTTAAATGATATTCATGAATGGCTTTAAATTCCCGCCCGTTCTCGTTTGCTAAAAAACTTGCTTCAAAGAATCTACCTGAATATGAATAAAACTCACGGTTTGCCGGTCAAGGAGCCGGGTTGTTTCCACGTTCATTATCCGGGCAACGTAAAAATATTATCTCCAGTACCATTAGGTACTTACCTAAGCGACTGTGTGACTGTGAAATAATGATAAATCAATTGTCGCTACGAAATTAGAAAGCTAATGCGACTAAGCGATGACTAATGCAATTTCTAAATATAGCCCCTTGGATTCGAGTCCTGCTCGCTCGAGACCTTCTCAAGCTTTGTGCCAAATGTGCACTTTGTTATAACGATCGAGAAAAACACCATAAAAAAACCGGTATACCAAGAATTACAATATTCAAGGATATGTGTAATTAGAGAAGTAACAAGATCGACCAACCATTTCTTGGCCGTCGTAGTGGAACATATCCTAGATGTTCAGAAAGCTATTCTAAAATGCCAGTCAATTTCAAGGCCTAGCGAATTTACCATCCATGACCACATCATCAAACGTTAAGCTATCAGAGAATTATATACTAGTTATGCCCCGCGTCGTTACTCTAATTCATGGTTTAAAATATAGTTAACGTCGGGTACTTCCCAATGGATTATAGTATCAGATTTTCACAACTGTTGGTCCCATCTGATCTCAAGATCAGTTTTTCTTATACTAGAGTCTAAAGTACCCTTAAGTCAAAATTCGTTAAAGTTTTTTTCGAAGAAGACCGAAATTTCCAGAAAAGTTTTTCATGTGAACTTTTTCGAAGTTACTTTGTTGGTTTATTTTCTGTCTTCACCGTAGATCGATCCAACTCCCTTCTTCTGAGAAATAACAAGAAGCACTAACGAACTGCATCTACCGCATATTTGCAGTCGAAAGTTGTATAAGTATGAACTTTACTCAGAGGAAACACAAAAATATCATTCTAAACGGAAAATAAGAGCGGTCGCATGTTAAGCGTACGGGAAATGAAATTACGTGGGTTCAGCTCCGTAAAAAGTAAATATGCATTTTTCTTCTTGTATGACGGCGAGTTATGAAGGTTTTTGCTTAGAATACATAAAAGACATTGACTATTAAATGTATATCTATTTGTAAAAGTACAAGTATGTGCATATTTTGTTTGTATCTGTTGATCGTATTATGTAGTATAGTTTGTCAGTCTACAAGGAATATGCCAAACGTTTTTTTCATGCTTTGTTCTGTTTGTGGCAACTTAATTGGTGTATTTAGTAATTTTTAGTTTGTTTTATCCTATATCTGTATTGTTTGCCGTTTGTGCCCATAAATAAAGAAATGTAGGCAAGCATTTCACCACTTTCCCACCTAATGAAAAGTGATGATGCGGCCGAAGATGTGATTTGAAAAACGTAGTCTCAAACATCTGTTTGAGAGAATACGCTGCTGCCTATTCTTATCGGCCAAATTAATTCCTGGGCTCAGAAGACAAATATTAACAGTAACTTTAATTTGTAAAATATAACTTGAAATCTACATCTTGGAACAAAATGGAGCAATATATCCTGTAGGAAACCAACACCTTCTCAAGACAGTTGATGGCTTAAGCTATAATTAAAATAGTATTGCGTTCTTCTGTTTACTACAAACAAACCATTGCAAGTAAAATTAAACTTTATCCGCTATGAAGCAACGTTAGGAATCAACCAAACTGACCAAAACAAAACACACGAAATTGTATGTACATTCCTTTTGGAGGGAATTTTACGTGCGCCTTTTTTTTTCTTTTACTACCCCGGCGTTTTGAACGTTTCATTTTATTGAAGTTGAAAACATAGCTGCAGATTTTTATGTATTTCAATCAATAAGTAACTAAGAAATTATAGAGATTATGATTCAACTGGGCCCCATTTTCGTTTTCATAAGTTATTCGCCCCGACCTGAGACTTAGCGCATTCAGTTTTCTAAATAAAGTTAAACTTTTAAGGTTAACAGTTTTAACTATTTTTCTCAATAATAATTGTTTGATTATGTATTTGTTGTTCAACTACAGGATTGTAGCCGTTTGTGAGATAGGTAACCCCGGTAACCCCGGTAAAAATTAGGTCTAAAAACAGTGACCTTTAAGTAACGAATTGCTATTTTCCGAGATAGATTTAAAAGTCTAGCATTGGAACCTTCACCACTCACGCCATATACATTTTTCGGTCTCGAGTTCTCTCCCACATGTTGTCCAATAAAGTAGACTAAAATAACAGCATAAAGAAACATTTAATATACTCTGCTATATTTATGATCAACCAGACAATTTATTCACATTATTTTACCACCATTCCATTACTATTGTGTTGTCAAAAACCAAACTGACCATATTCTGATGTGTTGCCATTTATTTTTTTATTTTCTTTAATTTATTTTTTGATTTGTGAATCGCGCATATATCTGATGATTGCATCAGTATAATTTCAATATTTATTTGTTTACACAAATTCTATAAAAAGACAGACAACAAGACGTAATTGTTGTGGAAATCATTGGGTTAAAAACATAATGTGACTTTTTGTGTGCACACGTGTACGACTAACATTTAACAAATAACTAATAAGCCTGGTAGTATAACTTAAGGCGTGTTTACTATATATAATCCGATCCGATAGAAGGCTTTTATTAGGAGATTCCCACTAACTTCCCTTAATCACTTATTGTAGTCAAGTGAAGTAATCGTAATTGCAACCACTAATTGCTGGCGCCACAATTCACATATATTGTCAAAATGGAGTCCTGAACAATTATTGGCTAGCCATATTTCATAATGGTCCGTTAACATTAAATATTTCTGCGAAAACACGGCACTAAAAATGCAACAGTAATAATTTTAATCATATTTTACATTACCAAAACTTAAAGTTTACTACAATTCGTTGAAAATTACTGTTTTAATGTACAATATCTCTGTGTATTTTACATACAGCTGAAAATATGCCAACAATAAGTTAAACCACAGATAGAGCAATTAAATAATTGCTCTATCTGTGGTTTCTGATTCTGATTCTGATTTTGAAGGATCTTACTAAACAGACCAAATGGTCTGTTTAGTAAGATCCTTCAAAATCAGAATAGAAACAGATAATGTGGTTGTCATTGTAACAGCTAAATGAATTTCCGTTAGTGTTTTATTTAATCTTTGCCTCATGGTTGTGCACAAGCTTTTACGTATAACTTTTTTTTTTTCAAAAAAGACGATAAAGATTTGACCATTATTTCACCTGTTAAATGTGGTTAAATGGCTTAACCTTGAATTGGACTGTCTTTATTTAAGATGACCTATACCTATACCACCAAAATGAGCAAGCGGAGTTACGAGTACGTCGCCATGGTATACGCGTCGTTAATGTCTCCGCGCTTTTAATTTTTTCAAAGATAAACGTAAACGTAAACGCTTTCTTACTGATATCCCTACACAAGTATACTAAGATCAAAAACTTGTGTAGTGGATGCTAAAACATTCACATCACACACACAATCACATCCAAAACCAGAAGCACACATGTCTTTTGGAGAAAAAACTTGAGAATTCCAAAGTATCACAAAATTTACGTGTTTTTTTATTTAAATATAACAAATATTATTAAAATCAACCTCTACATGCAATTTTCATCAATTGGTTGATTAATCGTGACTGCATTTCGATAATTAATTGATTAATTCAGTGCAATTCCAAAATAGATTCCAAAAAGAATAAGACATTCATTAAAATAAGAACTATGTATGTTCAGTAAAAGCAAACATTAGTAAACATGTAAGAATTTAATTGTTTTTAATAACATGTGCACTTAATT
The DNA here is from genome assembly GCA_948107665.1 of Lomographa bimaculata. Taxonomy (NCBI): domain Eukaryota; kingdom Metazoa; phylum Arthropoda; class Insecta; order Lepidoptera; family Geometridae; genus Lomographa; species Lomographa bimaculata. The sequence continues at coordinate 8,589,483 of OX403598.1, forward strand.
GTGCGTTAAGATCTTTAAGCCTGGCATGTCGCGTTTCTCTATCGTGCCTTTCATTTCGATCGCGTTCTGAGTTATCATCAATAACGCGTATTCTGTGGACTACATTGATCATGTTCTCGTTTTTAACCGACTTAAAAAATTACCTCATAACTTCTTTCGTTGTGAGCCGATCTTGATGATTTTTATTTGAAAGCTGGTGCTTTCCATGTGGTCCCATTTGAATTTGATCAAGATCTTTTTTCTAGATTTTGAGTTATCGTCAATAATGCGTGTTTAATACATTAAATCTGATCAAGGTTACGAAGATAAACCGATGAAGTCGGTTTTTTTAAGCTTTGCTTGCCTGTAATTATTATGTGAAATACAGTCTGAGAAAAAATTAAGTGCGCGCACTGAAGAACTCTGATATCGATAGCGACATCTAAATATATATAACTCAAAGGTGACTGACTATATATTTATTTTAGATATATAACTCAAAGGTGACTGACTGACTGACTGACTGACATAGTGATCTATCAACGCACAGCCCAAACCACTGGACGGATCGGGCTGATATTTGGCATGCAGGTAGATGTTATGACGTAGGCATCCGCTAAGAAAGGATTTTGATTAATTCTAGCCTCAAGGGGATAAAATAGGGGATGAAAGTTTGTTGTACTTCTTAACGCGAGCAAAGCCGCGGGAAAAAGCTAGTAACTGATAAGAGCGAGATATTTTGTCGTGTCGCTCTCTAATTCACTTTACAGTTATGTGCTAGCCGTGCTAGTTGACCGATTAAAGTCGTTAGATGAAAATAACAATGCCAAAATGCGTTGATACGCTAATGATCACTGAACACAAATCAACAAAATAATTTCAAATCACGATTCGATTCATCGTTGTTTCCAAGCTACCTTCATCCATTTTAATTAAGAGCTGTCTGTTGCAAGCGGCGTATTAGCCGAGATAGCCGTCAATATGTCTCATAGCCGATGCAGATCGGATGGTAGTTAAATATTCAGTTATCCACTGCGCCTACCCGAGGCCAAATGGGAATTCTATTTTATTCATTCCACTCTCCCTGACAGGAACTTGAGTGGGCTAGGAAAATTGCATAATTTTATTAGATGGTTATTTTATAACAACCTTACTCATAATAAATGTTAAAATCAAAATTTTATTGAATTGTATGTAGTAGCCATATCATAGTGAAACTTAGAATGGGTTATCATAATTTAATAAATAAATAAAATTTATTTATTTCATGTGAAAAATCCGTAACGGGGCACCTACATACCTTTTTACACACATATAAAACAAATTGAAACAATAATTAATTGAATGCGTAAACAACATTAATGTCGGTGCTAATTATTAAGGAATTTTCTATCTTAAGTGCAGCAACCATGTTAGTAAAACTTGAAACCGGCTATTATACTTAATGCGTACACAAAGTTTTGTGTTTGTGCTGTTCACCGTTGAAGAGTTTCTTTCTTTGGAGCTAATTCAGGTCGTACTTAACAAAAAATGGATTATAATTGAAACTAAACCAACACGTTAAAATTCAAGTCTGTAAAATAAAAGGGAGTAGTTCTAATTCAGCTAGCAAGCTTTGACCTAAACGAAAAAACAAATTCACAGATAAACATTGTTAGCATGTTAAATAAAAGCTTGTCCTACATGAATCCTATGTTATATCTACATCCCTGTTATGTGTATGTATTTATATTATTGACACATTAATTACACCACTGTGAAATATTTGAAATTCCAGAAATTTGCGGAACCATGGGGCCGGTAGTAATTTTTTATAACTATAGTGTACACTGGCTGAGCACAATGACCATGATACATTAACACAAATGAATATACTCACTTAATTTCCATACTTAAAAACATGCCTAATGAATACGATATGTCATAAATCTGTGTATTTTAATAATAAATAAGTATAGCTGTGAGCGTATAATTTTTGGTTTTTGAATATCAGATTTTTAGTTCTATTGACTTATTTTTTATTCTATTTAATTAATAATAATTGATGTGCACTAAAAGGGTTTAGAACCCGCGTATATTGATTTTGTCTTATTCCTTAACCAAATATTCGGCAAGTAACTGAAGACGTTACACGTCCATTTTTTTATGTATTTGACCACTATCTCACCCGATGGAAAGTGACAATGCGGCCGATGATGGCACATACTTGCCTAGAAGGTACCTATTCACTCTAGACTTGATAACACCCAGATTGTACCGAAAAGGATTCATATTTAAGTGATTACGCAGTTCCTTAACCGACAAGAAAAGCACGCACGTTGTAATTAAAAACGTCGCTCATTAAATCCGATTTCTGGTCATTACGCATTCATTATTTATCTAACTGTCTCAGACCTTTCAGAGTTAGGCATTAGCAGTGCCGTAGCCAACACTAAAATGCTTTCACAGGACCTCCCGGGCACCATCAGAGATTCAAATAAATAATATTCAGTTATGGGATTAGTGAAGCCGATAAGCGGCTTTTAGTTCATTTACATTCTAGAGAAAGTGAATCGTTGCTTGTATGTTTATGGGTACCTTCCTTATAGAGCGGCTATTTATGAGTGTAAAAAGCATGTCGATTTAGGTAATATCATTGTATATTTATTTAAAAAAATAACAGCATAATGATAATATAGCATTAAACATGTGTTAATCGACCAATAATTCAGCTTATCTCCTTAGATAAGTATAAGTTATTTACTCACCCATATTTTGTGTTCTAATTCTAAGTATTCAAAGACATGGGTGGTTCAGCACTTTATCCGTCCGTTTGTCTGTCAAAGGCATCTACCGTCTAAACTACAGCGAATTACTTCAAATTTTCATAGAATATGCAAAGCTATGGCCCAAAGCTAGAAATGGCAGAAGGATTAGAAGGATTTGAAACAAAACAGGTGGGTATGAATAAAGTTAATAATTACATTGCTGAGTAATGATACTGACTAGTTAATTGTACAAATAAACAAATATATCGTCGACATTGTACCTACAACGCTATTTTATCATTCGATTCAATCTCCTATGAACATTAATATTCATATATTTTGCGAATAGAATATTAAATAGATACGTAGTATTTGGGTTTTTGGGTCGGCAACATTGCTAACACAAGCAAGGAAAGACCCGCATCATTCTGACTTGGCTAAACCATTCATCATGAAACAAATGTATTATGTCCGTGCAAATACTGAAGGCTTTTTTTGTGTTATGTCAATATCTAGTTCTCTTGCAGCTATAGTTCTTGTAGTTTTTTTCGTGGCTTTTTCATGGACAAAATTAGAACAGAACACAAAACCATTTCTTTTATTTTCTACCGACTTCACAAAAATGAGGAGGAATTGACGGTATTTTTTTCCCACGTGAACCAATTTTGTTTTTTTTTTTGTTTGTAAACTGTTGCTTTCCCATTGGTTCCATTAAAATTTGATCAAGATCTGACCACTATCTTTTGAGTTATCGTTAATAATGCGGGTTTAATACATTTAATCTGATCAAGGTTCCGAAGATAAAACAGTAAAGTCGTTTTTTTAAAGCATTACTTGCGTTTAAATTTGTGTTTGTAAATTAATGGATAGATCAAAGATCCTAAATAATCTGAAGTTTAATTTTATATCGCTTACAGAGCGAAAAAATATTATGTTCCAAACAGGAGTCGAACCCGGCACCCGCATCGTTAAAGGCAGACTTTTAACCAACTACGCCAGTGGCGGGCAGTTCAATAATAATCATAATCATAATCATTTTTATTGATAACCATAAAATTTACACGTCATCAACTTATATCTAAATATTTTTGGATACACTACTACAATTTAAGTAATTTAAGTAGGAAAAATATCATATATACATAGCAATTTAATAATAATATTAAAATCATATTAGTCAATACTAATATTAAAATGCCTATAAAATAAATGTCAGTAAAAATAATAATTGTAATATTATGCAACTGGTTAAAGCGTTCACAGAATATTTGTTAGTTGTTAAAAAAACATAATAAAGTATATAACAAAGTTTTAAATAAATAGAAAACGTTTTTAAATAACTTGTCTACTGACTTAGTTGAGTGCGTGTTCGCCTTTTAAGCATTAGGTATCGGGTTCGATTCCCGGTGACAAGTTTTAACTCTAAGGGATCTTTTTGTTTCTGGTTCTGGGTGTGATTGTGTGTGTAATGTGAATGTTTCCGCCACCCACGACACAAGTCTTCAAACTTAATGTGGGGCTGTGAAAGCGTTATGTCGTTTTTTAAGTTACTCTATTGACATGCCTACAAGTTTTAATTTAATTTAATTTGTGTTGGTACGGAACCATTTGGCCGGTAGTAAATGTTTATAACTATAGTGTACACAATAGCCATGGTACATTAACACAAATGAATATACTCACTTAATGTCCATACTTTAAAACATGCTTAATAAGTCTTAATTACAGTACACTTATTTTTCATAGTAAATTGACCATAATTATAGGCAGAAGTCAAAAGCCTGTATTTTCCACTGAAGGGATCTACAATTCCTATTCTTAATTATTACTTTGATGATAAAAATTGAGCCCGAATAATAGGTATGATTAGTGTAATCTATGGAGAATATTAAATATTTTATCTAGGTAACAATTGTAGCTAATTGACTAGGTTTAGCATTATAAGCTACTTTTATTTTTTATTTAGATCATAACTTGAATGTGCTTGAATGTGTATAAAAGTGTCTGAAGCACAGTAGTGCTTCAGACACTTTTATACAGTCAATATCGAGGGTATAAGTCGTCACAAACTGAGGAAACTTCGGAAATGGAATACCCGGAAAAATCTTAAGCCTTGTAGTCTGTAGATGTTATGTTTTATATGTCTTCTACCCAGCACAGTTTACCCTCAGGATTTTACTATTAAAGTTTTCGTGAGAATTGGACATTAAAATATTATTCAAATACGGCTATCACTACAGTTATCAGTCTTCGTCGCGATCTCGCGGCGTAAACTAACCCCAAGAAGAGCATCGTACATGCTAGGTCGACAATATCGATCAAATGACGTGAGTGATAGCCGTATTTTAATAATATTATACCCTAAGGATATTAAATGGATTTATTTGCTTATCCATTATGGCTTGATAGATTTACAAATAAACTTTTATTAAACAAGTCCAAGTTTTACAATATTAATGTATTAATTTTAATATACCTATCGAAAGAAAGCCGTAGCCGCTTGCAAAAGGTTTATATTTACATAAAGTGTACAGTACCATACTGAAAATAAAACACATCGGTCTCTATCTTGTACAATTATTTCGGGTTTGTAAAAATTCTTCTGTCTGTACAAATATTTTAGGAAAATAGAGAGACCATGACTCAAATCTGTGGTACCACATATGAGTCGATTTCTTTCAGAATAATTCCCGTATGAGAGCCCTGGTGTTGTAAAATTTAAGAACAGAACCCCTATCCTATATATCTTCTGTGTAACTAACTGAACCTAAACTAGACCTTTAAAAACATTAAGTTTATAAAAGATGTATACAAATTAGATAAAGTACAGATAAATTGTGATTAATATAAGAAGCAAGCGAATCGAATAGCTCGCTGTTTGTTGAAATAATCACAGTAAACGATGTAGATCACGCGGTACAAAACTAAACCAAGCATATGTATATTAGCTACAAATAATATAAAACCAGTTGCCTATTAAGCTATTTTTCTTCAGCATAACTTTCCACTAGGAACAGGGATCAAAATAATGGTTATAATTAACCAATACCAGTTTTGAATACGATTATACAATGACAAATAGTACTAAGTTAGGTAATGACTAATTTAATTAATTAGTTAATTACATTTACATTTATTAGGTAATTTCCGTGGGGACCGGGAGCACACGAAATTTTTAAATTTTTATCCAAACGTTTAGTCGAGGCGACAAGTGACCAGAATGCTGGCTCTTATTTAGCACAAAAAATTAACATCGCTATTCAACGTGGAAACGTAGCTAGTATTCTGGGTACTTTTCCTTTGCAAACGGTTTACAAAATTTTTGAGTGTTATTTAGTTAGGTAATGTAAAACTATATATATCAAACTATATTATAGTATGAAATATTTATATTATTTACGATGAAAATAAAACTGTTGGCGTCGCTTGCGCAAGTTTATTGTTCCCATTGAAGTGAGGGGAAAATAAGGTACCAGAAGTCTAGCATTTTTTTTATTTAAAAGAATAAAGTGTATCTACTTTTTTTGGCCTTTACGCGTAGCTTAATACTGAATATACCTCCTATCGATTCCGAACACAAATTGTACAAACAAAGATCCCCAAATTGTTCGAGTGAAAAGTGACAAATGAACCAAAATCAACTCGCTGAGTGAAAATGGTGAAAACCAATGAAATTGAATTAATAGCTGCTGAATATGCAATGCTGGACATCGTTGAAGTGCCGCTCGTTCGATTAAGCTTGTATTGTTTCGGTTTCTGATTTATCGGGTTTCAATTGATTCCTCCGGGCGTTTAATATTAATTAAACACCCAAGTCACTCTGTGGCTTTCTCTTGTATTTCTGCAACATTGTACTTATATGTATAATCAATCATCTGTAATCATCTTCTTTGTTCTGCAAAATTCAGGCGAGTGACTTTTCGGTTACAAAAAAATCACTTAACATTGCCTGCGTCATTGTTCCCTGAGGGGTATAATCTGGGAGTCTTCAAATCAAGAGTGAATAGGTATCTTCTAGGCAAGCATGTCACATCTTCGACCGCATCATCACTTTCCATCAAGTGAGATAGTGGTCGAATGCTTGCCTATTCAGCATAAAAAAAAGATGTTTTGCTGTGCTTGTCAGAACCTCATTTCATAACTTAGAAAGTAATAAAAGAACTACAACTACGTGTTATAGTTATAGTAATTTATGAATACAAAAAACACCTATATAATTTAGAAAATAGGTTTTGTACTCATTAAGGTGACCACTAAGTACAGCAGTGTAAATTAGTGATTACTTATGATTTATAGGTGATATAATAGAAGTATTTTAAAAGCTTAGTTTTTTTCTTTTAATTTTGGCTTCTCAATCTTGTGCATTTAGCCAGTGTCAAGTAATAACATATTTCAAGTGTTTTTTATATTAAAAGTCCTAGTCACAAGTCACAGTCAGAGTTAAGTAAAAGAGTCAAGGTCCAGTCATAGTCAAGTCAATGCCCTATTAAAATGGTAGAAACTTTACTAGAACTTCTATTGGAGTTTTGGAGCGAAAGCGAAAAATTACGTTTTTCAACTTTGTAAGATTTGCCTACACTTATGCGCGTTTACTAAGTATTGATGGTTAATAATCCCCCATTATTACACATTAACACTCGAAGAATCAGGTTTTGGAAAATTATACAAAATCAACAACGCCATTTTTTCACTTTCGCGGCAAAACTCCAAAAGCTTAGTAAAAAAAAACGGTGATTACTAAATACACTTATATCATAGCAAAATAATGAAGGTACTCTACCCGAGTTAAATACTATCGGGAAAACCGTTAAAGACCACCGGCTCCTAAAATTCTGACAGTTTGACACAATTGTGTATCAACCTGTCAGAGGTGGCGAGGAAGAGCAACACTGCTGTCAGGTCACCTTTCCTACGTGTGCTATAACTGTGTGTTCTCATTCTCACGCATTTTTGTATAGTAGAGTTTACTTGTGAACTACCTGATCATTATTTAGGGTAGTGTAAGAATGCTTAGTATGAGTTCGCAAGGGCATATTTGCAGCTCAATTTCAGTGTTTTCAGCGAAGATGTTAAAGCATAAATGAATAATGGCCAGAGATACAGATTTAAGACAAGCCTTTCTTTAAATGCATCGTACGAATGGAAATAATTTCGCGCAAAAATCTTTTAGATTAGATTTTTTATAGTAGAGATTAGAGTAATGAGATGAATAGAGTTATGTATCATCACATAAACTGTTCTACATTAAAATAGAATTAAAAGACAGAAAAACAAATGCACTTAACAATTATTACAAAACACTTGAAGCACTCATACTTGATAATCATTATTAGTGTCAGGTATTACACCTGTCACTAAAAATAATTGACAAGTAGAATTTAGAGGAGCTTTGCCGTGAAAGTGAAAAAATAGCGATGTAGATTTTGTATAATTTTCCAAAACGTGTGATTCTTCGATTGTTAATGTGTAATAATGGTGGATTATTAACCGGTAATACTTGTAAACGAGCATAAGTGTAGGCAAATCATACAAAGTTGAAAAATTTGATTTTTGCCTTCGCTCCAAAATTCCTATAGAAGTTTTAGTAAAATATTTACCACTTTACTAGGGCATGACTTGACTATGACTGGACCTGGCTCTTTTACTTGACTTTTATTGTGTCTTGTGACTAGGAATTTTTACACGAAATACACTTAAAATATATTATTATTCGACCTGGCTAAAAGCACAAGATTGCGAGGCCAAAATAAAAAATAAAAAAGTAGAATTTAACGAATGCTTATATATGGTTGATGTGATTAAACAGGCCTCTCTGATTTAAAAGTAACGCACATTTTCCCTAAATCGAGAAAGCACACATTTTTATCTTCCCTGATTAATAAAGGAGCCGTTTGTTATTCATTTCTCGATTTAATCAGACGCAAAACACAATTTGTGGATCGAGGGATGAAATTGAAAAAGTTTCCAGTTATTTATTTGGAACGTTTTGCCGGCGGCTTTGCCATTGAATTTTTTTAATACTCGAATCCTTTCATTAAACGAAAACAAATATTTGTTTTTCAGTATATAACTGTTAATTTTTTATATTTCGCGCATTAGATATCGTTATGTTGTTAGCCGCAGGAATAAATATGAATTATTTAGAAAACTTTAATATATTTAAAGGGTTGACGTTAAACAGCTCGCTGATGAAGCTTATGGTTATGCATCTGCCTTCTAAGCAGAGGGTATTGGGTTCGATCGAATCGATGGTAATACAATTTTATCTCGAAGGAAATTTGTGTTACTGGTTGTGGGTATGTGGTATAGTATAAGGTAATACTGAATTTATTGATAATATATATATTGGTGTATAAGGGCGGTATAATACATATCCGTCCAAGCGGACCTCCCTTGCACGTGGTGTTCCTGCTCAACAGACAATGCATTAAACTCTTAATAAAGCAATAGTAACAATGTATATCATTAACCCAAGTATTATTACACAATTAACATTTTATAAACACATAATGCTATACGTAGTGAGCCCTGTATCCCACACTAGAATAAGTTAAAGTCCTGTGTCGTGGAATTAAGTAATTTATGTAGGGTGTGTCAATAAAGCGTTATCTAATCTAATCTAATTACTGAAGATATGGATATATGAATCATTGATATATAAGCAATATTTAAGTACTGAAAATATGGATTTATGAATCATTGATATAATTATAAGCAACATTTGCAAGAAAATGAAAACATTTATTTTAGAAACACTCATAAAAAGTTTGTTGTGCAGACCCAATTGGTGGGAAAGTGGCCTTTTAAAATATAATAGACACTATCGGACTAATCGAGTTTGGTTCCCGATAGGAACACAAATTTTCTTTCCATCAAGTAAACTGTACGAATCTGTTTCTAATATGTGAATGTTTCCGGCAACCACGATATAAGTCTTCGATCTTAAGGCCGTAAGTATGAAAACATTTATGCAATGTTACGTTTTTATAATTATTATTTAATTCTCCACAAGAGTATAATAACATTATGTTTTGACGTTGCAGGCTGCGTAAAACGCAATCAAGCAATCTAATTATGAATGTAAAGGATCACGCTTTACCTACGTAATTACATAACAATTAACGTCTTTTGAGTTTTGAGAGACTTTTACACAATACCTATGCGTTAATTAATGCTCTGAAATTTCTTAATTAACACTGTTACATTAGCAGTTGATTCTCCAAACCACTCGACTGTTTTCCCCTTCAGTGCATTTTAAATGAGACCCTATTTTACCTTAACCGACTCCCGCTACAAAACTCATGAGCTTTCATAAAATATAAGTCGGTACTTTGTTTAAAATTCGCTTTAATTTGCCTCATCTCGGTGAAAACTACGCATACAATCGGCTATGTTACAACTTTATAAAGTTGAAACGACAAAGTTAGCCGTGGAACTTAGAATTAGCAATGTTTTCGCTGGTATGTAACAGTTACACAGATTGGATAAGTTTTAGGAAAGTGCTGAGTCTAAAACACGCAAGCACAATAACTTAATCTATCAATCACTCAGATTTCACATGTTTGTAGAGAATACTTTGCTAATTAATCATGCACGGGAAAATAATATTGTAAGTATTCACGAGACTCGGCTAGATAAGATAGAAAGTAACGGATCAGTCTCGCGATTTCTGTTGATTATTTAACTATGATCTTAATTTCCGTTAAGTCATTTATAGCTGCCAGAATACTTATTACATCGTAGTTCTAATATTTACGCTGTATATAGTTATTCATAATGTTATCAAATCGCGCTCATTACAAAAAACGGAATATAATTCCCTCGGCATCCCAAAAAACTAACTTTTGCGCCGCACTTACGACTTTGAATCTCTTTGGTGGCGGTGAAGCCGGTCTTTCTCAGATAAAAGACTGTGACGGGGTCAGAAATTATAGCTTAGGGTTTTGTCCATAGAAATAAATCGCATCAAAAATCTATCAGCGTCAGCTTGGAAGTTTTCAAGAGTTGCTCTTGAAATGTCAACTCGTTTTTACCGACTTCCCAAAAAAGGAGGAGGTACTCAAGTTGACTGTTTTTTTTTGTTTTTTTTATTTGTGTTACCTCAACTTTTCTCCACGTGAGCCGATTTATTTTCTTTTTTTTTAGTTTGAAAGATATTGCTTTCTAATTGGTCCCATTATAATTTGATTAAGATCTGATCAGTAGTTCTTGAAATATCGTCAATAATGCCTATTATGTGGACTACTTTGACGATGTTCTCGTTTACCCGACTTCAAAAGTTACCTCATAACTTCTTTCGTTGTGAGCCGATTTTGATGATTATTTTTTTATTTGAAAGCTGGTGCTTTTCATGTGTTCCCATTCAAAATTTGATCTCTATTTTTTTAGTTATAGTCAATAATGCGTGTTTAATACATTAAATCTGATCAAGAGTCCGAAGATAAAGCGGTGAAGTCGGTTTTTTTAAGCTTTGCTTGCGTTTAATTATTTCTTTTGTTCAGCTGTTTTCAAAGCAGCAGCAGCCCAAAATTCTGGGTACCCAACGCGCCGATACGTTGTTCATGTGATTTTCGTCGCTTAGGATCTTCTAAACGCTGCCATATGAATCCCTATGACATCAACTGAACGTCTGATGGTCACACTTCGGTCATACATACAAGATCCTCGACTTTTTTTCACATTTTCTACAGTGTGGACAGTGGTTGGCCGTCCTTTTTTTATGCAGATCATTTGACAATTATTTTGACCACTATCTCACCTGATGAAAAGTGATGATGCGGCCGAAGATGTGAGATGCTTGCATAGAAGATACCTATTCACTCGAGACTTGAAGACTCCCAAATACAATACGATTTGTCCTTCACGATGCTGGTCCTCTGTGGATGTTCTACCCAACTTTAACTCCTTGCACCAGTGTGTGACTGTAAAATTTGGAGGAGTGGAGTCCTCGAACGTTTCTACTAAGTCAGTGAATATGTCTTTGATACACATTTTTTTCAGACAGAGGTATTTCATGGCAGCTTGGACTTCATTTTTCTCAATTTTCGTGCTATCGTACCTACTGTTTGTAGTTACCATGGATGACGACCAATTTTGATTATTTCTGTTTAATAAGTACAGTTTTTCTTTACAGTTATATACCTTCCTTCTTTTTAATATTGAGTTAAGGTACTGTTTCCTCATAGCCATTGTAGGAAAGTGGTTAAAGTCTTCAAAGTAAACACATCAATGTAATGAAGTTTGCATAATCAAGCCTTGGACTGTAATGGGACTTACGTACCTCCATAATGAAAATTGTTGACTCACGTTTTATTCACATTGTGTTTAGGTACCTGACTGGTAGAGATATTATACCTTATTAATACAAATTTAGAGTTCATTTTATTACTATGTTTGTCTTATCCAACAATCCTACAGTCCTACTAAGCTTAGTCAATAGTCATATAATTAGTAAAAGTTTGAATGTTACTTTATTTGTTTGTAACTTAAACACGTCATTGTATCAAGAATTACATGACTTAATTCCCCCGAGCCCTTTTTACCATCTAACAACAAGACAAACTATTAAACGTCATCCATTTATGGTCAACATACCTCCAGTTCGCTCAAAGCGTTTTGCTTCTACATTCATCATCCGTACAGCGAAGGAGTGGAACTCATTGCCTACGTCTTTGTTCCCCGAACGGTATAATCTGGGAGTCTTCAAGTCTCGAGTGAATAGGTATCTTCTAGGCAAGCATGTCACATCCTCGGCCGCATCATCACTTTCCATCAGGTGAAATAGTGGTCAAATGCTTGCCTATTCAACATAAAAAAAAAAATATATCCCATATGTAGTTATTCCATTTTAAAATAACAGATTTTAAATGAGATAATTATTAAAAAACGATACAAGTCCTCAAGAAATCAGAACTCAGTGCGGACTGTTAAATAGTTATTAAATTAAATCTTGAAATCTGCTAGCGTAAGAATTCACGACCAAAACCAGAAAGGAATAAACTATCTTCTGTTCTTCATGACATAAGTCCATATCACACTAATATTATAAATCCGAAAGTTTAAGTGTAAGTATGTTTTTTTTTTCTCCACGCTATAACGGCTAAACGCATTTGGATGTAATTTGAAATGTACATCGCTTATACCAAGGGTTAAAAGATAAGCAAATTTTTAGCTAGATAAACGCGGGGGAAGCTGCGGCGCACGGCTAGTATAGTTGCGATGTATACTGTTGGTTTAAGCTTACTACAGATTAGATAACAGTTACTATGGCTGAAGATGACGGCGAAAGTAAAGTCAGAGTGACGTATGGGCCCGCCCTACATCATGGGTTCGTGATCACGGCCCTAACGTTATTTATGAGAATACACTTGATTGATTACATCCTGTAATTTCCATATACGTTAAGACAGACCCTTTTCATGTAACCTATATTTTGTACCCATATATTATGCCATTTAAGTGTTACTTTTCAAAAGTAATAAAGCTAAAAGAAGATGGCCGTTTTTATAATTTTGAAACGCTAGCAAATCATAACCACGCGGGAATGCATCGAAATAATATACACGCGAAAGTAAAAAATTTCGTTGTCGATAATGTATTATTTTTCAAAACTTGTGATTCTTCTACAAATAAATATGTATTACTTATTTACTATTAATAGTTTGTAACCGTGCACGAGTCACAAAACGTCACAAAACGTAAAAAAGGTATTTTTGCTTTCACTCCAAACTCCAATAGACGTTCTAATAACGTCTCTACCACTTTACTGGGGCATGACTTGACTATAACTGAACCATGACTTTTTTACTTTACTGTGACTTGTGACTACGACTGAAATACTGATTTATACTTGAAAATATTAATGACTTGAAACTGGCTATATGCACAAAATTAAAAAACCCTTGGTTAGATCTTGACAATTTTTATGTAGGACCAACTTAATACTTACCATTTCAATAATTTACCAAACAGGCAAAAAAAATCAAGAAAAAATCAATCCGCCGCGCTGTCTAATAAAAAAAAATCTAATTGAGAACCTCCTTCTTTTCCTGCTGTCGGTTGAAAAGGTGATAAAACTTTAAGAAATTTTATTTTACATAAATCCTAGGTCTTGATTATTTATCAGTGCCGTTTTTCACTTCTTTTATAAATTGTTTACATATGTATGCTGTCTATAAAAACAATCCTATAGAGATAACATTCGTACTAAAGTAAATTCCAAGTATTCAACTTTATGGGTATATTTTTGTCAAAATAATTTTGATACTACAAAATTTCTTAATACTTTTGACCGTAGGCTGTTTCCAAAATCCTGTTACACCAAAGCTTGTCAAAACTTTTAATGATCTCGTTTACTTGCAAATGTTTTATATATTTGCCGATGAGAGGTTCGTAAAATATTATTAAATTCTTGGAAATTGAGCACATTAAAATATGTTGTAAACATGGAAATGATGTTTTTCCAGTCACTTGAGACAGAGTGGTTTCATTTGACCGTTTAACGTTGTAAAGTGTCTAAAAACGTTGCCCATTTTATAGGTAATTAATAATGTAGGTACTCGTAGTTCCTACATCGAATAAGCGGAGTGGTATTATCACAGTTATCTTTGAGAGCCAACCATTCAATCCGTTATCGTAATTCGTCCGGTATCCGTTGTTAGATCGCTTGACTAAGCTGACTCCATTTATTATTGTCCTTGGTTAGTTCATAAAATTTAACTTACTTGCCAGGGTGCATATATCAGCACCGCTTTTAAAATGTACCTACGCTAAATAGCTTTTCCGGGCGATGGTCATTTTAGCACATCTTTTTTTTTTTATTTATTTGTGACAGGCTAGTGTTTGACCACTATCTCACCTGATGGTAAATGACGATGTGATCGAAGCTGGTAAACACACTAGACCTGGAATACGCAGGCTCTCAAGGATAACTGCCGGAACACCGTATTTGGCTTGGCGGCAGACTTTCAACTTGATGGTGGTAAGCTACTTTGGTAGCAAGCCAGGCGAGCAACTCACAAAATTCTCTACCACCTCTCAAATGTCACCTGATTAGCACCACCCGGGGACCACGTGTAGGGAGTCAGACTTAAGGGGTATCCTCCTACGGACGTGGGTGACTTAGCCCCCATCATCTATCTTCACTCTCTCTGAAAGAATCCCTAATCCCATTTAACAATGGAAAGTTATTTTAGTTTATTATTTTAATTATAGTTGTTTCCAATTTTGTGAAAAGTTTACAGGCGAACGAGAAAACGTTAATGGACAAGTTGGCCGTTCCCCTTTATTTATATCACTTTTACCTTTAACGATAACTGCAAGTCTCACTCTGGGTTTATAAATAATCTGCGCGAGTTTACTCGTGTGGGTTTAAGTTCTGCAAAATTAATTAACTCCTAGAAAGGTATCTTCGCGCTAGATGTTTTATTGATAGGTTAAAGTTTATTTCGAAAGTCTATTGCAATTACTATGAAAGTTAAGTAATAAATCGAAAACTATTAGAATCTTTCTCCTGACATACTGATTCACTGACTGACTGACTTAGAGGCAACGCAGCGCTGCACGCTGGTCGTAGAGACTTGAAATTTGGAGGGTACATTTGTCTTAGTACGTAAAGGTGTATCAAGAAAGGATTTTTGTAATTCTACCCTTAAGAGGGTTAAGTGGGGTGAAAACGTTTGTATGAAAGTTCTTTGTTTTTTAACTTATAGCGATGAAAATTTTGGTATTTAAGTAGTTCATAGAATATACAAAATTAAGCCATCAATATTTTTGCCAGGGGTGCATTCAAGTGGTGCAATGAGGTATGAAAGTTTGTTTATTAATGAAGTCACACTGATTGAAATTTATTGAGTAGTTTATTTAAAATAAAAATAAAAACAATATTATCAATATTTTTGCCAGGGGCACATCAGGGTCGTGCAATGGGGAATAAAAGTTCATATAGGAAGCTTTTTATTTATAAAGTTTAAGTGATGAAAACTGTATATGAGTTGTAAAATGAATAGTTATTTATCAATAAGTAATAACATTAAATAAGAAATAACTACTGCAACCCGTAGTTAACTCTGTTATAATCACACTAATATTATAAATCCAAAAGTCTGTGTGTAAATATGTTGGTGTGTAAGTATATTTTATCTCTTCACGCTGTAACGGCTAAACAGATTTGGCTGAAATTTCTAATTAATATAGCTTATACTCAGGATTAACACAGACTACTTTTTAACTTTATTAACGCGGGCGAAGCCGTGGCACACGGTTAGTCAACTATAAATTATGCATCTTTATTACAGACTAGCAGCGTGTGATACTACGTTAAAATTAAAAAAACATTTTATCCATTGTTTTACCTACTGGTCTATAACCATCTTCGCATTATTGCCTTTCAAATGGAACCGGTATGGGGCACATCGATAGGATAGTTTCAAAGTCTATAAAGGACATATGAAGAAATCTTTTCGCACTTATTATATATATATATACATATATATATATATATATGTGTAGATTGTTGTTATTATGGAACATTTGATCGTCATTCACTAAATTATAAATTTAGAAGTATGTCTGTGAGTTGGGAATTATGTCTGGAACGAATTGACTCTTTAACGGCTTCACAGTTTGAAAGCCAAGTTGTGAAAAATGCGTCGCTGGAATTGACTATGTATATATTTTATTCCGATTTATAGTCGACATGCTACCAAATTCTACTATTAGTAGTTTTCGTTATCTCTAATGAAACCAGCTGATGGGTTGGTTAGAGCCAAAGATAATGATGAGCAGTGATAGTGATATCATCTGCTACAAAGTTTCAAAATATCTACACTTTACAAACCGGACTTAATTATTTCTTTCCTAGGATTATCTCTAGAGAACGGATTAATTTATCTTTGAAGAAAGAAATTATGTTAAACAGTACCTATCGTGAACTCAAAGAGAATGCTATAAAACTGTATTAGGTTTTTCTTTGTGTCCTGGCAGCTTATTAATTTCTTTGTTGTTCGCTTAACCACATTAAAGAAAATAACGTTCTGAGGGTTGTTTATCTTAAGCTTATTAAACCTTTTAAGATTTGCTTAGCCTGATTTTTAGATCATCTTTTTTAACTCGTAAATATAAAAAAAAAAACATAAAACATAAACGCTTTCACACTCACAGCCCCACACTAAGTTCAATGACTTGTGTCGTGGGTGCCGGAAACATTCACATCACACACACAATCACAACCAGAACCAGAAACACAAATTTTTCTTGAGGAGAAAACTTGTGTTCCCGCCGGGAATCGAACCCGATACCCCTGCTTAGAAGGCGAACGCTCACCCAACTTAGCCAACGGGCAGTTCAAGAGTATATTTTAAGTATATTTTTTTACTTGTTGATGAACACTTTTCAATTATGAAATTAAAGATAACAAACGCCTCTGTTTTTATATATTTACAGTATACAAAGTAAAATTAGTAAATTAATAATAAGATTAAACATATTATATGATAGATATAAACAGTCCTCGCCTTTTTACCCGACTACCATAAAAAATCATAAGGTTTTCGCGCGTATCTTATGTGTATATATGTAAATTTCTTTATTACCTCGTATCATCCAAACGGCTGGATGGATTCCGACAGTTAAGGTATCGTTATATTTGTCTTAAAAACTCAAGTGTCTTTAGATAGGTATTTGAAAAAAAATAACAAATTTTTTGCGCGAAATGGTAATACTTTAATAAAAACATAACCAAACCTATCGAGTAGGGTATCGAAATGATGGAAATTAAAAGGGGATTACAAATATATACATAAATTTTCCCACACAGTCGGGTTCTTTGAATTTTAAGTACATTGACATGTTATAGCAAATCACGATAAATTACACGCACCATCGTTACTTTAATTATTTTTATTTCTTTCCCAATAGAGACGACAAACATTTTTACACAAAAAAAATCTTACCTCGCAGTCCGATTTTAATAATAAAAATTATAAATTATTTTACAGATTTTTGGAAATTTATCATAAATTTAATAACTTTTTATTTTTATACAAATAAAACAAAAAACATTTTTAAATAAGTTTTGTATTTCGCAATTAGCAGGACGCAATACTTATAGCATAGCTGAGATATAACGTTAAATAAAAACCTAAGGTTTTAAAAATAAATCCATTAAATTACGCGTTAATGTACACTTGAACACCTTTAGATCTAATCTTATATATGAAAGCACAACTTTTTACCTAATACCATCAAGTTAAAAGGTACCGAAGGCCGTCCCGTCTCACTAACCTTGCTAAAAGAGTCACTAAGAAACCTTAACAAATTGAATACTGCGAAGTCTGAGGAAGTAGGATGCTTACTTTACTTTACATTTATTTCTCACAAGCCTTTGAGCAGTTTGAGCCCAATTTGCTTCATCGGAATCCGAATTCGAACGCGAGAAACCAAATGCGTTGGTTGGTTGAAGTTAAAAGGAACTTTTATAAGAGTACCATTTTAATTATGCCATAATGACATGCTTCTACTAATTAGTGGCTCTGTGAACTGAAAACCTCACGTATTTTACGCTTTCATCCCCTATTACCTTATTAAACTATTTAACAATTACTATAATAGAAGACTAAAATTAATCTAAGTAAATCATATTTTTGTTAATCCTAATAATTAAATGTGGCTCTAGTTTTACCATAATAATATAGAAAATGTTATTAATTGTTGAAGCAAATGCCATTAGTTTGTGTTCAACCGTGCGAAATCCCTGGTGACCTGTATTACAGGTCCCCTTTGAACTTACCACAAGCACCAGTCTCTTCTGGCAGTGAAATAGTTGTGGCGTCATTGTTCTATAAAGAGAAAATAAACGCTTTGATTAATTGATATATTCACCATTTTGAAAAATTTGCAAATTCTGAATAGGCAACAAAATCATTATATAATTATTGAATCTACTCACAAAGTTTTACAAAAATCGGTTGAGAAATGCGACCTGTTGAGGAGACCGACCGGAAATCCGCCGGACATACGAAAGTAATTTTGCTCAAGCTGAAACGCTTCGCTTACTTTGCTTGTTCGGTCAATTATGAATCTGAAAGTTTGTGTGAGTGTAAATGTGAAAGTATGATTGTTTTTCCTTAACGCTAAAACGGCTGAACGGATTTGGATGAAATTTAAAATGTATATAGCTTATACCTAGGATTAACGCATAGGCTATTTTTAACTTGATAAATGCGGGCGTAGCCACGAGGAATGGCTAGTTATCTCACATAATAGAGAACACTCATTTTATAAACGTAATATGGCAGGCCCGTTAGTGTACAATAATATTTTTATTACAGCAGATATTTAAACGTTTTTTTCATTCAGTGTAAAATATCTAACCCATCTAGTTTTCTGAATTAATTAACAAATTTAATGTATTTTAAAATATGAATTATGAAATTTTATAATAATTGATCGAGTGCAGCAAAATCACTGAATTGACTTTTTACATTTTTTTTTAATCTGCGTGGGAACATAACTAATTGGTAGGACAGCTAAGTCACTGTTTTCAGACCTATTGTATGCCAGGGTCTATTAAAAACGCCTATATCTTTTCATATTCTTAAAGTTGAAATTCCAGGATTAATTCAGGAAGACTAAATCCATTCTTCACTGTGAGAGAGTGGCAATATTATAAAACAAAAATATTTGTCAAGCATTCGGCTCATCTATGCTGAGTTATTAAAAAACTGTACCTAAGCTCAGAACTAAGTTCAGAAATAAGGAAGAAAAACGTATAAAACTGAATTTTGCACTCCCGCTAATTTCTCATAACTTAATTCGAGCAATCTTGCGGAGTACGTACGAAAGCCGTAGAAAGCCAACCTACCTAATCGATTTATAGCCGTGCCTGATTCAGGGAAAAATATATTTTATAATGAAACAACAGTCGAACGCTTCCATTAGCGAAATGCATTTACGCTGAGCTGCGAATTGACTTGTAATGCTTTGAATATAAGAATAAAAGTTGTAATGGTATGGTTGGAGAGATTATCTTTGTGCGATATTATTTTTAACCTCTGGAATATCGATAAAGGCGTGAAGGGTATTTTTAAAATTTTATTTTGAATACTTAGAATAATTAGATTAATTATTTATTAATTAGAGACCCCAAAGAGGCACACGTAAAAGTTAGGCTTTAATAGCCAGATTGTAAATATTATAATAGCTCCATTGTAAAATTAAAACAGATTGGTTTGCTAAACACAATTCAGACGCAACGGAATGATAACATAAAATCCATAAAATTAATAGTGATGTTTTTTGATTATTTACACAAATCAATCAATTGACACTATTCTAGACTGTGGATCAAAGAAATTCCTAAAATTATTTTAAGCGTACTCAACATTTTCGGCCTCATCATCGCTTTCAAAAACTCTTAAACTAATAGCATCCAACTTTTGCTCGGTTGTTTGCCCTGTTTCGCACAAATACACATACGGTATATAGATATGGTATATATATGTATAGTCTACAGATATTGACAGTAGCCAGAGCACGAACCAGCTTTTAGTAAGAGTAAACATCACATAAACGTCAACCGTTGTTGACTCCACCAGCACATTAGGGCCCATCCAATGTACACAAGACATGATACCTATTATCCACAATACGATTTTCAACAGGATTTGCCATGTCCAGTCAAGACGTGTGAACATCTAAAGTGTATTTGATTGTATAGACAAAGACACGATCGCAACTTGTAATAAGCCCTGATGAGAGATTTCACTAGGACTTTATTCTCAGCAGTAGAAACGCGACTAAAATACATAAAATAATACGATTGATAACACAAAAGGAAAGTTATCTAAAGATGTCTTTAAATTTAGTGTGGGGCTGTGAGTGTGAATGCGTTTGTTTGTTTGTTGATGTGGCTGTTTTATAAACAGTAATCTCTTGAAAATCCTTTGATTCCAGATTATGTACAGATTTTCTTCAAACAACACTATGCATAACTATGCGGCTTTGCTCTCCTTGATCTGAATAAGTAGTAGCTTATATCGTAAATCTGAATGGAAATATACGTATGTACCACATCGGAATCAAGACTTGCATGATTTATTAAAAAGTATGATAAGACCGTCCAAACTTAAATTCATCGCATATATTATTATATATACATATATTTATTGACAAATCGTTTCATTGTATCGAATTTGTTACACTAACTTTTTGACAAAAAGTTTAATTACTGCTATCTACGGGCCAATTGCATATATTTCCTTAAACTAAACTAAAATTATATACATCTATACAACAAAGACCTAAGTTACCTACAAGGCACCGAGCTTAGAGGTAACTCAAGAGCTCAAAGCCGTTGCGCACGCAGTTTTAGTTTCCAAGGATTAAGTAGATAAAGGAACTGTCGTTTTTGTCTCTAAAAGTCAACAATCATAAAATGTTTGCGACATAAATCAACAAACAAAATAACAAACAGCACAGCAACACTGCCAGAATTTCCGTTTGTTTTTATTTGCACTAAAAAGGGTTTATTTCTGCGTGCAGCACAACTGCCATAACTCTTACGAAGCCGAGGCTGAACCATGCCAAGAGGATGCACTCCTGTCAACCCAGAAAATGTACGGCAGTGGTTAAATCACTCGCTTGGAACAACTCCAAGAGCAAGTTGGGTCAAACCAATATCACTTTCAGTAAAGTTTCATTTCCAATAACGGCTAGTTTGGGCAGAAAGATCGTAGCAACGCAGCAATGTGACGTATATATTTTTTGTAGCTATTGAGTGATAACAGATGAAAAGTAAAGTATGTGCCAAGGAATTATACGATCTAGTTCCCCCATCCCAATTTTATCATCGAACAAGCAGGCAAGTTGCGAATCGACACTGGTATATGGTTGATATTCCACAAGTCCGAACAAAGCGTTTTGATTCTACATTCATTATGCGAACCGCAACGGAATGGAACACCTAACCTGCGTCGGTGTTTCCTAATAGGTACAATATGGGAGTCTTCATGTAGCGAGTGAATAGGTATCTTCTAGGCACGCCTGCTCCATCGTCGACCACATCACCGCTTACCATCAGGTGAGATAGTGATCAAACGCTTGTCTATAATGAACAAAAAAAATTAAAATAATAAAGTCGTTGAAAACTGTAGCTATACATATATTACTAAAATATTTGTAATAAAATCCGTTAAAAGTGGTTTTATTCAAATAACGATCGGGAAAACCATATAATCAAGCATCTACGCTCAGTGGCTTGTAAGTAACTTAAACATTTGCTGTATGTCCGTATATTAAAATCAAGATATTATTACATATCAATATTGCTTTCAAACAAACATACACATATTTATTTCCTCAGTTCCCAATACCTACAGAGTGTTTCTAATACAACAGCTACCCGTAACACGTACGTAGGCCTCGTCATCCCTTCAACGCCAAATTGAGTTACCCAACAGAGTTAATAAAGAGATCTAGACGTGACTCGACTGCCAATGTCGCAATAATCGTCAGATATAGGTCAAATGAAAATTAGAGCATGATATGTTTTTTCAACAATTTGTTTGTAATAATAATTGATTGATAATAATCAATAGATAACATTGCCTTGTTATTACTCTTACAACTCTTTTGAGGGTCTACGAATCTGAAAGGATATTGTAGAATGTAGCCAGTGTCGGCGATAGAGCTATTTTCACTTGTACGTAATTAATTGCAATTTAATCATTTGACTTAGCACGTTACGCAACATTCTAGCTAACTTACTAAGTACTTGCTGGCATGCGATTGGGCTCAAGTTTGGCATACCTATGTAGCTTTCGATGACACCCGAGGGGAACAGAAGTTTATCTCCAAGGAGAACTTTGGTTCTGGTTACGACTGTGTACTATTGGCCGTCGAGCAAAAAGAGTCGTTGGCGATAATAAGCTGATTGAGCCCAGATTGGTCGCAACGTATGGTCCCAAGTCTATCGGTATTCTATCGTTGGCATTTTGGGGGGTGTGCGCAGGAATTACATGAGTTAATTCCACCATGAGTCTTCAAATCGAGAGTGAATAGGTATCTTCTAGGCAAGCATGTCAAATATTCGGCCGCATTATCACTTTCCATCAGGTGAGATAGTCAAATGCTTGCCTATTTAGAATAAAGAAAATACTATGTTATTAACACATAATTACATACATAATCACTGTGAATGTTTTGGTACCCACGGTGAAAGTAATCGAATTTAATGTGGGGCGATGAGAGTGAAAGTATTTATATTTATGTTATGTTCAAAGCCTGATTAGAAAACATGAACATTATAATGCCATACAGTGGACACCACAAAAAAAAATAAGGATTTCAAATATCAATCCAGTTGTCAAACTCTGTGCCATAACATCATACCATCCTTATAAAAACTGTTTAATAAAGATTGTATGATGGAGTGGTTACAACTGACTCAGTAATTACTAACCCCAAAACCATTTTATTACATACTTATAACATAAATCCAAGGCTTCAAATGGGTTAGCAGAGGCAACTTCCAAATCTGTGCCAGTGACCAGTTAGTCAAGTTAATAACACGGAACTCTCCAAGAGCGTAAACGTGACCCGACTACAGAATCATGTTAAATGTTCTGATGGAAACTAGAAAAAAGGCTACGTTTATGTTTAAACGGTCCCCTCGACTAAACCCAAGATTTATGCGATCACAGATCGACTATTACGGAATTAGCAGGGTTCGGGAGATAAGCCTTGGGTGGGCTGAGCTTTGGTGAAAAATCGATGGACTGTGCCAGATTGTTCACAGGCTAGCTTGGTTTCATTTTATTGGATTGTGTATTTGCAATTACAAGTTAAAAAACTAGCATCCACAAACACATTATAATGCCTTACAACTGTAAGATACCACTTAATAAATTAAAAGATTTCAAATATCAATCCTGTTGTCAAATTCAGTGCCAAAACATTCCACCTATATAAAAACTGTTTTAAATAGATTGTATGATGGAGAGTTTACCACCTACTTATTAATTACTAACCAAAACCATTATAATTACCTAGTTATTACATTAATCCAAAGCTTCAAATGGGTTAGCAGAGGCAACTTCAGAGAAACGATTACTACATTGAGCCTGATTTATTAAAATTAGAATTATTGTTAGAAACGAGATGATTAACTTGTATTTGTGGTTTTTTATTGAGACGAAAAGCATATAAGAAAGAGGTAAGACAGATATTGAGTCTTGTGATCATGGCGCTTGTAATCATCATCATACTAAGCCTATCTCAGACCACTGTTGGACATAGGCCTCTCCCAAAGGGCGCCACTGGGCCCGATCTTTGGCTATTCTTTTCCAGTCGTCACCAGCAGCTGCAGTCCTACGTATAAACCGAAATAACAAGTCCTCAATAAACAATCAAGAATAAATTGTAGTAAAATATTTCTGTTTGTATTATGATTTATTTAATTATATTTTTTTGTCGATGTGCTTTATTTAAGGCCATTCGCATAATTTTACTTGACATAAAATCATCACAAGGCAAAACTAAAATATTACTAGGTTCTTTTTGAGGTGATGATGAATCTGGCAGTCGTAATTAACGTTCATTAGTGCCTCTTTGGGGCCCATGCGAATAAACGAATTTGAATTTATCACTAAACGACATATTTCCTTTCTAAAATGACTCTATTACCATTATTTATTTGTGTTACCACGTGTTTACCAAATACGGGCAACCAGTTATGTTAGTACTATATTAAAAATTAACATCTAGGTGTACGTGTAACTACATTTACAACATATACGATAATACCTATGTAGTTTTACGAAGATTAATATTCCATACTCAATATTGCCAACACGTCGTCGTCAAAGATTAAGAACAAGAACATCACACGTGGTTCTCTACATATTTAACGTAGATATCATATTCGCAAACGATACCACAACGTGATTATGTGGTTTATGCCTGAGGAGACGTGATATGATAAGAGGCATTAGAAGGTATATACTGAAATAATGTTTACTAATTTGTAATTTAACGACAAATGAAAATATGGAACAAATATCAACGCTGAGCTTTTTATCTGTAGTACAATGAAAAAAGAGATTTTTTGTATGTACACTGTACACCCTAAAAATAAACTCTCTGTCGCTGAAATTATTGTCATAGTCAAACCCCTCAATGACTGGACTAGGTACATGTCCTTCTCGACTTGAGATAGCTGTGAAGCCAATCTGACAAATATAATCAGTACCTCATTGGGTCATCACCATCAACTTTAATCAGTACCTCATTGGGTCCGTGTCGTAGCACTAGCTGTTTGCTCACGTTAATTTAGTTGGTATTGTATTTAAAAAGTAGCCTATGTTTTAATCCTGGGTATAAGCTATGCATATTCTAGATGTCATCGAAATCCGTTTATTTGTTACAGCGTGAAGGGAAAATAAACAAATTTACACATTATTACAGTTTTTATAGTACTACACAAACTTTCGCATTTATTGACCGAGCGAGTGCAAAGCGTCACCCGTTTCAGCTTGAGAAAAATGCTTTCGTAGGTCCGAATGTCCGGCTGTTCTCCTCTACAGGTCGTATTGACGACCCAGTTGGCGCAGTGGCGCAGAAATTTAGCTTGCTGGTTTGATAATTATATGGATATTTGTGTCGTCAGTTTTTGCAATTTTGTTAAAATGGCGGAGATACGTTAAAATGCGCATTTAAGCCATTTCGAAAAATACGGAATGCTGAACACCTCACATATTTCTCCCATAGCCGCACAAGGCCACGAATAGTAATATTATTGTGTTATTAGTGTGATGTCTTTCTCTCCGATTACGATCCGGTTCACCAAACTCAAATAGAAAGGAAATAACTGTCGTCTAGCTACATAACCGTGAGATCCATTTTGCATATTGATTAGCTGCCAACATTTAATAGATGTCCGTGAACCTACTATTGGTTCATGTCGTCATCACATGCCATGGTACGTTGCTTAATCATTTTAAGCAACGTATGCTGATGAACTCGGACTGAAACCCTTAAAAAAAACTTCGTCCCATAATAACAAGATTGGCTGGACCAATCTTGTTTTGCTATATAATGATAACAAACATATTAAACGCAAGCAAAGCTTAAAAACCGACTTCACCGCTTATATTTTGGGTTTGGCTTGACCGATTTCGATAAAATTGATATGAGACCTCTAAAGTATAATCTACCAAACAAAAAAAAACATACAGACTAATTGAGAAACTTCTTTTTTGGCGCTTGAAAATACGGGCACGACAACAGTACATAACAACATAATGAGTACACTGAATACATTATTAATAACTTAGTATATATATATTTATACATATTCTTGAAACTTCACTGTTCCTGGAGATATAATTCCACATCGAGAGCACCAGTTGCAGCAGACGTATAGTTAATTTAATTTTAATTACCTGCAGCTTTAACTGTTTGAAGAACAATGAAAACTCGTCTGAATCGAGCAAGTTCGAGAGAGTTCTGATTCGTAGTTCATCGTGAGCTAATTAAATTTTAAAGTAAGCCGGGAAATATGGTATATTTATCTTATTGCATGCATTTAAATCCTGATCTGAATTATCAATGCGTAAATTTGATCCTTAATTGACCAATCAAAGCGAGGTCTCTTGACTGGAGAGGTTCAGCATTTTGTCCGTCCGTCCGTCCGTTGATAATTCTGGCAGAGGTATTTAGATTCAGGTAACAGAGGTACGTAATAGAGGGGTGCAGAGCTGATGCTTGTCCTATCCAGTTGGTGTACCTTCATCAAAAACGAACTAACAATAATTAAACGCAAGCAAAGCTCAAAAAACCGACTTCATCGCTTATATTTTGGTATTGTCTGGATCGATTTCGATAAAGTTTATATGGGACCATCATCTTCCAAACAACAAAAAACATCAAAATCAATTCATAATGAGCCTATAGGTAACTCAAGTGCTCTATGGCAAATAAAAACTAAACTATAGGCTCGATGGCTTGTAGGTAACTTGGCTCTTTGCTGTATATAGTTTTAGTTTAGTTTTAGGAAATATAGGCAATTGGCCCGTAGATTGTACTATTATGAATAGACCAAAAAAAAATTCATAATTGGCGGAGATATCGCGTAACATACATACAAAAAAAAATACAGTCAAATTGTGAACCCCCTTTTTTGAAGTCGGTTGAAAAGATGAAAAATACTGAATTGCAAATTTAAATTTACCCATTCTGTAAGACGAAGCTTGCTTAGAAATCTTAGAGTTATTAATGATTTGCGTGGATTTGCGTTACTAGGAGGTGATGAATTGAGTAATTAATTGAAGTAACATGAGCACCACGGATTAAGCTACGAGCATTAAATGAACATTATTTGGTTGTTGTTGGAAGTTTTGTTTGGTTATTTGGTCGATGTTCTAAATACTCGCTCTATAGAAAGCTTTAGATCAATATAAGTTTTTGAACAATTGTTTTTTTAAAAGCTTTTTATATGCTTTTAGTGTTATTTGGGTTACACATTTTTCAGTTTCAATCTTGCAAGTTAAATTGTATCTAGTTCCCTAGTTGCAAGTATAAATATTGTTAAGTTTCGATGTTAGTTAATAAATGTCTATGGGGCGGGCGTTCTAAACATTCCATTGATGATGTAAAATATACAATTAATTTAGCCATTATTGCCTCTCCCCCCGCCCTCTCCCTCACAAGAATTAACGCAGGATGTCGAAGTCCCTATAAACCGGTGTTCCGGAAGTTATCCTTGAGAGCCTGCGTATTCCAGGTCTAGTGTGTTTACCAGCTTCGATCACATCGTCACTTACCATCAGGTGAGATAGTGGTCAAACACTAGCCTGTCACAAATAATAAAAAAACCATCCCTGCAATCTAGAATCCTGAGTCCATCTATAGTATCTGATGATGATATAATTATGTATATCACACTTATATTATAAAGGCGAACTTGTGAGTGTGTTTGTATATTTTGTTACTTCTTCTCGCTCAAACGGTTGATCAATTTTGATAAAATTTGAGGTGGAGGTAGCTGACACCTTGGATCAACAAATAGGTTACTTTGTATCCCGGAATTTCCGTGGGTTTGGGACTTACGCGGATAAAAACACGGGACAGCTAGTTTTAATATAATTCTAGCATATTTTTTTTTACTAATTTGTTTTGATCGAAGAATTCACACAAATATTTAGATATATAATATTAGAGAAAATACAGACAATTGTATTATTCAAAGTTTTCCATTCACTGAAATAACAAAGCTTAGCGAAACTTTCCGATTTTGGAATCCAATATTGTGTCAGAATCCAGAAACACGATATATATATGCAATTGAAAATTTCCATCTGCCTTACAATTAACAACAAGTTACAAGTTGCAACACAGCCACGCGAAACTTTCAGATTTCGGAATCCAGAATTGTTTTCAATCACGCTAAAATGGATGTCCGGAAACAGAAAGTTACATAAATTTGTGTCTGAACTTTGTTTTAAATTGTATTTTTCATCTCAGTGACTTGCCAGCTGTAGAGTTGGGGACAAAAGTAACTTCGCGAGCAAAATCTGTGTGCATTTATGAACAAAATTGAGATAAGTAGTGCTATTAAACTTTTATATAAAGTTACAAATATTTCATTTTAGCATATAGTTAAATCACACTTATATTAAATAATAATGAATAACAAATCACATCACTATTTTAAAAGCAAAACTTGTGTGTAAGTGTTTGTGTAAAAATGTTTGTTTTCATTTCACGCTGTAACGGCTGAAAGGATTTGAGTAAAATTTGGAATATACACTACTTATATGCCACTTTTAAACTTGACTAACGCAGACAAAGCCGTGGGGCACGGCTAGTAATTAAATATGATTCTATTGTCTTGTTGTATTGTAAGGGAATATATCTTTAAAAAAATCTAACGGGTCGAATTACCAAAGCTAAGTCCCTAGTTTTGTGATCATCATGTGCCTCACCATCATCACGTCGTCTCTATTAAATGCCAATGTAATTTTGTAGTCTGTATTCCAGATTAAAGGGCAATGGTTTCAGTGTTATAGGGCTAAAAGAGACATCTAATATATCGGGGTGACAAGCGATGTGCTTTGCCGCGCAGGATTTTGACCTACATACATAAGTTGAAAACTTTGGGTAGCACGGAACTGTAAAGGACAAGCGTGACGCTTACCATCAGGCTATCTACTCAAAACGAAACAAAACGTCAATTCAATTATTAATTTTGTGGCTTTCTGCGGTAACGCCGCCACAATTTCGCCAATGTCATGTGGTCTCCATACAACAAGGGTATTGTTTATAATATTTACGTAGGTTTATATAAAATATTGTTTATGTAAGTTTATATGTATGTATGTATTAATGTATATGTATAGATAGGTATCTAAGTAAGTTGTATTTATGTCTATTAGTATGTTTTTACACCACCGACCTCATTATATAACATTATCCCTCTCTCCATCCAAGGGTTGACTGGAAGAGATCGCTTTTAGCGATAAGTCCGCCCATTGTACTTTAGTTTTTTAAGATTACCCCTGTAACTAACTGTATTTGGTGTACAATAAAGAATTTTCTATTCTATTCTATTCTCCATAGGACGCAAAACAAAATGTTTACACAAGTACAAAAAAAGAGAAGTAGTTACAAAATAAAACATGTTTCAGTGAAATTTATGTGAAAGATGACTAATAGCGTAGACGGCTACAAACCGTCATCAACAAATTGACACCTAATTGATAGCTCTTTTGTTCACCATTCGACAAACATGGACACAATAAACCTAATTTTGATGACACAAAAACTAGTGCTATGGAATTCAAAAGCACTAATGGCAATTATTTTTAAAATAAAATCAGATATACCTTTTCGAGTAATTGGTCCATAAATGTATTGATACAATGCTAATGTGACTTACGTGTTTTATTAGATCGATAAATAATTTAAAATTGGATATTTCATCAAAATGGACATAAAAGCTTTATATTTATAGTTTATTTGTGGTTTTATAGCTATGGAATGTGCTAATGGCTTATGGAAAGACGCATTTTTATCATAATATGTATAAATGAATATTTTCAACTCTATACCCCTTCGTCCACTTTGGAAACTAAACTTAGCTAAACAGTTACAAGAGAAGATGTTTGTTGAAGTTGTGCGAGAAGGATTATTATTAAATTTTCGTACATCAAATTATTTCCATTTTTGTAACCCTAGACATTAATAAAGATATAACTTTATACAGACACAAAACGTTGGCTGGTAGGGTAGGTCAGCACCAAAGTGTGGTCTATCGTGCTAGCCACCATCTATAAAGCCGCATTACGCACATCAATGTGAGAACGTTTGGTATCGCAGGCCACCATTTTACCAAGGATCTTGGTAAACTATAAACGTTAACGTGGACAATATACCGTGAGTATTACACATTATGTTTCAATGTTATATTCGGTTTAAATCACGAAAATTTCGACTTACTTTGTAGTCAACTAGTTTCGGACAAATTAGTTGTCCTTCATCAGGATGAGTCAGACGCGCGATACGCGGAGGCGTGCGGCTCGGGCCTCGGCGCGTGACTAATCTAGTCGACTACAAAGTAAGTCGAAATTTTCGTGTTTTAAGCCGAATATAATAATAACATTGAAACATAATGGACAATATACGTTCATAATCGTATTATACAGGCTGTAAAACCTTTATTTTCAGATATCTAGTTATTTAAGGCCCGTATTTTCAAAAGCACCTTGACAATGTTCTCTTTGGCATGCAAATCAATCAACAAAATCGTAATCTACCAGAATTCAGCCTGCAGGAAAAAAACGTGATTTATCCGACGAGCGTGGTTCGTTCATTACGCGTTTCGGGCTCCGACTGCACTGGAAAATAAAATGGTAGCACGTGCCCGCGGAAAGAATGTGAAAGGGGAAATTGGAGTGTCCGTCTGTACAGTAGCTTTAGTGAAATACTGGTTTTGCCAGCTCGTCTCATGAATGAAACCCTGTCAGCTAACGTGCTAGGAATACCAGAGGATTGTTATACTACCAAATATCATCTGAATCATTTCGTCATCTATATACATAAGACATGATGTTTTAATTCTAGTAAGAAGAACTATTTTACTGATTATGCTGTTTAGCGGCGCGATCAGGATCAGGAGATATCGCTGGTAAATATGCATTATATTTAATCAGCGAGCGAAGCGAGATCTCTAAGTTAGCTTGGGTGATTCGGCACGTTGTCCGTCCGTCCATACGTCTGTCCGTACGTCCGTCCGTCTTTCAAAGACATCTAGCGTCTTAAACCGTACAACTGAATAACTTCAAATTCTCAGATAATACAGTAAGTGGGGAGCGTTAAAAAGAACTTTTTAAGTTATTCGACGATTTTGCGAAATAAAAAAGACTAAATTTCTTTTTACATGCATTTATTAAACTCTAGTTTTAGTGTATTTAACTGAAACCTAACCAAAAGGACAATACCAAAAACATTATTTTTAAATCTTATCAAATGGAAGTAAACACAATGAACATAACTAACTTCCTTTTTATTTCCAAGAGCAAACCAAAAGCTTTTCGCTAGTCTCCAATAACGTGATTTCTATTATAAAATCGAAATGAACCGTGCCATCCGATAGACACGGGGGCGTTATTAGAACCAGAAGGTGCCGCTTCATCTTCCTGTTACATCCAATAGTATATATCTATGTTTCTCCTTTTGTTATAGGACGTTGAACTCTTTTTTGGTTGTTACAGAATATATTTTGAATTGGATCTTCTTTAGGCTTGAAATTTTGATCCGCAATCTTTTTGTGTGACGGAAAAGTGGTGGGGTAAACACTGTGATCAATAATTAAAATGTTTCCTTTTATACAAGTCTATCGTGAGTCTCTACGACAAACCCTGTTTTTATTTGTACGTTACAGCATTTTGCTTTGTAGAAAACAATAAACCCTATGCATTTTTACAACTTTTTTTACTTTATGAGAGGAGAAATGCAATACTTTATAGGCAGCTTGCAGTTAAGCTTAGATAGATTTTTTTTTTTTTTTTTGTTTGTGACAGGCTAGTGTTTGACCACTATCTCACCTGATGGTAAGTGACGATGTGATCGAAGCTGGTAAACACACTAGACCTGGAATACGCAGGCTCTCAAGGATAACTGCCGGAACACCGTATTTGGCTTGGCGGCAGACTTTCAACTTGATGGTGGTAAGCTACTTTGGTACCAAGCCAGGCGAGCAACTCACAAAATGCTCTACCACCTCTCACTCCTTTTGAGTAAAGAAACAATTACACTACTACACAATGACACCCAGAACCGGAAACACATTTTTTTTTATGGAGAAAACTGTTTTTCTTCCAGGAATCGAACCCGATATCTGCTGCTTATATACAAAATTATATTCTGATATACAAAGCAGCCAGGGCGGGCGGCGGGCGCGCTTATGCGACGCTTTCCCCCCGCGATGTCTAAGTTTTGTATAGGCTCTAGTGTTACAAAAAATACTAAGCGGACAAGGCGCGCGTATGTATACAGTGGCAGCAGCAACGTACAGGCGCGCGTACAGGGGGAGCGCGGCGAGTGCGCGGCTTGGGCGCTTTGTATATAAAGTCCCTAAAGGTAACGGTAAATGGTAGTAGGATTTTCTGAATATTATTTACAGAATCCTTACATATATTTAAAAACATCATTTACTTCATTTTAAGGAATTCGCCACAATGAAATAACACATTTTATTTTATAAGTTTTTTATTTTTTCGTAAAATACCTAAATTTATATATACATAACTAAAACTAGATAGATCAAGAAAAATGGTAGGGGTAAAAACTGATAAATAATTAAAATGTTTCCCTGCAATACAAAAATGTCACTTCTATCGTGTGAATTTACGACACATTTTTATGTAATTTGTAAGATAGACTTACAGACGAAGCTCACCCTACACGTACAGCCAAGTTAAAGTTAAACGATCGAGCTTCAGAACTACTGAAGCGCAAAAATTTAACAACTTAGATTTCTGAGTTTGCGTCGTTTGCCTTTTGATATATTCGTAGTTTGTACCACTTATTGATGCTTACTGCTAACAAGCACCTCGTTAAACTTCTTATAGGAATAAGAATAAGAATAATTTATTTCTTGAAACTTATTACTAATAACACATACAATAACAACAGTGTTATTTTTGTGTAAGGGAGCCCAGGATCCCACACTAGGAAAAGTCCTGTGTCGTGGGATATAGTATCTTCCATCCACTGTTAAATATATAAAATAAAATAAAAATTAGTCCACTTAGTCCATTAGTCCACTGTTAAATATATAAATTTAAAAAAATATTTAAATATATATTATTAGGATTAATTACAATTCAATTATCTCTAAATTAATTATAAATTATAATTATTAATACGAATATTATTATTATCATGTCATTAACAAAATCTTTTTCTTCAAAAAGTTTTAAAGAAAGAGAAAAAAAAATTGAATAAAAACAAATGAAGAAAATAAAACTAAAGTCAAGCATAAAAACAAGAAAAGATAAAAACAATAAATACTAATAATATAACAATAAACATGGGCAATCCTTACTTTCAATTCAATTGTTATGCGCTTGGTTTACATTGTATGTTTGAGCTCAAAGTATTCTCGGGTGTGTTCGAAAAGCAACAGTAATATTATTTAGTTCTTGCCATCTAGAAGTAAATACATAATATGTCACTAGTAATAAGATACATTCACAATACATTATGAAAGTTTACGTGTCAATAATCACACAAAGTTTGTGTTAAAGTATTTTTGTCTTATCTTCACGCAGTTACGGCTTAACAGATTTTGATAATATTTGCAATGTTCTTTTGCCCAGGATTTACACATAGGCCAGTTATACTGTAATTCAAAGCACCAACTAAATTATAGGTGCGGTGGATGTGGTCAAGGGTGGTAAACACGCTAGATCAAAAAAGCGATTGGCTGTCTAGGATAGCTGCTGAAATACCATTTACCTACGCGTGACCAAATTTTTTTTACTTGACAGTGGGTAAACTTCGAATGTATTAGACACATAGGCTCACTTTTAATATAGATGGATAAATATGTAATTATTTTTTTGTTCTGTAGATATAACTAATATTTGGTATACCTATAATTACCTATATAGACATGTTCCACTTCTTAACTTTAATATTTATTTTATATTCCTTATTGTACACACACTGATCAAATATTTTACAAAAAAGCCATAACAAAATATGTACAAAGGCTAGCGTAACTCTTCACAGAGTTTTCTTGCGGCAAACCTTTTAAGTAGGTTATAATTTATAAGAGAAAGTACTGACGAGTAGGTTGTTGTGTAATAATACAAATACAGATACTAATAATATGTTAAAAATATACACGCCAATTTATAAATAATAATAGACATCATTTAATATATCAATAGATAGATATAAATAATATATTAAAGTATTTAAATGTATATATACATATAAAGTATATACATATATATAGGTATATTAATTAAATTTAATACATACAATATAAATAAATTTAATATTTACTTAAATAGTACTTCAATTGTTTCAACAAAGTAAAACAAAAGTTGATTAAAATATATAAATCCATTCATGAAACAAATACTTTTATAAAATCTATATATTATATTCATAAATAATCTCTATATAATATATTTACAGCTACATGTAAATATTGTATAAAAAAAAAGAACGGGTTACACTCCGGGAGTGCCGAAAATTGAATTACATTTTTGAAATAACAATACCATCGTCATCATAGAAACGCGGTAGAAATAGAGGGGGGTATTACTTCCTCTCCTACGCCGCGCCGGAGGTCTACTATCCCTTTGTCTTACGAAATTTCCGTGTTACGAATTATCGATAACAATAACAATTGCACTGTTACTTTTCAAACCATGCCGCAACGTATTTACACGTGCGAAGACATTTTTTTCACTCGCCTCATATTGCGGATAAACCTTTTAAACCGTAAAGAGGCCAAATTAAACCAACATAAAGTGCTCGTCTTATAAATAATGCGGTGATCAAGTCTCTTGCGAAGGCGGAGAAGGTTACTTAAAATTTTACTCCTGCCATCTCGGTAGCTATAATATAACTCCAAGAATAATTATGTAAATACAGAGGGCGTTTAACCAAAATAAGGCTACGGTTATATCAACTGAGAGCATAGAGATGTAATTGAAACGAGGGGACATACCCGTTTAAATTTTCATGCTGTTTACAATTTTTGTATTTTTTTTCGTTATGAATAGAGTCGCGGAGGTAAAAATGTCTCAGAGGGATGTTTAAAATTTAAAAGCATTGGACATTCTTTAACAAAGGCACTTGGCTGCTTTATGTTTTTCAATTATTTAATTCAAAGGGCTTGTTCCAGATATTATGAAGAAATTATTTAATGAACGGACACTTCAATATGTGTAATTTTTTTTATGCTCAACCACTATCTCACCTGATGGAAAGTGAAGATGCGGCCGTAGATGTAACATATTTGCCTAAAAGATACCTATTCACTCTTGACTAAAATACTCCCAGATTTTACCGTTAGGGGAACAAAGACGCAGGTAATGAGTTCCACTCCTTCACAGTACGGATTATAAACGTAGAAGCGAATCGCTTCGAGCGAACTGGATGTATGTCAACCGTGTATGGATGACGTTTGACAGTTTGTCTCGTCGTTGGGTAGTAAAAAGGAAATGGGGGAATTAACTCGTGTAATTCCTGCGCACACTCTCCAAAATATTGAAATGAAATGAGTAATTAAATAAAATGAGTAATGACGACCCAGTTGACGCAGTGGACAGGTCTACGTCCTCTGCGCCGTGGGTCCTGGGTTCGATTCCCGACAGGAGCACAAATTCCTTCCCAAAGGATATTTGATCATCTGGTTCTGGGTGTAGTTGTGTGTGTGATGTAAATGTTTCCAGCACCCACAATACAAGTCTTTGAACTTAGTGTGGGGCTGTGAATGCGAATGCGCTTGCGGAAAAAAAATTGAAATAAGTATATTTCACACAAAATATAGTAGACGTATTGGTCTTCGGGGTTTATTCTCACTCTATTTTATGTTCTATCTTCTCGACATCAAAATAGCCAACGCAGCAATGTGAGGAGGTTAGTGTGTAAATTTGACACACGATATCTGTCTCTGTTATGGTTGAATAGATAACATGAAACTTACTGTCCATATGTGGACCTTTCAAATATCGAATAGAACTTTATTTCCAAACACAGTGTGCTTAATTCATTATACAGTCAATATAAAACAATATGATGGAAAATTACAAACTTTCTAATTATTCTTATTATAACCTAATTATGTCAAAGAAATTAATTACAATCAATGAAACGCTTTATACTCGTGGACTACAAAAAGGTAGTCATATTGGTACAATTAAGTATTCTAGGCAAGCATGCATACATCTTCGACCGCTTACATAGCAAGATTGTGGTAAAATGCTTACCTATCGTGCATATTAATATATTAATGACAAGGATGCATGGAGGCAAACTGCACAGGCTCTTTCTAGCGACTACCATAATAACACCTAGGTTAAGAAAATTATGTATTAGAAATGAAGAATGTTTAAAAAAAAAAATGAATGAAAAAAAATGCGCCGCTGAGTTTCTTGCCAGGTTCTTCTCGAGATGGCTGTAATTTTCCGAATCTGGCAATAGATTCATTAACTTTCATGAGTGCCTCTTTGGGGCCCATGTGAATAAACGATTTTGATCTTGATATAAAAGTAAATGGCTCTAAATTTTAATTTTATTATATACTTATGGAAATTCACTCACTGACTATTCACGAAAACTCTAACTTCTTGACCTATGAAGCTGAAATATGACAGGTACCTAGGTAGTTTATAAAGATTAGACGTCAGCTGCACAGAGAAAAAAAATTGGGACAACTAGACTACTAAACTTCTCAGCAACATATTTTCAAGTCATATTTGAACGCAAGCAAAGCTTAAAAAACCGACTTCACCGCTTTATCTTCAGAACTTTGATCAGATTAGATGTACTAAACAGGCATTATTGAAGATATAAGAACTACTGATCAGATTTTGATCAAATATAACAACTTTCAAACATAAAAAATCGATTTCAGTTCACGTCGTACGAAGATATGAGATGAAAACACATAAAAAAAACAGTCGACTTGAGTACTCTTACCTCTCGTACCTCCTTTTTTGTGAGATCGGTAGAAAATTACAATTACTATGTTCTTTTTATAAAATAAGCTAGTTATTGCCAAATATTTTTGTGATTGTTACTAATTAATTAAAATTATCACATATAGCAAAATGTTAGTAAACGCAACGAGACGTTTTTATCAGTGTACACAATAATTTTTGCTTAGCGGAAAACGGGGCTGGTGAGCCAATTTATAATATAATTTAGAAAATGTATGATATATTGAAATACTAGCCGTGCCCCGCGGCTTCGCCCGCTATTATCAAGTTAAAAAGTAGCCTATGTGTTAATCCCAGGTATAATCTACATACATTCCAAATTTCATCCAAATCCGTTCTGCCGATCTACATACATTCCAAATTTCATCCAAATCCGTTCTGCCGTTAAAGCGTGAAGAAGGAACAAACATACTTACACACTTACACACAAACTTTCGGATCTATAATATTAGTAGGATACATTGTCAATGCAAAGCTGAACTTCATTCTGAAGCCATTACGAAACCCATCAAATCAATCTATCAAAAATTATATCGACAATACGCATGTACAATTAGTATAAATATGCAGCGACCAGCCATTTCCGTCGATGGCGGGACATAGTCGTATTTTACGGATAATAGCCGTTGCTCGCGGATTTATTGATATATTAGGTATGTTTCCGGCTTCGCCCGCGTTAATCAGTTTAGAAATATATTAAGTATCGTATTTCAAACTCTAGATCTAATATCGATGTTTACATACATAGTATGTCGATGGTTGTATATTATAATTAGGACCAGGCATGAACTACTGATATTTTTGGAGGCAGTTCAGGCTTTTATTTATAAATCCCCTTTTTTTATGACCTACTCACCTTTTCTTGAAACGACAGCCATTTTTATTTTTTATTCTATAACGAAAATTACGGCAAATAAATACATAAGAGACCTGCGAAAATAAAATGATTATTTTATTGTTAAAAATTTGTTTGCAAATTGTATTTATGCTATGAAAAGAGATATGATCGATGTATCTCTAATCCAGATTAATCAAGAATGAAGTAAGTAAAGCCAGAGAACCAAAGCTATTGTCATAGCTCAAAGGATTAGCAAGCTGAAGCGGCAGTGGGCTGGCACATATGCCGCAGAACTGACAATCGTTGCAGTAGATGAGTTCTGGAGTAGTGACCGCGAGTCGGTCGGCGTAGCATAGAACGCCCTCTACTAGGTAGAGCGACGATATACGTAGGGCTGCTGGTGACGACCGGAAAGGAAGAGCCAAATATCGGACTCAGTGGCGCGCTTTATGAGAATCCTATATCCAACAGTGCACTGAGATAGGCTGAGCATGTTGATGATGGGGATGAATCTCCATAATTACGTCTGAGATACTTATTTTAATTTCTAAGATGACGGACGTTAAAATAATATCCAGTTCTAAATCAAGAGTAAATTTAAGTTACTTATTAGCCTTATCTTATCTAGATTTAAAAAAAAAATAGAGAACACCTTATCGTGACTTATAATAGCGACTTCTCATTAAGTTAACAATAGCTCAAAACATTATTTTTTCTAATAATTAGACTTTGACTTTTTTTTTTGTAAATAAGGGTAAAGTAAGATACCTCATGATAAGAATCCTTTTTTTTATGTCCGATAGGCAAGCGTTAGACCACAATCTCACCTGATAGCAAGCGATGATGTGGCCGAAGATGTAGCATGTTTGCATAGAAGGAAACTCTTGACTTGAAGACTCCCAGATTATACTGTTCGGGAAACAAAGATGAGAGCAATGAGTTCCACTCCTTCGAAGTACGGATGAAAAACGTAGTAGCAAAACGCTTCGAGCGAACTGGAGGTATATCAAACATATATGGATGACGTATGAAAGTGTGGCTTGTTGTTAGATGGTAAAACGAGCATGGGGGAGTTAGCTCGTGTAATTCCTGCGCACACTCTCCAAAGTGTAAACGGTAGAATACCGATAGACTTGCGACCTTACCTTCTAAGATATATGAGATTCATTTTTTAAATGCGAGTACATTACTCACCTTCATTGTTCATTAAAAAGAGCATAAATCAAAATTCAAATTTCTAACTATATTTAAATTAAATGATCATCCCAAATCTAGAAAACTTAATTTTGCGTAACGAGTAATCAGAGAATCCAGCTCTTGATGTAAATTTTAACAAATTAATTTTCGCCTCAAAATTCTGCGGTGCAAAATTTAATTTTATAAATGGTTTTTATTATAAAATCAACAAACTTTATGAGCAGGGTTAACAAGATTTTGTCAATTGAGACTGTCTAATGAATAATATGCCAAGACAAGAGAAATCTATTAGCCTGTTGGGTTTTTTTTTAATATATAGGATATATTTAATTCACTCAATGTGGTTTTTTTATGACAGATAGGTAAACATTTGGCCGCTACCTCACCAGATGGAAAGTGACGATGCGGGCGAAGATGAAACATGCTTACCTAGAAGATACCTATTCACTCTAGACAAGAAGACTCCCAAATTATACTGTACAGGGAACAAGGACGCGGGCAGCGAGTTCCACTCCTTCGCTGTACGGATAATAATGTATTTCATTTTGAGTGGCATGAGGTGCCGTATCTGAAGATGCAGAGTTACAAACAAGTAGTTCTGAACAATCCTGATGCAACTAAAAAGCTATTTAAATACGTATCTACATGTATGCTCATATCACACATAGATAGATATGCACTGCCATTGTCGACTACAACAGGCAAAAATTCCATAACCTCTGTAACCCCTCAAATGCATTTATACTCTTTGTGCTTTCGGGTCCACTCATTGATCCCGTCTGATTTTACATCATCCCTCTTTGCTTCACGCAAAATACATCCGCAGGCTTTATTCGCAATACAAACAGTAGCTCAAAAATACAAATTGCAAAAATCTGGCGAATGTTTTATTTTTTTAATAGTACTGGCTGGAAATACGATGTCCTGTCTTATTACATTAAATTTATCACACGTGCGAAGCAAAAACCGTCGTCCTTAGGTTTTCAGAAACTTTCCAATATTTGCGCATTTTTTTTTATTTTCTTTCCGTAAGAACCTCCTACAAAGTATTTATTTTTTTACCGACTTCCCAAAAAAGGAGGAGGTACTAAAGTCGACTGTAATTTTTTTTTATGTGTGTTACCTCATATCTTCTCTCCACGTGAGCCGATTTCGAAATTTTTTTTTCTTTGAACGATGTAGCTTTCTAATTGGTCTCATTTAAATTTGATCAAGATCTGATCAGAAGTTTTTGAAATATCGTCAATAATGCCTATTTTGTACGCCTACTTTGACGATGTTCTCGTTTAACCGACTTCAAAGGTTACCTCATAACTTCTTTCGTTGTGAGTCGATTTTGATGATTCTTTTTTATTTGAAAACTGGTGCTTTTTTTTGTGGTCCCATTGAAATTTGATCAAGATCTGATGTCTTGTTTTTGAGTTATAGTCAATAATGCGTGTTTAATACATTAAATCTGATCAAGGTTCCGAAGATAAAGCGGTGAAGTCGGTTTTTTTAAGCTTTGCTTGCGTTTAATTAAGTTAGTTATTTTAGTTAAAAAAGTACAAAAAAAAACTTTAAAACATACATTAAATCGAGTCTTTTTCAATTTATGGCCGTGACCAAGGTAATAGTGATTCTTCTTACTAATATTATAAATCCGAAAGTTTGTGTGTAAGTGTGTAAGTATGTTTGTTCCCTCTTCACGCTTTAACGGCTGAACGGATTTAGATGAAATTTGGAATGTACATAACTTATACCTAGGATTAACACATAGGCTACTTTTTAACTTGATAATAGCGGGCGAAGCCGCGGGGCAC
This sequence comes from Lomographa bimaculata, assembly GCA_948107665.1. Taxonomy (NCBI): domain Eukaryota; kingdom Metazoa; phylum Arthropoda; class Insecta; order Lepidoptera; family Geometridae; genus Lomographa; species Lomographa bimaculata. The sequence continues at coordinate 8,630,284 of OX403598.1, forward strand.
GGCTAGTATTTATATATAGGAAGAGATTAACTGCTATGCTGGCTTAATTCAACATTATTATATTAGTTAAAATTCATGTGATGCAAAGACATCTTAACGTGAATAGTGTTATGTTTTCTTTATGTCAAGATTATCTAATTTGAACAATATACTAATTAAGGCTTAACGTCCTTACTTTAATAATATTATCTAGTAATATTGATGCTTTTGCACTTGAACACGTCAATAACTGCATTAGGTACGCGTTATAAGACCTACTGTTGATATCTGTATTGGACCGCGACCGTAGAGGGAAGGCTTTTAGAGAGGGCAAACATCATTGACGCATCACGGGGGTTAAAAATGCCCGAGCTTTTTGTCCCACTCTTTTATGGTGAAACGGGCTCATCCCATCGAATAGGCTTTGTGAACGTTATATGCTGTTTGAAATATGTGGCTTTTTTGCCTTGCTTCGTAACATGCACATCTTCAGGGTGTTACTTTTTAACATTTGTATTTCAAAATACTCTTGAATCAAGGACTACATTTTTCATGTCCAAATGCTTGGTGAATTCTTAGTTCTACTAAGTATAGGCAATTGGTCCGAAAATAATTATTTAATTTTGATGTGCTTGTTTAAAAAAAATGCTTGGTATGCAATGATCTGACAGAACAAACATACGATACGAAATATAGATATATTATGTAAATGCTTGGTAACTATTAACGAAGACAATTGACAAAAGGTGACATTTGAGAGGTGGTAGAGCATTTTGTGAGTTGCTCGCCTGGCTTGCTACTAAAGTAGCTTACCACTATCAAGTTGAAAGTCTGCCGCCAAGCCAAATACGGTGTTCCGGCAGTTATCCTTGAGAGCCTGCGTATTCCAGGTCTAGTGTGTTTACCAGCTTCGATCACATCGTCACTTACCATCAGGTGAGATAGTGGTCAAACACTAGCCTGTCACAAATAAAAAAAAAAAAAAAAGACATTTGAAGTGCCCGCTGGCCTAGTTGGTTGCGTCTATCTTTTAAGCAGCAGTATCGGGTTCGATTCTCGGTGAAATCTCAAGTTTTCTTCCTAAGTCAATTTTTGTTTCTGGTTGTGGTTGTGTGATTATATCCGGTAACGACGAAACAAGACCTTGAACTATGTTTGGGGCTATGAGTGTGTAAGCGTTTATTTATATTTATTTATTGCCTTTATTAAATTTAAACTAAAGTCTTATTATTTGCAACAACTTGAATGCTGATGACGACGTACATGTGCACTTACCAACTTCTTATTATATAGGTATAAGACTAGTTTTAGTATTATTTCACAAACCTTAGTGGTTTTTAAATGCTATAGTACTATTAAATTTATGTATACCTCTTAAATGGTAAATAAATTTAAAAAAAAAATTTTAAACGTTAACAAAGATTATATCAGTTTTATTAATCTCGGCGAACTTTGACGAATTTTATACATGAGCGTAGGTAACGTAATATTATGTAATATTACGTTGTTACCAACTTCTAACAAATTTCAAACTCGTTGCTTCAACCTAAATACGACCAAAAGTAGGTCTTATAATTGACTCCCCATCGACATTACCTCACACGTTTCACACGTGTAGAATCAATAGCACGAACGTTCAAATTGGAAAAGTTCTTTGTCGAAAGTTGCTGTAAGCGCCTCACGTTAATAGTGACAGTGTACATTGGAGAAAGTTTTCTTTGTATTCTAAAGCAGTAGGGTAGAGCTGATTTCAGAACGCGCCTTTTTTGTACTTTATAAAAAAAAATGAATTTCGAACATAGAATTCACAATTTTAGTTGTAAATTTGCTACTTTTTACCGGAAAACTGATGATCAAACAGCTCGCAATTAGAATGGCCTATTTATAAGCCATTCACATACAAAGAGTTCTTGCTTTTTTAAGTCTTATATTATTTTATTCGCCTGCATGTACCTAATAAACTAAATAGGACTATCTCACGACACAGGATTTCTCCTAGTGTGGGATCCTGGGCTCCCCTAAACAAAAACAACTTTTCGTTATTGTATCAATTGTTAAATAAGTATCTACCGGCGGTTTTACCGCTAAAGTGAAATAATGTCGTTGTCGATTTTGTAATTTTTTTAGTGTGAATGTATATTTACGATAGATGATTAACCCACCGTGATCTGTGTGATTAACCATTAATAGTTTGTGAACAGGCACGAGTATGTTAACTTTCTTCCTTGCATCTACGATTAAAAAATTGTTATAAAATATGGAATATGCATATTTTTAATGTTTAAATAAAAATTTTTTATTCGAAAATTTACGTTCACACATTGCCGTTAAAAAAATATTACCATTCATACCAAAATATATAATTGAAAATGCAATCAGCTTCAGGCAATTTTGAGGTTCTTTCTGTTACTACATCCCAGCCATATATACGCTGTCTAAAAGGGAAATTTACCGATCATTGGCTTAAAAAATATGTGATCTGAAATCAAGAATCAGTTTAGCCTACAGCGTGGGGTTTGATATTTTGATTTCCTATGCATTTTAATCACTTATTATTTATAAAAATTTCTAACTAAAAAGCTTATAACAATAACCAATAATGTCATAGGTGTAATTCTTTTGCTGTAAAAATTCAAAACAATAATACTTGTGAAATTACAGGGCTTAAAGCGATTTAACATTTAATATCTCAGGGTGACGAGCGCAGTTCTATGCCGCGCAGGATTTTGACCTATATTTTAATAACTCTGGGTAACACTGTACTGTAATTGGCAAGTGTGCCGGCATACCGGGACTGCCGGCATAAGTGAAAACTTGAACATTTTTCGCCGCGCGGTAGAGAGGTAGAAAGAAATGAAAGAAAGAAAATTGATTTATTCGGGACAACACGCGACGTTACATTATTTACATAAAACAACAAGACAAAACACATATCGAGGGGGATATTACTTCCTCTCCTTCGTCTTACGAATTTTAGATCAGGTTACGTGTCCTGACGTGAGTTTAAAAATGTTTACCCATCCCAAAAAAGTGCACAACGCCGCTATAGAAGTTTTCACTTAAAAAAAAAACGTATGCATATTTCCTATTGCTCCAATATAACAATAAGAAAATAAAACTATTTGATTTAAAATAAATGTCACCCTACACGCGAGTCTTGTTTAGCATACGTTAACTTGTAACTGAGACGAACTTGGTGTTTACTTAAAATTGTTATGCTCGGCAACTTTTTAAGTGAAATAAAGTGCTGTAAGTCTATAAAACTGATCCACGTTCGTGTTTTATGGGCGTATATTATGTAGAATGTAACGTTATTCTTAGTTACCAAGATCATAAGTATTATATTGTAGGATAGAATGTTTCTCTAGGTTAAACATAATTAGGTTACATTAAACTAAAAACTCAGTTAAAACTAACCAAGAAAACTGTAACCAGAAATGAACATGTACAAAACTTAATTTACTAGACCGCTACCAGTTGACAAAGTACCCAAAATGCTGGCAGCATTGCCACGTTGAATGACAATTCTCTTAGTTGCCAAGATACTCAAATACTTAATCATTTATTACAATAATGTTTACAAGGTAGGTAACACTTTATAAGTAAACTCATGAGCCTACCTATTAGGGTATGGCAATAATAGGGCTGAAAGTGTTTGTGCCGATAGAGACCTATTAAATAATTGGTTATTTTAATAAATATTATAACTATGCAAGTCACACAAAGAAGATAAGTGTTTTTTATTTATCATTAAAAAATCTTGTAGTGTGTAGTAATTTGTCATATAAGACCTTTTTTTAACTCTTTTGTAAAAGTTGTTTGTCTTTATTAGATTTTTACTTGTTCGGAAATGTAGTTTGAAATTTTTAGGGCCCTATCATTAGGACTTGAGCTATTAATTATATTGTGTAGAAAAGTACGTTCCTCTTAGTTACCGAGATCAGCAGTAAATTGAGTTTGTTTTGAAGTCGCAGTAATGAGGTTGCTTATAACGAGATTATGCAATTTAAAAAGTGTGCAGATTAGATAAAGCCGAACTACATTAAATCTGCTTTAAACATTTGTTGTAAAATAACAAGAACAAAAGATAAGGTGAAGAACTTCCTCGTTATACAGTTATGTAAACCCACGGTATGTAAGTTTTTTTCAAATTTACTTAATTTTATTAGATAACATCATTACTTTAAAAAAAAAAAAAAAAAAAATCTATCTCATAAAACACAATCATTTCAAAAATGTATGAATTGCTGGATGACAGTAAAGTGCCCAGAATGTTGCTGCATATTAATAAGAGGTGTTAAAAGCCATCATTACTAATGAGGCCTCTCTCATATTTTGTTGCCTAATAACTAAGGCCCTGTTCTAATCTAATCCCGGTTCAATTCGACCTGCATTCTTAAAACACTGAGAAGACCTAAAATGCCGGCCGCAGCGGTCACTAACATTATGCACTAACATTATTATATATATTTAGGTGAACCGATTTTGATGATTCTTATTTTATTTGAAAGCTAGTGCTTCCTATGTAGTTCTATTTAAACTTGATCAAGTTCAGACTAGTGTGTTTGAGTTATATTCAATAATGCGTATTTAATACATTTAATCTGAGCAAGAGTTAACGAAGATAAAACGGTAAAGTCTTCGATCAATATGATCGAAGGGTGAGTCGGTTGTTATGCTTTGCTTGCGTTTTAATTATATTAAATAAAAATCCAATAACTTATTTTAAGAAAATTAACAACTTTAATCCATGTTTTAAGGAGTTACTTTGCTGCTTTTTTTCTATAGCTTTTTTTGTTTGGTTGCTCTTGCTAATATGATCAAAAATAACATAAATATTTTTAGCTGCTTAAATTTTGCAAAAAAATATGCTAAGTGAAGCCTATTTAGGTCTTAGCAGCATCTTATTAACAATATCGCCGAACTTAATGTGTTCGAAGCGCCGACCAATCTTATGAACGGACGTTTGTCTTTACGTTTGCATTGACTACGAGAATTATAATTATAGTGTGAAAAGGAATTACTGCGTCATTGTTCCCGAACGGTATAATCTGGGAGTCTTCAAGTCAAGAGTGACTAGGTATCTTCTAGGCAAGCATGTCACATCTTCGGCCGCATCAACATATTGCATCAGGTGAGATAGTGGTCAAATGCTTGTCTATTTAGCAAAAAAAAAAGTTTATCATAGTGTATAGTGTGTAGCACTTGCGAGTAGAATGTGAAATCTAGTGTGTATGTAGCACTTGCGAGTAGAATTATGCATATAGGTAGGGGACAGTTTTTTTATTATCTGTACAGCTAAGGATTTTTGAAATTTTTTGTACCTACTTTTCAGCTCACTGTAATCTCATTGAAAGTTTAGCTTACGCAAAATCACGTTCTTTTCACATTTAAACCAGCCTACCCTTTTCCCCAGAGCTACAATAGCCCGACTCCAGTCCGAAGTGTCGACGCGGCGTTCTGTTGCAGACGTCAATTCCGGCTCAGCAGTTATAAACCGCTTTTTCAAACTATTCCAACTTTTCTGACTATAGAACTGTTTCAATGGCTGTCGTTGCAGCTGCAGATCGTTTATTGAATTTACGCGGTATGGAGCACGTTGTGGAGAAGTCTTGTACTTATGTACTAAAAATTGCATATATAGGTAAGAGCATTTGCACTTATAATTGAACTGCCCATTGACTTAGTCAGGTGTGCGATCGCCTGCTTGTTCGATTCCCGGCAGGAACACAAGTTTTCAGCCCAAGGAAAATTTGTGTTTCTGGTACTGGTTGTGATTGTGTGTATGATGTTATTGTTTCTGACACAGGTCATTGAAGTTATTATGGGGCTGTGAGTGTGAAAGCGTTTATGCGTTAATACGTGGACGTAGTGAAAATATTAGTCGATGAAAGACTTAATACTAAACAAAGTCTCTTAAGAGAAAACGCCGAATCATTGTTGTTGTATTATATAACTAGTACTTAGGTATAAGTAAAGTTTGAGGTAGTAATGGTAAACTACTGAAAAAAGTTAAGTTAAAAAGACAACAATCGTTGATCTATCAATAACCCAAAGCCTCGACACACCGATTAAACAAAACAAACATTTTCAAGTTAAACTTTTACAAATCCAGTTATCGCTGTTTGTTCATAAATCCAGAAACGTATTTCACTATCAGAATAACTGGTTATACATCTTGGAGCTCTGCCATGTTGTTTTGAAAAACTAGAAAGCTACAAAAAACTACAGCGGTAATTTTTGAACGGTATAGTGTGACGCTGGAAAATGTTGCCAGAATAATTACAACAGGAATTTTGAGTTTTTAGAGCATGCGGTAATCTGTTGAAGCTATCTTTTGATGGACTGCGCTGCATTTTGTATAGATGTTCGTCGCAGCCTTAAGCGTAGTGAAGATTTTTCATGAGTTGGTCATATTTGGTACCAACAACTAACTACAAACAAACAAACGCTTTCAAAGACTTGTATCTTGGGTAACGGAAACATTTACATCACACACAGTGGTCCGCGCTCCTTCGTATCCGGCATAGTACCTAGTATCAATAAACATTAACAGACTATTCAATCAAGCAAGTTTTATTTGTACCTCGTATGATTAAGTTTATTTAAAAAAATACTTACTAAACAATATGACTGTACAGAAGTTGTTGGGACTCAATTTTTTCTTTAGGTTTGATGCGTTCCATTATACTTGTATGAACAACTACTTTTATTTTAAACAATGTGCCTGTACTGAAGTTGTTGGGACTCAAATCTCGTTTTTAAGGTTGACGCGTTCTTTGATACTTATTTCGGTACTGACTAAAGAGAGAAGATTTTTTTATATAGGTTAGAGGTACTGATGCAACACCAACTTGGTAGGATGCCAAGAACGCAAGCAGTTATGCACTATGACAGCTCCCTGATAAAGGCAGCCCGAGCAGTTTGGCCGTTCACTGGACAATTTCATTTATATACCAAGTTGCTAATGTCGCTTGGAGCTCAAAATGGTGCCGTCAAGTTGCGAACAAAACGTCTTGCTTTGTTCGCGCTTCGCAGACCGTTTTATGAAGCTGCGGTTCTTTACCTCCATCTCTAGCTAAAAGCTCTAAAAGGAAGTAAAAATTGTTGACCGAAGCCGTTGAAACTACGCGTTTACTATTACTATTATGAATTTTAACTTTTTAAAGCGATTGATTCAGGTAGCTATGTAGGCACCGACGTAGATATACAGATTTATTTTCACTTGACATATTTTGGAAATTGTAAACGTTACACATTTTTATTTTAGCGTAAGTAATAAAAATAAACCAGTTATTTAGTCCACTTTATTTATAAAGGTGATAAGCATATAGGTCAGAGGCCACGTCATTATCTCGATTAAGAAATATATTATAAAAAAACATTGTTTTACGTAAGAAATGTATACCACTATATTATTATATAAAAGTGCTTTCTATTTATTTCGTTACGCTTTATTTTTTGCAGCTCGAAAAAACAAATCCTTACAATTACACTAAAACAAATACACGAATTGTTTCCTACGAGTACAAAAATAAAATGTATCATTTTTAATGAAACATCATAATAATATGTTCATAAAATATTATCTTTCCCATTTATCTGCTTACAAATATAGCCCGATGTTGAAAAGACCCGCCATTTTATTTACTCTGACCGACTTCCAAAACGAGATTTCCTAAATTTCCTCACAAAAACGTCAATTTACAAAATATACCCGGGAAATGTAAATAAAACATTTTCTCTTGACTGACGCGACTTTTGATCCTAAACCAGTTATACGGCAATCTATAGAAAATTATTCTTGCCTTTTTCATTTCCCACCAAAACCATTGGTATGTAAAATTTAACAATAGAGGTAACATTGAACAAAAAGTTATTGCAATATCTCAGTTCAGTCGAACTAGTAGTTTTTACTAAGGTAGCTTATATAAATAAGTCAATGTACTAAAAATCCAAAAACCCTACTGAAAAAAATGTTAACCAACTTTTTATATAGGCAATCTAATTTTAATTTCCTTCATTATGATACCCTACTCGATGGGTTTAGTTATTTTTTTAATTAACGTATTAGGTACTATTTCGCGAAAAATTCGCCCTTTTTTTTTTTTAAATAGCTCGAGATTCGAGAACCTGCGTATTCCAGGTCTAGTGTGTTTACCAGCTTCGATCACATCGTCACTTACCATCAGGTGATATAGTGGTCAAACACTAGCCTGTCACAAATAAAAAAAAAAGCTATCAAAGAAAAATTTGTGTTTCTGGTTCTGGTTGTGATTGTGAGTGTGATGTGAATGTTTCCGGCACCCACGATACTACAAGTCATCGAACTTAGTGTGGGGCTGTGAGTGTGAAAGCGTTAAAAAAAAATTTAAAGATGCTTGGGTTTTTAGGACGAATATAACAATACCTTTACAATTAAAATTCATCCAGGCGTTTGAAAAATACGAGGTAATAAATAAACATACATACATCTTTGGCAGTCGGATAAAAAGTATACCCACGTTGTTAACAGTATCGTCAATATTTTTGGAAGTTGTTATCAAAAGCATTTTTATTTAAGTACTGCCCACTACCAATATTATTTTTATCATATATATTTATAAAATCACGGCCTTATCTAATTTCCTGCTTTATGTATAAAATATATCATCAAGCGATTAGATTTTTCTTCAGATTTTGTAACCCGTCGCCTGTCTGATGTCTTTTGTCCTTGGGATTGCTATAGTAAAATACCGGAGCCTGTTCTTTGAACGACAGGACCGGGAACTCGTTCATTGAACGACGTGCAGCTGTGTTATATCGCCCTTAACTCTCAATAAAATGTTAAGCATCTATAAATCAATGAAATCAACACTGTCACTTCTATGACATTCATACATCAATACCAGAGACGAACCTTTTAGGGTGTATCCGGGAGAGTGAAAGCAATAAAAGTCAAATTACTGTTCGAGTCATGCATCACGAAAGTTTCGGGTTCGAAAGTTACAAATTGAATAAAATTAAGGTCAGCATTTTGCTTACGAATGTGGGTAGGAATTCAATGTTAAAACGTATTCTGCTACGTGATATACGGAGATACACGCCTTACTTATACGTTGCGCTTGTTTCGTTATATACAGGGTTATTTTAAAAATACCCGAGAACTCTTAGACACTGATTCTTGTTCTAACCTTTAGCGTATTTAGTTCTACGATTTTCCGTTTACTATCCATAACAATTAAGATTTTGTTGTATATCTAATCTACAATGTGTAACAGAAAGTTGTAGTAATACTCAAGTCACACATCTAGCTAAATGTATTAAGTCTAACAGGAACTTCTGCATTCGCGGCAGCACCATTAATATTGAGTTATGATGAATTAAAGTTTTAAAATATATGTCATTTGCAACCCTATTTCAACAGTTACTGTTCTACACCACATAACCTTTGGTCCTAGACGTCTGACAGTGGTGGCCATAATAAAGGTCAAGGTCAGGCGCCACAGAGGTAATCGTAGGGTTGGCAAAAAAATATTCTTTAATTTTTGTACGGAACAAATTTCTCCGATTGCCACACATATAACTGTAGGGTTGTCAAAAGTATTTGAAAAATATAATTTTTAATTTTTGTACGGAAAAAATTATGTCCAATTTCGACTTTCGTTCTCTGGCAGACGATTTCTGGCACGATACACATACACAACACCAAAGCATAAATATTTAATATCTATATAAAAGCTGATAGATATGATATGCAACAACATTTACTTGAAAAATCATTTAACAGAATTTACAATAACCGTGACATGAAAGACGTTGGTCTTAATAGTGTGAATAATGTCCCGAAAGGTTTCTGGTATTTTACTAATTACTCTGTATATATAATTATATAGCTACAGGTTTGGATTTTTCTTTATCTTGCGGGTGTCACTTAAGACATGACAGTAATCAAAATTAAATACAGCATCATACAAAGTTGAAAAACGTGATTTTCGCCTTCGCTCCAACCCTCCAATAGAAGTTTCAGTAAAGTTTCTACCAATTTACTAGGGCATGACTTGGCTATGACTGGACCTGGACTGTTTTACTTGACTATGACTGTGACTTGTGACTAGGACTTTTAATATGAAATAAACTTGAAATATATTATTACTTAAAACTGGCTAAATGCACAAGATTGCGAAGCTAATATTAAAAGAAAAAAAAATATAGTGACATGAATATAACGCCACATATTGAGTTGAAACTAACAACAATGGCGATGATAAGATTTGCTTTGAACACGCGTAATCCGCTTACTCATTGTGGCATTGCAGGAACATAATACTCTTTTTAATAAAGTAGCAAGTATTTCGAGATAAATTGTAAGTACCTACGTACTGAAAATAACAATGTATTTAATGTACCTATATATAAAAATATTACGGACAATGATTTTTATATATCATTGTTATTATTCAACCGACTTCAAAAAAGGAGGTTCTCAATTCGACTGTATGTAATTTTTTTTATGTTACGCAATAATACCGCCAATTATGAATCGATTTGTTTTTTTTTTGTTTGGTATAGAGTATACGTCAGAGGTGGTCCCACATACATTTATTGAAATCGATTAAGCCAAAACCAAAATATAAGCGGTGAAGTCGGTTTTTAAAGCTTTGCTTGCGTTTAAATTATTATATATTTTTGAAGTTGAATTTCGTGAGCGTTTATGTTCATTTTCATTCGCTTTTTTTAACTCCTGAATATTTTATATATTATGCATATAAAATATTCAGGAGTTAAAAAAAGCAAATGAAAATGAACATAAACGCTCACGAAATTCAATCAAGTTTTTGGCCACAACCCTAATTGACGGAAAACAGTGTAGTTTTCTATTATTTGATTATTATTACTCCGTTTTTTGTTTGTGGCTTCACAGGTACCTTATTACCTTCACACAATGCTTTAGACTGTTATACCTACCCATTGAAATAAAATATAATAAGTATGTTGAGATAAACAGCAATATTCTTCATTGCCCGTAATATTTTTTATTTTCATCAGATATATTAAATTTATTTATCCCATGTTCATTTCGACATATCGAGAAGACTCTTGAACAGTTTGTATGTATGATAGGCCAGCTTTTTGGCCACTACCTTACTTTGTAGTTCCGATCGCTCTTTATAGTTTTAATCGGAGTGTTTCACTATGAACCACTAAAAAAATCCATCAATGAATTTAATTCAACTTTTTATTTCATTAAAATCCATCGATGGATTTGAAATCAGTATTTAGTTAGAACTACTAAAAGTCAGTGACCGTAAAAACAATAGAAAACTTCCGTCTGTCTTACACATGAAATATTCGAGTCGAAGCTTCAATTCATAGTTGAGTTCCTCTCACATCGGTAAGTAGGAATTAAAATGGAGATTACCCATAAATACAGATTTATCAAACTTTCTCTTGTTTAAATTTTAATGTATTGTTTTATTTTAAATTATATATCTGCTAAATAAAATCAAATATCGAACCAAACATCTGCCAAAATATCTAAACCTCAAGATATCTCAATTTCGAAACCGAGTTTCGAGAAAGCTCTGAAATTCCGGTGTAATCTACTTTGAATGCGGATTTGAGGCGATTTAGTGGTCGCAGGTGACTCTGACAGGTTTACCTCTAAACTCGAGTGCTCTAGATAAACAGACATACCTACAAATGTAGGCAGAGTGTTATGTACCTACTCGTATTGGAAGGAACTGTTTCATAAAACAGTTTAATACAGACCTCCCAACATTTTCATTGTATATGATGAAGTGATAGAGCTCTGTATACTCAGTCTCTATTATTCCTTCACGAAATATAATCTTCGGCTCAAAAATAAGGCTGATGTTAGTCGTGTTTGTATAAAATTGTCCAACATCGTAGTACTTAAAAAATAAACAATAAAAACTCAGAAGCGAAAATTAACTAATTGCCAATGTAATGGAGATATTATAGTGTCACACACACACACTTAGATTGGTAAGGTTGACCGTCTACAACTGACTGAATATCTTAATACTTTAAATGAAACTTCAATTTTATTATACTAGCTATACCCGGCATGCATTTCAATGCCCGTTTGGAAAAAGTGTTTTACCTCTTTCACGTTTATGGTTGCCTAGTAGTTTAATACCGAACTAAAAACTTTTTGGATATTGTTCATACAAAAATAGTAAAATCACAATAAAAAAATGGGCTTGGGGGTAGGAGGGTGAAAAATACTTTAAGACCTATTTTTACACCTACCAAATATACAAAAAATAATTAAACGCAAGCAATGCTTAAAAAACCGACTTCACCGCTTTATCTTCGGAACCTTGATCAGATTTATTAAACACGCATTATTGACTATAACTCAAAAACTAGAGATCAGATCTTGATCTTTAGAATAATCATCAAAATCGGCTCACAACGAAAGAAGTTATGAAGTAACTTTTAATGTCGGGTAAACGAGAACATCGTCAAAGTAGTCCACAAAATAAGCATTAAAGACGATATTTCAAGAACTACTGATTCAAATTTTAATGGGACCAATTAGAAGTTATGAGGTAACAAACATAAAAAAACAGTCGACTTGAGTCCTCCTTTTTGTGAAGTCGGTAAAAATGAATACAGTCGACTTGAGTACTGTCAAGCCGTTTCGGAGGAGTTTGACCACAAAAAACCCTGAAACGATATTTTTATATATTAGAAGATAGATCGAACGGCTTGTGTGCGAACGCCTTCTAATGGGTATCGCCTTCTAATGGGTATCGGGTTCGATCCCGAAGTTTTCTCCCCAAGAAAAATTTGTTTACGGTTCTGGTTGTAATTGTTTGTGTGATATGAATGTTTACGGCATCCACGACACATGTCATTAAACTTAGTGTGGTGTGAATACGTTTATATTTTTTTATAGGCAGTAATCATAATCATAATCATAATTCATTTATTGCATAGTAGAATCATTAACTGTCATGAGTGCCTCTTTGGAGCCCATGTCAATTTAATTTTGATTTCGAAAGGCAAATATTGTGGACAAAAATCTCCATTAATAAATTAAAATTTCGTTTTATCTTTTAAAAAACAGCCTTTTCAAAATACACCAGAGCCTCAAAAGCATGTTCAATATAAGCTTCCATAAATTACTTGCCATACATAATAGAGCTACGTCAGCTTACGTTCATTTTGTTCCGAAAATTAAATTATAATTTCATGAACAGCTTTATATTTTTAATATCACGTCTAAATGGCATCCAAAATTTGTAGGACAGAAGTTGTATTGTGAATTTAGTTGAATTTCACATTGAAATGAAAGTTTTTTAAAAAGCCTTCAAATTACTATTGTAACTTACTGAGTACGTCGTCACATTACGTCTACATATCCGTACTTACTTAATTTCATCTAAGTTGCTACTGTCAAGTTACAATATTGTCCTATAGACCTATATCATAGGACTAACTCGTAACTTGGTCCGCAAAAGCTTTGGTAGCTGCATAGCATTGACACAGTACACATATTTTATTGTAGGTATACTCTACAGTACTACTCCCCAGAGTCAAACAAAATAGATATGTAATGTAAGATAAGAATAACATTCAAACCGATAAAATCAACAACTACGATGCTTATTTACACTCGCCGTTAGAATTTAATTTATTTAAAAAATGTCTCTCTGCAGGTACAGTCACTGGGTAACCAATACACTTAATCAAGAATAAAATGTAGGATAATGTTTTTGGTGATTGTTAACAGTTGAGAGGTGGTAGAGCATTTTGTGAGTTGCTCGCCTGGCTTGCTACCAAAGTAGCTTACCACCATCAAGTTGAAAGTCTGCCGCCAAGCCAAATACGGTGTTCCGGCAGTTATCCTTGAGAGCCTGCGTATTCCAGGTCTAGTGTGTTTACCAGCTTCGATCACATCGTCACTTGCCATCAGGTGAGATAGTGGTCAAAAACTAGCCTGTCACAAATAAAAAAAAAAAAAAAAAACATGTATTATATATTTGAAATATATTTTAATAGTGGTATTCTTTTTAACTTTTTAAAATATGAAGTGATAATTAAACGCAAGCAAAGCTTACAAAACCGACTTCACCGCTTATGTTTTATACAAGCGGTGAAGTTGATTTTGGCAAGTTCAATTTCGATAAAATGTATATGGGACCAATCATCAAAATCGATACATAATCGGCGAAGATATCGCGTAACATACATAAAAAAACATACAGTCAGTTGAGAACCTCCTTTTTTGAAGTCGGTTGAAAATAGTATAAATCAAAGGAGGTTTCTTAAAAACAGGATACCATAAAGAAACACAATGTATGTTTAATGCGAAGTAAGTAATAGAGTACCTTCTTGCATAATTTGTGCAAATCGTCACAAATTTCAAGATAAACACTTCAACTAAGCACTCAAGTTCTAGAGTTTAGTTTTAGCATCGAAAGCTGTGCAACTATCTCAGTAATGTGCTCGTTTATAGCAAAATGACTTGCAATTTAGAAACTGTAGAGACTGTAGCATTTTAGGGTTTTGTACCGTAAATAACAACAGGATCATTCGAAGTACCCAACATCTATTGCTATGTGCTTATAGCCTAGCCATCATAGCGTAATGTTATTGTCTAGCTAATGACATTATGCTATGGTGACTAATATCACTGTAAAATATCATTGAAAATAACTTTGCAAATAGAGAACAAACTATTTGTATAAAATAATTTATCTAATTAAAAAATAGGAATATAGTGTGACGGCAAAGTGGCCGTCTTTAGACTAAATTTGTCTTTGAGTCTATCTTAAAATGGTTTACATTTAAAGTTGAAACTTAATTTTTATTTATTTTTATATGTACCGAATTGTTTTAAATCTTATTTTATTAGACTAGAGCTCCATATATCGAAGATAAGCATCGAATTTAGGATCCATGATGTGAAAATAAAAAATGATGAAATTATATCTTGTGTCCGTAATAACTTGCCGATAATTAAGATAGTTGTCGATAATTTTGAGTATTAATAAGGTGATTTATTAATTATTAATAGTTCGTAAACGTGCATGGGTGTAGGCAAAGCATATAAATTTGTTAAACGTGATTTTAGTTTTATAGCCAAAACTCCAATACAACCTTTAACAAAAAGGTGTAGTAATACTTGGTGGTGTGTTTGTATCATGCCAGGAATCGTCTGCCAGAGAACGAAATCGAAATCGGAGCTAACTTTTTCCATCTAAAAATAAAAACATATATTTTTCAAATATTTTGACAACCCTGCGGTTACCTCGCGGTTAAAGCGCGTGACCTTGACCTTTGTTATGGCCACCGCTGTCAGATGTCTAGTTCTAAAGGCTGTGGTGTAGAACGGTAGCTAATGAAATAGGGTTGCAAATAACATATTTTTTTAAGGAAAATAACTCATCATAACTCACTTTTCATGCTGCCGCTACGAAATTAGAAGTTCCTGTTAGACTCCATACAATGAGATACGTGGCTTGAGTATTACAACACCTTTTTGTTACACATTGTAGAAACTCTAGAAAAGTCTCTACCGCTTTACTGGGGCATGACTTGGCTATGACTGGACCATGACTTGACTTTGACTAGTGACTAGGACAATATTTATGAAATACTCAATTATTGGTACTTGAAAAATATTAATAACTTGCCATTGGCTAAGTGCACAAGATTGTGAAGACATCATTAAAAAATAATCAAGAGACAATTTTGTTGACCAAGCGATGCGAGTTTCTAAGTTGACTTGGGTAAACTATTACTATTTTAAATAAAAGTTATGTACAAGTAACCACATGTGTTAAAGCAAATATAACATTAGTCCTTTAAGCTGTCACTAGATGGCATTACAGGTAAAATTACTAGCGCAAGCGTTTTGTTTATTGGCACAAAAATTCAAGATGCATTTAAAAGTGTTCATCGGACAATTGTCAATAAGTAGTCGCAAGGTCTCAGTTTGGGCGAACTACTTACTTTAAAAGCAAGACTGTGTAGTGTTGATTATGTTACAGAACCCAACCGGGAGGCGCGATTTGTTCCTAACCATGTTATTTTTATTATGAC
Organism: Lomographa bimaculata; assembly: GCA_948107665.1. Taxonomy (NCBI): domain Eukaryota; kingdom Metazoa; phylum Arthropoda; class Insecta; order Lepidoptera; family Geometridae; genus Lomographa; species Lomographa bimaculata. The sequence goes on from OX403598.1 coordinate 8,646,322, forward strand.
AAAGCTTAGTGATTCACATCAAAACTTTATGACGTATTTGCTATAATGCTTTCTCGTCAACACCCCAACGCTTTTAGTGAGATATCGATTTACCCGTATATACCAATATTTTATGACATGTCTGCTACTTTTTTCGTACTCGAATAGAGATTTGATAATAAGAAATAATCATAAATCGTGGATTTAAATTTGTGTAGATGTTAAAATGTGCCTATGCTCGATTACTTTGCACTTTAGACTTCGAGAAAGTAAATTTTTTTCAGTTGACTAACTTAAATTTTCTTATTTATTGCTTCATATAATATGAGTGTTCGCTTTTAACTTACCATGCTTGTCTTATAGTTTAGTGGGCAAAGCTAGTATCAAGATTTTTCAAATCATTTAATGGTATCCGACATTGCATAACGACTTTTGTCTTACGACTATCAACCGGGACGACAGCTTAGTGTGCCTTCATTAGCACAATAACAGTCAGTTGAAAATCCCCCACTAAGTACTAGTCTGATTAAGCATTGCCTAACCTTGTGAATCGGTTAGGATCGACCGAGCGGACCGCGTTCTGAATGTAACTCAAAACTGGGGAAAAAAAACTTAAGCCATATGATTATTAACCAAAATTAAACCAAAACAACCAACTCTTTCTATTGCTCCGTTTTAATTTTAAAAGTATGAGAATAACTTGGAAAAGGGTAACCTAAAACTGATGTAGAAACATAGAATACAGCAGCAAATAATTACCTTACAATTAAATGACCTAAAATAATCACTCTGGGCGCCGCTACTATAGCACTTAGGGGATTATAGCTATAAAGTGGCATAATCGCAGCTGCAATAACAATTAAACAACTGCTACGTTGTACTGCTAATAGTTATACAACTGTTATATAGCCAGCCGTTAACTACTATCCTCACTGCAATTTGGGTGCAGTGCTCTAGAAAATGGATCGCAATTAATTCCATTGTTCATGAAGATGAAACTGTCACGTGCCTACTTATTTGAATTTGAAGTACCTATAATTATTGAACGTCCATAAGGAGAAGGGTTAAAGTGCCAGTGGAGGGTATAAAACTGCCACTTCCGTAGCAGTTTCACACAAAACGTAAACATGGGAATTATTTAATAAAAAATAAAAGAAGTAACTAAAAAACAATTTTTGGAGAACGGCCTTTTAACGGTATCAGCTGAGAGGTTAAACAAAGGAAATCTACTTATATTTTTATTTATTGAAATAAATTATCAGAACTTCTCTAAACATAAACAAGCTTAACAAAATACGATCATCATCTCAGCCACAAGAAGTCCACTGCTGGATATAGGCCTCCCCCAAAGATCTTCAAAAAGAACAGTTGTTTTTTTTATTATTCGGTATAGGTAAACGTTTGACCACTATCTCACCTGGTGGTAAGCGATGATGCGGTCGAATATTTATCGTTAGCCAAATACGATAAATATTCACAAATCAGGTGATATGCTGGTCAAGTGTTTGCATATTCTAGGAAAATGAAAAAAAAACATTATTAGATATATATTTACTATCTGTATTGACCACCCTACATCTTATTCGCTGTACGTATTAAGATATAAAAGATTTATTTCAAAAATGTATTTTTATAGACACAGACAGTATTTTATCTATAGCGAAATCGGAATGCACTTAGTCTGGAAAATCAGGTATTTTTTGTTCCGAATAAAACCATATGTCAAATCTACTCTGTGGTCCACAGTGAACTGAACCATCTACCCATGCTTGATCTAATCAAATACACAATGTGATTAGAACAAAGTAATCGGCATTAAACTGAATTACCCAGTTTACCTTAACTGACATTCCCTAAACTCAGGTTAACCGATGACCAACCATCCGTTAACCAGGCTGAATGGACAGTACGCCCTGTGCCTAGCCTAATTAACAACGAGGCAGTTTCCGAAAGTAGTGATGTACAGAGTGTAGGTTTTCACGTAAGTTAAACTGCATATTATTATCTGAGACATATATTTTGGAACACTATCATTTATTCCTCTCCTCTAGCCAAAAACATAAGTGCTTTACTAAGTTCGATGACTTGAGTCGTGGGTGCCGGAAACATTCACATCACACACAATCACAACCAGAACCAAAAATAATTGAAACGCAAGCAAAGCTTAAAAAGACCGACTTTATCGCTTATATTACGGTTTCGATAAAATTTATATGGAACCACCTCTTAACCAAAATCTATGCCAAACGAAAAAAATCATAATCATCGAACCCACTAACCCCCCCCCCCAAGTGAGCAGTCCATCGCCAAGGTGGGGAAGAATAGAGAGGGTCGCGCTAGCAGGGTAAGCCCACCCGGGGTGACCTTGCTCACCAAGGAAAAAACTTACGTATTAGTGATGTAAGTATTATTTAAAAAATAATGGAAAAATGCTCCACTGAGTGCCTTAATTGCCTCGTGTTTCTTGAGATGGCTGTAATGAATCAAGCAATTACAGTAATTATCTTTCATACATTTTATAGAGCTCATCTGTCATGTTAAATTCTCTTTCACTGTTCGTTGGCTTAGTTGGGCGGCATTCGCCTTCTAAGCAGGAGTATCGGGCTCGATTCACTCTTAACTTTCGTTGACGATACTATTCCATAGGCAATTTGAAAGAATGGAATATCCGGTAAAATAAAAAAGACCATATCGCTAAGCCGGAATCCCTACGCCCTTCCCTGTTACAGCGGAAACTCCTAAATATCCAGGCCTAGTTCCTGGTTCCAGTCGAGAACCAGTGTTGCGTCAATTTTTAATTACCGTAACGTAACATGTAATCATGGGCTGTACGTAATTGGGTCAATTTAATCAATACACTCGTTAATTGGGGAGGCTACACCAGCTTTACAACTTTGTTCTCATGTAAATTAACTTTGGTTTTGATCTATCTTTGCAGTAACTTTGCGGATGTGAAAGTATCAATATTGGACTTTTGCCGCGAAAGTGAAAAAATGGCGTTGTTGATTTTGTATAATTTTCCAAAATCTGTGATACTTGGAGTGTTAATGTGTAATAATGGTGGACTATTAACCGTTCATACTTAGTAAACGTACATAAGTGTACGCAAATCATACTAAGTTGAAAAACGTGATTTTCGCCTTCGTTCCAAAACTCCAATGAAAGTTCTGGTAAAGATTCTACCACTTTACTGGGGCATGACTTGACTATGACTGGACCTTGACTCTTTTACTTGACGTTGACTGTGACTTGCGACTAGGACTTTAAATTTAAAATACACTTGAAATACATTGTTACTTGACACTGGCTAAATGTACAAGAATGCGAAACCAAATTTTAAAAAAAGTATAATAAATACTGCTTTGTACTATAAATGCGGACTGAACTAGTTTGTTTTTAATTCTATTTAGGCAAACATTATACCACTATGTCACCTGAAGGAAAGTGACGATGTGGTCGAAGCTGGAGCACGCCTGCCTAGAAATTATTTGTTCATTTGAGATTTAAAGACTCACAGATTATAATTGTCGAGAAATACAGACTCAGGCAAAAAGTTCCACTTCTTAGCAGTATATATTTAACGCAATATACGCCTTAGAATTCCTGAATCAGGGGATTCAGGATTTCTAAGGAAATCATATTATGAATGCTTATCTAATACACGGTTGATTAACAAGCCTGTAGTCTAGTAAAGTCATAATCTTAGTAAAAACTTAAATACGTTTGTTTTGGTCCATACATTGCTGTGAGTATTTTTTGTTCTATGGAAGCAAACAACAAATTTCACTTTTCGCATATTTAAGATTTTAAAGGCTTTTAGGTGCTGCTTGAGATTGAATTATAACCGCTTCAATTTATTTTCTACCGACTTTACAAAAAAGGAGGAGGTATTTTTTTTATGTGTGTCATAACATCTTTCCACGTGAACCGATTTTGTAATATGTTTTTTTTTTGTTCGAAAGATGTTACTTTCCAATTGGTTCCATTAATTTCTTTTTATTTAATTTAAATTCTTGAAATATCATCAATAATGAGTGTTTTTTACCGACGTCCCAAAAAAGGAGGAGGTACTCAAGTCGAGTGTAATTTTTTTTTTTTTGTTTCACCTCATAACTTCTCTCTACGTGAGCCGATTTCGAAAATTTTTCTTTAGTTTGAAAGATGTTGCTTTCTAATTGGTCCCATTCAAATTGGATTTAGATCTGATCAGTAGTTCTTGAAATATTGCCAATAATGCCTATTTTGTGACGAGTAATGCGTACTTTGACGATGTTCTCGTTTGCCCAACTTCAAAAGTTACCTCATAACTTCTTTCGTTGTGAGCCGATTTTGATGATTCTTTTTTTACTTGAAAGCTGGTGCTTTTTATGTAGTCCCATTGAAATTTGATTAAGGTCTGATCTCTAGTTTTTGAGTTATAGTCAATAATGCGTGTTTATACATTAAATCTGATCAAGGTTCCGAAGATAAAGCGGTGAAGTCGGTTTTTTAAGCTTTGCTTGCGTTTAATTATTTAAGCTTTGCTTGCGTTTAATTATTGTATAGAACGTTGACTTTTTAGATGAAAAAAAAAACAAATGAATAACATTTGTGTTCATGTTTATTGTTTTATTAAAACGCCTCACCAAACAGAAGTTTGCCCTAGACATTCTAAAAAAAAATTCAATTTACCCAACCGGCCTCGAGGGCACAAATACCTTACGACTATATCTAAATCTTGGTGGTTTCAAAGTCCCTGATTTTCCCAAGGGTTGATTATTGTTAAACTTCGGGATCACGAGCGTCCAGTTTACATTTCTCATGCCAAACGCTAAATAACTTTGCATATAAAAAACCCAACTGCGGCTCGAAGTCTCACTGAAGTAGCGTGGAACGAAGAAGTGGGTGGTAATTAAAAACGGTATGTTTCGTTGGTTCCGATTTCGTTTGTATTGCCTTTAGTCGTAGGATAGACTACAAGTATATTTGATAGTTAAGCTATTGTGTTTTTATTCTAGTCAAAAAGACAACAGTGAAACGTTCGCCTAATGGTATAGGTGTCATATACATATATCTGCCTGCCTACATATATCTGTGTGTAGGCGATGTATATACTACCTACAAGCTTCTCTCCCTGGAACTTTTTTTTTTTTACTCGATAGGCAAGCATTTGATATAAAATGGCGGAACGAAATGGTTACAAAAATACAGATTGATGTTATTTGCATGAGATTTAATATTTTTCTCCGTTATATTTATGAACGTTATGAACATTCAAAGAAAAGGGCATCATTTATTATATCATACAGATTCAGAGGAATATTTTTTTTTTATGAAAGGAGTATCCTGTATTTGCAGGCGCGCATCTCATCTAGTCACTTTAACACTAAAACAGTGAAAATACAAGCGTCTTATGGGGGTGATACCAGAAATTCTCCTAAAACGCGTGTTTTTGTAGCTGTATTACTTGGAAATCATAACAAATACTGATAAAATATATATATATTCTTCTGAATCTGTATGATATGATAAATGATGCCTTCTTCTTAGAATATTCATAACGTTCATAAATACAAAGGAAACAGATATCAAATCTCATGCAAATAACATCAATCTGTATTTTTGTCACCATTTCGTTCCGCCATTTTATATCAAAATACTGTGAAAGTTATTTCATATTACGTATAATTACTAAAAAAATTATTTCTTCAGCTTGTTTTTTTTGAGGCACGTTTTCACGATATTTTAATAAAACAATAAAAAATCAAAGATTGCCTCGCGTGACCTTGCACAACCGCCACGATTTCATGTACGCAATATACACTTTATGTGCAAAAGTGTAACGGGGTAAAAAGGTGCTCGCATTGACGTATATATGCCCCTTAATTGATTTAATTTATGTAAACCTATTTTAAAAACCTTACATAGGTTTAAGATAATATTAAATGTAATAACATAATTTGTTCAACAAATAGTTTTACTTGTAATCAACCTATGCATGTGGATTCGTAGGGTTACTTAGTAAAATGAGAGAGAATGAAAGCTTTGCTCTAAATTTAATTTATCTTGCAACCATAGAGTTAATCTTTCAAATTAAATATCGAGCTTCTCCAGTCTCGTAGGTAAGCCATTGATTTTCCAAGGCAGGTCTCATCAGAAGATAATACATCCAAAGCGAAAAAAAAACAAGGTTTATTTAATCTCCTTTATCTTACTTGCTTCTTTCGAATATCTTGCAATACGGGTTCAAATTTTATAGTATAAAAACAAATCCTATTACTTCTGGCCATCGTGCATCGCTAAGCGTACTAATTTAAGTAAATATGTATGATACCATGAAAAGTTTGATGTTCCGAAAAGTGACCATGGGAAAATCACAATGACTATAACAGTAGGTATAATAATGGCTTATTTTCTTGAGTTTATTGTAGAATATACTTATTAAATTAGTAAATTTGGTAAAAAAAAAATATAACTAGAGGCAGGATTTGAACCCGCGGCCTTTATAAGGGCGGTATCATAGTATAGTGTTCTAGTAAATTAAAACTGTTTCGATGGTGTCACTTATAACACGTTATTAATAAGGACAGGATAATTTCGTTTCTTAAAGCAGGCTCTCAGTGGTCAGAGATATAGTGCATGTGCAGGTCACTCTGTGACCGTAGGTTCAAAACCCGCCTCATGCAATATTTTTCCTTTATCTTACTACTTTAGTTCTGCATAGCATGGTCAATGCTAAAAAAACAAAAATCATGTCCGTATTTTATAAATTACGACTAGTAAAAAATCTATTTTTTTCACAAAAGATAGGTTACTGAAAAAGAAAAGGTTTACACAAAATTTTTGAATAAAATTTTTCGTATACCTTTTCTGTTCCAGTAAGTATCATATACCTAATTGTGACTTCAATGCAGCTTAAGCAACTCTTTATAGCAAATAAACTACCCTGTACGAAAAATACCAGATTCGCGCAATCCTTTTCCCAATGTATCTTATCAGCTAATATAACTAAACTGATACGTTAGCAAACGAAGCAAACCCCTTAGAATTCCATGATTCGAAACTGGACCAGCAAAAATGCCATGGGGACATCAAACAAACTCTAAATTATCCTAATTCAATAAACCCTACGAGCTACGTAAAGTACGGAGGGACGCAGTCACAGGACCGTACTAACTCGATAATAAAGGTCCCAAACATTTTATCATTATTTGTTAGGATAAAAAAATAAAGATAAATGCTTTACGAGAGGAGGTGAAAGCTTTATCTGTATTTACATTCCATTACGGTATATGTATTTGTCTCGTAAGTGTGAAAACAAAATGAATCCTTTTACTTGGCCATGATTTTGTGCTGAGAATTTACTGTCTACTTTTAGTGTTTTTTACTGTTCAGCGTCTTTTATTGAAGCATGAGCTAGGGTTCACTTTCCGGTGTCGTACGTGTGTACGTGTTTTTTATTAGCTTCACTTGTATGTATTTTTGTAACCGACTACTTTGACCTTGATTTTGACCCACTTCAATCCGCCAGATTTCATTTAAACTTCGTAGACTTATCGAAGACCGATGACAATACAAAAATATGTTTTTTTTTACTTTATTTATAAAGCGTGTTTTTTAGTTTTTGTTTACTATTATAATTACTTTATATCAAATGAGTTGATGATAGTTACTCAAATACAAATTTTCATCTTTATCCAAAACAAAGAACTTTCATACAAACGCTTTCACCTCATAAGACCATCTTTTGGGTGGAATTTCCAAAAAGCCATTCCAAATAATTCTTAGTACACGCCTACGTAATAAGACAAACGTGCCCTCCAAATTCCAAGTCTCTACGACCAGCGGTTTAGGCTATGCGTTGTCTCTAAGTCAGTCAGTCAGTGAATCAGTATGTCAGGACAATTCTTATCTTATAAGGTTTTGTTTTTATATGTTTAGAATAGAATAGAATAAGTTTTATTGCTTAAACTGTGTACAAAATAAAAAGATCTTATTTTTGTTTTTAAGGGGTAGATAGAATTCAAAATTTAGACAGTACATTTTCATGTTCCACTTAGTCCAACCCTGTTATACTTTGAACGCCGCGTAATAAACTTGGTGAGCACAATATTTACTGCTAGCTTAGGCTGTTTATTAAGAACAAAATCACGCGCCAGCGCTTTTCTTCTTTCGCTTTCCTCGCAGTTTTGTCTGAAATGCTGGCGATTCTGCAATAGTCAAGGATATTTCTTATATCACATTTCACTCTTACTAAAACAAGCCGTTTTAATAAGTTTATTATATCATATTAATATATCATGTATTTACAGTAATTGGATTGGTCGAGTGCACGTTCTCCTCCTAAGCAGGGCTATCGGGCTTGAAATCGGGCTTGATTTCCGGCGAGAACACAAGTTTTCTCCTGAAGGAAAATTAGTGCTTCTGATTATGTGGTGATGTGAATGTTTTTGGCACCCACGACACAAGTCACGAACTATGAGTGAGAAAGCTTTTAAGATTAACATTTACGCGTACGTTTGCATGTTGGCGAGTCTCTCGGTATTTTATCGGATACATTTCGGAGAGTGTGCAACGGAACTACACAATCTAATTCCCCCATTCCCATTATATTATAGGACATCAAGATAGACTCCTAAGCGACACCGCTATATGATAGACATTCCACATATGCGGACGAAGCGATTTGCTACCACATTCATTATGCGAACCGCTAAGGAATGGATCCGTTTACCTGAGTCTGTGTTTCCTGATAAGTACAATATGGGAGTCTTGAAGTCGCGGGTGAATAGGCACCTTCTAGGAAAACGTGCTCCATCGTCTACCGCATCATCGCTTACCATCAGGTGAGATAGTAGGTCAAACGTTTGCCTATACTATATAATGACTCTTGCAATCTTAAGTTAAATTCTCATCACTTATTAGCATAATTGGACTAGATTGTAATAAAAATTAGAGAGCCATGCCCCATAATAAGAAAAAACAAATTTACCAAAAGTAAACGCTCAAAAATTTACCTAACATCGTTTTCTAATATAATTAGCTAATAATGTTTTAAAACTGGTTGGACACCGTGCATATGTCTCGTGTCACACTTGTTTTTACTATTATAGGTCATGATAGCGTGTTCCCTATTTTTGTTACAATCTAGTCAAGATTAGGCCAATAAGTAACTTAAATTTAACTTATTCTGCTAGATTCAAAATATCCAAGAACGTGTGTCTTATTGTCTCCATTAAGGCTAAGACACTTGGTTCATGTGTTCTTTTTGAGCAGCACTTATAAAACACTACATTACACTAATACACTAACACTAAACAATTTCAAACGGTTTTGTTCTTTTGAGTCGTCTCACTATATAACTACGTGTAATCGAGGAGCTGGATGGCCTCGACGTTCACATGATGGTAAAGTCTATATTCATGAGCTTTTGCGAATTTTTTAATGATTTTGTCAAAGAACTCGATTTTGAGTTCCTGGTGTAGATCCTCGTTTCGAATGTACCAAGGTGTTACACTGCGTTAAACAGAAAGAATATAAAGCCACGAAGTTAATCCCCTTGCCAAAAAAATGCCGAATTATATGAAAAGAATGCAGTCTTTTATCAATCAGCGATTTGCCGCGAAAGCATCAAGTCCAGTACCAAACCAATGCATGGAAGAATGAGAGAAAAACATATCGACATTGTGAATGAGACAAAAGTGCAAGTGACGATTCCTGAACAATTTACGGCTGTAAGATACAGTTTTAAGGTTGCTTTTTATTTGGCATAAGTTAAAGCAATTTTAGCGGTCGTTAGCAATTCGGACGCCAGACGGAATGCGTAGGCAAAGTCAATTAACTAAGTGTGAAATATGTAGGCGGATGGAATAAGCGGAAATATGCAGTTTTTAGTTGTTATCGCTGTCTGGCACAGGGATTACTCGATGTTGAAAGAGCAGGCTTCGCTTCGCTTCGAGCAAGATTGTCATCTCAGGCGATAGTAGAAAGTATGCCGCTACATTAAGGAAGTAAAAATATGGCATTAAGTTCTTAAGGTATTACATCAAATTCTCTAAAAGTAAGAAATATATCTTCGTTTTTATTTACAGCATGAGACTAAAGCCAATTAAACTCATGGGTATTTCGTTGAATTGGGCGAAGGGGCACAAGTTTACGTATCCTATTGGAAAATACATAAATTTCTTCGAAAAATTAAATCGAATGATACTCGTTCAATCGCGAAACTGTCTAAATGGAGGAGAGACATATAATAATAAATATCCACCATTATTGTACATTAGCATTCGAAGAAACACAAGTTTTGAAAAATTATACAAAATCAAAAACGCCATTTTTCACTTTCGCGCCAAAAGATACCTATTGCATCTTGCGTATCGATCGCTGGGATTCAATAATTATTTAGGTATATTGCGAGAACACCAAATGAAGATATCCACCATTTTGTTCTGATAAGTATCTATCGATCGAACTGTTTCGTCGGTGCGCGTTCACCTTCTAAGCGAGTGTGCTAGGTTCGATTCCCGGCACAAGTTGTCTCCCCGAGGAAAATTTATGTTTCTGGTTCTTGTTGTGATTGTGCGTGTAACGTGAATGCTTCCGGCAACAACGACACAAGTCATCGAGCTTAGGTTTGGGCCGTGAGTGTTTAAGAGTTTTGTTATGATTTATCAAAGTGGGAGATTGAGCCTCCTGCACAATAGTAGACTGATACTGAAAAGTTTTAAAGAAATCTTTTTTGTTCGTATAGCCGGCGGTTGATTGGAGATAGTTAGTGACGTGATCCGCAGCCGCAAATAGCCTCACGGGGCTTCGCTACTCGATATTCAATTTCAATGATTCAGATTCTAAGCGTTCGTTAGTTTGTAATGTCTGATTTAGAAACTGCGCCTTGGGACTTGTTTGATGTTTGAAAACGTTAGCCAACTGTTAGAATATAATACAACTGTTTATCATTTTTGTTTTGATGACGCAATTGCCGCAGATTTACCTTCTGCGCCGTGGTCCATGGCTTCGATTTCAGGCGTGAGACAATTTTTTTTCCTATAGGATTTTTGTGCTTCTGTTTATGGGTGTAATTGTGTGTGTGATGTATAATTTACCATGATACAAGTCTTCTTAGTCTGGGGTTGTGAGTATGAATGCGTTTCTATTAGTTGAATTTGTGCTTCTTAGACTCACCGAATCATCATTGACAATCATTTGAATCCTTTCTATTCACGACTCACTTGCTTTCGGTTTGTAATTTTATTTTGGCGCATTTCTTTAAACTTCTGGTTTCATTTGACTGTGGTCTGAACTTTTCCGAAGTTTAACCTTATTATAGGTACGATTTACATACGCACTATATTCGTATAAACATATAAACTGACCTCTAAGGAATCTATATAAAGGAAAATGCAATTTATTAGCGATAACAAAGGTCACTTTTATAATTCAAACGCAAACAAAGCTTAAAAAACCGACTTCATCGCTCATATTTCGGTTTTGGCTCAATCGATTTCGATAAAATGTATATGGGACCACCTCTGAAGTATACTCTACCAAACAATAAAAAAATCATCAAAATCAATAAATAATTTGGCGGAGATATCGCATAACATATATACATAAAAAAACATACAGTCGAATTGAGAACCCCATTTTTTGAAGTCGATTGAAAAATATATAACGAACATTTTAGAATCAAATGTTTTCTTTAACCATTAATTTTAATCTTATGACAATAACCATTATATAAGTAATTAAAAGCTTATAACAATAACCTATTTTTAAAAGTAATTTAATTCTTATGATAATAACCATTATATAAGAAATTTTATTCTTATGACAAACAATCATTATGTAAGTAATTATTTTTTTATGACAATAACCTTTATATATTTATACTAATACTAGCTGCGCCCCGCGGTTTCACCCGCGTTGATAATGATGAAAAGTGATGATGATGATGATGATGAAAAATAGATGTTGGCCGATTCTCATAGATACCGGATAAGCACAAAAAATTTCATCAAAATCGGTCAAGCCGTTTCGGAGGAGTATGGCAACGAAAACTGTGACACGAGAATTTTATATATAAGATAATTCTATAGATAACAACCATTATGTAAGTAATCAATTTTTTATGATAATAGCCATTACATAACTAATATAATTCTTATGAAAATAGCCATTAAATAATTTAATTATTATGACAATCTTATAACAATTGGACTTATTCGGTTCATTGACATTTTGTTTTTGTCTACTATTATCAAATTACGGATCATTCATAATGTATCATCGTCATTTCTCTATGAATAAAAAACTAAATTGATTATTTAATTTTATTCATATTCATATTCATTTTTCATATAACTTTACACAATAACTAGTGGTTCCCCGCGTTAAACCGCGCAAATTAAATAAACACTAGTTATCTAATCTAATTGTATATCTAGACCATTCCTGAATCCACCTAAACACACAAAAAACATCAAAATCGGTCCAGCCGCTTAGGAGAAGTTCAGTCAAGTACACACGTGCAGAAAAATAACATACATAAAAATGACCGATTACGGTGACTGATGTGTAAATGAGCCCTAATGTTCAATAGAAAAAGCTGTTTCCACTTGAAACTACAGACTCCAAATAAGTGCAAAGCCGCGAACAAAACACTGCCACCTCTGAGACCTCTTGAGTGTAGACAAAGCCGTAGAACATAATATACATGCAAATGGCGGGTAAAAGCCCACGATATCGGTACAACATACGTATAACTTGTCCGATATAAGGGGTAGATTGTAAATCAGCGCTGTGAGCACATGAAAATGTACGCACAGCATATGCTGAATCTACCCCCATTGCACATGAATTTTTAAAATGTTTTCTTCTATGTGTTTCTTCTTTTTTTTTGTAGTTTTGTACTTATGGGCAATAAATATATTTTGATTTGATTTTGATTTGATAACACACACGGTTAGGTTTACTTACCTACCGATACCGATAAAATTTGGACAACGGTGAATCGAATTTCATCTACCATGATCAATGCCTGTTGTGTACCTCAAAGCCAAAGATAATATTATATATTTATTAATCATGTATATATATATATTCTGATGGCTTAGACGATCTTTAATGTTCGGCAAAGTTTTCAAAATGCTTGCTGCACTACCACGCTGTATAACAAGGCTTATCCTCTGCCCCAAATACAACCCAGCATTTTGATCATGTGCCGATATAATCTAGTTAGATTTTTTTTGTAACTTCGATGTACTTTTTAATTAATAATATACAATATCCAAAAGAATATTCATTAGGTAGTTTAGTAACAATTAATTTGTAAAATTAATAACCAAAATCCAATTAAAAACTATGATTAACTTTACTAGATTAGTTGCAAGTCACGCACTGTGTGAGAACAGAAAACCTGATGAAATATATTATAGTGCATTATTTACGCAATGTTTAGTTTCCAGAAAATTCCAACATGATTTTGATGGACCTCTCGAACTAAATACACCATCATACATTAGTAAGCAAGTTTAAATTTTAATGATCTACTTGAAACAACCACCATTTTACTTTCGAATTAAGCCAGTTAACAGGTTACCGCAAACTGTTACCACCGCATTAAAATTTAACCGTGTTCACTCTAAAATGTAATTACAGTCTGAGATAGTGATGTTCTTAATAAAATATTACGTCATACAACGTATAATATATACGTCAGGCGTCACGGGCATAAAGGAACAAAATTAGAAGATATACGAGTAGGTACATGAAGAAAAAATAAATCTCACAATCAACATGATATTTTTCATATATCTTTTAATTTTGAAAATTTGGCTCCGTAAGGCTTGCGCATTTTACATAAAAAACTTGTGATTATCACTTACAATAAAGTGAAATCGGTCCTACATGTGTAGCTATAACTGATTTGAACTATTTCGTGGTTCGAACAACAAAATTAAATATTACCAACATTCTTGTTTCGGCCGAGGTCCCTTGCGTGCTCGAACCTCCCGGCGTTTCACGTTCCGACGGTAAGCGCCCGGATGGACCTACGCTGATTCCTTGGCAAAAAGGGAGTTGGCTCATCTGGGATGCCACATCCGTACCTTCGCATCCTGCCATCTGCCTGCAACCCAGAGGATCGCCGGTAAGGGTGCGGAGGAAGTCGCGCTAGGCAAACACACTACAAGTATGCTGTCTTGGAATCGGCGTACGAGTTTGTGCCGTTTGCTGTGGAGGTGACAGGGCCGTGGTGTTCCGAAACAAAGAAGTTTGTCGCGGCTTTAGGACGGCGTCTGCGGGATAGAGGACGAGACCCGAGGTCAGGCGAATACCTCAGGCAACAGATTTCTCTTGCTATACAGTGTGGGAACGCGGCTACCTTGATGGGCACGTTTGGGCGAGGGTCACAAGTTGACGTTTCCTATTGGAAGTATTGTTAATTGACTGAGAAAAAAAATTTTATAAGAGTAATGGGATGGTACTCGTAGGAAATTTACTAATCGCTATAGGTTGCTTTCTGCTGTTGCCTATAGTAGGTACAATTGATTGAACAAGAAAACTTAATGACCCTCTGTTTAACCATTTCTGTTGTTTCATTTAAACAGTTAATATTTATAAATAATAATAACATTAACATTTAAATATATCATAATATTAACATTTACTTAATAAAAGAAAAAAAAATTTGCTAACATTAATTTAATGAAATATTATTAAAAAATAAGTATGTTGTGAGATGTTTTTTTTTCTTTATGTATATTGAAAGGAGAATTTATTTATTTTTTGTCTATTATTACAGTTTTGGTCAAGAAGATAAAATTAACATCACTAGTCCGACTTTTATGTATTTAATTAGTCACAAAAGGGATACCTCTAGAGCACATACGGATAATTGAAAATGGTATAATCCAGTTAACGACTTTTGAATATTAATGAGCACTTTCAATGAAGTTATTTTAATGTTATATTCCATTGTAGAAGTGCTGGAATGAGTTTTGTTAATTTCGTTGTTGGACTGTAGCTTTGAAATGTATTGAGATAATTAAAGTATAAATTCAAATATTAGATTAAACAATCTGAAAAATTTAGTTGAAATATCAATGAACTTACTTGGCTCAAAACAATTTGCAAGTTTTGCTTTCTACTCCGCGAGTCCTGGTTCATCTCCCGACAGAAGCACAATTTTCTCTGAAAGATAGATTTTGTGCTTCGTGTTATTGCGCCTAGAATTAAGGTTTTTGATGCCCGCTACATAAGTAAAAAGTCTAAAACGTGAATAATAAAACATATAAAATGAAAACAGGCAAAGCCAGAATTGTTCACGCCGCATGTAGGCGATAGTGTTTTAAAGCTTATAATATACAAAATTATACATCATAATTAAGATAGAATGATGACACTAGGGTAGTTTTTACCGGTACCAGTTGTAACTGGAATGTATAACACATTCCATACCTATCGGTTTGTTGCCTGCGCTCAGCTGAAAGCAGGTACCGGTCGCCGGCCAGCCTCCCATTTTTACCGACTTCCCCTGTATTTTTTTATATTTTTTATTTATGTGTGTTACCTCATAACTTCTCTCCACGTGAGCCGATTTCAAAAATTATTTTTTAGTTTGAAAGATGTTGCTTTCTAATTGGTCCCATTTAAATTTGATCAAGATCAGTAGTTCTAGAAATATCGTCAATAATGTCTATTTTGTGACGAATAATGCGTACTTTGACGATGTTCTCGTATACCCGACTTCAAAAGTTACCTCATAACTTCTTTCGTTGTGAGCCGATTCTGATGATTATTTTTTTATTTGAAAGCTGGTGCTTTTATGTAGTCCCATTGAAATTTGATCAAGGTCTGATCTCTAGTTTTTGAGTTATAGTCAATAATGCTTGTTTATACATTAAATCTGATCAAGGTTCCGATGATATAGCGGGGAAGTCGGTTGTTTTAAGCTTTGCTTGCGTTTAATTATTCTCATTTACGCGCCTTACTCCCCAGGAATATTACCATGACACAGTTAGACCAGTAATAGACAATTCTACTTACAATGTGTGTGTGGGTGTGTGAGTATCCGAATAATCGTAATCCACGGGACACAACTTTAGGTAAATCACAGAATTATTATGAATCCGAAAGTTTGTGCATAAGTATGTTTGTTTTCTCTTCACGCTGAAACGGCTAAACGCATTCAGGACACTATAGAAACGGATAACTAGGATTAACACATATGCTACTTTTTATCTTGATAAATGCGGGCGAAGCCTCGGGGCACGGCTAGTACAATAACATAACATAAACACTTTCGCACATACAGCCCCACACTAAGTTCGATGACTTGTGTCGTGGGTGCCGGAAACATTAACATTACGAGTATACACAATCAAAACCACAAGTATAACAATATATATTCAAGCTATGACACTAAAATATACACCTTATTTCCCCAACTATAAATTTTCACAAACGCAAGGAAGCCCAAGTTCTGCAAATTTTGCAACAGATGATTTTTATATTCCTACTTCATAAACCACCATACTTTGCGGACATAAAGCCAGAACTTAAAAAGGCTCCATAAAGCAACCTTTTGAGATAAACTGTCCTTTCCATTCGCGCCCTTTTTTGGACGTAAAAAGTCTCTTTTGTCGTTCTTTTGGGATTCTTTGTCCGAAGGGTGCAATGGATCCCTATTAAATTACGCATTCTCTAAATTTCCCGTCTGTCCTGTGTCTGTCTATTCGTACAGTATTTATAGAGCGACTAAGGGCCGGTAATTCATCCTCAAGATTAAATTCGATTTAAGTTTCACGAAATAAATTATGTTCTATTCTTTAAAAAACAACTTTTAACATATTTATTTTACATTACTTAACTAATAAATAATAATTACAATGTCAGATAAGATTTCAAGGGGAATAAAACAAATATCAAAAAAAAAATTTTGTAAACCTCTTGCCAAAGAATAAGTACCCAGAATACTGGATACGTTACCACGTCGTTTCTATTCTTTTAGGTTCGTTAAAATCTTTAAGTATCAAAAATAAAATATCTTAACGAACACTTTACCTTTAATCCCGCGTTACCAGCAAACAATTTATTCGTCGGTTTTCTCCAATAGTAGCTATTCGTAGTGACCTATTACTATGACTGATAGTAAAGCGTTATATGGTCGAGGGTTGCAAGCACACCAGGATTTGAATGAAAAGAGGAAGTAGATCTGTTCTCTCAAGTAGATCTGTTAGAACACCTTTTGTTCGCTAGCCAGACAAGCATATGTAAATGATATACAACTAACAAAAGATAGCGCCTCCAGCATGCTTTGAGCATCTAAAATACTCAAGAGTGACTATTGCCTTCTCATCAACAACTATATAGTAAAACTTTATGGTTAAAACAAGTGAAGTGCAGCAATTGTATGCTACTATAAACATGCTTACCTATATATCTAACTAGCGGACCTGTTAATTAAGTAAATTAATTAAAAAATCATTATTGTCAATGAATCTACCTGAACACACACAACAACTACATCAAAAACAGCCCAACTATATAGGAGGATTTCAGTGACACTGACATACACACGTACAGAGGAATTATACCAATATATAAAGATAAGCTGTCTTTACAATAGAGGATTTTGCACAGAACCCTTCAGCTCTCATTTGGCTGGGTTTTATAAGGTTCTAGACAATAATGGCAAATGAAGCTGGCGGGAAATTGACATTAATTGTATGCAAACGAAGTTTATTCCGTTCCCACTTCATAATTGGAATCATGCACTGAATAAATTAGCGGAGTGGTAAAAACATTTCGCGCTATTTGCGGACATTTTAAAGGGCATTCATTTCTTTTTCAATGAATATTGTATTGTTCGAGTGCGTAATTGCGTTTATTTGAAAATATTTGTCATCATATTTACGTATACATTGATTAAATACTGAACTATTTGAGGATATATTCATAAAACTGAAGAAAATATAAAAGGATTATATGGTTATATATATTTATTTATTTATTTAAAAACTTCATGCACAAATACAATGTACATAGGAGGACTTAATGCTACAGCATTTTCTGCCAGTCATCCTGCTATTTCAGGAGATATATCGGCGTGCAATAAATGAAGCTATACAATAAAGAAAAGGTTCAGAAATCTAAACTTAATTTTAAGAATATATATATATATATGTGTATATGAAAATATAATACATAAACTTAATATAAAACATGTATATTATTATGCAAAAACTTTTAGAATTCTATACATAAACATACATACAGTCACATATGATACATATATTCCAATATTATACGTATATATATATATATATATATATATAAAATATTCTATATAAATATTCTATATATATATATATATATATATATATATATATAAAATATTCTATATCTATATATATATGGTCATACATGGTTAACATCTCGCCAGTTCGCTCGAAGCGTTTCGATTCTACGTTTATCATCCGTAATGCGAATGAGTGGAACTCATTGCCCTCGTCTTTGTTCCCCGAATGGTTTAATCTGGAAGTCTTCAAGTCAAGAGTGAATAGGTACGTTCTACGCAAGCATGCTACTTCTTCGGCCGCATCATCACTTTCTATTAGGTGAGATTGTGGTCATATTTTTCATTAGGAATTAGCGTGACGTACTCGTAGTCAATGTACCGTTTTACTATAATTAAAATCGACTGTTTTTCCTTTTTTCTTCTCCTTTTTTTGAAAACAGATGGCTAGAAATTATGGTGTTTTTTAACATCATCGTCATATATTTGTATAATGTAATGGCATGGAGGTGATCATGTGTATGTATATATAACAATACGGTTTGAATAACTATTAATATACTTACCGAATGATATACCAATTACAGGTACTGTACAATTAGACTGACGCACGAAGGGTACAGACCCTATCGTATATTTTTTATAGCACATATAATCATAATACTTATACCAGCAAAACATGAAAAGTATTTCAGTCACAATGAACTCATTTTATGGCTGGCACCTCCCATAAAAATCCCAGACCATTGCAGATCAACATTTTTCGAACAAGATTTATTCGTTTGATATTGACGGCTTTCCTCGTATTCGCATCGGAATAGAGCTTACTGCGGGCCCAGATCACCACATCACTGTTTTGTAGAGACAGAGAACTAGCTTCAGAAGGTCTTTAAACACTTATAAATACGTACTAATTTAGCCTACATAATCAATTCATCTTTTTTTTCTGAATAAAAATAAAGAGCCCAACATTTCATCTGCTTCTGCTCAAGCCAGAGATCTTGGCTAACGTCGCGTCGTGGATCATCGTCCTAAAACCGGAAAGCCGTGCACCTTCAACCTTTTAATAGATGCTGTTTACCGTATTGAATGTCCTACTTTGGATGTAATACAATAACCTTTTATGTTATTTGAGTGACGAAATAATCAAGTCGCTTGAGTTTTGGTAAGCGTCACGCTTGCCCATTACAGCTCAGTACCACCCAGAGTTTTGAACTTTGGTCAAAATCCTGTTTTTTGTAGTAATTTTTATTTGAAAGCTAGTTTTGGTCCACAGAACCGTTTGCCGTACACAGAACCACAGAGCCCCTTTACGATAATTCGTAGAGCTCATTAGGAGATCCAAAAGAGAACCAGTTGGCGTGGTAGACAAGTCTCTCCCTTCTGCGCCGTGGGTCCTGGGTTCGATTCCTAGCAAGAGCACAATTTTCCTTCTACAGGGAGATTCGTTCTTCTAGTTCTGGGTGTGATTTTGTGTGTGATATGTAAATGTTTCCAGCACCCACGATACAAGTCTTTGAACTTAGTATGGGGAAGTGAGTGTGAATGCGTTTGTTAAAAAAAAGTGTGTCGAATCTCCACCACTGCCTTATACAGTGGTATGGAACCCATCGCGATCATCAATCAAATCGACTTATCGCGTCGTCCACGGACCGGCGCCCATATATCTGGACACGGAGTACACTCGCCGCCGACCCCTAATTGGTATTGAATGCGATGATCGAATAATAGATTATAATAAAAACGTGAAACTCATATTTCTGTTTTTACAGGCGTACCAATCGGTTCAGCTTTAAAAAAAGACTTGTGGCACTCGGAAACTGCCGCGGTAAAGCGATTGCATAGCATTTTTATCAACTTATGCAATTATAATTATTTATTTATTTTATTAATGCAGTATTTTTTTCCCTGCCACCTAGAGGCGAGTTGCTGAACTAAAGAGACAAGCGTGATATTTCAAAAAAGTCATTAAAAGTTCTGCTATTCATCGATAGATGGCAAAACTAAAAAGTATCACCGCTGTGCCGGTCGGAGTGGGGGTCGGGATTCGGTCTCCACGCTCAAGGCCCGCGATAGAAGCTATGCAATAGCTTAAAAAGATATATGAGTGATCATCGTACCTACTGCATTGTCACAAGTGCGTAACTACCCTCTCCGGATTTCTGCCTGAGGGTGTAGTGTATCTTGAAATTTGTAGGCTGCCTTATTCTTTTCCGCAGCTGGGATGGATGTATGCCGATCGGCTTAGTAAAAGATTTGTACGTATCGTTATAATTTTGTATATTAAGATTATTGTTTAATATTACAGAAAGGTGTATATAGAGAGGGCCGCGTGCGCTTCGTCAGGTTTTGAATACAGTGCGTCTAGGCGAGCTGCCGGCAAGTCTATTTATAAGGTTGGAGGAGCCGGATCTACTAAGTCCAGATACTCCTATCTGGTGGAGTCCAAATAAGGGTTTCTAGACTCCTAAGAAGTGTTCTTTGCTGACATCACGTGAAGCCAATATAATGCTATATTGGTTTCCCGTGTCGTGATTCTTTAAAGAAAATACAGTCATGGACGTCTTTCAACTGCAGCTGATCAAGCTAGCAGTTAAAGTCTTACTCTATATTGTACCCACGTTAGAGTTCTTTAATAAGTAAGTAAAGATGTAAAAAAACTGGCAGTGCCACTTCTTTTCCGATTAATTAAATTAATTAATCAACATAAATACTGGCCTACGTTTACCTTTTTAAATTGCGCAAAAGAAAAAAGAAATGTTTCATTCCCACAGAAGAAATATTTCTTTTTCCACCATTTCTGTTTTTCCTATTTTTCTGTACTTCTATTCTGTACGTTAAAATATTCTGCGAAATAACGCACAAAAAATGTGTATTTATGACATTTTCTGATCAATGTTTATTGTAACTATTAAACTCTCGGGATTTGAATACATAGTTTATGTAACATCACAGTGCAATGTCAATATTATAATTTTCATCTAGATAATTCTTATTATTAGGGACATGCACATTCTGTGGAAACTTATTATCGTCTCACATTTTATTTTTCAAAGAAACTTTCAACATACACCGACAAAAAAAATTTACTCCTAAACTTCTCAGAAACATATTTTCTAGTCAAAATTACATTTATTAAGTTGTCTTTACAAGACAAGCTAGTTATTTTCAAATAATGTTGTTATTGTCATTAAATAATTATAGTTGTCACATATAGCACTAAAATGTTAGTAACAGCAACGAGACATTTTTCTCAATGTATTTTCCATACGACTGTACTCTAGCATGGCAATCTTCGATTCGACGTCTATATCTTATCTATTTGGCCTGCCTGGAACCCCTAATGCGGGTGTTTTCGGAGGTTACGTAAAGCAGTCACGTAGGGACGCAAATGAACAAATAGGCACTTTGCTAATTACAAGCAGAAATGAGCCGAAGAAAACTATGCTTACGGAAGTCACGAGTATTACGGCGATAGAAAAAACAATGAAAATAACGGGAGAGTTTGTGCCATAGCGGTAGTTCGTATGACTTTAAATCCTTCGCACCTCTTTCTGCTCCACACCAATGAGCATCGCAATTTCCCTTCCTAAGGGGCATTTCATCAATTTTTTTTTGTACATATATACCGTCCGGGGTTAGTAGTGCACAATACTGCAGGGGGTGGTTTGGAATCGATAAAGGAGCAAATTAAAAAAAAAAAAAATTTTTTTTTTTTATTCGACTGGCCTGCTGCCAGTTCAGTAATAATTGTCAAGTAAAGTATGGCCCTCCGTAGACAGCCACTACAACAATAGCTTCCAGAATAGGTGAGTGCTACGAGTGCTACGGGGTCATTGAACTAACATGTGACGAGAGGTCACACTGAAAGGCGGTTCAGGAATTACGAGAACCAATGTTTCACGTGAAGCAAACCACACCTATCTAATTCTAAATACTTGTCTTCAGTAAGTAATTAGGTATAACTATAATCTATCCGTTATTATTTAGTTATTAATTAACGTGGTATATGGGAACTATCAGCCGCACGAAATGTACGCCCTCTTGACTTACAAGTCTAAATCTCTCGTTACTTTTTTTCACAAAGAGCACTACATTTCAAGTTGAAAAAACTAGTTCAATCTGGAAACAGGGTCAAACAAAGAATGCAAAGTAACGAAAGCAGCCGCTGAAAGTTTTTCAATTCTGCGTTGTATATGTGTGCCAATGTTTTAATGGTGTTTCCACCTGTACTCTATTTGTCATCAATTTGTTCAATAAAGTATTAGCACACAAAAATTTTACACAGATCACTTATTTATGATGAACTGCCTTTTTTTTTTTATATTTGTGACAGGCTAGTGTTTGACCACTATCTCACCTGATGGTAAGTGACGATGTGATCGAAGCTGGTAAACACACTAGACCTGGAATACGCAGGCTCTCAAGGATAACTGCCGGAACACCGTATTTGGCTTGGCGGCAGACTTTCAACTTGATGGTGGTAAGCTACTTTGGTAGCAAGCCAGGCGAGCAACTCACAAAATGCTCTACCACCTCTCAAATGTCACCTGATTAGCACCACCCGGGGACCACGTGTAGGGAGTCAGACTTAAGGGGTATCCTCCTACGGACGTGGGTGACTCAGCCCCCAGTTCATCAGTTGGCTTAGTCGGGTATCCTTTCGCCTACTAAGCAGTATCGTTTCGATTCCCGGCGGGAACATAAGTTTTCTCTCCAAGGAAAGATGTTACTTGTTCCTTTTTAATGCTGAATAAGAAGCATTTGACCACTATCTTGCTTGATGGAAAGTGACGATGGGGGCGAGGATGGGACATGGTTGCCTAGAAGGTACCAATTCACTCTAGACTTGAAGACACCCAGACTGTTTTGTTCTGGTTGTGATTGGTGTGATGTGAATGTTTCCGGCACCCACGACACAAGTCATTGAATTTAGTGGAGGGCTGTGAATGTGAGAGCGTTTATTTTATGTTTTATTCTATCATAAATTCATATACAGTAAATTCTGAGTACAAGGGCTGCCATACGGGTGTTACGACCGCAGTCGTTAAATACCGTCTCGAAAAGACTCAAATAATATTCTTTTAGGGCGCGCGGGCTGATATCTCGTTTCTAACAAAAAGTTAAATCTTTCGACATTCGGTGCAGGAGTACATTTTAAAACATACAAAGTGCGCCATATTGGTGTCGATATTTTGTCAGATATTCAAAAGTGTACACATATCACAAGCAAATCTCATACAATTATTTTAAGAATGATAATCCCAAATTATAACAGTAACTGTAATTATGCTATTTCAGTTCCACGATAAACCATGAACAAACATAGCTTAGTCATGAAAATTAACTACATTTTCTGGATGGTGTCAATTTTTTCTGATTTTTGAAGTGATCTTATGGGAGGGCTTTGAAGTTTTGATCCGCAACCTTTTTGTGTGACGAAAAGTAATAAGGGTAACTGTAACACAGGGTAACACTGTGAAGAATAATTACAATGTTTTTTCCATGTATTACAAAAGTTTCACTTCTATCATATAAAAAGAGAAAAAAAAATGCGCCGCCGAGTTTCTTGCCAGGTTCTTCTCGAGATGGCTATAATTTTGCGAATCTGGCAGTAGAGTCATTAACTTTAATGAATGCCTCTTTGGGGCCCATGTGAAATCAGGATTTTGAAATTTAATTTGATTTTATCGTGTGTCTTTACGATACACCCTGTTTTTCCGTTACTTGTAAGCTTGCTGATGGCGATGGCGTAAGTAATAGTTCAATTTTCTCTATTCAACTAATGTTTTACATGTAAGATGACTTAATAAAATATCTTGAATAACGTCTTTGAAATGCGTTTTCGAAGCAAACTTGTGAGGGTCGTGAGGCACATTAAGTCCCCGTCCAATTTCCACGGCATTTCCTAGGATCCCCGCGGACGGCCGCAGTTTAACATATCTTGTTACTAGACTAGTTTACTAGATGTTTTCCCTAAAGTAATCTGTATTCGCTGATATTGAAACTGAATATTGAACGCCATTTTTGCGATTGGATCGATAAATTACTTTGACCTACCATTCGATATTCTTCCGATCCCAAGTTTCGTAAACTTGCGAGGATATGTTTATTTTATAAACTACAATAACGACCCAGTTAGTACAGTGAGAAGGCCATGTGCCGTAGGTCTTGGGTTCGATTCAAGGCAGTTTATCTTACCAAGGAATTTGTGCTTCTGGTTCTGGACGTGATTGTGTGTGTGATGTAAATGTTTACGGCACTAACGATACAAGTCTTTATACTGAGTGTGGGGCTGCGAGTGTGACTGTGTTTATTTTTTATGTGAACTAAAATTAGAACAAAAATAAACAAATAAAACATAGAATGGGGTTGACGTCAAAAAAACAAAATCAATAATAATTTTTCACATAGGCCCCAAAGTGGTACGGCACTCACTGTCAGAATCGCAAAATTACAGCCATCTTGAGAAGAACCTGGCAAGAAATACGGCAGCGCAACTTTGTGTCAAGCGCTTGTGCAGTTTACCTCCATGCATCCTTGTCATTAATGTAGTCATTCGTTTTATAATAAGCTTTCTTAATGAATACCCATTTTATTACTGATTTAAACTTCTTCTATCATTTGGCAATAGTTTTTAATCTCCTATAGGCAAGCTGATCTTACATGATGGTACAAACGGTTTGATATATGTGCCGACCCGCATTAAGGTGCGTATTCGCTACAAAGTAACATATAAGACAGGAGAAGATCTGCTTCATCTGCAAAAACCGCATGAAAAGGGTCTGAAATCTAGACATAGGTTGATTTAGCTGGGGAATAGCTTGTGATCATTTTGACGGGTTTTCTTAAAACATAAGCCCAGTTGAAGCCAATTTTGAGACCATTCTGCTTTTGATAAATTGGTCTCTTTAGGGAAAAAAGAAAATTAAAAATTGTGTTACGCGAAAAATTTAAAAGCATAACAAAATTCAAGGACATGCGCTTTTACTCATTTGGCCAGTGAGCGTAGCAGATTCGTCTGTGAAGTGGAGGCCTCATGGCCTCCACTTCCTTTCAATATGAATTTAGTAGGCTGATGATGAGATATTAAATTAAAATTATGATAATGAGATGACTAACATACGTAAGTAGGTTCTTTAATATTTTCATAGAGATAGAAAACAAATAACCTTACCATAGCTGCAAAATCCTTGAGTATATCATATAGTTTTAATTTAATTCTTTTCCAAATTCCTG
The DNA here is from genome assembly GCA_948107665.1 of Lomographa bimaculata. Taxonomy (NCBI): domain Eukaryota; kingdom Metazoa; phylum Arthropoda; class Insecta; order Lepidoptera; family Geometridae; genus Lomographa; species Lomographa bimaculata. The sequence goes on from OX403598.1 coordinate 8,671,814, forward strand.
TCAGTAAAAAACAGGCTGCGTAAAAAGTGAACGTACTTTTATTATTTTAAAATTTTTCGAAGGCCTATTATGCGGTCATATATGAACTTTACAACAGCTTTACTATAAGAGATCTCAATTGATATAGTAAATCCTAACAGGTAATTCTAAATGAAAAATGGTAAAATAAACTCAAAGGAAACCATTGATTCATCACTTTACATAGTTTAGTGGTGGCCATATTGAATTTAGATAAATATCATGTCTTCAGTGAACCTCTGTATATATGCATAACATAACTTGCTGTTGGCATAGAATGATGCAAATGCGGAGGTCATCGGAAAGTCCTGAAGTGAAATAAAACGCCAATTTTAGACCGAACGGGATGACAGAAAAATATATTTTAAACTTAGTTTCAGAAAAATATATTTTAAACTAAATTACCAGTTTATTTTGCTACACCCTTGCAGGGTACGTGTAATGTGACTGTATATGTTTGCAATAAAGAAATATGAATATATAAACTTAAGTTAATAATTCTCTATGTGCCTCACAGTTACTTAACGTTTAAAATGAGACTTTTTCCGAGAAGGACCATGGAATGGTGGGTTTTGAGCTTCTACTAAATTAATATCCCAACCCTCGGGATAAGGATCAGCAGCCATAGCAACCAAATTAAGCGATGACCACTTGAAGGGTAATTTAATCCTATAAGTATAGTTTACTAGCTGACCCATCCCGGATTCGTCCTAGCGATATCAAACATAATTTTTACCTGTCGTCTTCCCATAATAAACCTATCTACCCGAAAATGTTTAGCTTCAGTTAGGTCAAACACTTTTCGAGATTTCGTGATGAGTAAGTGAAATCAGATCATTCAATTATTCCACTGAACGAATACTTTATACATAGATAGGATTTGCCCGCTTTAGTCAAGCTTAAAAGTAGCCTATAGTCAAAAACTAGTAATACTTAAAAAAAAAATTATGAAGCCAGTTTTAAATACAAAAGGACTAAAAAGTTATATAACCAGAGAACTTGTCAAGACGAATCAAACAAGCCCAAACTCGATGGGTTTATCTTGTTTAGTTTAGAAGTTTCTATGGCCATCTTCCTTCTTCTTCGTCAGACCAGCTCCATGGTACCATATCATTGTATTGTCACCGAAGATGGCCAATTTTTGGCTTCCTTCAATTATGACCTGACCACGAAATTTCCCGGTTTTTTTTTACTAAATTTTTTATTAATTATGATGATTGATATGGATTTTCGCAAAATTTCGCCTTATTCAACTGAAATTAAGTACATTTTAGTACATCACCGCCGCATGTCCTTGAACAACGTCAATATTTGCCGTCGACTAACTGATCCTGGTAAATGGGTTAGGCTAATCCTATTACAAACTATAGAAGTGACGAAACAATACCAAGTTAGCACAAAAGCCGTGATTGCAAGCTCATTTACATGTTCCATTGACCGACAATTTAATTTTCTGTCCCTCGGGTCGGTTAATTTGCCTTCATTTGTAGTCCGACACATTTTCATAAAATACATTTTCGTCCGTTTTAATATACAATAATTGTCACCTAATGAAGCAGTGGTATACGGGATTCAAGTTTTGTGGAATATTTTTCTGTGTATTTTAGTTTAATGTTGTTATTATTGCTTGCTAAATATTAATATTTCATTGTCTAAGTCTGATACCTTTTTTTAATATTTATATAAAGCGTATCCATTATGTGTATACATTTTTAAACTCTTTAAACAGTCATAAGTAGGTATCAACAATTTACAACTAAAACAAATTACAACTTTTTTACTTTACTTGACTGTGATAAGAATGTATGCGAAAATACCCATTTTCTCATAAAAACTCATACATTCGCGTACCTATATCGTAAATTTAATTTATTCTTTAATTCATAAATATTGATATGGTTTGGATCAAACCATCTTGTACTCGTATGTAATGAAACGTTTTTTTTTTATTAAGGTCAACAAAAGTTGCCGGAAATTATTTATATTATAAAAATATTAACAAATGATTATATAGATATTTTGAAAAACTGCGATTAGTCACCACATAATATATAAATAACACAATAGAGCATTGTAAATTTCTCATTTAAATATGGTTTAGCTATGCGCTTATGTACTCTTGCACCCTCTCATACATAAACATGTACACACACAAACACAAATATTACACACAACAAAAGATCCAGTAGATATTCAACACAGTGGACATTCGTATTTTATATATCGTTAATCAAATTCCACGATACCTATATCCAAAGAATACGTCCATTATTATTAGTCAATCTCCGGACCTCATTTTTGCTCCAATACTTTCGGATATTCTCTCATAATGATAACGGAAAGAAACTATAGGTATAATTTGTATCATATATTCGCGTATTAATCTAAAAGGTTCTGACTTTCCCTATTTCTCACAATACTCATAAATATACACTGATTTTTTTACTAAGGTCACGCTTTGTACGGTACGGTAGCGAGGTTGCAGTGGGAATGTAAAAATGTTGATTATTTATAATAACGATCACAGTTTATTCTTCATCTAAATGTTCGAAAACTATAAATATAACACACATTCTTTCACACTCACATCCCCACTAAGTACTAACCGCTAAGCCCCACACTAAGTTGATGACTTGTGTCGTGGGTGCCGGAAACATTCAAATAAGACACACAACCGCAAGCAGAACCAGAAACTCAATCCCTTGGGGAAAAAACTTGAGTTCACGCCGGGAATCGAACCCGAGATGCTTAAAAGGCGAACTAGCACCCAAATAAGGCCGTTGCCTTATTTGGGTGCTAGTTCGCCTTTTATGCAATTTTATGCTTTTAGGCAATTCAAACAAAAAAACTATGTTCTTATGTGAGATGCTAATATTAAATGCAGCCGTGTGCCACGGCAGCCAAAAGTGCCAACAAAGTAGTATTATAATAATAAGGTAATGAACCGCGACACGCGTCACGGTGTATTCGGGTTCAATCCCGAATATGCCTTAAGACAAAGATAGATTCTATTTAAAGCAACTCTAAAAAGAAGGGAATAAAGATTTTATGTACAATGCTTTTTTTTACCTCTGAACTTAAAATATAGGTACGTACCGCGAATATAGGTAAACAATGCCAGAATGCATAGAACTTTCTTTGTATGGCATTTGACAGATAAATGTTTACTTCAGTGCCGAAGTATCACAACTTAAAAAAAATACTTAAAAATGTATATAAAACATCAGTTCTACTCTATTCATTAAGACCAGCGACCTTGAGCGACCGGGTTTCCTGCTCTGTGACTCTATTACTACGCTTATATTATGTACCATTATGTTACCATTTTGTACAGATTCTCGGAAGCGAGTGTAATGGTCAAGATAATGTTTTATTTCCCGACGTACACGGACATTAATATTTGTCAAAACGTCGACGGACCGGAAAAGCGTTGTACGACAAATGGCGCACATATCTGTTGTTTTTGCGGACATTGCACAATGGGGATGATTTCGTGTCAGGTCTAACTGTTCTCGTTTCTAGACATGTTGAACATAGTTGGTATTTGTAACAGAAGTATTGTAATAGAAGTATCAAAGTATTACTTATGGTTACCTACATAATATTATATCCGTCTATATAACTAGTTGATCGCCAGAAAAAGAATAGGTTTGTTCGCTGCTTGCCTCCTTTCAACTTTTTTGGTTCCCAACTTACGTGTAAGGGTTTCCTTAATATTTTAATTTACATAATTCTAATTGCCATTTCTAGTTTTGGGCCATAGCTTAACCTATTCTCTGATAAATGTAAGTTATTAGCGTATACGGTTTAAGCGCTAACTTCCGGACGGACGGACATAGTGCTGAACCACCAAGTCAACTTAGAGATCTCACTTCTCTCGATCAATCAGGTATACGTGATTTATACCGACGTTTCTAATATCACCAACGAATCATATATTATATATAAAAAAAATGGCACTATACAGTGAAAAACCTATATCGTGTAATTTTTATTATAAATCTTAACAGATCCACCAATAAATTACACAACAGCTGGTTATTGATGCGCGATTGGGTACGGTTATAAAGTACGTAGTGCTACTATTTATATTTCAGAGTTTTAGAGTCACTTGATCATCGCCGGTTTTGCGTCGACTAGGCACCGCAAGATAATTTAACTATTCTTTCTTAATATTTGAAAATTACTGTTAAACAATAGCCAAATGAGGAAAGGGAACACTAGACAAATTTGAAGAGTATATTATGGCCCTTATGTATTTATAAAAAAAACTAATGAGCTATTTACTCACCTTACATTAAAAAGAGATGAATATATAAATCAGAGCCTCGTCTCATGAGATATCAGTTAAGCGATAAATCATAAATAATAGTTTTGAGTGAGAACTGTTTCAATTTTAAAGATATTTCATACATCTAAAAATTTTTTTATCATTTATAGTCAGGGAATTAACAGTGTTAATGTTCCAAAAGACCTTACTTTGAAAATTCATTTTATAGAGAACACTTTAACAAAGCGTTTCTCTGGTTTCCATTTGTTTAGATTACATCCTAAAGTATATTTTTACCAAATATAAATACATTTTTTTAATTTTTACGAATACTTCCAGTTCTTAGCGGCTGAAAAAAAATACATGTTAACGGACTTTGTTTAAGTTTTAAATTGAGACCACGTTGCTCACAGTGTCGAGGAAGCGAGCCATATTAATGTATGTGAATAAAGCAGAAATATTCCTTACAAGAATCATTAATTATTAATGTGTTTCGTATTTTCCTTACATTTGCCATTATGCTCGTAAAATCACCATCTCGTAGAGGCTCTACGTCGTAGCTCGTTCGTGTATGTTGTAAGTTACGCACGGATAGAGCTACGTCTACTACGTGCTATGTATAAAGCCTTGGCTGCCTATATTTTATGTATGTTCGGTCTTTTTATATATATAACTACATATGATTTACATAACACCACGTTGTTTGCGCATCATGTTATGAATTTTAACTTTTAACGCACTTACTTATATATAAACTTAACGTATTAAAACCGATCCTTAATAACCCTTTCAATTTAAAACCCAACATCCCAATATTGCTTAGTGAAAAGGAAATGTTTGTGTTTATTGTATAGTAAGAGTATATTTAACGAAAAAAAAGCGATGGGAAGACGACCGGCTGTTTGAAGCAAGGCTTCAAAGCCTAAAGCATCGTCGCAAGGTGGCGAGTTTATCGGTATTTTATCGGTTACATTTCGGAGAGTGTCGCAAAATTGCACGATCTAATTTCACCATCATCATGCTATTATCGGACAACCAGACGAACTGCATTGCGACATCGTTATGTAGTTGATATTCTACGAATACGCACGAAGCGATTTGCTTCCATATTTATTATGCGCGCCGCTAAGGAATGGAATTCCTTGCCTGAGTCTGTGTTTCTCGATAAGTATAATGAGTCTTTAAGTTACGAGTGATCCAGGTATCTTCAAGGCAAACATGCTCCATCGCATCACCACTTACCATCAGGTGAGATAGAGGTCAAATGTATGCTTATAATTAATAAAAAAAAAAACGTGAAACTATATGAGCTAAGGAATCAAACGAAATATAATATAATAAATATAAATAAAATTAAAGAAATTAAGTGAATATCAGATGAGTAAATAAAAGTTAAGGTCTGAACATCAAACAAGTCTACAAACAATAATGAATTATAATGTCAAGAACACAAACATATTCAAGTGATCAAATAAATTGCTCCGAATATCATCTAGTAATAAACATATAACAATAACGATGAAACATTAGGAGAACTTTTTTACATTAAGACGACACGATACGTGATTGCACTTCTCTCAGATGAAAACATAATTTATAAGATTTTATTGTTATAATATCCAAAATATTGCAACCGAACTTAGTAAAAGTTCAAAGCTCTGGGTGACATGAACTTCTTCTTCTTAGTCGTGTCGATGATCCAAAATGTCGTCAATCTGTTTTATATCTTTTATTCAGATGTCCTAAGCTGCTCTCATTTTTCTTACTCTACAACCGCGACTCCAAAAGGGGAAGCCTCGTTTAAACCATTTGTCGTCATACGTTAGGGCATTGAGGGCTGAACTTGTAATGGGTAAACGTGACGCTTAGCATCAGGAGAGAGACATGCTCGTTTCGTCTCTCAATTATATCTTAAAACAATTAACCAACAAACCGGATACTTAAGAAAATAATTCTATATTAGAAATAGACCAAAAACCAGCTAGCAATCGGATCGTCTTGTTCTAAAGGTGCTCTTGAAATATAAACATACAAAACGGTAACGATCTAACATTACACTAACTGAAGTTATAATTAATCTGGAGGCATTAGACCTTTCGCGAGCAGACCGGAGCCCGCATAATGCGACAAGTTGTCGGGTTTTGTCGCTTATTGTCGTGCTCTATTAGCACTGTTATGGGAAGCCGAGGGCTATTGAGTTAATGGGAAGCGACATGGTCGCTAATTGCTGTTTGGAGATCTACATTCTATAATTTAATGTACCTACTTACATTCACGTTACAATTTCGAACAAATATTTCTAACCTATATATAGCCTATCGGTATTCTACCGCTTACATTTTGGAGAGTGTGCGCAGGAATTGTACGACTTAATTCCACCATGCCCATTGTCACGCATAAAAAATCTCTCTACATGCCTATCGCCTAATTTACCAAATAAGCAGTGGTGAGTGATAGATTGGAATAACACTTATAGTAATTGTTAATTGATAATGACCCTGGAATAACAAAGCTACTTTTCAACCTCATTTATTTAAGCACAGCCGCAGGGTTAAGCTAGTAGTTTTATATTTATTCTGATTATGAGATAAACTTGTGTAAGAGCCAGCACCGAGTAAACTTCCCCATCTTGTTTTATTTACACTGTGGCCGGAAAGTTGTATAAGATATCTTGTCGTTTAACGATGCTGTCGTCTAAGAAATGTAAATTTACCGTTAAGTCTAACTACTATGAATATCGATAAAAAGCAACATTATTTTGGATTTTAGTTTATATTAGAAATTTTAACTAGTATATTGTTATTTTTATTAATCTTTGAAAACAGGACACCACTTATAGCTTTTTAGTATGTATACACAGTGTACATAGCGATCAGATCTTAATCAAATTTAAATGGGACTACAGGGAAAGCACCAGCTTTCAAATAAAAAAATATCATCAAAATCAGGTAACAACGAAAGAAGTAATGAGGTTACAGACATAAAAATACATAAATACAGTCATCAAAAAAATTGAGAAGCTCCTCCTTTTTTTTTTGAATTCGGTTAAAAAACAACCTGTATGTAATGTACCAGATAATTAATAATTTCATTTTATATTTATTTTATCAACCGGGTACATTATGATTTCATTCCGTGTTGCCAGTTAAGCACATGATAAAAGCGTTTGGTTTGTTTATTTACCTATAAAAATGAGCCAAGTACTGTACCTACTTGGCTCATTTTTATAGGCTTTGGACCATTTAGTGTAGTTTAACTATAAAAGTGTGCCTCTAATGTCAAAATGTCGTATTTATTGGTTGAATCTCACTGCAGCCTAACATCTAGATAATAATACTTGAAAATCTTGGCCAGAGCCAAGCGGCAATAGGAAATAAAGCAATAAGGACGGACCGCACCACTAATTAGAATCACTTCTAACTGCAGAAGAAGCAAAACGGTCAAAAGTGAGCAGGGACGGAGTTAATTAGCTTTTTTCTCGTATGTTGGTAGTTCTTAATTAGAAAGCAATACGGATTGTGGCTTGTGGTGGACGTTTTGAGAGAAAACGGAGGGGATGTTTATTGAACTGGTAGCGAAGTTGGATGCACGTTCTCCTTGTAAGCAAGGGGTATCGGGTTCGATTCCTGCAAAACACAAGTTTTCTCTCTTCAATAATTGTGTTTCTGGTTCTAGGTGTGATTATATTGTGTGATGTGAATTCTTCCTGCACTCACGACTCGAGCCACTGTAATTAATGTAAGCACGAAATCGTTTATGTCTATGTTTCTAGATTTTATAATAAATAAGCTTAATAATGGATGTTGAATTTAAACAATAGAAATCGTTTTTTTTTGTCACAATGTAATCCACGGAATACCACACTGTACCACAGATTAATTTATAGTTTCTTCGTAAAGTAAAAAACTTAAAGTTCTCACTGTTTTTATTACAGCTTACAAATAAATATATACCTACGTATGAATAGGTATACGTCATATTTTGTCTTGTCGGCATGCATCAAAATGTGAGATAGACCTACGCTTGCTGCAAAATCTTTGTGATACTGTGTTCTGTAAACATTTACATTACACACACGCAGAATCAGAAACATTAATTTTCTTTGGGGGAGAAAACTTGTTTTTCCACCGGGAATCGAACCCGATACACCTGCTTAGAAGGCGAACGCTTGCCCAACTAATCCAACAGCAGTTCTTATTCAATAATATTTTTTTTTTGTTAGATAGCCAAGCATTTTCCAACTACTATCTCACTTGATGGAAAGTAACGAGTAAGATGTTATACGCTTGCCTAGAAGATACATATTCACTTTAGACTTGAAGCCTACCTTTGTTCCCTGAACGGTATAATCTATACCGTTCAGAAAACAAAGACACGGCTTAATACACTTTCCAAACAAACATTTACAAATCACCAAAGGAACCCTAAAGCTTGCTCACTCAACTAACTTCGGGTCTGGATCATTACCATTCCGATACATTTACATACACTTGCTTTGCCTTTGCCCAAAGGAGCTGTGCAGTAAAATGCAGGAGCTTGCTGTATAATTGAGATGGTAAACGAATACAGTTTGGTGTACCAACGTGCTGCTTCTGTTTACCGATAGAGGCGCCTAGTAAGACTTATTCATAAGCAGCGCAGGTATTCTTCTCAGCATCTCCCTCGATTGGCTTTTTGCTATTTTAATATTGTGTTCTACATTTATGATTTTATGGATCAATAACTGTATTCCAAAAGACATTTAAGCGATAATCATATTTCATACATATTATTTCGGATCAGTCTTTGGCCGTCGCCAAATCATAGATTTTAAAACTTTTGTACATAGTGGTGGAGCACACGCAATTTTTAAAGGCTGATATTGTTTCAAACTTGGCTTCCAAATAGGCATTATTGACGATATTTCAAGAACTACTGATCAGATCTTGACCGAATTTAAATGGGACCAATTAGAAAGCAACATCTTACAAACTAAAAAAAATAATTTTGAAATCGCCTCACGTGGAGAGAAGTTATGAGGTAACAGACAAAAAAAAGAAAAAAAAATACATTCACTAAAGTTTGGTATGAATTGACATGCCTAAATTAAAAAAATATCTAAATTAATTCCCGAGACCAAACTAGTAGCTGGTTTTTCCCCCGTTTCTGTAAAACCTAACTATTGTTCAAATGCGGCTATAGTTTGGTTAAATCACGCCAAAAAGCTTATAAAAATGTGCGAAAAGGAGTGTTTTTATAAAGTACAATAAATCAACAAAACTGTTGCTGCACGCTTCTATGCTATTTAGTGTGATATAATTATTATTATAGAGAAATGGCAGACAATAATACTAATATCTATAAATATCGCTGGTTAAGAAACTTTTACAAAATTATCTTGCTATTGGTGCTGACATAAAAACAGTATAACATTTTACGTCAGTAGGAGAAATTAAAAACGAATGCCCGCGGTAGTTTTACAAGTAAATACATTTACGTATCCGGCTCTGCCTCACGAGACTCTGGTGCAATAAAATGCAGAATACCCCCTTCTGTATAATTAAGATGGTATAGTTGTTAAAGCTGTAGTCGTTGTGTATTTTCCATCTTCTTTTATTTATGAACATGTGAGAGAGAGCGAAGAATATTTACGTGCATTTCATTTGAGGAGCTCCTTCGCATTTTACAACGGGATTTATACGACGTACTCGTTTGAAATTCATTGTTTTTTGTACCTTGTTATAATTTTATTTACAAGAATAACGGTGAAATATTACATAATTAAAATATTGGCATGTTAAAAAATTATAGCAATAGAAAAATTCTTAAATAAGCGGTAAAGTCAAAGACTGCATATAAATATTATTTTATATACTGTATAGGCAAAAATTTTACCACTCTCTTACCTGATGGTAAGTGATGATGCGATCGGCGACGGAGCATGTTTGCCTAGAAGATATCTGTTCACTCTTCACTTTTAGCCTCCCAGTTAATACGTATCAGGAGAGGTGGTAGAGCATTTTGTGAGTTGCTCGCCCGGCTTGCTACCAAAGTAGCTTACCACCATCAAGTTGAAAGTCTGCCGCCAAGCCAAAAACGGTGTTCCGGCAGTTATCCTTGAGAGCCTGCGTATTCCAGGTCTAGTGTGTTTACCAGCATCGATCACATCGTCACTTACCATCAGGTGAGATAGTGGTCAAACACTAGCCTGTCACAAATAAAAAAAAAAAAAAAAAAAAACTCAGACTTGGCTTTGGATTTGCACGACTACTCTATTTAAGTTGCTGGCATTCAGAGGACTGGTCATTTATTACAGAGGCCGACAGGCTTGTCTTTCTGCAGAGAGTCACACAGCCTCTTTTTTCTCTTCTCCCATCCCTTAATTCATGTAGTTGACCTGTACTTAACCTTAACCAATAAGGCCTCAAAGGGCATTCGTAATAAATAGTTCTCAAATAAAATAAAAATTAAACGCAAGCAAAGCTTAAAAAAACTGACTTCACCGCTTTTCGGAACCTTGATCCGATTTAATGTATTAAACACGCATTATTGGCTATAACTAAAAATCTAGAGATCAAATTTTGATCAAATTTCAATGAGACCAATTAGAAAGCAACATCTTTCAAACTAAAAATAAATTTTCGAAATCGGCTCACGTGGAAAGAAGTTATGAGGTAGCACACATAAAAAAAAAAAAAAAACAAAAATACAGTCGACTTGAATACCTCCTCCTTTTTTGTGATGTCGGTAAAAATGCTAAAAACAACGATTTCTTTTTAATAAAAACAATGAAAGGTTTTTTTACCTATAGATAATTCATACTTCTATGATGAATATGTTTTTGTGTCCAATTTGAGAGCTACCACACTTGTATCAAAAGTTGAAATTATAACAAAATCTTCACTTTTTACATTTGCGACAAATCTCTTAAATGTTATTTAATGGTAGGTACTCGTAGGTAATTGTCAGCAACAAATATTACGAATTACATCACATATCATTATCCTGGGATATGTATCACGTTAACGCTTTGATAACATTATCTAATTACGAAGGCAATTGGGATAACCGATACCCAAATCAGTGAAGCGAGTGCTGTTCACGCGATATTGGGATTTAACACTCAAATATAAGTAGTTATTTGTCCACGATTGCTGCAAAATGTTAAATTAATATTAATAAATTATAATAGTACTATTACGTAGTACCTACTGGAGTGTAAAATTTTGAAAGGTGAAATTATCGCTTAAGGCGGGGATTGAACCCGCGGTCATATGGCCATATCGCTCTAGCCGCTGAGCTACTCAAGCTATTCTTTTTTTTTTTTTTTTTTATTTGTGACAGGCTAGTGTTTGACCACTATCTCACCTGATGGTAAGTGACGATGTGATCGAAGCTGGTAAACACACTAGACCTGGAATACGCAGGCTCTCAAGGATAACTGCCGGAACACCGTATTTGGCTTGGCGGCAGACTTTCAACTTGATGGTGGTAAGCTACTTTGGTAGCAAGCCAGGCGAGCAACTCACAAAATGCTCTACCACCTCTCAAATGTCACCTGATTAGCACCACCCGGGGACCACGTGTAGGGAGTCAGACTTAAGGGGTATCCTCCTACGGACGTGGGTGACTCAGTCCCTAAAATCTCACACTCAAGCCCCGCCTGAAGTGACGAAATTATCTTTTTACGGGGACGTGTGACGTCATCTACCAAAATAGTCAATCAATCAAAGTCGTTTATTTATATGGGCCCCAAAGAGGCAGTCATGAAAGTTAAGTAATGACTCTACTGCCAGATTCTGATTAGTTTTTAGAAACTACTGCGGCCAACAGGTCTAACATTATTAATAAGCAACAAGTTGTGTTGATTTCGTCCACCCAAATAAATTGATTTTTATTCACATAGCATTAGCCATGACACCCTATGGCCGCGGGTTCAATCCCCGCCTCAAGCGATAATTTTTCCTCTCTAAATTGATGACTATAGTTCTGCCTAGCATGGCTAAGGCTGTATGCACGAAAATCAATTAGATACCTACTGGAGTAGAAGAACGTTCACTCCGATCCGTGCAATCCAAGCCCAGCACACCTACCGGTACGATCAGGGGTCAGATTGGGATTCCAATTACGGGATGCCGCGTACGCTGCCTACACAAGCTATCATTATACCTATGCGCAAATGATGTCTCATTCGCACCAACCTCAAATTTACCAACCTTTTGATAATTAAAGAAGAGAACTGTAAAACATTACCTGCAATAGTAACTCGCAAATTCTAATAGAGTTTTTGCCAATAAATAATTATCTTATATTAAGTAGTGCGTAAGGGCACTGTTCGTGTATGACTTAGATTTGCAACATTTGTATGGAGCGTCCGGTGTAGAACATTCCTTTCAGCTTCAGAATAGCTTGTTTCTCTCCCATTTGGGTACAAATTAACAAAAGTTCTACCTGCGGCTATATGTTGGTTAAATCAGGCTTAAAACCCTAATAAAAACGTGTGAAAAAGGAATGTTTTTATAAAGTACAATATATCAACAAAACGGTTTGATATCGGCTTACAATATCGCTGGCGACCTGCGCATTCACACAAAATATTGTTTTATCGGGTCACACCATGCGCCATATTTTTGAGAGCTGTTGTAAAAAAATATGGCAATTTTATAACAGGTTTTAGCGTCTGTGTTGCAGCGTTGAAATAGCTTTTCAATAAAATACAACAGCAAAATATAACAGCAGCGTAATGTTTTATGCTGAATTTAAGCACTGAGTACGTATAACTAAAACATTGTTTTTAGCTTCGCGAGTTTTAATGTTATAACAGAGTATTTATGTGAATGTGTGCCCCTTAATATTTTCAATAATTAATTTAATTGCCATTTCTGGCTTTATGGCCTATGTATAAATCTTGGGTATATAAATCCATTCAGCCGTTACGGCGTGAAAAAAAAACAAGTATACTTACAAACTTTCGCATTTATGATATGGCACAGCGCGACGGATTAATTAAGACAATTATTAATAATATAAATATAAACGCTGGCACAACCCCAAAATTAGTTCGAAGACTTGTATTGTGTGTGCTGAAAACATTAACATGGCGCACACACACACACATCTAGAGCCAGAAATGAATGTTCGTACCGGGAATCGAAACCAATACCCACTGTTTAGAACTCAAATGCGCCGCGAACAGTTCAATCAACTATAGCCAACTGTTTTATTACAGGAAACGCACAGCAGAATAAAACAAAGGCTCATAATGACGTTATCGCGTGGTCTTCGGTTGTCTTTATTAGCAAACATTTACCCGGGAACTTGCAGATGGTGCCATCGAGTACAATGATAAATTGAATTGCTTGGAATGCTTTTTATATCAGCCTTATAGGTATGTCGATATAGGGCTAATTACTCGTAGGACCCGCGGCTACCGAGGTTCTATCTAGAAAATAACTGCACCGACCAATCATAACCAAGAACTTTCTTGATCAAATCACCTTTCAAATAAAAATAAACTAAATAAAAATCTATCCAGCCTTTTGAGAGCTTCAAGTGCCACAGATAAGCATACAGGTATACCCCTTATATCACCTCTCCTTTCGCGTCGGGAGTTAAAAAGAGGTACCTAGTAGTGACCGACCTAATTACTGACAGCCCCAAATCGAATATTCATACTTGTATTATTAAAGCCATAAATGTCATTCCAAACCAAATTTAAAATCATCTAACCATATATCCTATGCAAATTAAAAAGAATGTTAGACAGTTTGTTATAACATTCGAATTATTTAAAAGGCAAAAAAATGTAAAAAAAAAGTATCAGCTTTTACAGACTGCAGAGATAAGGAGAGGTCGTCTAATCTAAAACTGAACGCCCCTCCACCGAAATTCTCTAATATTTCAGTTGAAACAGATAAATAAGTTATAAAATTGTTTAAAAAAAATCAACCTGGTTTGAAATTTGCATATTCGAAAAGAGTTTATCTGTTTTGAAACTGAACATAGTTCTATGATATTTTTAAGCTCGCGTGTAAAGTATGTGTTCGAGCCCCAAAAATCCATTTCCTTCACCCCTGGGAAGGAAGGAAAGTGCAGTAGTGGTAAGCATTTTCCCCCCACACAAAAAATAAAAAACACCCGGTAGGTAACATAAGTTTTCTCTCCGAAGGAAATTTGTGTTTCTTGTTCTGGGTGTGTTTGTGTGTGATGTGAATGTTTGCGGCATTCTAGAAACAAGTCATTGAACTTGTGGGGCTGTGAGTGTTAAAGGGTTACGTTTACGTTTTATCTGGAGGCCTACCACAATGTCTTATAGCAGCCTTATTGTAAAACTACATGGATATATTTTTACCGTAGAATGTATTATATTATTATAATGTCGGATCGGAAACTACGTAGCAAATTATAAGGAATCAGCTCACAAATTGCGAGTTTCTCGCTGAGACGTCATTGAAGTTACCCGAACACTATGTTAAACTAAAAACTTCGTAGAAGCATGTTCTCTGATGTTTCGTATCTTTGATGCCCGTATGCCAAACAAAACTGTATAAAGCTCATTACAAACTCACACAAAGCCTGATATCTAAACTTATCAAGAGGAAGAAGTCTTTAACTATCGAAGCGCTCCAATATTGACAGGGCTGCAGCTAGTGGTCAATAGGGGCTATAATATATGTGCCCAAGCTTCAATTAATCATCACTTGCTGCTATGGGAATTAATTTAATTCGTATCTTGTGCTGCTCATTGAATGCACCATGTTTTAAATAAATATATAGTCTATCTCGACTGGATTGCTTTTAAAGTCTTTTTTTCTTTGGAATCGATAAATGTATATAAATAGCCACAATATTTTTTAGATAAACAAATGGTGCTTGAATTGCGCCTCATCTCCCATTGCTTTGAATTTAATAGCGATTCCTCCCCCAAAACTCACTTGTTCGGGCGTATTGTAATAAATTGCTTTTTTTCTAAAGATTTGTTGGTTTTTAATTATTTTCTATTTTCTATGTTTGATACAGTACCCAATAGTCTACAACTAGTCAGGCAGACAGACTACAATCATTTCTATACATTTCAGAAAGACGTCGGGTGTAAAGGCTGTCCAATTCCAGCTTAAAATTCCCATTATAGCTATAGTGAAATCCCAGGTGATATCCTGGTAAACAAAGTATGATAAACTTTTAAGTAAGTTAATTGTAGAGGCCCCCTTTCTTCGTTCCTAGATACAGACCTGGCTTAGAATACAAAAGTTGTTTATCAGTACAAACTTGGTCTACCCGAGCGACATCGACGCATGTCTGCGACACCACACTAGTTCCGTTGTGTTAGAAATCTACAACTTGGTCGAGTTTGCCAAGCCGCAGCTTGTCGTTGGATGCTGAGAGTACTACGACGCTTAGCTGCAGATCACACTTGTATTATAAACCCAAAAGTGTGTAAATTTATAAGTGAGTCATAAGTACGAGTATAAAGGTATGAGAATTGTTGTTTTCTCTACGCGTTTTACCGGCCGAACAGAGCCAAGCCGTAGTTCGTAGCCGTAGTGGCCAAGCTCGTATTCATATCCATATTGATCTAGGTATAATTATATATCATACTAGTCGTGTCCCGCAGCATAGCCCGCGTAATTAATACCTTATAGTAGTGCAATTCCTAGGTATAAGCTATGTACATATCAAATTTCATGCAAATCCGTTCAGCTGTTACAGCCTGAAGAATAAACAAACATTCTTACACATTCACACACTCAGACACAAACTTTCGGATTAATCATATTAGTATGAGTGTTTCCTACATGCGTATAATCCAAAGAAAATCTAGTTTCAGTGTAATGCAACACTAAATCGTGTTAGAACTATGGCTAAACGAGGATCTCGTTTGTATTCTGCGTACTCCAACCTCCTCAGAGCAAATATAATAGTAGATAGAAGTACCAGCCAACTTATTCCTACGTTTCCGATCGTTTCCAACTCAATATCCGATGTAAGTACGCTCTCGGCTGGAGTTATGACACAAGAAAGCTTTTATCTCAAACCATGCAACGTGAAATTGCCGATTTTCAGCTCGTGGAAATGTAGAATTTCGATTTTTTTATATTTCTTAGCGAAGCTCTGGGTGATCCAGGATTTCCGATGTCTGTGTCGTAAATTCATACTTACATAAAATATTATGAAGAATCTTATACATATATCGTCTCCCTTAAACATCCGATAAGGTACCTGTTTAAGGGAACCGTTATAATGGAATTATATGTGTGATAACCCTACATACTTTCCAATACAAACCTTCAAACGTCATCCGTTTATTTATTTATTACTAGCTGACCCGCCAGGCGTCACCGGGGTAAACTTTGAAATGTAAAAAGTAGTTATAGTAGCACAACTACAATAGTTGGACATAAGGTATATCAAAGTTTTTTGTAGATATTGATATGATCTTTAACATTGTAGAAAAATGTTTGTTCTATCATCATTAGTTGCTGCAGCGTATGCGTATGCGATGAAAGACGTTTTATGGCAAAAAAATTTACACTTTGGATTACATTATTGAAGTTTTAGAAGGGATCCCTAATTTTATCTAGAAACAAATATAGCTTATATTGCTCAAGGATAATGTAACATTTTAATGAAGGAAAAAAAATTAAAGCCAGTCCGATAGTTTTTAATTTAATCAAATTATAAAAATCATTAATAAAAATCCAAAAATGCAAAACATTCCTCTTTATCTAATACCTTTAAACGAGCAATTCTTGTGGTTTATATATATGTATAATCTGAATCTCGGAAAAGGCACCAACGATTTTCATGTACTTTTGTATAAAGGGGGTTTCGGGGGATAGATCGATCTAGTTAGGTTTCATTTTTAGAAAACGTCGTTGTGTCGAGCAAAGCTCGGTCAACCAGGTACTAATATATTAGCATAGATATCTGCATGTGCTCACTGCACTTACAGTAAAAAACAGTGTGCCATTACGGTTCCCTCGAAGCGTTACGCTTCTTTGTTTATATAATCCGTGTAGCGATGGAGTGGAACCCATTGCCAGCGTTTTTGTTACCCAAACGATATAATCTGGGAGTCTTCAAGTCTAGAGTGAAAAGGCAAGCCTGCTACATTTTCGGCTGCATCATCGGTTTATAACTGGTGATGAGAGTCAAATACTTAAAATAAAAAAAAAACGCCCATGATTAAACTTTAATCCTATTTTGTAATAGGTAACTAACCAGTTGAATTAAAAATTGTATGTAGTACTAGTCTATCTATTATACCACATGCTGCACCACACAAGCACAACCACATAAGTTATCAAACACAGTCCATGAAAATGGATTACCAGTAATCCTGGATAACATTAACATTTGGTTCAGCGCCATCTATGAAAATGATTCGTAACGGCATTCAAGTCAAGTTCTATTTGCAACAAAAGGAACGAACCATTTTAGTATCGCTTGATGTTGTTGATTTATTTTGCTAGATGGCAGTATTTACAATTTTATTAATAAACGTGGAGAGTCACCTGACGAGCTTTTTCTGAAGTATACAACTAGACACAAAAGTTCGAAACAAAAGAAAATGCAATCGTTTCTTACTGTCGTCGTAAGAAAATAAAATTCTGTGTGTGCGTAGTGCGTATCTAACTTATGAGAATATAGATGGCGCTAGCCGTTCGCTAACCACCATCGAAATATCTAACCGTTTGATATAGTAGTAATTGCTAGTACCTCGTGCTAGTACCTAAATCATAATAATTACAGTTACCTAACTAGTACGATATAAAAGTAATATTAAAAAATTAAAGTAATTTTCTTTGAGAAAAGATCTTTATATATTAAGTATCTTAATATAAATAATTGTTTTTATAGTATTGTTATTCCCTGTCGGGCTCTATCTTAGTAAACAAGAATAATGAATAGTCTGACAATAATTTATTCCTCTCTACCTCGAAAATGGCTGCATCGAGTTTCACCAACAGAGCTTAGAACACTGGTACCAGACATCTTCCAAATCAATAAAGTGAAGATGCGGCCGAATATGCCTATTCACTCTTGACTTGAAAACTCCCAGATTATACCGTTTGGGGAACAAAGACGCGGGCAATGAGTTTCACTCCTCTGTTGTACGAGAAACAAACTTTACCTCGATATACTTATTATTAGTAGGTATAGATAATTACACGTGTCCTAAAACAATGTCACCCTTGACCTCGATACTAAATTATTCCATATTGTTTTCCACTTAGTACAATTCCTTTGAACGTAACACCTGTGCTCATTCCCACAAGTAACAGCCATGGCGTTCGTGACGAAACGAACATTAGTTGTTACACACTCGTAATAAATAATTGTGGGTTACGCAGTTTGTTCTTATCTTATATGGCATTGTCTTGTAGGTAACCATTATTGTTTGTATATATGATTGAACGCATTGATCGGCAAATAATTTGTTACAATAAGTACATTCAAAAGGTCATAGAATACACCACACTAATAATATTATATTTTATACGCAAGCTTAAAAAATAACTTCACCAGTTTATCTTCGGAACCCTTGGTCAGATTAAATTAATTAAATATGCGTTATTTAGTTATTTAATACTTTATTGCACGGTAAAAAGTGTACAAAAGGAGTACTTAATGCTAAAAGCATTCTCTACCAGTCATCCAGCGGTGGAAAATGAAATTACATTAGGCGTTATTGAGGATAACTCATAAACTACTGGTAAGATCTTGATCATATTTAAATAGAATCATATAATACAGATTATAACCGGAATTAACGCTTAGGCTACTTTTTAAGTTGATTAACGCGGGCAAAGCCGCGTAGGTAAATATATAAGAAAAGCCACATTTAAAATATTAAATAATCTAGGATATAAAATTTCATTGAATTCAGGGTGGGACTGTGAGAGTGGCGTTTTGTTTTTAAATATAAGGGCTCATTAATGTAGATAAGTTAAGTACCCTCTAACTCAGGTATCTCCATACTTAAAAGAGGGTCCCAAACCCATGAAATGTAACTTAGATTAAGTTTACTGAAATAAAATATTTTGTGTTTGTATTTTTTGTATTTGTATTTGAAGTTGCCAATGGTAAATACACACTAATAACAAGAAAGTTACCATGAAATATTCTAGGATATTACACCAAAATACTCATTGGCGATAGTAGGTAAGTTAGTCAGTCTAAACTGCTAAGTCTCGGTCACCGACGTAAGATAGCAAGCCTATCTGTATCCTATCGAGAGTCTGCTCAGGAATAACATGATGTAATTCCATCGTGCCTTTTTATCTAAAAACAAGACAAACTGTCAAACGTCATCTAATAATGGTTGACATACCTCCAGTTCGGTCAAAGCTTTTCGCTTCTACGTTTATCATCCGTACAGCGAAGGAATTGAAATCATTGCCTGCGTCCTTGTTCCTCGAACGGTACAATCTGGGTGTCTTCAAGTCTAGAGTGAATAGGTACCTTCTAGGCAAGCATGTTTCATTTTCGGCCGCATCGTCACTTTCCATCAGGTGAGATAGCGGTATAATGTTTGCCTATCTAGCATTAAAAAAACGCAGGTTGCGAATTCTTTGTCATTGTATACAATACAAATTCAAAACAAATAACAAATATAATATGTTTATAATCACTGAGGTAGTACAATGAAGTTTATATATCTTACTACTACAGTAAGTATATAAAACATCATCGGATACAATTTGATAGTTAAAACTATCATGAGTATTATACATATGTATAATATTTATATGAATGATACGTTCTTAAAAACGTAAAATTATTTAAGTGCACAACAAAGTCAGTCGAAATTTTTTGCGTGTTTTAAGCTGTATATGTAATTATTAAAACATCGGATGTGTTCCAGTGGGATAACTTCTACAGTGAGAATTCATTAGACTTTAAAAACACAATAAAGTAAAAATCCAGGAACAAAAAATAAATGTACGAAAATAAAAAAAAATACTACTTACTATATATCAAGATAGTAATAAGATAAGGAAAAGTTAGACAAGTAATAATTATTTATTTAACATTTTAGTAACTTTTTTTGTTATTTTTGTTATTGTCCTGGATCGTTACATAAACAATTGCGCTTTCGTACTCTACCCGACAGCCATAAAGCACTGCTTTTTTTATTTTATAGCAGGTATGCTTAAAAATGGAAACCTAGACAAACGCTGTGTAGGCAGGTTTAAATAATGTTTATATGTTCGGCTTTATTTCTTTGGCTCTTTATTCCTCATAAACATAGCCCATTCTAATAACACAAAAATGCGCAGTGCTTTGGGCAATGCACGCTATTCTTAGTTCCCTCAACCGCCTGCGGACGGCCATGCGCCATGCACCACCTATTCAACTGAATGCCATTCAACCACCGCAAAAACCATTTCAGCGAAATTTCAACTTTATCACTAAAGAATACAGAGTATTTCTCTTTTGACGTCTATGTAGAGATCTTAGCAAAATTTGGCGCTATTTTTAGTTATCCTTTCAGTATTCAAGGCACGTTTTGGTAAAAGTTCTTCAGACCTACTTGTGAACTTCAGGTATCGCTCTCAAGAAAACTCAATCAGGAAAGGCGATACCGATATCTTTTACAAAGAGATGTTTTATTAGGATTTTTTTTTTCAGTGTCAACAAAAACGGATTAATTTAAGTAGCTACAGTACAGTATACAGTAGTACCTACATAATAATATGTACGGGTAGGTATAATATTTTGTTTGTAAGTTTAATGGACAATAAAGATATGGAGAAACTGTTACAAATCATTTTAATTGAACGATCGAAGCGACGTCTCCTAGTTCGTAGTATTATTGCTTTGTCTGTCCGTTTTTCCTTCCTGCCCATCCGTCTGTCAGATGCCTCTTACTTAAAGCTTCAAAATAAACCAGTCAAGCTATAATTTCACTAAATGATTAAGATTGTAACCCAAAGCTGAAGTAGCATTTAACATACTAGTTATAAGATAAAATAATAATATTTATGGTTTTAGTTACAAGTCAAATAGAAGACGCGCTTTCCAATTCGCTGAAAAAATAACTACGGTGGTTACAATACTCTTCTTTTTGGGGCGAATGGAACCAAGTCAATATATTATAACCTTATTAATTTTGTCGAAGCCTTGTTTTTGAAGGACGACCATATTAAACAGGGTACGTCCTCACAATAATATATTGTTTCACAAACCGTCGTTGGGAAAGAGCACATATGTATTCATGAGATCCAGATGTCATATAGGCATCGATCTTGTAACTCTATAGGGATAGAGATATATGGGGGAGAGATATTTTCTAGTAAACAATAATCGCGTATGAATTTGCTAGCCGCGGTCTCTATCAATAAATTTCAACGGCTTAAGACTAAAAGAATATCGGAGAATACCTTTACCTCTCGCCCTCAATATTTTTCTTCTGCCCAAATTAGATAAAAGGATTTCTCGGAGAGCCTTGCGTAATCCCGAATTCGCGTTTCAAAGAAACAAAAAGGCCCTCAGTATTTCAACTGAAAATCTAATTTATACCTTTCCTAAAATAAAACAAGAATCCGACAATTACCTTTGGGAGGTATTCGCAACATTACTTGCCAATTCTTCTGAGAAACACTTATTTTAGTCTTTACAGAGAAAAAAAGGTATTTTCGAGGTCAGTTTTTATGTAATAAGTTAATATCTGACTCTGGTTCCTATTGACACACAATTTCTCAATATAAATAGAAATAAAACATAAACGCTTTCACACTCACAGTCCCACAATAATTTCGATGTCTTTTATTGTGGGTGCCGGATACATACACATCACACACATACACACACACACACACACAATTACAACCAGAACAAGAAACACAAATTTTCCATGGGGGAAAACTGCTTAGAAGGCGAACGCTCACCTAATTAAGCTAATGGGCAATATATTTTTTCTATTTTTATCCTACTAATTATCCTACCATACATGGATTTCTGGTTCGCGCTCATAAGTAGTAATGTCCACGGAACATAGTCAACAAAACAAAATATAACTAAGCGATAACTCCGGCCCCGCCTCACTTTTCAACAGACTTTCAACCGACTTCTCAATTCGACTGTATGTTTTTAATCTAAAAACTTTGTAATTAAACGCAAGCAAAGCTTTAAAAAACCGACTTCATTGCTTATATTTCGGTTTTGGCTTGACCACCTCTGAAGTATACTCTACCAAACAAAAAAACATCAAAATCGATTAATAATTGGCGGAGATATCGCGTAACATACATACAAAAAAAAACATACAGTCGAATTGAGAACCTCCTTTTTTGAAGTCCGTTGAAAATAGTGCCAGTTCTATCGTCATTCGAAGCTGCGAAAATAAATAGTTGCAGCTAAAGTAAGCTGTATAGTCATGGAGATTAGACATAAATGAAATTTTTATATACAATATCCGGATGACCGAGCTTTGCTCGGTTTTTTTATTTGTTAGAATGTGTTTGAATTTGTAGCCTCAGAAAGCTCCATCTAGTGTCGAGTAGAAACAGTTTTTTACATCGGTCATGGCGTAATAGATAGATGGCGTTGATAGTTTCTTAAACCCGGTTTTTCAAAATTAAATGCAATTTGGAGACCGAGCATTTCTCGGAACTGGAACTTTGATAAATCGATTCCTTGGGCCGAAAAACCCTAATTTATAACTTTCATGAAAATCGTTGGAGCCGTTTCCGAGATCCTGATTACACACATATATATATATATATACAAGAATTGCTCGTTTAAAGATATTAGACGTATCCACCTCTGTATAAGTTAATCGGTACATTTATTTTGTGAAGTAAGATCCTGTAGGTCGATGATATTACCTGATAACAAACTTTCATAGCATATGCCTTTCCAAAGCTTTTTTTCTGCTAGATAGTGAAGCATTTGACCACTTTCTCACCTGATGGGAAGAGGCGATGCGGCCGAAGATGGAACATGCTTGCCTAGAATATTCACTCCAGACTTGAAAACAACCGACAATAAATGAAAGGGGGTATTTAATAAATTATTATTATTTAATGATTTGTATGTACAAATATCTAAGGAACTCCAAATTAAAGAATAAAATTTTTTCAAAAAAAAATTTTTTTTCTTGTATTTTCCCGATATTTTAATAGTTCTGCTCTTCGGAGCGGAGACAAATCCAACAAATCAAAGATCATAAAAATCGGTCTTCCCAGTTATAAATGGTTTAAGTACCTAACTAACCCGACTTTGTTTTATATAATACTTACATTATAATATTTTAGGTCTACATCTTACAAAAAAAGAACAATACATTTAAAAATTGCTCTTACAATCAATAATTCATTCATTCGTGGAAGCCCTAAGAACAGCTTCATGAATAGCTTGATAAATTTCCTCCACGAGTAGAATACAAAACATTCCAGTCCAATCCATATTCCTTATCGTTTGTTGAACCCGAAGCGTCTGAACATTGCCTGTTTCTCTTTTCGGTGTTTATTTAAAAGCTAGATCTATAATAAAACCAGAATTCGTAAAAGATGAGACCCTATTTTAGCATTACCAAGTTAATCTTATGCGATTTTTATTTCGTTCTTCAATACATTAGGTTCAAACACTGTATTTTAATATTCATTAACCTTATAAATTTTTAGCACCAGTAATAACTCCTGCAGTAATAATACTATAAGAACTCCTGCGTGGATGAGATAGGAAAGAAAATATTTTATTTTTTAATAGTTGTGATGTCTTGATAACTTAAGTATGAACAAAAATTTGACGAAAAAAATGGGCTGTGAATGTAAAGGAACTAGCAAACTGTAGTAGCAGTCTTTCAATTTATTAACTGCCTTTAAAAAGGAAGATGTTCTCTATTCGAAAGTATTTTTTTATTTCTTTTTCTAGGTGAATCGATTTTGATGATTATTTATTTATTTGAAAGTTGGTACATCCCATAACCATTTAAATTGATCTAGTTTATATTAGTTATTAATTTATGAATTTAATCTGATCAAAGTTTCCGAAGATAAAGCGGTAATATCGAGTTTTTAAGCTCTGCCTGCGTTTAAATTATTTGAAATTAAAATACGTTTTTCATGATTTACCGACTGATATTCTATCTCATTTGCTTTATCTGCAAAGTGCCTGATATTTATTTTTACAAGTTTACTCACAGATCTCAATGCCCTATTATTAATCCAAAACGCTGAACTATATCACAGAAGACAAATCATAGAACTCGTCTCTATATTATTGAACCCTTCGATCTATATGATTGAAGATAGAACCGCTTTGATAAATCACATTTTAAGACGATGTGTAAGTAAAGCGAATCTTTAGGAATATATCTTTATAAACTATCTGAATAAATGGTAATAATCATCATACCTTCTTTAAAAATATTTATTTAACAGCGAAATACCATAAATTTTTATTTGAAATGAAAATAATTTAAGCGAAAACTTAAAGCTACCCTTAAACTTGAGAACATAAGATTAAGTAATTTCGAAGTAAGTTTAAAAAAGTGAACAAAGTTGGTCGCGGATTGAAAAATTAAAAAAAGTGAACCACTTTGTAACACCCTGTTCAATACCTACGTATTCAATTAGAATAATGACATACCCTGCAGACTCCTAAAGGGTATTGGTCCAAAAGGGCGCGCAAGATGTTAAGGGCAGGTGCACTTTATAAATAGAATAACATGTCTACATCAGCTGTCTGCAATTTGACACCAACTCATGAGCATATGGAATGGAAACTGGTTGGACAAGTTGGTGGATGCATGAAAAGATACCTAACCTTTGAGATAACTACTTACTTCTTAGATGTTTGGTATATGCAAAAAACTAACATGTTGGGAACGCTACACGCTGGTGGTAGGCAAGCACTTGAGTTACCTATAAGCTTATGTCTTGTAGGTAACTTAGGTCTTTGCTGTAATCAACTATTTAACTTGTCTGCGAAAACGTAACGACAAGTTAATATATATATACTATTATGCTGGATAGGCAAGCATTTGACCACTATCTTACGTTATTTATATTTCATTCTTCTCTTTACGGTGAATTAATGCATGAAATGAGTATAGTAGTTTGTCATTCTGTGGGCAAATAAGAACACATGGTGTTAAGTCAAAGAATACAAGTCAATGTACTAAAAATACAAAAAAACCTGACTGTGATAAATGTGAACCCACTTTTTATGTAATTTTATATAATCCGTTTTGAATATCCTTCATTTTGATATCCTACTCGATTTAGATATTTTTTTATTAACGTATTACTGTTTCGCGCCAGAAATCCACAATTTTTTTAAACACCTATCTATGGACTCTTGACTTGGGGTTTTAAGACAAATATAAAGATACATTAAAGTCGAAATCCATTCAGCCGTGTGGAAGATACGAGGTAAAGAAAATTACAAATATATATACATACATACTAGATACACGCAAAAACATAACCCTTCCTTGGCCGGGGAAAATATAGTCGGGTAAAAATATCAAGACAATTCAAATAAAAATAAATTCCACAAAAGTCGCCAGAGCCTATCCAAAGAACGACAAACGCTAACTGCGACCTTCGTCGAATCGATAGGGATCGCAATAACACCGAATATCTAGAATTCTACCAATACATGAACACTGGCTGCCAAATTAACCAAATTTATGAACATACTATGCAAAGATTTCCAAATAGACAAAGATATTGTATTTGTAGGCACTACGATGCTTATTTCCTCTTTCTATACAAGCTCTGCCCACAACTCCATCTGCGTGGGATATTTGTAGAGCAACGTTCATTTACAATTTCTTCGTACTGCTGAATAAAACAAATTGCATTTTAAGCATCTATAGTATAATATATACATAGTACCTACGTAAATATAAAGCTGAACGAACTAGTTGTTCGCCCCGAACTAAAATCTCGGAACTACAGTTTGTGTTAAAAAAAAAATGTGACCAAATATAACAATAGCAAGACAATGTAAACATGACTGACAAAACCTACATTTCGTGGTTCCTACTATACCGAAATAATATATACACGCAATAAACCTAACACATGGCGCTATAAACAATGTTTATGAACGTCCCACGCCATAACTTCGAGACCAAACTAGCGTTTATTGTTCTAATCTCTATAAGACATCTAATTATTTCGAACATCATACCGATTAAACCCGAAGGCATCAACACATAACCTCTGTTTATACAGCAGTTAACTTTCCGGTAGTCATAAATCAATATTACTAATTTCTTTTAATCCTTTTTTTTATGTTAAGAGGGGGGGGAGGGGGGGGAAATACCTGCCGCTTCCTTTCCTTCCCAAGAGTGAAGAAAAGGGGTGTGTGGGGCTCGAACCCACTACAAACCCTCCTGTGAGCAGTCCCTCGCTGAGGACTCGCTTGCCTTTTTAACCCTAGGCAAGCATCTTTATCTTTGCTTCCCGATCAGCCCCCTGATTTAGAACCATACGATAACTCAGTTACCGTACGATTCGGTTAGTTGTCGTACGATAAAATATATTTTTAAAGGGAAAGTAATCCAATCATATCGATTCGGTAAGTTACCGAAACTGGTGAGATCACCAGCCTCCTGATTCAGAATGTTTCACCATCTGGTGGTAAAATATAACAAACATATTTTATATTGGTTTAATTTTTTTTATTATTGTATCGTAAAATCACACAAATACAAATGGTGCCCTACGGCTTTTGCAAGCGCAAAATAAGAAGTTAAAAATTCGATAAGTGAGTCTTGACTAAGTTATTTACATCCAAATCCGTTCCAGTTACAGTGTGAAGAAAAAACACACATACACGCTTTGATACGTAATATTATGCTTCACCTGCTCTGGTTGATTAAACGCTGGTTATATGTTAGTGAATATGAGCTTAAGTCGAATAGGGTCAATATTTACGTCTGTCTACGACTCTGGAACCTCGACCTTTCACCTCTCGCCCTTCGCTTGAGCCCTAGAATTGGAGGGGCTAGAGCTCGTTAAAACCTAGGTTAGTTTCAAATCTCGTCTAACAATGTTACAAACTATTTTGTTTGAATTGGATCTCGCTGTCTGATTTTGTAAGTTGCTTAAGAACTTTAATTATGTTTTGATCAAAAGTAAATGCTGATTTTATATGAATATTTATGTCACAATTGAAATCGAGTACTTAGGTAAAATTTTGAATAAAGTTTAAAATAAAAATGGCATATGTTTTAATTATATGGTATTTACATGTGATAATATTTTTATGTACAAGCTGACCCCCATGACGTCACTCGGATAGTAGATTTAACAATGAAATAAGAAATATTAAGTCGACTAAAAACAACCTTCGTACACGCATAATGTGCCGGGTTACGTCGTAACTTTTTTTTCTATTATGTCATTAAGAGACGATATGAGTAGGTCGCTCGCCTGATGGTAAGCTATAACAGATCTGTGCCAGATATAATTAGAACCTGGCCAGCTAAGCACTACTATATAATCTGTGATCTAGAGTCCGTCGCCACAGTAATAGTAATGCAGAGCCATTTACCGCGCTAAGACCTATTTAACGATTTTTCTTACTCAATATGTCTGAATTATTTGAAGTAAAAAGTAAATTGTAACTATATAAAATACATAAGGCAGTAAAATATTTTATTTTGTTATCGATAACTATATATTGGCCTCGATTCTGATGTCACACACTAAATTAAATTTAAACTATTCCTGTCTTTTACAAAATAGGAACACAAGACAGAGATAGCATACTGTTGTGCTGTCAAGTTAGTCAGAACTTAGTTGTCTATGCAAGCTTAGTCGAGTTTGTTATTGGTGTTGACTAAAAACACGCGCCATTCTGCTGTTCATATTTTAAATGATAAACTAGTTTGACAGCTCTAAAATGTATGCTATCTCTGTCTTGTGTTTCTATTTTGTAAGAGACAGGTATAGTTTAAATTTAATTTAGTGAGTGTACATCAGAATCGAGGCCAATGTCTTATATCCCACTAAACAAAGAGCACTAATTTTAGATAAAAAAATTGGGCTTAATATAAAAATTGGGTTATGCCACTGCGCTCCACAAAATAGCGAACAACGCTCCACGAGCACATTTTCTGACTTTTAATTAAAATAAAATAAGCCAGTATATTTATTCCACTGCGCTCCACGAGACAATTATTAAGTACAGACAGCAAGTAAAGCTCAAATAAAATTGTAAATATATGTGGCTATTAAGTTTCGCTTCTTTTAGGCGTTTCTAAGAAAAGAGACAAACAAAACATGATACTGTTGCGGACTTTATTGTAAAGCTAATAGAGACAATTTATGCCATATATTTTATTCACTTATATCAAACTGTTTTATTATCGTATGCCGACAAAGCAGTCGAATAGTTATCTCTGACTTATCATGCAAATAATGTGATTTCATATTGAAACTAACTTATCTTCTATCTAAACTAACTATTTATCGCAATTAAACGTAGCGTTTGACATTCAGATATAGTCTAACTCTCAATTGTTTTACCCTTCACGAACAAACATTACAATGTAATAAATATTAGAAGATTATTATATGACAATTTATGCAATATATCTATTTTATTCATTTATATCAAATTGTTTAATCAGCATATGCCAACAAAGCAGTAGAATAGTTATCTCTGACTTATGCTACAAATAATGTGATTTCATATTGAAACTAACTTTTACTAATAAAACGTAGCGTTTGACACTCAGAGATAGTTTAACTCTCAATAGTTTTACCCTTCACGAACAAACATTACAAGGTAATAAATCTATGAAGATTATTAAATACGGCCGGACTCCTTTAGTTTTATCATAAACGAAATGTTTTCTCATTCCTCTGGTGACACAGACGAAAAAAATGTGTATAGAAATGATTAGTTACATCGTAATTATGTATTAGAAATTAAGAATGTTTTTAAAAAAAAAATGAATGAAAAAAAAAATGCGCCGCCGAGTTTCTTGCCAGGTTCTTCTCGAGATGGCTGTAATTTTGCGAATCTGGCAATAAATTCATTAACTTTCATGAGTGCCTCTTTGGGGCGCATGTGAATAAACGATTTTGATTTGATTTGATTTGTAATACAAGGTGTTTTTTTTTTACAAGCCCTATTCTAAAATTAAAAAACAGGAACAAATAAGCATTAAAAGCTCTATTTTGCAAATGTGATCCGTTGATAATGAAACCTACTAAAACGAGTCAACAGAGTCATCACAGCGACTTTACGATACCTTAAAAGCCTTTTTATGGCAACTGTAAACAAAAAGTAAAAATAGACGAAAACAAACATCAATATACCAGTCCGTAACAATGTAAGCCGCTAGCGCTATCTTCGACTTTATTGTTTAAGTATAAGGTTTATTTCTTTAGGCATGAATATTTCCAAAACT
Source organism: Lomographa bimaculata (assembly GCA_948107665.1). Lineage (NCBI taxonomy): Eukaryota > Metazoa > Arthropoda > Insecta > Lepidoptera > Geometridae > Lomographa > Lomographa bimaculata. The sequence continues at coordinate 8,701,465 of OX403598.1, forward strand.
CACAACATCAGTTTTGTATCGAGTTACAAACTTCCATCAATATGGTCCGCTTTTGAAAGTTCTAAAACTTATTCCAATTAAAAGTTAGGACTCTACGAAATAAAATGCGCAGCTTGTCCTGATCTTTTGATATAGGTAACAGTGACATTATTATTTTGAATCTATATATAAGGTAAGATTAGACCTAGAGAAGAGTATGATCAATTCATAGTAAATTTTCTCGAAGATTTATATGACGATTCGATTGAAAATACAATCGATAAAGTATCGACGCTTTTCACGCTTTCAAAATTTTTTTATCAGTCGAATCTATTATTTTAAAATAAATCTTTATTGAATTTGATCTATTCCCAGCATCAAGTAAATACCTATTCTCTATTTTGAACTGCCCGTTGGCTAAGTTGGGTGAGCGTTCGCCTTCTAAGCAGGGGCATCGGGCTCGATTCCCGGCAGGAACACAAGTTTTCTCCCCAAGGAAAATTTGTGTTTCTGGTTCTGGTTGTGATTGTGTGTATGATTTGAATGTTTCCGGCACCCACGACACAAGTCATTGAACTTAGTGTGGGGCTGTGAGTGTGAAAGCGTTTATGTTTATGTTATGTTATGTTATTAACCCTATTATCACTCTAATATAATGAGGTCAACTCCTTCGCAGTACGGACGATAAACGCAGGCGAAGCTGCGGGTCACGGGTAGTTGTATATGTTGGTAGTTGCATATGTGTGAGGTTCCCAAATTGTCAAAGCTGTAAAGTACGTAAAAAATATACGAATAGGTCAAAAGTATTTCTGTTTTCAATCGACTTCAAAAAAGGAGGTTCTCAATTCGACTGTGTTTTTTTTCTTTTTATTATTTTTATCTTAATCGGTATCTCCGCCAATTATGAATTAATTTTGATGTTTTTTTTTGTTTGATAGATTATACTTCAGAGGTAGTCCCATATAAATTTTATCGAAATCGATCCAGCCTAAACCAAATTATAAGCGGTGAAGTTGGTTTTTTAAGCTTTGCTTGCGTTTTATTGTGTTGTTTATGGTTCAATATCATGATTCCAATTCATTTAAACTATAAATTATCGTATTAAATTGTAATTTCATTTTGATTGATAAAATAATTTTACTTAGATTGATTGCGCTTTCACTTTGCTATAACAATGTCACTTAGCAAAATTGTTATTTTACTTTATTAAAAAATAATTTCACTTTGTGAAATTGTAATTTCACTTAGACTTTAGTATGCTAGATAGAAAAGTCTTTAACCACCACTCACCCGATGAAAAGTGAAGCAGTGGCCAAAGAGGTTTACCTAGAAGATTCAGCCTTGACTTGAAGACTCCCAGATGATACCGATCAAAGACGGGGCAATGAGTTCTATTTTTGTCGTTGGACGGATGATAAACGTAGAACCAACTCGCTCGTTGGAGGTATGTCAACCATAAATGTATGACGGTTAAAACACGAGTTGCTCCCCTAGGGAAATGTGTGTTTCTGGTTCTTCTGAAATTGTTTGTAGGAGTGATGTGAATGTTTCCGGCACCCACGACACAAGTCATTGAACATAGTGTGGGGTTGTGAGTGTGGTAGCGTTTATGTTCTATGTTATGACTTTCATCTTTCATTTTAGAATTAAAGTGGTTGTAAAGCAGTACGGTTTATTAGTTTTGAGGAGGTCAGGAATCTCCAATTACAGCCCGCAGGCTTTATAGGCTGTTTTCGTGTGACCTATTTGCCTGGAAATTTAACAGGAAACAAGGTTAACGAGTCACTTCGAGAATCGTCTGCTACAGGATTATTAGCTTTGTCATAGAAGTACTTGTGTTGTCTAATCTAGGTTAGCAAAGATCTTTCATAGTGATATACTTTAAAAAAATGGGTGGGCGTTTTTCATTGTATAATCTTATCTAAAAAAACAGTTTTTTTCATTATATTTTCCTAGCATGGTATTAGCAGACTTGCATAATTTATTCCATTGATGGGACAAATGGTACAAGTCTGTTTTAATTGATCAAGCGAATAAAGATCTCTGAGAGTTGACTTAGGTGATTTGGCACTTTGTCTGTCCGTCCATCCGTTCGTCCCTCCGTCTGTCAGAGGCGTCTAGCGTCTTAACCATACAAGCACATAACTTCAAATTTTCAGAGAATATGTAAAGCTGTGGCTTAAAGCCAGAAATGGCAATAAAAATAGTTAATTTTGGCACGAAAGTTCCTTATCGCGCGTTGCGAAAGGGGGTTAGAGTTAGACGGAAAAAATTAAGACTAAAAGTGGTAACGACACTTTTTGCTATAGTTGTAAGCCATACCACGTTCTCGTCCTATCACCTAAGTTAAGCAATGTCGGGCGCGGTCAGTAGGTACTTGGATGGTGACCGCCTGGGAACACCGCGAGATGTTGGTTTTTGCATGTTTCTTTTAATTTTGGAACGAAAGTACCTTATCGCGCGTTGCGAAAGGGGACTAGAGGGAAATTGAACTTCGTTCCATCCGGGTGTCCCTTGATATCTCTCAAGTTTTTTATTTTTTATCTACCCTTGTGGGATATTGTTGAAAAGAGCTCTGCAAGTAGTAGAAGTTTTTCGGGGCGAACGACTAGTATAGTACCAGTTATACTATAAAGTTTTAAAATTAAGGATCTCAATATATTGAAATCGGGGACCACAATTCTGTTAAAATAGAACGTAGCAAAGATAGCACGGGTATTTATAACACGGACCCGACACAACAAATCAAGTAAAACAAATTAAAATCGGGGTAAACAAATGAATATCACAATTCCAGGGTCGGTTATTTATTACCTAACTAGCTGTGCCTCGCGGCTTCGTCCGCGTTTGTTAAGTTAAAAAGTAGCCTATGTGTTAATGTTATTAATAAGTTGTACATGTACATTCCACATTTCATCCAAATCCGTTCAGCCATTACAGCGTAAAGAGAAAACAAACATACTTACACATTTATTCACAAGCTTTTGGATTTATAATGTTAGCATGATAGTGTGATTGAACGTAACAGAAAAGTACTCTTGTCTATGTATTTACATTTATTTAAATAGACGACATGTTACATATAAATTGTTAAACCGTAGAATAAAAATCTAGGGGCATGGAGCGTGCCTTAGTTGCTACGCTGACAAATCATCAATGATTTTGATAAAGTATAACGGTAGATGTGAACTCTGCTCCAAATTTAACTTCATATTTTATTACAATTGATTATACTTTAAACAAAACTCAAGAAAGTGGGCTAGCATCAACAAAACAACAGTTTGTTGCTGACGAATCACACGACATTAGTATCATCGATGTAGGTGGCCCACCCACTGCTCGCTGAAGAGTGACCAAGCTACAAATAGATACTGACGGACATCGTTATTAGAATATATTATTTTATTCACAAAACCGATTATGAAACTAGTAATAATAAAGGTTTTTTTGGACTTGTTGAAATATAACAAGTCTGACTTGGACACCGAGGGTTCCGTACAAGCTTGTATGTACCTAAATAATTCGTCCATCGCGGGAATTATTTCTTCCGTATATTTTTCAACTATTTTCGGATTTTTGCTTAACTTTTAATCAATATGAAGTACCCTATAGCTTTCGATTTATTTACAAAATATGCTGCATTAATTATGGACGGAAGTTTTTAATTACGTTGACTTAAAAACTACATTTTTTTTTTACTCTTCCACATGATCATAGACAGAATTTATACCTTCTCACATTCTTGAGATATATCTCCAAGACCCTTTTGGTACAGACAGAAAACCAGAGAGACGGTCATCTCATCTTATTTATCCTACTAATATTATAAATTCAAAAGTTTGTTTGTAAGTGTGTAAGTGTGTAAGTATGTTTGTTCCCTCTTCACGCTTTAACGGCTGAAAGTATTTGGATGAAATTTGGAATGTACACAGATTATACCTAGGATTAACACATAGTATACTTTTTAACTTGATAATAGTGGGCGAAGCCGCGGGGCACGGCTAGTGCTACATACGCGATGAAAAGTGATGATGCGGCCTAAAAAGTAGCATGCTTAGAAGATACTTATTCTATCCTAGCCTTGTATAGAGAATTACTTCCATATTATACCGTTCGAAAAACAAATACGCGGGCAATGATTTTTATTACTTTACCTTACAGATGATGAACGTTAAAGCGAATCAAGTGAAGTGGAGATATATATAAACCATAAATGGATGAAATCATGTTTCAATGTTATATACGGCTTACAATACGACTAAAATGTCGACTTACTTTTTGTCGACTAGTTTCAGACAAATTTGTTACCCTTCATCAGGATCAGTCGGACGTGCGATACGCGGAGGCGAGCGGCTCGGGCCCGGCGCGTGACTGGCGAGAAGCGAGGGCGCGGACGCCGCATTAAGTGAAGCTGGTGGTGATGCGTCCTGCTGCACTCCAATCTCTGGCTCGGCGTCTTAGTTGTCACAGTCACTGTCACTTGTCTCCGTGACGTCACGAGGTTGATACACTGTGCTTGTAATATCTGACTCACATTTCCACAACAACGCATTAGCGTTCTTGGCGTCCAGCACCGGTTTCCATGCCAGCAATATCATCCACCCGTGTAATACTCACCATAGATTTAACTTTAAAATTAATGGGTGACGTTTTACAGTTTGCCTTGATGTTAGATGGTAATGGAAGCTTGGGGAGTTAACACTTGTAATTACTGCGCACACACTTCAAAATCTCAACAAACGACGAAATACCGATAGGCTTGCGACCTTACGTTGGTAACTGAGACTGCAGTTTGGACTCCACTAAATTACCATTGCCAATGTGGCTTTGTCTCGTTGGTCAATGGATTTAAGCTGATACTATGTAGAAGCTGATACAAGAGCTTGAAGTTGATACTAGGCGGATCTAACTGCATTGATTAATTTTATTAAATGAATTTCCCATAAACTACAAAGAAATAGTCACCCTACAATAATTTAGGTTACGATTAGATTTCGAGTCTACCTTTTCACTCACAGACAACAGAAAACTACCGCACTCATCATTTAAAATCATTTCTTCTTTTAGACAGGATGTTTACAAAGTAATTTTTATCTTGTAGGAACGGTTACATTTGAAATAAGCTGAGCTCGGCAGCTTTGCTCAGCTTAACTATTTTCACATCATAGCAAATAGATTTTTATGATGATGATAACACTTGATTAAGCATTATAATATTTCCTTCTAAACTAAAAACTGACTTCAATCGCCAATACGATATTGATTTCTTGTTCTGCTGAAGATATTACCAAGTCATCCTAATTCAATTAATACAGCGTCTAGTAATCTTTACCATCCTCGGCCACATCATCGAAGAACGAAGGCTTCTAAACATACTAATCAGGCCTGAGGCTCAGCTGATTAATGGGGTGGTACCGCCCCAGAATCATAAGAGCTCATCAGAATTTCATCACGTATCATCTCAAGAACGGAAGGAAGGTCTTCTGGACCACGGGATATATTTTATTGCAACCTGGTGAATTCTACTCCAGCAACCGCAAGGCAAATGATTTCTTATAAAATATGTCATAGAACACTATAACAAATGATCCGATCCCACACCCAACGTAGTGTATTATTCCGTAACATATCCGTTCCTCTTATCTAACCCCTCAACATCGACCTACAGAATCTGATTTAGAAGGGGACTAGGTTTCCAGTCTCCATGGAGACCAGGCTACAACAAAGGGTTTGGGTACAAGCGATTGCCTACCTAACCCCATTCGAAGAAAGCGGCATAGAAAATGACTTCGCGAATCTAAGGCCGCGGTTGCGAAATTGTTGAGAAGCGATAAACGAAAAAATATATTTTTTCAAGGGAACCGTTTAGTTCTTTGCCAAAATTTTTAGAACGAAACTACGGCTATGTAACTGATAAAACTGATCTAGTCAGGAAATGGTAGGTAGCCAAGAGAGCACTAAGCGTCGGTAGAGTAACTTACGTACTTGGTGAACAAATTGGTGAAGAACGCGACGGATTTTATAGACCGTGAGCCAGTTGTCAGCAACCTTAGTCCATCGAGCAAAAAGGAAAAAATAAGGGCTGTGTAGCGTTGCTACGCCTAGCATGTTTGCGACACCACTAAAAATACTTCCACCCCACTTATAAAAACATTTAAAAATATAACGGTATTTTTCTTATTATTAAAATTAGAACACATTTTTCAAAACAAGGTGGTATAATTAAGTATATCTTGGTATGTAAACTGTTTCTTCTAGTTAATAAGACCATGGCTTTATAAAGATTAAAACGAGGGAAGGAAATTGAAGAAGCCATTATGGTTTTGTTGTATAATAGGAATATTTTCGTTGAATGTAAAAATAAACTATTCATTAATATTATTTATTATATTGTCCAAAAAATTTGCGAGTATATCATAAAAATTATAATTGTCCGTTTCCTCTTCACCACTGAACCGATTTGGATGAAATTTGGAACATATTTAGCATAAACATTGTGTTTACTTTGCGCAGTGACCTGAGTGTCGAAGATAGAGCACGCTTCATCAGTAAATACTTATAGTGATACCACAATCACCAAATATTGATAGTTCAGAAGCTGTTTGTTCAACACCGGTTGCAAAAAATTAATGTTTTTTTTTATTATAATAAATAATGTAAAAAACTGCTGCAATCCATCCGTTTTGGGAGCCACAAAGTTATATAGAGACTCCAAGATAGATAGACATAATTATGCGTCAAGGATACAACACCCCTCTTTAATTTTCGTCAAAGGATAGAAACGGATTGAAATATAAAAAGCCATGGGATAAAGAAAGCCCATAAAAAGCTATAAGTCGCCAAATCGTTGAGATACAATACAATACAGTACTAATACGCTGTATTGAAAAACTAATACAAAAATATCTTAAAACTAACTAAATAATTAAATTTTAAAGAGTTTTTACAATAGGCGGTCTTATCGCATAAAGCAATCTCTTCCCGACAAACTTAGCATGGATATAATTTTTTCGAGATTCGTAATCATTTCATCCATCTATTTATAAGTATACGCGAAATAATTAAACGCAAGCAAAGCTTAAAAAACCCGACTTCACCATTTTATCTTCGGAACTTTGATCAAATTCAATGTATCAAACACGCATTATTGAAGATAACTCAAAAACTACAGATCAGATCTTGACCAAATTTAAATGGGACCAAAAAAAATTTCACGTGAAAGAAGATATGAGGTACACAGATAAAAAAAACAGTCGTATTAAGTACCTCCTCCTTTATTGTGAAGTTGGTAGAAAAGGAACTAAAATTAATGTGATTTATTTCACAACTTTATCTGTGTCTCTTAAAACCGGTTAAAAACTAAGTATTCTTAGATCCTCACATACTACTTTTTTATATTTGCTCATTAGGAATTTTGTAAAGAAGTTTACTTTAAGTGTGATTTGTATTTTTTTACATACTTACACACGCACTTTCGCTTTTATAATATTAGTCTGATTGCAAAATTTCGATGTCATAAATTACGATGGGTTACCTTATCTACTACAGATACTCTTTTTTTTTAATCCAAAGTAGGGAAGCGTTTGACCACGACTATAAGGATATATCCATTGATTTTAACCCCTCGATCACGTATCACTAAATTATTGACACGTTATGCACCCCTATCAACTTCCCCTATTTAACCACACTCCTATCAAAAATGTTGTTTTATGTGAAAGGAAATAAAATCGCTTATTGTTACAGCGCATGTCGTGTTGTTACAACAAAAACAACAATGGATTTGCCTCGACATATTTTATGTAGATATTAATTATCTTAACTAATAACATTAACAATTACTAACTCTTTTCACAGCGTACACTTTTTTTATTATTACGTTATTTCAAGTTGGTTGTTATCTTGACCGCCCGGAACTCGACCGTGCAGCCGAACTGCCACCTTAAAATTTTATTGTTCTGTGCCTGTTTTTGATTTTTATTATATTTACAAATTTTATTATTGTAATTCGCGATTCCTATAATTGAAACGCAAGCATAGCTAAAAAAAACCGACTTCACTGCTTATATTTATGTTTTGGCTGAACCAATTTTGATAAAATTTATATGAGATTTATATGTGACCTCTTAAGTACATTATAATAATAACATAATAATATAATATCTGGAGTACAGTATTATCTACCAAACAAAAAAATTACATCAAAATCAATTAATAATTTGCGAAATTAATTATCGTGTAATATAGATAGATAGATAGATAGATATATTCTTTATTGAACACCTTAAAATAACAAAGAACACAAATAGGAATGACAGTAAAAAAATTATATAAGTGTAACAATAGGCGGTCTTATCGCTGAGAGCGATCTCTTCCAGACAACCTTTGGATGGAGAGGAATAACGCAATATAATAGGACGTCGTTCTACGTTCATAAAAGATTAGATAGAAGAACAGTGATTAAAAACAGAGGATATATAAATAATAAATTTACATACACGTAAACAGATACCATATAATTATAAAATACTAAATATTTTTAAATATACAATACATATATATATACATATATGTAATAAAATTATGTCTATTTAATATGGAGAAAAAAAAAAAAGCAAAATAAAAAGGAATGAACTTGGGCAACACTAACACTAAAACTAACAAAAAGGAACAAGAAGATTTATGAAGAAATATAGTAAGCATTGACATTATTTTAAAAAATATTAAGTGACTGTGCCCTTCTTATTTCTACTGGAAGAGCATTCCACAAGCGAACAGCTTCGACAGTGAATGAACTGTCATAAAAAGAGCTACCGTGTGGAGGAATCTTTAACTTCAGATTCTCTGATGACCTCAGTGCTAGAGAGTTAGATGGGGTGAAAAAATGAAAACGTTCCTTTAGGTAACGCGGAGAAGTAGGATTAAAAAGAATATTGTAGAGAAGGGACAGAATATGAGCATTCCGGCGAGCTCGGATGGGAAGCCACTTGAGCTTTGAGCGAAATTCTGATACGTGGTCATATTTACGCAATCCAAATATGAACCTGATTGAAAAATTTTGGAGTTGCTCAAGTTTATTAAGCTGTTCTTCGGAAAGGGCTAAATAGCAGGCGTCAGCATAATCAATGATAGGATGAAGAAGAGACTGTGCAAGCGCAACTTTAGTAGCTGTAGGTAAAAAGTTCCGGAGTCGCCTTAACGATCCAGCGGCAGGATACATTTTACGGCTAACAGCCTCTAGTTGAGGGCCCCACGTTAGACACTGATCAAAAATAACCCCGAGATTTTTTACTGTTAGACTGTATGGAATGTTGACTCCATCAAAAACTACGTGTGGCAACGCCTGCCAATCAATCTTACATGTAGTCCTAGAGCTGCCAACAATTAAAACTTGTGTTTTCAGTGGATTAATTTTCAAGCCAAAAGCATCACTCCAAGCGCATATTGTTTCAAGGTCAGTATTAATGGAGTCAACGGCTTTATGAAGATTATTAAGAGGAGCTTGTGAATATATTTGAAGATCGTCCGCATAAAGGTGGTAAGAAGAAGAAAGATTTTGAGATATAGAATTAATAAATAATGCGAAGAGTAAAGGAGAAAGGACACCGGCAGTCGTGTTACACCACGAAGAGTGAGACTCTCCTAAGCGAACTCGCTGACGGCGACCGAAGAGATAGCTATGAAACCAGTCGATCACCGTTGGAGATATGTTAAGCGAGCGGAGTAGTGCAAGGAGAATATCAAAATCCACTGTATTAAACGCGTTGCTGAAATCAAGCAGTGTTAACACAGTTAGCTGGCCATTTTCCATTCCGAATCGGATATCGTCGGTGATTTTAACTAAGGCAGTTACTGTACTATGACCAGGCCGAAACCCTGATTGGAGAGGATTCAAGAGATTGTTAGAGACGAGGAAAGAATGAATTTGTTTGTGGACAAGGCGTTCTAGGACTTTGGAGAGGAATGGAAGGATAGATATGGGTCGGTACTCAGAAAATGATTGAGGATTGAGTTTCTTGGGAAGGGGAATGATTTGCGCTTCTTTCCACATCGATGGGAACGTCCCATTTGATATAGAGTGGTTAAAGATTAGGCAAAGGATAGGAAGTATTATGTCAAGGACCGGAATTATCATGTTTCGGCTGATACCATCGATTCTTACTGCATTTGAAGTAGTAGAAAGAATGCTCTGCTTAACATCACAAGCGGTGAAAGAACTAAAGAGAAGAGAAGGATGGTCAAAAGTGGATTTAGAAGAAAGAGTTTGTAAAGTTGTGAGTTTATCGGCGTCTTTAATATTAGATGAAGAGGAAAAATGTAAGTTTAATGAATCAATATCCAAATCTTTGGGTATTGAATCCTGACGGGATTTGCCAATACTAAGTGACCGAAGAAAAGTCCAAACCTTAGCTTGGTCTTCGTTGTCAACTGCTTTATGGATGTGGCGTCTTAAAGCATCCCTACACACCCTATTGCAGCGATTTCGAGACTGAATATAAGTACATACAAAAAAAACAAACAGTTGAATTGAAAACCTCCTTTTAGAAATCGGTTGAAAACTAAGTAGTCTTGTTATATGTAGAGTTTAGTATAAAGTTAAATTACTTTTTTTTATAATTTTTGTTTCTGTAATACTCAAAATATTTTATTACTTTTTTTTTATGTCCGATAGGCAAGCTTTTGACCACAAACTCATCTGATGGAAAGCGACGATTCATCCCAAAATGTAGCATGCTTGCCTCGAAGGTTGAATTCACGCTTGACTTGAAGACTCCCAGATTATACCGTTCAGCGAACAAAGACGAAGGTAATGAGTTCAACTACTTTGCAGTACGGATGATAAACCTAGAAGCGAAACGCTTCGAGCGAACTGTAGGTATGTCAACCATAAATGGATGCTGTTTGACATTTTGTCTTGTTGATAGATGGTAAAACGGGCATGGGGGAATTAACTCGTGTAATTCCTGCGCACACTCTCCAAAATAGAAACGGTAGAATACCGATAGGCTCGCGACCTCACGTTCGGTGACCGAGACTCTGCAATTAGGACTGGACTAGTTTATCATCGCTAATGAGTCTTTTTGCTCGCCGGTCGATGGACACAGTTCTGTTCTTCAAGATGGAGCTTCAAGTTGGTACTTAGCGGATCCATCACACAAGTAGCCAGTACTCCTGAGTACTCCATACAGTCCATACACGATCGGACTTGAGCTTGATATAAATTAAGAATCCCGTATAGTGGAAAAAAAACACTTCTATGTCTTGATCTTCTTGTATAAGTTTAACTTGACATTATTTTGAACGTAGGTAAATTATACATATTATTATGTATATATTTTGTTTATATTTAAGAGGTTATCATTCGTACATAAACAAAGTACTTTGTAATAATTAACCCCAAAGTACCGTGTGCTTATACTATAAATACGTATATGTTATAAAGGTACTTCGGTATGTCGTAAGACAACAGTCGTTAATTCATCATAGTCTATACGACAAGCGAGAATAAAGGCATGTAACCCTTTGTACGTGTTGCACTAAAACGTAAACCGTACAAAGCTAATATTACTTGAACACCATGCCACATTACAATAAATTAGTCCTGCGGGTAATTGCCAAGGCCCGGATAATCTTAGGACGTATGATGGGTTGCCGAGACCACCCAAGTAACTCCTAAGGCCATTACAGACAGCACATTAAGAGCAAGCTCTCTAAAAGATATTTTTGCAATTATATCCTGAGTCAAGAGAAAATCTGATTTACTTATATCCTCCGTTAAGTCAGTTTTATGATTGAACTAGCTGCTCCCTTCGGTTTTACCCGCGGAAGTCTGGGACTTACGGGATTAAAAGTAGACTATGGGTTAATCCAGGGTATCAGTTTCCTGCGCGACCCTATCTTGCCCCACCTCGGCGAGGGAGTGCTCACGGGTGGGTTTTTAGTGGTTTCGAGTCCCACACTCCCCTTTCCTTCAACCGTGGAAAAGAAAGAAAGGCGCCTATGACAAGCGTGCCTGGACGGCAACGCAGCCTGCTCTTAAGGATATTACGTCTATTATGAAAGTACACGTCAACAAGTTTGGGATAATTTGAAATAAACAAAAATAAACAGAAACGCTTTCACACTCACAGCCCCACACTAAGTTTGATGAAGCAGTGGGCAAGCCCTCTGGGTCCTGGCGTCAATACCAAGCAAGATCACAATTTTTCTTCCACAGGGACATTTATTCTTCTGGCTTGGGTGTGGTTGTGTGTATTGGCGGAGATATCGCTTAAAATACATACAAAAAAAACATACAGTCGAATTGAGAACCTCCTTTTTTGAAGTCGGTTTAAAATACTTGATACTTGTATTCAAATCTTTCAAACATATCATTTAAACCCTTGAGCGTCAAGCGACGATGCATCACTGTCAAGACGGGATGCGTCGTTCTATCCCATAATCATCGAATAGATAAACGTATGAATGCCTTCGTTTAGCCACGGCTGTTTTGGTTTATATTGAGACTGCACTGCGGTCTGTTTGAATTATCTTATATATATTAAAGAAAATTATCAAATAACATGCAAATCGCATCATAATTATTTGTTTCTGGTTCAAGTTGTTTGTATGTGATGTGAATGTTTCCGGCACCCACAGGTCGACACAAGTCATCGAACTTAGTGCGGGGCTGTGACTATGAAAGCATTTATGTTATTATTTTGATTATAATGCTTTTGAGTCCAAAAGAGGAATGCGTTTATTTGGCTCGATGATAAAAAACCCATACACAGCTCTTCTCATCTCTATAAACAATAACACAAATAACTTACAAGTTAGAATTTTATTTATAGCTTTAAAAAAATATCTGCCTGTTACACCCAACTACTTGTCTTACTAATTTCTAGCTTATTACACCAAACTAAGCCAAGTTTGGCGCGTAGTTTGGTGTAACAAGCTAGAAATTTATTAATATTTGCAAATTCTAAGGAACTGTAGGTATAAATTATATTTTTGACTAATTGAGAGATGCTCAGGATTCCACAAACAAGTTAATTAGTCACATGGGCCCCCTTCAAGTTTATGACCCGAGGAAATATCTTCAGCGACAGTAGGTAAGTGAGAACCTAGAGCGTAATTAAATTCTAAGCCTAAATAAATAAACAGAAATGAATATTGGAGTATCTTAAGGCTACCTCTGTTTTGTTTATTTATTCAACTAGTCGGTCGTCGCGAACTGACACATCGCGCCTACATTTTGCTTAAAAGACAAACAAACGCATTCACACTCACCGCCCCACACTAAGTTCAAAGACATGTATCGTGGGTGCCGGAAACATTTGTTTACATCAGACACACATTACACCCAGAACCGAATCAAATCAAATCAAAATCGTTTATTCGCATGGGCCCCAAAGAGGCACTCATGAAAGTTAATTATTCTATTGCCAGATTCGCAAAATTACAGCCATCTCGAGAAGAACCAGGCAAGAAACTCGGCATAAATATCCTTTAGGAAGGAATCTGTGCTCTAGCTGGCAATCGAATCCAGGACCAACGACGCAGAGGGCGGTCACCTGTCCATTGCGCCAACTGGATCGTCAATCAAAAAAGAGAATAACACTATACATCACATATAACAGAGGAATATTTTAAAACTTTTTTCTTAACAACATATTTGACCATATTTAGAAATGTCTGAAATATGTTTTTTTAAGTCTCCGCCATTTTGAAATAGTTCTTAAAACTGAATAGACAAAAAAACTTGATAATTATTAAACTTGCACACAAACTTTTCACGAGAATCGGTTGTGAAATGCGACCTATAGAAATGAACTCAACCGGACATCCATTTACCAATCCTACTAATCCTACTAATATTATAAATCAGAAAGTTTGTGTGTAAGTGTGTAAGTGTGCAAGTATGTTTGTTCCCTCTTCACGCTTTAACGGCTGAACGGATTTGGATGAAATTTGGAATGTACATAGATTATACCTAGGATTAACACATAGGCTACTTTTTAACTTAATAATAGCGGGCGAAGCCGCGGGGCACGGCTAGTAGTTAATAAATGTTTCGACCTGAAATTAATAGTTAGACAGTCAGTTATATCTAGTATAGACAGTCTTAAAACCCACCAACAAAGATATTTTAAATCCGTTTATGCTCATAATGCCAACTTCGCAAAATGCCAACCGCTTACAATATGTGATCTTCACACGACTCAGTAAGAGATTCAGTAAGATACTAAATTTTCTGTCCATCCAAAGGTTGTCTGGCAGAAATCGCTTAAAGCGATTAGACCGCCTATTCTTCTACCTCATTTAACTGTATTATTTTAAGTTTTATAATTTTGCTTATATTTGGTGTGCAATAAAGAAATATTGTCTTGTATTGTATTGTAAACATAGGTTAAGGTTTTATTATTAAATTAGATTATCACGGAAATTAGCGTGACTTATGCGTTGTCGATGTCTAGAATTGTTCCCATAAAATTAATAAAAATAAAAAGAATTCCCGTTTCCAATTTAATTCAATACTTAGTTAAAAATGTACGCGAGATTTTTTCAAACCTTTTTGAGTAACTTATAAATATAATAACTTTAAACGAGCAATTCTTATATATGTATATAATCTCGAATCTCGAAACGGCTCCAACGATTTTCATGAAATTTAGTATGCAGGGGGTTTCGGGGGCGATAAATCGATAGCTAGGTTTCATTTTAAGAAAACGTCGTTTACCAAAAAAAACCAGGTACTCTATACTTAACTAGCGGGCCCACAGATACTTTGCAAGTAAATCGCACGCGCCCTCCCAGCTTCTATCTGGATAAAGTTATCTAAAGTACGTCAAGCCTTATAAATGTTGGCTAGATAGACAAAACTTAAATTAAACTGCACCTTATTTCAAATTCACATGCAACAGCCACACAATCGCTTCGGCCTCGCCATCGGCACACATAGTATCTATGTAAATTGATACTGCACAGTTTACTCTAGCAAAACGCCAAAATGTGCAATGTGTATGCAAGTCAACTTGCAAATATAAACACGCGTGGAAGTGACATGCGGTGGTTGGTTCCAAAATAAAAACACTCATCGGGCGCTACCTGGGTCCGAAGAAGGCCGAGTCGCGGCCGAACGCTCGGACGCAGCGAACTTCGTGCCTGCGAGCGCATCCGAACGCAATATTCTGAACGCGCCCATATCCAGTCTGGAGGCCACCGCGGGCGGGGCGGCACGTGCGGTGCGCGCCTCGCGATTTGCATTGTTTTGATTCATCTGCGTTTCTACAATCAATAAATCGAGTGTAATAAACGGCCTAAAGCCTACATTTATCTGGCACTAGTGGTTTCTTTCAGTGCCAGCGCGGTGTCAGTTGCTAGTGATAAACTACGGCCCTAGATACGAGACGGTGGCTTATTGACAAGTGAAACTCTTTATCGTTCCATTCATCCGTAGAACGGTCTATTTGTTGCTATTTGTTATTGAACAATCGTGCTTGTGTTCTTTGTGGAAAGGAGTATGCAAATCAATAACTGGATGTCTCAGCTGCGAAGAAGAGAGATCCTTCCGTGAGGTTTAATATACTGCTGCATATTGATTGGTCCTGGGAACTGGGATCACAGAGTTGTCGTCCAATTACGGTGAGTAATATTCAACAACAATCTTTATTGAATTATTACTGAACAATTTGGTATCGTTTCAGATAACCTTCATGAGAAGATGCAAATGAAGACGAACTCATGAATTTTCAGACAAAACTACATTGAAGATGTCGTCTAATGAACGGAATATATTAACAGTTTCTTCAAATTGTCAGGGATTTGCATTCCTGATTATCTTCTACAATGTCTATGTACTAACTGTAGGAGAAGTCAACACAATTCAATTAATTCAAGACCCTCTATGTTATATATACTAAAATTAAAGAAACTATTATGATGTTATGATAGCCCAATATTGTATCAAAATACCGTAGCACAATTTTTGTATTCTAGGTACCCTCTTACAAAGTGTTCTGTTCTAATAAAATTATAATCTAGCTAAAATAAGGCTTATCAGTAATTTAGCTTTAACATAAACTGCTACATTGCTATGACTAAGAATGTGTCCAATAACATTTCTTATTGTCTCTATTTAAGGGTAAGATACTTTGTTCGTGTGTTCTTTTATAGCAGTCTCACAATATATTACACTGATATACGCTAACTAACAATACACTAGTTAAATGGTTTAGTTCTCTTAAGTCTTCTCACTAATTCTCTGCCACTCAGCCTCACCAGTGACCCGAATATAATATAAATAAATATAGGTACTTATACAGCCTCATCCCGAACATGAAAACAAAACACGACTTTACCAGAGGATTATGATCCTTCAAAACCTTCTTATTTGTAGGCGGTAGGTATTACGGTTAATAGGTAGGTAGGTATGCATAATAAAAAGAATAAAATTTGTAAATAGAAACAGCTTTAATTATAAGCCCGAGAACGATGACACACAAATTCACACAATACAACATCTGTGTCACAAGATGTTTTGAAAATATTGACTGATTCGGTTCTGAGAATGGTGTCTAAATGTGCCTGATACTTGAAGACATGAGGAATACAAGAGGCACTTGAAATTTCGAACTTTGGAATCGAGACAGAATAGCATAAAATACAAATAGGTGTCTATATAATACGAGATATTTACAATTGCACCAGAACTGTACACAACGTGTATAAAGTATACATTTATATCAGTTCATAATTTCATTCAAACCCGAGTTACAATTAACGACTTTAATTTAATATATCTTTTGAAGAATTTCTTGTTTTGTTTATTATTTATGTTATGTTTGTTCTTTATGTTTATACATATTATTTTGTATTTAAACAATAGCTACACGAATTTAATAACTCCTTGCTCTGTATACCTGATTGGACACATCATGATGTCACTATCGTAATCAATCGTATTGACTGCAATGTTGATAACAGTTTTGCATTTCATTGTCTCTGGATTTAAAGTAAGCACATAATAACTACGTATAGTTAGTAACCTGTACAGTATAGCAATGAAGACTTTATCCCCAATTTAATGCTTACAAATCGTATCGGAATCTAATAACAGATATCATGTGTAATAGGAGCCAATAAGCCTCTAATGGCTAAGATAATCTCCAACACCGCAGGGTAGTTAGTCGGGATAATTTTAACCGCTAATGAAACGGTGATAACGTCTAATAGGTATTATGTATTCGCTGTACCCTACAACCTCGCCCGCGTAGTTATTTATGTTTTTTTTGTCATAGAGACACGAGACGAGAAAGTCGCTCGCCACCCAGAATATTTCAAAAACCTGCGCAGCAAAACACTGCGCTCGTCACTCTTACATTAGATGTTAATTCTCTATATGCTTTTTTAATTCACTGGCAACATTGCCCTTCAATCTGAAATACAATATATTTTGCTAGTAATTGAATATCTGGCAATGGTGTGGTACTGCTCCAGGTGAACTCTTGAAAAGAGTCTTACCATAACAACTATTATAGTAAATAATATCCTTTTGTTATCTAGTAGTTTGCAGGTACAGTATTAGCTATGTCCTCAAATAATATGAATATTATAATGTCATAAATAATTGCAACCCTAAAAAACATAAGGCTGTATTATCTCAATATTATCTCAAGCAAATAATTCGTCTGCATGCATACAGTTATATCTTTTATATATATATGAACAAAGTTCAGACTACCTGCACGGCCTCGTGTCCAATCTTCGGTTACATCTAACAATGGGTTTTGAAACATAGAGTAAAATGGGCAAGACAATACTGGAGATACTTATCATCCTTTTGTTGGTCCTTTTATTCAACTTAAATATGAGCTGGTGTAGATCCAAGAAATCGTAAAAATAACAACTGTGAATATGTATTCTTTTCCTTAAAATTTCAAGCTAAAGCTGTGAATCATGGATGCTTAATGATCATTAAAGAAATCAATGAGACCGCAGAATCATCAGCTGTTTCCTGTTTTACTCAAAAGCCTTTATAATGCGCTGCGAAGGGTACATGAATCTGAGAACATTTGCGAAGCACACCTGACCGCAAGTAGAGGGGAAGGCAACCAGTTTCGCCACCTGGCCAATGCACGCACGTTGCCAAATCGCACCTTGTCTGAGAACACTCTTTCATAATTTTAAAAAGATACTAATTTATACTAAATGCTTTAGATGATAAATAAATTATTGATTAACATCTATTACAAGGAAAAATATAATATTTTTGGACAAGAATTAAAAGAAGGGCTAAAGAACAACAAGTTACTTAAATGTTGTCAAAATAATATCAAATTATATTTACAAATAAGTAACAGATTACTTCTTGTCAAAATTTGATTAAATTACATTAATAATCCGACACACATAAATTTAATTTCTTAATAATTAAATTGTACCTAGGGTATAATAGTATAGGGAAGCATTCACCGTTGATACAACACGAGTAGAAAGCGCTATTCATTTACCGATCGATAATGCCAACTTGCAATTACGGCTCTTGCCAGTCGATTAATTTCTTCACTTGGGAATGTTCTCTCCAATGATGCTTCCATTGTCTTTTTGCTCATATGACATGCACTTTCTATTATATCGTAACAACAGAAAATAGTAAAAATTAAGATAGAAAGATTCAAGATCCGCTTTTGATCTACAGAAAGTTATATAAGCTCGATTCACAAAATTTTATTATGATATTATGATTAATAACATGGGTTGCGGTTTCTGAAGGTGTGGATAAAAAGTTCATAGTCATGTAGATACATTTTACTAAACATTGCTGTCTTTAGAGTGAGTGATATTAAAAATTCCCAACGATAAACAACAATTTCGTGTTCGAACATCTTTTTTAATCCCACAGCGGCCGCTTTCCCTTATAACTCGTATTGTTTACAAGCGATGTTTACTCAAGTGTGTCTTTAACTGCTTCAGCACAGAACATTCTAGGTAAATTACAGCACTTCTGAACTCTGGAAAATATGATTCAATCAGTTTTTGTTCTTCCTTGTTAAGAGATCCTATTTATTGAATCACTGCATTGGTATTCCAGGGGCTTTAAGTTGTGGTAAGACATTCCTAAGCATCTTATGAATCATCACTTATTTCTTTCCCTTTAAGGTGAGGTTTTTGAGCAATCTGATCATTTTTTTACCATAGTCGATAATTTTTATAATACTCGTACGTAACGTAGTACGTAGACTCGTAATTAGTGGAGCAAATAAGTATATGGCGGTTACGCAAGGTAGAGGACGGTTTTTAAGATTGTACTCATATTTCACGAAATATAAAAACTTAACCACATTTCATCTGAGCACCGTACTTATACACTAAAAACTAAATTTATTACTTACTTACAGTTTTTATTTACCCAAGGCTAAGGTAAATAAAAAAAAAATAACCAAGTAATTCTTTAATATTAATTTATTAAGCCACAAAACAGTCGCTGAGGCCGAAATCGGCCAGGAAGCAGCATCATCATCATCGTCATTTATTAATTAAAGATTTTGAAACATAATATTTTGGTTGAGTCGACATTGATAAGAGGAGAGTTAGAAATTCAGACAAATAGCGACTATAAAATCTTAATTCCAATGCAGACTTATTGCAAACTCTTATTAGGTTGTAGGTACCTTTTTAGAAGCATAAATGAACGCTTTTAATTAAACATTACATTTAACTCTTTCACGGACCCCCAACAGCTTAGAGCACGGCTTTGCTCATTAATTTCATTAGTTGCCGTGAAGTATTTTATCCGTAGCTTTAATCTGAGCACTTAACCTAAATTTAATTAAAAAGTTCTTTGGTTCTGCACTTAGAATAAACCGGAGGAGAGTTTACTTAGATAATGCATGAGCCCTAATGAGCAAGTAGATTTACTGAGAGGTTTATTCTAATTTATCCTAAAAAACGTTGTGTTATTTGATCTCATTTATTCACTTCAAAAAGATTTATTATTAATGTTATCATTGAAATTTAGAACGATTGTTTAGTCAGTTATTATTCATACTCATATATTTATTTGTAAACTTAACGTTTGTATCATTTTACGATTGTCATTTGTTTGTCTAGTAATTGAAAATTTGCTGGTCGATCAATTCCTTTTTCAAAATTAACTTCTTATAGAACATACTGCTTGTCTAAACCTGCTGCTTGTTTCAACAGTGGATCAAGCGGTCTTATCTAGTTCCATAAATGAAATTTGTTGTAAGCTAAATTCTAAATGTAGTTTTGTGCAAAATTTTATGAAAGATAATATCTACGTATTATTGTTATAGCTTTTACTCGCGACATCTTCCAAGAACTATGAAATGTATATATCAATTAGGAATAAGCGGAATTGATATCTAGCGTCTCTAGTATTTGATTCTAATTATTTCCTGTTAATTGGGAACTATGGGGATTTACGAGGTCGTTGAAATTGTAGGTAGGTATAGGTAATTAGGTAATTGATCGAGCGAAGAGAGTTCTCTAAGTAATGTTGAGTGGTTCAGTACTTTGGCTGTTCGTCCGTTCGTCTGTCAAGGCATCTAGCGTCTAAACCCTAAAAGTTGTCCACAACAACAACAAAAAAACTATTGTTATTTTAGTTTTTGTTCAAATAAAGTAAACCTTTTCAAATAAAGGTAATCTGAATAACTTCAAATTCATAGAGAATATGTAAAGCTTTTTAACTAGTGCTTCGCGCCGAACTAGGATCTTGCGTCTACATTTTGCAAATTTGAAGTAATTTGTTTGTATGGTTTAGGCGCTAGATTCCTCAGACAGACAGACGGACGGACGTACAAAGTGCTGAACGACCCAAGTCAACTTGGAAATCTCACTCAGTTGGCGCAGTGGACAGTTGTCTGCCCTTTTCGCCGTGGGTCCTGGGTTCGATTCCCGGCAGGAGCAGAAATTCCTTCCCAAGGGATATTTGTGCTTCTGGTTCTGGGTGTATTGTGTGTGTGATGTGAATGTTTCCGGCACCCACGATACAAGTCATTGAACTTAGTGTGGGGCTGTGAGTGTGAATGCGTTTGTTTGTTTGTTTGTTCACTTCGTTCGGTCCAAAATACTATTGTTTACATAGCAAACTTTGTTTTTATGATGTGAAGTTTAAGTTAAGATGTTATTTCACCGGATGCATAACAAGTGACCACAATTGGGATGTTTTCCCACGCAATGCCAACGACCCACTCTCATTTGAACGTACATGCTAAATGACACATTATTTACAGGCGAGAATGGTTCGCTGACAATGATCGTGTATTAAACAAATTGCTGTACCGACTTCCATTATTACAGCTATAGATAATAATAAAAAACACATCGCAATCATGATAAAAAAGTTACTCGTTGGCTTAGTTGGTTGGCCTTTGCTTTCAAAGCAGGGGCAGGGGCATCGGGATCGATTCCCGGCTGAAACACAAGTTGTCTCCCTAAGGAAAATTTGTGTTTCTGGTTCTAGTTGTAATTGTGTGTGTGATGTGAATATTTCCGGCACCCACGACACAAGTCGTTAAACTTAGTGTAGGGCTGTGAGTCTCAAAACAAAATAACAAAAAAAAAGGGTAACAGCGCCGAATTGGCCGAGCTGAAAGTTTCACATAGAAAATAGTACTTACTAGTTCAATTTAAACATGGTGTTTAAATAGTCTCAACTAAAAAATACGTATGAATTGTATATCAAAATAATATAATGAACAGCTCATAAAGAATTTTTTACAATCGAATTGTGACGTGTTTTAAAAATGTATAAAACCTTTCATTGATTCAGTACAAGATAATGGCAGGCAAGTGATAAATAATTAGTCAACGATTATAGATAAATATACACATTAATAAAATATGGCTCATTATTAAATTTAAAGCGCACTACACTTGACAATTAATTCAAACTGGGTGAGATTGAGGCAGATAGTTATTGGCTCAAATGGTAAGTGCCATAAGGCCTATCATCTTAGGCATTTCAATAATTTCCATAGATTCATAAAAAGTAATAGGTACCTCGATATCAATGGATCTAGTGCCCTGCAGGTAAAGTCTTGTATTGGTAATGAAATTCTCCACCAAACTCAGAAAAGATTGATCCATTTGGCAAATTGGTCACCATATTTATTTTATGGCTCGAGACCGAAACTCTTGTGGAAATCTAATAATGATAAGAATCCTCTAGTCCGGTTTACAAGGAACAAGAATGGGGACAGTGGCACAGACACTTGGCCCTTGACGTTTGTCCTACAAATATTTTAGTGACACTTTCGCTGAGTTAGGGATACCCCGTTCAAACAACACTTTGTTTCGGCTGACTGGAATTCTGTTGCTGTAAATGAATTTGCGTTGTGTGCCGTGTGAGTTTTACTTTTATGTTTTGTTTTTTTATTCAAGATAGGCAAACTTTTGACTACCATCCCACCTAATGGTAAGCGGCGATGTTGTTGACGATGGAGCAAGCTAGCCTAGAAGATACCTTATATTATTATCTCGCAACTTGAAGACTCCCATATTGTACATATCAGGAAACGCCAACTCAAAGTAAGGAGTTTCATTCCTTTGCGGTTCTCACAACCAATGTAGAAGCAAAACACTTATATTGCAGTAAGTGCAATTTTTAATTCAATTTTGAACTGCTCGTTGGCTGAATTGGGTGGCGTTCGCCTTCTAAGCAGGGGTATCGGGTTCGATTCCCGGCGGGAACACAAGTTTCTCCCCAAGGAAAATTGTGGGTCTGGTTCTGGTTGTGATTTTGTGTAATGTGAATGTTTCCGGCATCTATATTTCAAGACATCGAACTTAGAGTGGGGCTGTGAGTGTAAAAGCATTGATGCGTTTATGTTATATTATGTTTCAATAAACGTACTGTAGCCCTATCTTATCTCATAACGTAATAAAACGATTAGGAATTAACATGAAATAGGTTTTTAAAAAAAAATAGTAAACAAAACGTGCTAAGTTTTCTGTAACCTTCTCTTTAACTGCTTTTTTTTTGTTTGAGACTCATAAATTAAAACTGCAATATTTAATTACAGCAATAAACAAACGCGGAACTGTTTTAGTTTATTGCGTTAGGCATAATTAAAGATAAAAACCTCTATTTTTTATATAACATTTTACTGGATCTTGAAAGAGTCTTTATTTATACTAATGTATTGGCAAAATGTAAGTATGCATCTGTATGTGATGTATTAAAATCATATGGCTGAAAGGGTTCAGGTTCTAAGCAAGGGTGCTTAGCTTACACATTTCGCTTGTATTCAAATAAAATCTAAAGTCTTTTCACATGGTCTTCAAAGAGCACTCAATAAAAGTTCATAATGACTTTCAATTTATACATAAATCAACTAAGATACCGAACATTAGTAGAAAAGATGCATTTACGTCAGCTAGCGTATGACCTATTAGAGACAAAGAATAATTTGAAGGTCCAAAATTTTGTATAGGTAATTAATTATAAGTATACGAGTAACTTCCACTTTTATTATATGGAAGAATAAGTTAGTGTCTTAAGATTATAAATGTCACGACATTGCTCAACCACCAGAAAAAACGCTACCACTGGTAGTGGGCTTGAGCAAGTGCTCAACTTGAGTTACGTATAAGTTCGGTGGGTTGTCGTGCGCTTGTAAATAACTTAAGTCTTTTGTTATATACTTTATTAGCGATCCGCCCCGGCTTCGCCCGGGTGTGATAATTGAAGAACCGCTCGACCGATGTTGTGCAAACTTCACATAAACCATCTACTAAATATTCCGAACAAGGCCTAAACATTTGGTTTGGATAGGTGAGTCCATTCTTGAGTTATAAAATTACAACGAAAAGTGGCATTGATTTTTATATATATAGATTATACTTATAGTTTTAATTCAGTTTTGGTATTTAAATTTGTGGAAAATTAACTAAAATGCATGATGGTATCTTGCTGATTTAAATACGTATAAATGAAGGTCAAGGTCCTGAATTTTCTAAAAAAGCATTGTTATCTTAATTTGTTCACCAAGCAAAAGAACGAGGCTATTTGTAACTGAATACAAATACAAATCTGTCCTATCTCTAGGATCAGTGTTCCCTCCACCATCAGTCATAATAACAATGTGGTTAACATTATGATGAATAGATGTTACATCACCCATTGTACATGGTTCCGGAGTTAGGTAGCTAAATGCAGTAAGTACATGATTATGCAAAATTACTTTCTAACTCGACAACAATTTTGATTATCAAAGCATGATTTGCAAAGAAATAAGCGTAGGTGAGTAAGGCGACTACAGATTTAGGCATCATCTACTTACATAATTTTATATCTAAGTAGAAGCCGCTAAAGTTAACAGTGGGCGGTTTTCCAACTGAACTCAACATTGCTATTGACTAAGTTCAACGTCCCCTGCTTAGTGAACTTGAATATCATATTATTGTATAAAATTATTGATATCTTACAGTAGGAGATTCGTCTTACTAGATCTGTCAATCTGCTAATCTATATTATAAAAACAAATGTGAAAAAAGTTGCAACTCACATGGGCCCCAAAGAGGCACTCATGAAAGTTTATGACGATGAATTGCAGCGGGGTTATATTATCCTTATGTGGTAAGATAAAAATGTCTTAAAACCCGAAGAACCCTTGAGGTGTAATACCTCAAATTCAATTCAAATTTAAAATGACTACTATGCATGACAACTGCCAGATTCGCAAACTTACAACCCTATCGAGAAGAACTTCGCAAGAAACTTTAAGATTTGATTCTAATATACAGTAATTTGCCTAGACAAGGACGTATTTAATGCATTTAATCGTAACACTTTCATGAAATTAAATTTATATAACAACCTAAATGGTTAACAGGTTCAGAGGTAGTCACTTTATATTACGAATTTAATTTAATATCAGAACACGATAAAATCATCAGTGCAGATAAGATATCAGTTGTCATTTCAGCAAACGCAACGGCATTCAAGATAACGATACAACAAATATAATAGCAGCAATTTTTGTTGCGAAATCGATTGAGGTAAGAAAATTGCTCTATTCCAAAGAAATGCTTCTAGCTCATTCATCATTGTCCAATATTTGCCAAGTCATAGCCTTTATATAGCTTTAGTTACATTATCAAATTGAATTACTTTCAGATTCTGTTAATCTTTGTGTAACCTTTCTGGATTAATACTACAATATTTAACAAGATGATTGATTATACAATCTTTGTTATTTCAAGGTTTCAAGTTTTTGATTAATATTGTTGAAGGTTATATTACAAATGAGAAAGTAAATCTGCTTATCTGCTGATTACCCAAAGATTAGGTGCCTTGGCTTTAACCAAGATGGTTACCTAGGCACCTAATACATGGAGAAAACATAATCTACCTTTATTTTGATTAATCATCAACATCATTAACGCGCCTTAAGACCACTTGGAACAGCTAAAAAGTCCTGTCCATACAACAAAGCAATTAATATCGTCGGGTCTACGGATTATTTGTATAGGTAATAAATATATAAGATTATCATATTAAGTAATATTCTGAGTGAATGCCTAGGTGAGCTCTTATATCAATAAAACTGAGTAGGTATTCTAGAAAACAGCAATAGGTACGTCATACAATTTAATATTATTGAAAGCTTCCTACGACAGCCTTGTATGTATTACATTCTCGATCAATAAATTGGCCAAAAAGCCCGCATGTCTGCTTTCATTTGAATTGGAATTGAGTATGCAGACGGTGTCAATCAATATAAACGATGGTATAATGATATTCCTTATTTAGCGTTTGGTTGGTCAAAATTTATTGAACTGTCGCTCACAACTTATATGGTAGCTAAAAAATTAAGTAAGCCGGTGTGGGTTTTTGGACAGTCAATTATGTGAGACCATTTTTAGCTTAATTATTTTCTAAAGCTATTCATGTAATACCAATGTGCGGATGCAAACAATTTGGTTGTGTTATATTTCTTAGCTACGATGATTATATGATTAAAGTTAACGCTTTATTGCTTAATTCTTCGGTTAAGTCTTAATTTTCATTCAACATTGCAAGAGATGGATGACGTCAAGTTTTGACAGCTATTCAATATAATCGCCATCTACCGATTGAACGACCGTAGTACCCTTAACTGGAGTTTGGTGATCTCAGGCCTAACTCTTGCGAATATAATTTGTAGGTACACAACAAAGTGTACAAAGGATTAAATCCAGACGGTTGGTGTGGGAGGGAGCTAATACCAGATTTAAGATAGGGTGAATGTACACTGACTGTCTAACTTAATGAGCAGTTAAATATTGATGTTTTAATCGGTCAACAGTTTCTGCGACCCAAAATATCCGAGGGTAATATTCGAATCATAAAAGCTTGTTAATATTCAGTTTGGACCGTACTCCGGCAGTCACGTCCGACTATATGAAGACAACGCGACTGGACTTTATATCGTTTTATCCATTCACAAAGTGAACAGTAAAATTAATGGCACTTGACCTTATAAAATTGAGACTCGCCCGCAAAACCTTCTCAAATTCTCTGAGCGTCCTTACGAGCTTCCTTAAGAATAACTGGAGATCTCTCAGGAGCCCTTGCCTACCTGCGTTATTCGTGTCTGTGCGTCATTCGGCGACGGTAAAAACCCGAAAACAAATTCCTTCGTACATTTCCAATTTGTCCCTTATCCGTCCTCGAGTAGCGGTCGAGGATCGTATGGAATAATTGCTCTGGCCATTAACATTCCGTGCCTGTGCTCATAATGTACTTTCACGAGTGGGAGTCGCTGCTCTAACACGACATGGGAAGTCATAGAACTCGGCTGCAGATAGAAATTTATGTGTCAACCCAACAAACTCACGAATGATGTAAACATTTGTTGTAACACTGGTGTTAATTCACAAAAGGTTGAATGCATGACCCGAAACTTTCCCAGCGGTTGCAGAAGCGCTGACAATAGAATCCATGGAGTAAGAGTCTATTCATGTGTCAACGGTCGCAACCAAGGGTTATCGATCTGAAATATAAAAGGATTTCTCTATTGTCTTAAACCGCTACGTTTTCACGATATAACTGGCTGAACGTGCCCAAGTACCCGTTTCGATACTTGTAGACTATAACAACATACGGGCTCGCCGGCGCTCATCCACTCGATGTATTTTTGAACCGATATTACTTTCATTTCACAATCGAGCTCATATTTGCCGCTCTCTTTGTGATACAGGCTGTAATAGCTAATGGATGGCTTGCAGTGCGAGATATACTGCGGAAATCTAATATAATCATTATTGGGCACGTAAATTTGATGGTGTAACATAGTATTGCTGTACAACGGTTTGGTATCTTTTATGGCATAGTTTCGAAACAATTAAATTCTTAGGCAATTGTGTCTAGCTGCATTGGTGAATAGGACCTTATTACTATAGGTATAGAGTTATGCCAGAATCGTTTTTTAACAGCTTAAAAGAATAAACCGACTTAAAAAAATAAGGAGGTTCGGCTGTATTTTTTATGTGTGTTACTTACCTTTCTCTGTGTGAATCGATTTGGACGATTCTTTTTTTATTTGAAAACTGGTGCTTGCCCTATGGTCCCATTTTAATTTGGATCAAGATCGTATTTAATTTATTTAATCTGAATCTGATCAAGGGTTCCGAAGACATAGCGGCGAAGTCGGTTTTTTTAAGCTTTGCTTGCGTTTATTTAAGAATTTTAATTGACGTGGCTACATAGACGGTAATCGTTAATACCATTATTAAAATCACCTGTTTTTCAATTTTATTTTGTGTAAATCTGGGAAAGCCAAACTTTAAAACACTCTTAGCAATAATAAAGACTTTCAGTCTCATAATCTCTCTGAAAGAAACCGGAACAGTCGTCTAATACTTTGTCATCGAGGAAGTTTTTATTTTAGTCAGGAACGATGCGTATAAATACCGCAGAGAATGAAGCTGTGACATTGAGCACTTCTGAATTCAACGACTGAGGGTAGTTATAAATAGTTTTACACCCACTGCTACGTTATGCCATACGTCGTCATGTAATAGGAATTTTCTATTCGGGATTTTTACGAGCAAACGAAACTAAAAATTTGTCGCAAAGCTAAGAATAATGAGCTTGAACCTCTATTTGGCTTGCCGCTCATTAGAGGTTAAGAATAAATATAAGTATTATTATATTAAAATACTCGAACATTAAATAAATACAACTTCGTTTCACTGCAATCACATAGCATTTTTGTACGGTATTGGAAATAGACTACACGTGAAAAATCACTTTCGAAATCAGGCCGCTCGCATTTATTCCATTTTGTTGTAAGAGATTTAAATATTCACAGAATAAAACCTATCATCTGCATTAATCCGGGATACTACAAATTTTATTCAAATCTGTTCGGTCGTTTTTCACGACTCCAATGTTGGTGAACATGAATTACTTATGATCAGTTATGTTTACGTGTATAGAACTTTGGGCTCGGCTTCCCACGGCCTGCAGTTCAAGTCCATATCGCTCGTGATCACGCGTGATAGAAATCATTATTACTTTATTATTACTTTAATGTGACTTAGAATAAAAACGGTCATTACGCCAGTCGTTACCTCTTGTCCTTATCTTATTGTCAGCTTTTGTTCGTGTTTTCACTGGGATTTTATTATGATTTATAGAATAGTTCACTATTTTTATGATGCTTTGTTTTAAAGTTCTTGTATCTTGAACTCAAGTTAATTAAAAAGGGTAGTTTTGTTCCATCTCGCTGGGTGTAATAACGACTCAAAAACAATAAATAATGCGTACCTTCGGAATTCTTGATCAGATTTAATGTATTAAATACATTAAATCTGATCAAGGTTCCGAAAATAAAACGGTGAAGTCGGTTTTTTTAAGCTATGCTTGCGTTTAATTATTTATATGCATGTTAAAAGTAACAATACAATATAACAATTACATAAGAAAAATACAGCAGCAAATGTTAGAATCGGCGGCGAGTGCTACAATAGTGTAAATTGAGGAGACATGCAAATTTTTATCCTTACTGAGGTGGCCGCCGTCTTCGCCCACCCGTGCATTGGCGAAACAGTAGTCCATTGCACTCGTATTCTATTTGTTAATGTAATTTTTTCTTTCTTAGTCTACCTATTATATATACCTAGAATAGAATTGAACTGGCCAGTGGTGAGTGAATGGTTTTCATTTGTTTTGTTGAAAATTCATTTAAAATGTATGCACGAATCTCTGCACTCAAAGGCACTGCAGATGGGTTACAGGCACAAACCGCTGTTACCGCAGTATTGCAACTTCAAACAAAGGCTTTGTTTGACTCGCTTATAGTAGCTAAATAAAACTAAAGTTTTAGGACAAACAAGTATTCGGGACTATGAGTAACATCCACAAGTTTTGATAGTATTCGTGTAGGTATATTGAAACTTGAAACATTACTGAAACTGTTATCGGTCGAAGCTGTCCCATTTGCCGAAAGGTTCCCAAACTTATTTCTGTAGTGCTTTAGTTCAAATTAACGAAAACGCTTTCACACATACAGTCTCGCACTAACAATTGGTTCGTGCCGGAACCATAAATAAAGTAATATAAGAGTAACCAGCGAAGGATGGAACTTATTGCCTGCGTCTTTGTTCCCCGAGCGGTACAATCGTCATGTCTTCAATTTAGAGTGAGTGAAGTTACATCTTCGGCTGCATCTTCATTTTCCATCAGGTAAGATAGTGGTGCCAATCTAGCGAAAAGAAACCAGATACACTAACGTCCATGTCTATGTGAGAAGAATTCCTGAAAATTTTGTTCTTGTTAGAAATTTTACCCGAGAGGTGGTTTAAAGGAGTTTGCCTTTAAAGTCCACAGACTGAACTCCATGCCAACAGAGCAGTGTTATTTCGATTTTTTTTTCTTTTTATTTCTTGCTTATATATTCTGCTACTAACTCCACAACAGACGCTTATAAAATCAACCTCAGTCATGTTCGGGACGACAGCTCTACAAAATCTCCCAACGATGCCTTCGATGTCATTAGAGCAATTCTTTTACACTCCATTACATTAAATTTCTACATTGTTGGGATTACATAAGCGTGTAATGAAATCGCAATGTTCCACCATCAGCGAGATAGTGAGGAAGTTACCCCATAGCTGTTTAGCGTGTCATCGCGTAATGGCGTGGGATTGCGTTCTTCCCATACCAGTCAACGATATTAGCGATGATGAGGATAATGGATCTTGAGGCACGTGCTTTGCTTGGTCACAGATAGTTTATAATACACTAGCTGTGAGTTTTACTGCTCCACTCACATTTGAACTGTTGAATTACCTTATTTGTGTGCCATTTGGTTTTGGGAAATTGGCGTTTCTGGCTCTGGGTTTGGTGTGTGATGTGAATATTTCCGGCACCCACGACACGAGTCATTGAACTTAGTGTGGTGCTGCGAGTGTTAAAGCGTTTACGTTTTACTTATTTTTACGTTTATTTGTGAACATGCAAGCGGTTCTAAGTCCTATTTCAAAGTATAGTTTATAGAGTCAACATTATTTTTCCGAAAACTTCTGCTCGCGTAGTAATACGTTTTACAAAAGTGATATAAATGTTTGATATGTTTTTTTTTTATAGTCTTAAAATTATTTATTGCATACCATAAGATAATTGTGTTACATTAAACTAAAAACTAAATTAAAACTAACCAAAAATAACGAGATATAAATGTTAATAATATTTAAATTAATATCATTATTAATAATAATTATTATTTTTTAATATTCAAATATTATTTGTTTAGCAGACTGTTAAAAAATTGCTAAATCTGATAAATTCTAGTGAAAAATTAACAGACTTCAAAATGAGGCTTTATAAGACTCCTAATACGAGTAGAAACTATGTAAGAGGGACTTGTATATAATAGATAAAGAGAAGAGCGTATTCTTCTTTTTCGATGAAGAAGCAGAAGTTATGTTTTAGTGTATTCATTTCGTATTGGTATTCGTATATTTCACGGCTGATTTGTGAATTTTTAAGCTAACCATGATATTATAAGTAATCATGGGTGCGATGAAAGGTAACCGATATCGTAGTTATAGTCGAGAAATTAGAATAGTTAGTAGGCTTTCAGTTTAGAATAAATAATTAAACTATGAAGAAAGAGTTCTAGAGAGAATCTAATCCTATAGCGATGCATTTTTTTTATGTCTGGCTCTTAATTGGCTTAATCTCTCGAATTTAGATACTATTAGTTTTCTTATTTATCAAAATTATGCCCCGCCGCCACGGCCTGGTATTTAACTTTAATCACAATTTTAATCAGAAGCTTTTGTATGAATTCATATTCTTATTTTGGTGGAAGCCGTATACAAAAAACATTAATATCACTTTGAAATTCTCGGCTCCGTTTTTCTGACCCAAGATCTTATTGAACGTCTACTTTTCGCAAGAAAAGTTACCGTTTTTCTTTTGACATATCACGACGACGGTATGAAATCTTTTCAAAGGGATTTGTGTAAACATTTTCCATTTTCCGTCCGAAGAAAAAGCAAACGCGTAAACAGGGCCTAGGAAGGTAGATAATGTGTACGCAGCGGATGCTATTTTTAGCCAAAATGACTTCCTCGCGCAACTCGTAAAAAGGCTATTTCTGCTTGAAACGCAATAAAACGTGTCCTGGGTACAACGTTTTATCCCCCGTGCCTATCTCGGCTTAACGTTACTTGCCGGTTATTGCATCCACTCGTTGAACTCAAATAAACACTCTTAAAAGGTCCTCGGGGAATGCTCCAATAATAGTACTTTCTGGAGCTCTCAGCTCGACAACGGTAAAGGACCCCATTGAGAAGTTTATACTGCGTGTAAGTCTTTAACCATTTTCCAACCATCC
Source organism: Lomographa bimaculata (assembly GCA_948107665.1). Lineage (NCBI taxonomy): Eukaryota > Metazoa > Arthropoda > Insecta > Lepidoptera > Geometridae > Lomographa > Lomographa bimaculata. Next base: position 8,733,285 of record OX403598.1, read on the forward strand.
AACATTTGTAAGCTTCAAAGTCCCATAAAGCTCTCGTCTTCTTATGACAGTTATTTGTGCTATAAAAAAGATTAATACATCGTGAAGTTATTAATACTTTGTTTATTATATTTTGCCATGTATAGATAAATAAAGTTGATTCTTACCATCCGCGTCCTTTGGACGTCAACCTATCATTCTAGATTGTCAGTAGTAAAACAACAATTATTAAGCCGTTAGTTGTGTTTGAAATAATTTTTAATGCGTTTTGAAGAATTTTGTGTAATCTTTGTCCCTCAATAATATAGTTATTGAATTATTGGAAATAGAACTTTATTCTATCTTATTCTTTGTGTCAGACTGAAAAGTCCTGATACCACTAGTACATAAGACAAGCGACCACGATGATTAGAAATCATTGTCGTTGTTACTTTTTAGACTCGTAAAATAATGACCGAAATGGTTAATCAAATGCAAAAAAAAAAACACAAACGCGGACGAAGCATTATGCTTCCACGTTCATTGTGCGAGCCACAAAGGAACGGAACGCCTGAATTGGTGTTTCCTGATGAGAACAAATTGGGAATCTTCTAGTAGCAAGTGAATAGTTATCTTCTAGGCAAGCTTGTTCCATCGTCACTCACATAGTAGCTTACCATTAGGAAAAGTGTGCCTGCCTTGAATAAATAATTAAACGCAAGCAAAGCTTAAAAAAAACCGACTTCACCGCTTTATCTTCGGAACTTTAAAAAATTAGATGTACTAAACACGCATTATTGACATTATGAGATATTTCAAGAACTACTGATCAGATCTTGATCAAATTTCAATAGGACCACATGAAAAGCACCAGCTTTAAAAAAACATCAAAATCGGCTCACAACGAAAGAAGTTATGAGGTAACTTTCGAAGTCGGTTAAAAACAAGAACACCGTCAATGTTGTCCACAGAATAAGCATTATTGACAATATTTCAAGAACTACTGATCCGATCTTGATCAAATTTAAATGGGACCAATTGAAAAGCTACTTCTTTCAAACTAAAAAAAAATATTCGAAATCGGTTCACGTGGAAAGAAGTTATAAGGTAACACAAAAAAAACTGTAGACTTGAGTACCTCCTCCTGTTTTGGGAAGTCCGTAAAAAATAAAAACAATCTCATAAATCCAGACTTAAAAATATCTGTTTAAACTGGGTTTCATGAGTCACATTTCTATTTTCCACAGCTGAAGTGTGAAGATTTCAACATCTCCGAGACCCTAATCATCGTATCTGAAATAAACATAGTGACCACGTCGTAACTATATTCGGGCCCACGCAATAACACGGCTAAACCCGTTTTATCCCTCGATGACCTATTTTCGAGATACGACTCGGATCACATCGCTCATCGAATCGTAGGATTTAGCTTTCATAGGCAAAATAAGTTCTGTTTGAAATAATGATTAGTTTATACCAATAATTTGATAGGTATACTTGGAGATATTAGTACTGATTCTAAGGCTCTGGATGTAATATGCTCAAACACTGAATGAGTAGATAATGTACAGATGAGTGTGAAAATAAAACTTTGGATAAATTGAGAATAGGCCGTATATTAAAACGTAGTTACAAAACATAGCTTACTATTCGACTCAGCAAAATTTTTTACCATTTTTTTCGAGAATTTTACGTAAAACTTTAAAAATCTAAGTATGGATTTGCGTGACCTTGCATAACCGTCATATGTTTGCTTTGCTCAACGCGCCTCTATGTACTACGCCATACGCCCTATAATTGCCTGTGGTGACAATCTTGCTCGGACCGCACTGCAGCCTGTTCTTAACATCATTATTGTATATCTAAATGAATGAACTAGCGACATATTTTTTTACTTATAGTTATTTGGAAAAAATAAATAGGCTAAGCTCTGGGCTTTCGTCCAGAAGTACGGGAGTTGGTAGTCATCTCGACTGCGAAACATTCGACCCCGTGGTCGAAGCAGGCAAAAATGATAAAGTATGACAAAGTATAATACTTAGGCAGAAGAGCAATCAACTGTCGTTTATCAGCGGCACTATCCTATACAGCACTTTGGAAACAAAAGCACTTCCAACCACCCCAACTTATCACTGCAACAACTTCAAAGTTTATTAATCTACACAATGTTAACTCCAATTTATTGCCTCTGTCGATCAAGTTCATTACCAAGTTCGTTACCTATTTTCAAATCATTAAACATTCCGAAACATAAAAGTAACGGTCTTCCGCAGTTCAGACGAGATTTGTGAATGTAAACATGGTGAGATCACGATGTATTAAATGTTTATCAATATGTATGACTTTCATTCAATTATTTTATATTGTGGAATGTTTGTTGTTAGAAAAATGTCTAGTTACTTTAATTTATAACATTTGCTTTTTGTAAACAATATACATGGTCTATGTATTTAAAAACTGTGCTCTGTGGCTTTGGTCACTTACTTACTTACTTAATACTTGTTTAAGAGTTAAAACTTTCCTAAACTTTTAGATTTTTTTGCTGTCACTTGAGAAAGTTGCTCGCCTGATGGTAAGCGTCCCTGTTGCCTATTACAGTTCAGTGCAAACCAGAGTTTTAACTTATATATGTATACTCGTAGTTCGAACTCATGCGCGGCAAAGTACTTCGCTTGTCACTCTGAGATATGAGCTATAACAGTGATTTATATTTCAAATATCAAAAATAGCGTAAACTGCTATTTATATTTCAAAAATCAATAAAATCCGTTACGTCACGGCGGCGGGGTGTCAAGAAGGACATATACACGCAATTTAAAATATTAAAGTATCTTTTTTTTAATTTAATTTCTCCGCCCACGTTACGAGCTTTTGACTGATAAAGATTTAATGGAAATACTTTATTTTTATCACAAATTCACTATTGAACAGAGTATGAAGGTCGTCGTTGTCCCAAGACCAAGGAGAGTAAGGAATAATTCATTTTATCTCATTTTACAAAACATGTACCAAAAATATATTGTCACAAAAAATCTATACGAGGAACGCGTTATGAAATAAAAGGGTTACGGATTGAATTCCTTCGTCGGAACAAATATTTACAGAGCCATTATACTTACAAATATTTCGGGAATACAATTTCGTCAACAATTGCTTTGACACTTTTTTTATGCCTGACAAGTTGCGCCCTGCGGTGTTATCCGCGGCTTTTACGTAAGTTACTTTCTGGCTCAAGAATCTTTGCGGGCGCATCAGAACAACTCTCGAAAGTTTCATGACAATCTGATGAATGGTTTTGAAACGCATAAAGGACAAACATACATTTTATTTATATAGATTACTAGCGATAGCAAGGGTGCAATTTCCGAAGGAATTTCTTTAAAAAATATTAAAACTAAAAATATTAAAAATATTATGAACTGCCCGTTGGCTAAGTTGGGTGAGCGTTTGCCTTCTAAGCACGGGTATCGGGTTCGATTCCCGGCGGGAACAAAAGTTTTCTCCCCAAGGAAAATTTGTGTTTCTGGTTCTGGTTGCGATTGTGTCTGTGATGTGAATGTTTCCGGCACCCACGACACAAGTCATTGAACTTAGTGTGGGGCCGTGAGTGTGAAAGCGTTTATGTTTATTAGATGCAAACTTGACAATTGCGATAGCAACAAAAAAAAATACAATTTGCATCAAGCCCCGAATTGATGCAATAAAATATAGTTCTACTAGTTTCTACTCCACGACCGCTAACGGTAATGCTAAAAGAATAAGGTTGAATCTGCATCATGATAATTACCACAAAAAACTCGATTAGTAGGGTAATTAAATTCAATGTAAATAAATCGCCCTTATCTCCGATCGTAAGTTCATCACGCTTGAAAAATAGAAGCCACAAAACTCGCAGAAGCCACAGTGGCACGCGATCGCCGACATTGAGAAATGAACACCCTTCAAGACCCTTACACGGGGCGTCTTTTTGTAGCGTCGTTTTCCTATATAAGTATAACCTTTTATAGCGTTTATCAGATAGTATAGGCGCCATGTTGTTCTCTTAAAAGTAAACGTCAGGCTTGTCTATAACAATGAAATAATTATCAAAAACAACCTCTACCGAATGCTCAAAGAACTTCTTTTTTTTTATATATATTTTGTGCCGAAAGTTTGGTTTAATAGAGAAAGAAAATGTTACCCGCTCTCCCAAAATACGAGTCATCTCCGCAGTGATTTTCCAGTCCTTGTAATTTCATCTATAATAATTAATAAAGTAACGTATTAAACAGTCGCTGTTTTACTGATTTCTTTTTTGAAGCTCTACAAAATAACTACAGTCCTTCGGCAATTTATGTCAAAATGTACATCGTTCGCGGTAAAACCGCTTTGTGTTGAACCCTTAAGGAGAAGCTAAACCGACTTGAACTCGCAACTATCTTAATTAAGACCAAAGAAAATTTTGAGGTGAAAAATAGCTTTCTCGAAGTTCTAGCTGAGTAGTGGTGCTGCAGTTTGGAAACAAGAGGAGTTGATTAAACTTTGTCTGGTTTCAGCGGTGTTTGTTTGGGAAAGTTATCAGCTAAGAGCTGAATAAAAATTGCATATCAGCTAGTGGCTAGATAAAACCACTAGCCGATAAAAAAACATACATATTGAATTGTTGACTGGTACTGAAACTTAGTACTATAAGTATACTAAGGTATTCTTCTATGGTCGAGAATTTTAACTTTTTATCTTAGGTACAAAGAACCGTATGTCTCTGAGTCTTTTAAAATCCCTTGCATGCTTGTCAAATCGAATAGTAACATGTCCTCCTGTTATTAATATTAATATTTCTGGTCATCTAAAGCAACGAAGGATGTTTTTTCTTTGTAATTCTATGCTTAAAATCAATGCAATCAAGATGCACCTGGTATTAACGACTGCTGTCTTACTACTACCAACCGGAACCTCCGAATGCTAATACAGCATTTTCTGCTAATCATCCGAGAAAGTGCAGAAAAGTCGTGATAGTACAGTAAACGGTATTTTGACCAATATACATATAAATTGTTGTTGTTTGTATAGCTAATTCGTGCAATTTAAATTAAAAACTGAAATAGTTAAACAAAGAACTGCCCACAAACTCCACCTGCCTCTTAAACATTACACTCTATCTGTGGTTACTGCTATTCCACCTGTATTTATTGGAGAAAGTAATGTCTTTAAACCTCAGTGGGCGTTTAATTTGTGACGCAATAACCATATAAATGCCGAATAAGTAGAATCCATTCGTGACACTTTACGATGCTATGACTATCAGAGTATATTGCTATAATATACTGGCGTAGTAAGTACATGTACCTTCATGTACTCTACTAGGTACTACCTACTATTAAACCATGTTTTATAAACTTGGTATACTCCCAACGACCACCACTAAAACAGGCACCAGTGGTGGCCGTTAGAATAACTCATTAATTATTGTCCCAAGGGCCATCAGTGGCGGACGTTGGGACATTAAAAATAATATTTATTTTCAGTGTTTTGTCAATGTAATCTAACTATAGCAAATGCATCTATAATTAACTAACAGATTGCTAACAGATATATGTGTGTTAAATTTCTAGATAATGTTAATTCAACAATTTGTGACTGGTCATTTTATTCGGTTTGCTACTTAATATCATTTCATTTTCAATCGCTAAAATTTTTATGGGACCACATCTTAGCTTGACTATATCGGACTATATGAGACTATATGAGACCTTATGGTCGGTCGAGATAACAACCAACTCATTTTTACAATTGTACACATCTCTACGTAGTGCATTCGCCACCTACGAAGTTGTTTCGATTGTTATTGAATTAGCCTCGACATCGCCACAACGCAATTTACCCTGACCCTTACATTACTTTACCGTAATTGTTTTGGTGTTAATGAACCAAATTAAATAGTTAAATAGATGGACAAAATAATGATATATTTATCTTTCTTTTATTAGGATAACTATAATCTATAAAGTACAATATGGGAGTCTTCTAGTCCCGAGTGAATAGGTATTTTCTAGGCAAGCTTGATCCATCGTCGACCACATCGTCGCTTACCATCAGGTGAGATGGTGGTCAAAAGTTTGCCTAAATAGAATTAAAAAAAAGATTTAACGTCACTGGTAGCCCTCGCGCTTGCACGTTACGGGGCAGATTACGTTCCATCGACCCCGGCAGCCCCTGTACTCGCATCGGTAGAAAGATGATTAGAGGGCCTTCTACTATTTTTATAATAATATTTTATTAAAAACAACTTCTTTTAATACTATTATGTTTTATTGATTATATGTATGTTTACTGTAAACATATTTTTTGTCAGAACATTGCAAGAGAATATCCATCAAGATTCAAGAAGATCAAGGTTCAATGTACATTGAACGTTCGCGTAATTTTTGTTAAACCGATTGCGCAAAATATTTAGGAATTACATTACGTTGAAATAACTACGTCCGCCGGCGCATTGCTTGGATGGCAAAATAAATTGCCATTCCTTCAGAAACTGAGTTTTTAATTAGTGCATTATTGTATGAAAAGGGTTACGTCCAAAACAGACCGGAACGCTCCAGTTAATATATTCAAAGTGAATTGCATTCGGGCATTAGAGGGTTTGATTTTCAAGTAGTTCTGGTTTGCGGCAAGTTTACAACTCTTCTCTAATCTGCATCCCTGGTACATTGAAATTGTAATGAATATGAACAATGCCGTAAAACGTCGTTAATAAAGCTTAAAGTAGAAACCGCACAATGCAATCGTTTATACAGATGCTATGAATTGAATGGTGAAACAATGGAACGGTAAACAAGCATAGACTTTGTAAATTTAAAATTTCACTTCCTTATGATTAAATCCAATGCCAGTGCATTATCAAAACAGTTGTATTAACTTTTACATACTGCGCGCGCCCGCGACTCCGCACGCCGCCGCCCGCGCCCGGTCCGTACGAACCAAATGCGTTTCGTTTGTGGCAGCTATTATTAAATAAAGATTAGATAGAGAAACCGCATATTATGATGACAACGAAATTGAACAAAGTTTTTATCTAATAGGTAGTAATTGCTGCCTGCGACGTAGCCCGCGTAAATTAAAATTTCAAATTTCATTCGAATCCGTTCAGCCGTGGCGGCGTGAAGTGGAAATAAATATAACTCTACATATACACACAAACTTTCGCGAATATAATATTAGTGTGAATTTGATACTGATCCTGCTTTTGCCGCGCGCACGTGTCTGTACTTTGATAGACAATGAGAATCAGAAATAAGAACAATTAACTTACTGATACGTGATAATTACTTTCCAAAAATTTTTTGTTGTCATTGCAGTGCAAAATTACATTGCCGCAGTATAAAGCTTGTATACGGAAGTGGCTATAAAACTTTCATGATAAGTACCTTTAATAAATGGCTGCTTCGCCCATTATTTTAGTGAACCGTACCGTAAGCTAGCACCATGAGTGCATGCAGTATATGTGCAGTGATTACAGTAAGGGAGCTTAACTTTGTATTAGTCGATCAAATCATAAAAATTGGAGTTACACACACCCAAGTATTATTAAGAGTCGGGTCACTAAGTATATTTTTATTTAGCACTAGTTGACCTGCCCGGCGTCGCTCGGTGAGACAATATAAAGGAACTTTCCTTGCAATTTCTTTATACATATTTTCTCACCACTTAAAGCTTCCTTGGACTTCTAAAAATATTTCAAAACCAAAATCAGGCAAAACGGTTTAGCCGTTCTCGAGTTTTTGTGAGACCAACGCAGATCAATTGATATATTATATAACTAGCCGTGCCCAGCGGCTTTGCGTGCTATTATCAAGTTAAAGTAGCCTATGTGTTAATCCTAGGTATAATCTATCTACATTCCAAATTTCATCCAAATCCGTTCCGTCGTTAAAGCGTGAATTACCTGATGCTCTGTTAATTCAACTATGCTTATTCCACTATAAAACATACTACTTATATGTATAATATTCTACAGACGTATCTCACAAACAATACTACCTGTAACTTTGTTTATCCTTATCGAGTGATAAGGATAAACAAAGTAACAGGTTCATTCTGTTGATATTTAATAACTTTTGTGTAATAAAATAAATTATTATAAATGTACCTGGTAAGGTATCTGTAACTCCATAGTAATGACATGTAAAACACTTTTGACTAAGATATGTAGAAAAGACTCGTAGGAAATACTGAACGCTCTTACTGCTATTTATTTGGTGTAGTATGAGCGTATAGTACTTGAAGTCGTTGATGGTATCGGGTACTTCCGGCCGCGCACAATGACCACCGGAAGCGGAGGCGCGTGCGCTCGTGCGATCTACCCGCTCTATTCGCTCACTGTTTCGTCGTCTTTTTTTTTTGAAGATTTGCTTCCGTTTAAATTATTATAGATCTATCTTAATATTTTTTAAATAATTAATGAACGATTCAAATATTGTAGAACTATAATACTTGACCAAAACATTTATTATACAGCATGTATACCTCGTGTATGCTTATCAGCTTATCTAGAGCAGGTGTCGCTGCTTCCAATAGCATGCATCGCGAAAATTCCATTCTACGATAACAACATAGCTGTTGGTAAAACTATTGTTGTACGTACGTGCTTTACTGGGACTTTAAAAATATATAACAAATAGAGTCTATTTCAGACGTATGCTTCGTAATTCAACCCCTATTTTGATATTTTGTATCAGGAAGATTGTTTGTGTGTGTCTAAAAATAAGTGTCTCTGTAATGACTAGACGGATATGGATAATATTTAGTATGTACACGTAGACCCTGAAGTATTACTCTTGAAGAACCCAGATTTTGAGGCGTTCTGTTGAATTAGCTGGAACTCCTGAAAGTAAATAAACTCAAAACTTGTGTTCACGGTGTAAAACGTTTTATTAAATTATAAATTTTAAGGGAAACCAACATTGCCTTCTGTAATAATTTTCATTCCTGGTAGGTCACTAGTTCAACTATCAACTACCAACTATTAAATTAGCTAACGATTAGCCTTCCCCTCTTCAACCGACTTCAAAAAAGGAGGTTCTCAATTCAACTGTATGTTTTTTTTGTATGTATGTTACGCGATATCTCCGCCAATTATGAATCGATTTTGATGATTTTTTTGTTTGGTAGATTACACTTCAGAGGTGGTCCCATATAAATTCAAACATCGAAATCGGTCCAGCCATAACCAAAATATAAGCGGTGAAGTCGGCTTGCGTTTAATTAGTTTATTTGTTTAGTTCGAGCTTTTATCTTTCAATGCGTTAGATGTCATGTCAGGCATCTAACAGATGCAGACACAGGTGACTCCCATGGCAGCTAATGTGTAACTGCCTATGTTTGGTTAACTTTGATATCAGTGAATCTAGTTCGTGTTTTAGAAAATTTTGATATAATATAGCGTTAGAAACTGTAAAAGATTATGCTGAAATGAATGAATGTTGCTGAAAATGTTATTAGTTAATCAGCTGGTGTCGCCGTGTGCTGGGTGTCACATACCACCCAATAACTGATCACATTTTCAGCTCTTCCAACTAGCCTTTTATTTCGTCCATGTTTGCTATCAAAAAAATACGTCATTAATAAAATACTTAAGTAATTAGTTCTACGGCAAATATATCCCATTGTCGCTTAAATTAGCTTAATTATTGATAAGAATATTGGTTTGCAACGTTGTATTTTTAAGCATCAGATGTGAAACTGGTTCTGAACTCTAAACATTCCTAATTTAGCTTTTGATGTCTGGAGATTAATGGTTTTTATTATAAACTTTGCGAGATGTACCAGACCTTTGTCTATAGTGTGATTTTTGTAACTCCAGTAACCATTGACCATGTGAAGACCAGTCACGTTCTATGACAGTTTGTAAGTTAAATTCATCGTCAACGCTCCATTGACCCATGGGACGGATGCAATCAGTTGGTGATTTATTGGAGTGCACGGTAAATCACATGCTTTGTTTATAGGTCATAGACTGATGCTCGTTGAAGAATGTCAAGCTCACAGCTTTACACTTCACAAATATTACATTTAATTCAATCATCCTACTAATATTATAAATATATAACATATTATAAACACATAATTATTTAAACCTTCAATTACAAAGAATGTTTCCTGAACGGTATACTATGGGAGTATTCAAGTCAAGAGCGAATAGTTATCTTCTAGGCAGGCATGCTACATTTTCGGCCGCATCATCGCTTCCCATCAGGTGTGATAGTGGTCAAATGCTTGCCTATCAAGCATTAAAAAAGCAGCCAAAAATACATTATATTAAATTATTCTGGAAGAGATAGTTTGCAGCGATAAGATTGCCTATTTTTACACTCGTATAATTATTTGTTGTTATTGTTATTTGTATTCTTAATTATTTTAAGGTGTACAATAAAGAGTATATCAAGAGTGTAGAGAATATCTTTTGAGGTTAATTGCATATAATTTTTTTCTTTGTAATAATTGTTTGATTTCTGTATTTCTTGTTCAAGTACACGATCTAATGGATATTATACGTAAGTTTCAACTTTAAATGTGTAGCCGTTTTTAAGATAGATCCCGGGATAAAATAGGTCTACCAAAATGTTATTTTCCAATATAGATGTTTTTTAAACCGGGTTCGTACTTTACTTTCCAAGCCCTTTTCAAAAAAACTCGACAGAGGTAGATAAAAAATTTAAAAAGTTTTTGCTCCCCACTTACCTACATGTCCCCCATGTGTATGTGACCACATCATATTTTCATTTATATCATTTTAATTGCCATTTCTAGCGATGGGTCATAGTGACATATGCTATGAGAATGTGAAGTTATTTGCTTTTATGGTTTAGACGCTAGATGCCTCTGACAGACAGACGGCTGGATGTACGGACGGACAAAGTGCTGAATTGTCCAAGTAAACTTAGAAATCTCGCATCGCTCGATCAACAATATTTCATTAATTTGCTGAATAATACGAAGAAGTCTGGTCATCAATGTTTCAGGGTAAGCAATAAAGGTTTTATTGGAAAAATTGTCACAGCTATTCTCTACCTCAACACATCGACAATTCACATCAAAGCCATAAAACAACCAACTCAAATAAACCCCTATAAAATGCAGGTATTGATTCACCGAGACACAATACTGTTGTCCTCATATCCCATTGTCTCACAGTACACACACCATGGTGACGCAACATACGTACATACATCCTGTAACACTACGAGTATCTGCTAAAAAAATGTCGACCTTAAGACCTCGTCAATAAAGTCGAGATAATAAAGGAGCTTTCAATGTGGTTCTTATTATATCATTGCTTAGAGAGAACGCTTCAAATAGGATTATATTTAAGGCAATAAATGTGGACCGCTATGGTAATAGAGAATAAATGGAGTGCAGCTCTATTAAGCCTATTGACTGTACTTAGTGTGTGTTGTAATCGAGTATAGGGTATATAAAGAACCCGTTAAGTTTAGTTTCATTTAAATTTTCTTATTAAACTTCGGAAATATAATACATAATGGGAGTCTTCACGTCGCGAGTGAAAAGGAATCATCTAGGTAAACGTACTCAATATATAACTATACTGATAAAAAAGTGGTGAAAATTATAGAGATCTGTAGTAAGGGCCGTGTTTGTGCTCATTACAGTCTAAATAAATGTACGTTTGCAAATGTTGATGGCTTAGTTATTTGCCTAGGGTTTGACATTTTCACAAATTCCTTTTAATTTGATGTCCAAAAACCATCATTATTTCGATGCCAAAGACAGCCTAGTGAACCAATTCACGTGGGCGGTTTTATTCCTCAGATGAAATTGAACCGCAAATAGTATCTTTAAGATACCAAGTTAATTTTCTCTGAAAATCTTTATGCTGCCATCCTTTCTGTTCATAAATTGGCAATCTACAACCGATTGAAATCTGCTCCAAAAATATCGGGCTGGAAATAAATGTCTACGTTCGTGACAACATTTCTCAACGTCTGGCCCCTGATTGATCTCGTTAGGGCCTGATGCCTCCTGTTACGTTGGTTCTTAATCTTTTTTAACTGAGCTCGTTGCGTGAGATCTGGTAGAATGTATCCAAGAGTTGTAATAGTAATATATTAGGTGTGTTGTCGTGTAATCGCTGTAAATGTGTTTTAATTAGTTACCTTGAAAAAGGAAGCTCTCAATTTGAGTAAATTTGCATTTTTTGGTTGTCTCTTATCTCTACCGTACTTTGAACGATTAGGATGACTCTTTTTCTAACTATCTTGTAAATTCCATAAAACTTTAATCAAGATTGGATATAGAATTTCGGACATATCGGGAACAAAGTCGATCTTTAGTATGCCTTAATTCGTCAAGTTTTAAATATCAACTGAATCCAGGTATCCACAAATGAACTTTATTAATTCATGCAGGTTATATATTCATTTATCATTTTATAATGTCATCTAAACATAGATCGGTCTTTTCATTTTAGTCAAAACTATAATCACGATCTTAAAAATAGAATAATAGTTCATTTTAAACGGGCAGTAATAAATAAAATTACTGTTTTAAAATATCTGACTAAAATACCATACTTCATACTAATAATACTTCTTAATTCTTATATATCAGGGCCAGGCCACAATAACATTATTGTTACTCTTATAATATTCCGTGGAATCTTTGAAATTAAGTTTAAAAAAAAAGTTTGAGCAGCACTGTTCGTTAAGATATTCTCTGCTAGCGCCTGTCGGATTCAATCCTTCAAAGGGTTATGGGCTTTAGTAGTTTCATCCTGAATTTATCCCGACATAGACAGTATCCGTCTCCACCTACACAGTACACAGTAATATGTTGAGTGAAGTACCTAACCATCTATAGTGTCTAGTTACAATAACGTATAGTCAAATTATTGCAGACTACGTACAAAGTATGTTGATATAATTTTTTGATGTTGATTTAAATTACTTTAGTATTAGAAATTCTGGGTAATTGGCTCATTGGGTTACATTCTATGACGAATTACCCTTATTTTTGTCAACCTATACAAAATATAGTATTTTAGAAACTATTAGATAATCTGTGATAGAATATATTGGCTAAGCCACAGATATATAAATACTAATCCATAATGCTGGTACTTATTTGGCTCTATGTATTAGCATTGCAATTCAGAGAGGCAATGCCGACAGTATGACTACCTACCCACTTTTTAACGGCTTGAGCACTTGAGTTACCTATAAACTCGCTGCCTTGTAGGTAAATTAGGTCTTTGCTGTATATATGTACCTATATAGTTTTAGGAAATATAGGCAATTAGCCCGTAGATTGAGGATAATACATATGTAGTATCTTTATATAGCTATGTTAAATACATGCAAGTTTATACCTAAAAGATCTTAATTCCCGGGTGCTAAAAATATGTTACTAATTCTCTGTCTGTTATTAATTGTCGTTCCGAAAACAGACAAAATTAATATAGCTTCACTTGAAACAAAAAGAAGATAAGAATATGAGTGTTAATTAACAGCAGGCAAGGAAGTAGTTTAATTGACGACAGACACAATACTTAATTTAGTTCAAAGGCGACGCAGATGGACAGCTACCTACTCTACATTTGAAAGTGGCATGTGTTTATAAGAATGACAAATGATTTACCTTACAACCAGTTAAAGATGGAAATGAGAGGACAGAGTGGAATAAATATATATAAATATTAAACTAAAAAATGTATGATTTTTAAAATAAATACAAACCTAAAGATATATATTTTTTTCTTTAATATTTATATACCTGTGATATTTTAGAGAATACGATGACAATGAAATGTAGAAAATAAGAATACATAATAGTCCAAAAAGAATTATGAAAATATTTTAAACGCAAGCAAAGCTTAAAAATTTGATAAATTGATTCACCACTTTATCTTCGGAACCCTATAAGCATTATTAAGGACTAAATGTGTCGCGCGACTTCGCCCGCGTTAATTAAGTAGCCTATGTGTTATTCCGGAACCTTATGAAAATCGGTTTATTCGTTACGAGATACGTGGTAACAAACTTTCACATTTATAATATTAGGAGGAAGTAGCATAACTTAAAAACTACTGGTCTTATTAAATTTAGATGGGACCACATGGGAAACACTTTCAAATAAAAAAAGAACCGTCAAAATCGGTTCACCTAGAAAAAAGTACTGAGGTAACACACATAAACATACAATGGAATTGAGAACCTCCTCCTCTTTTTGAAGTCGGTTAAAACAACCTAGATTCAATAGAAATGTAGATAGAACCCATATGAAATTTTTTAGCTAAAGATTGTTCATCTGCGTTAGAAACTCCGCTCCTACATATCTTTAATTTGTCACTGAGGACTTCTTGCTATCCTGCCAAGTGGAAGCTATCTAGAGTTACGCCTGTCCCTAAGGATAAGTCATCAACAGATATAAAAACCTTTAGGCCTATTGCTGTATTGCCTGTCTTTGCGAAAATATTCGAGTCTATAATAAATTACTATCTTACACGCCAGTTTGAATCCAGTTATGACTAGAGGTGGGCGTTGATTCAACGAACTGTTTTTTTCAATGGCTTTTTATCCGTCAATGCATTAACAGTTTTTCATTAATTTGTAAACCAGTTGATTCTTCGAAACCTGTTATTTGGTCAACGCTCAATGCAGTTTCGTTTATTCAATGCTGTTGCTGGCTCGACTCGACATAGGTACGAAACACGAATACATCCGACAATTGACGAAAGTCTGAGCCCAATCTTCGGTATTCTCGCTCACTTTGCCATTTGAGCAAGCGGGAAAACAATTGACGAAAGTCTGAGCCCGATCTTCGGTATTCTCGCTCATTTTGCCATTTGAGCAAGCGGGAAAGCTTACTGGCATATAAACAAAAAAAACATAAACTACGAAAAAAAAAAACTAAAAAATAATTTAAAAAAAAAACATGTCATTAGCAAAATATGTATATAAAATGAAATTTCCTATAAGTGCGCCTGGGCCAGACTGTTAATTCGTTAACCCAGCCAGTCCTAAGCCTGGAAAAAGTACGAAGGGAGCACAATTTCATTACAAACTCTTTCTATTATAATTTTAGTTTCAACTTCCTGTTAATGTCAACGATAGTGTTAACGTAACAGTCATTGACGATCCAAAACGTTGATATAAAACGCTAATAAATTTTTCGCATTTTAAAAAACCTAATAATTGAATTAACTGTTTTTTCAACCTGTTGACCATTGATGAAAAACTGTTACATTACATTAACGCTGAAACTGTCAATGACCCACCTCTAGTTATGACGATTCACAACATGGTTTTCGTATCGCACGCTCCACAAACACAAACCTCATCACCTTCGTAGATTCCGTAGCTTCGAATATGGATGTTGGACGGCAAGTTGATACCGTGTTTCTGGACTTTAGGCGGGCATTCGATGTAGTTGACAATGACGTCCTCTTGGTGAAGCTGTCGACTTTAGGAACTTCTCCTAAGCTACTGAGATTTTTCGCTCACTACTTAAGTGATAGGCGGCAGTATGTACAGGCAAATAAGTTTAGATCTAATGAATTTTTTACTAGATCAGGAGTTAGTCAGGGTAGTACTCTTGGCCCTACGCTTTTCCTTGCTATGATCAATGACCTTCCGACAGTACTCCGCACAGCCCAGTGCTTAATGTTTGCAGACGATCTAAAAATATTTTTACCTGTTAGTGATCTTGCTGAGTGTATGGAGCTTCAACAGGATATTGAGTCTTTGGTGCAATGGAGTCGATCAAATAGACTTTTATTCAATGTCTCCAAATGCAAAGTAGTTTCTTTCACGAGATCTCGAACGCCTCTTACACTACGATACATGGTGGAGGGATCTGAATTAGAGAGAATGCATTCTGTCCGAGACCTGGGCCTCATTCTTGATAATCGGCTTAACTTCCGTGAACACATGATTTCAATTTGTAAGCAGGCTAATAAAACATTAGGATTTATCATGAGGACAGCTTCACAATTCCAAGACGTCAATATAGCAATTACGCTCTTTAATGCGTTCGTTCGCAGCAAATTGGAATTCGGTGCAATAGTCTGGGACCCGAGTAAGGCTAAGTACACTTTGCTTGTAGAAAAACTCCAGCGCAAGTTCGCCAGGTACGTCTACAAACGCATGTACGGATACTACCCGTACCTTTTCCCCTCTCTATTAGTCTCAGGAATGATCGGAGTGGACACATTGGAGTACAGACGAAAATTACTTCTCGTCATCCATTACTACCACATACTGCACAATGATATAAATAATCCGTC
This sequence comes from Lomographa bimaculata, assembly GCA_948107665.1. Classification (NCBI taxonomy): domain Eukaryota; kingdom Metazoa; phylum Arthropoda; class Insecta; order Lepidoptera; family Geometridae; genus Lomographa; species Lomographa bimaculata. Next base: position 8,749,519 of record OX403598.1, read on the forward strand.
CGTATTGGGTACTCTTGGTTTATTTGTTCCGAATGATTACACCCGGGTCGGGAGTCGTCGCCGGCATCAGTTGTTCTCATGTCCCACTTTACGGACTAGCCACGCTAGAAACGCGCCTACGCGCAGACTATTGGCCATTTTAAACAATTTCACCCGCGATTTCCAACAAGTCGACATTTTCAGTGACAATTTTGGAGCCATTCTAAGCAATCTACGTTTATTTCTTACAAAATATTTAAGGTAGTTAGCGCTTTGGTATTTACTTACTGTTAGCTTACTATTTTTATGTAAATAAATAAATAAATAAATGAAAAGATTGGAGTGATTATTATTTACCTTACAAAACTATCTATAAATATAGACTTTAATATCGTACTTCTATTAAAATATTCTATAAATGACACCTCAAAACACATACACTTGTGTAAAGGAGTAGCTATAGGTATGTGTATAAAGTTATTCCAGATTTAGACGTGAGCGAAGTATCTACAATCTCGCCGTGGAATGATCTGACGTGCGATAAAGCGAACGTAACAAGAGGATATGTCTTGAATCCCAGTTTGAAATTAGAGGATATATGTTGTAAGGATTATGTGGTAAAGCAACCAATATGATGAGGAAGTTAAGGGACATTTCAAATAAATGTTCTTTCAATTAATCTGTATATTGTATCTTAACAGTTTTTCAATTATCTGATATCATAAAATAACTTCAAGTTAGCTGATATTTATCAAATCCAAGAACAATATTAATACTTAAGTTTTCAATTCCAATCATTAGATTAGATTTCTGGAATGTTGCACACACAAGATTAGATTATTACTTATCTTAGATTGCACAAAATGTATTATCTAAAGATTGAAGACAATTTTGTAGAGAAGATAAATATTATTTTATGTTTTATTTTCTTCACTGAATGAAACTAGAAGTACTGACCCTTTTTACATCCGGTACATTTGACATACCTACAAACGGTTAAGCGAACAACCCGAACTCCTATTGTAACCCTACTCAAATACTACTTATAGTATGTTAAATAATTCAAGTAAATGACAATGAAGGATGAGTATGTGAAAATGTTATTGAGCCTAAAACATGAAGTCGTTTATTAGGCTCGATGATAAAACGCTCTTCTCATCTTTAAATATCAATGATTACGCAAATATATCCCACATGTAATGATAAACATGTTATTAAGCTATTTTTATAAAAGCGTTTATATTATAAATAGCGTTTATATTATCTGACAAACTTAAACTAACATAATTATTACACTTTATACAAGACAATTATTCACAAGTTTTAATTTAAAAAAAAAACAGTATTGTTTCGAGTTTTTTTGTGATAAACTTTGCGAAGAACGTTACTGTTACTACAGCATTTGCCAGAAAGTGTTTGCAAGCTCAGCATAATGCTGGCAGAACCTCAGCATTGGTTTACAGCTCCGACCTGTTTAAGGTGAAGCACGGACTGCTAAATATGAGTATTTAATTAGGATTTTTGTCTATTTTTCATACTATTCGGACTTAACAATTATCATAAGATCCACGTTGCAGCGCGCGCTGATATAGGCGTTATTACAAGGGAAATTCGTTCGATATTTGATTTTTTCGATTCCGATCCACATCACGAATGCTATAGAATTACGAGTGTCAAGCAGATATTAATAAAATTAAAATAGACATCTAACTAGCATCATGCATGAGTGATGCCTCCAATTCTATTTTGCCCACTTATATTAAAAAAGAAAATGCTCTCATCAGCCAGTTGTATTAACATACTTAAGTAACCTAATTAAAAACAAAAAAAATGCGAATGTCCGATCCAATGATGTACAATCAAGCATAAACTATCTGGGAAAGTAGATTCCTTGAAACCTATTAATATATACTTAGCTACGTATAAAAAAGTCGCGTGACTCGGCCCAATGTACCGTGAAACAACATCTAGCACTGAGCCGTAAGCAGTGATTACTTACACACCACTTGATATGTAGAGTAACCAATCACTTTGTAGAGCCTATCTCCTTATATTCGATTTTTTTTAAATCTCTGATAGTCAAATACAAAATCGATTATTCATATGGACCCCAAAGAGGCACTCATGAAAGTTGAAACATAGAAATTATATTAGCCTAGGTGTATCTATATTATGTAGTCCATGCATCGTGGTCATTAATGCAGTAGAGAAGCGATTGACTACTATGTCACTTGACGGTACTTAGGTCATGATGTGGTCGAGGATGGTTAACTCTTACTAGACTCTTAAGGACTGCTCTTAAGGATAGCTCTCAGAATATAATTTTTAGTGATTATATGTACTTCTTTGTCCTTGCCCTTTTTCCATTATTTGAGGTCGGATGTCCTCGTCTTTCTTCGCCAAGATATTTTTGTGTGGTCATATTGTCTACCTGAATCCGTTTTTAGGTCATTGGAAACGGTGGACGGCCTCTGCCTTTTTTTGATGTTAGGTAAAGCAAGCCATTTCTTTAAGTGTTTATTTATTGTTATATAATTTTATTTTTCTTGTTTCAGATCGCCTTATTTGCAGAGACGAAACCAACGAGAAGGTGAGTTTTTATCTTGATGTTAAAACGAAGACGGCGCAGTACGCTTTAATGATCGAGATGGCCGTAATTTTGTGAATCTGACACTAACTCATTAACTTTCATGAGTGCAACTTTGGGGCCCATATGAATAAACGATTTTGATTTTGAATGACGCAACCACCACCACCTCCAAGTAGAAAAATCTACGCCATATCACTATATGACGTTCCGGGTGCTATAATTGCATTTTAGGCACAGCGTTTTAACCAATTTCAAACACATTATCACTTACCATAAGGTGAGATAGTGGTCAAACGATAGTCTCAGAGTTCGAGTTACGTAATGACAACCTTTTCGATCAAAATTACGTATCGCAAAATTAATGTGCCAAATGGAAATTGCAATGTTCATATCAGAATAAGAATACGAACTTCATAATCTGTACTAAAATTATAAATGCGAAAATAGCTCCGTCTATCTGTTAAACTTTGACGCCAAAACCACAGAAACGATTTTGATGAAATTGAGTACAGAGATAGACAGTATATCTCTTCTTAGGGAAGGACATAGGCTACTTTTTATACCGGAATTCCCGCGGGTCCGGACTTACGCGGGTAACACCGCGGGGCGCAGCTAGTTACAAATAATATTTGTACAACAAACGTGTAATTGTTATTTTTGATCTAGCTAGCGTTTGACCACTATCTCACATTAATCAACTAAACTATTATTATCAACAAAAATAATGTTGCGACAGTAGCACAGTTTAAAACCAAAATATTTCGTCTTTTCATTTACGAAAGCAAAGCCCTTTGACGTGCATAACAAATATTTACAAAACAAAAGCTAACATCGTGGTTTTGGTTTCACTTTGTGCACAAAGCAGTTTCGTAACACGTAGGTGTGAAACTGAAAAGACTACATGAAAAGCAAATACTTAAACAAAAACAATGTGTCGACTATCTTAATGGTTGTAGCACAAGATTTCGCTTTACAAGATGATGTATTTGCTAATCTTTACAGAATAATTTAACTGTGATTTCAACAAATAATTTCAGAAAATATTTTTTATAAAATTTACTTAAAATTAAATAAGCTACTCGTAAAAACTTTTTAAAAACAAGCTTTTAGAAGGCCGCCATATTAAATTTAGAGTGATGTCACTTTATTTTTCAAGTTATTCTCAGCAAGCCCTTTCATTTGATACCAATATTGTAGGAGTGCATTAAAAATAACTTGTCCGCCATTTTGGGTGCTCAGCCATATTGGATTTAGAATGACATCACACAGCTAAACATGCATTGTCATCCAAAATAAGCGTGTATACCAAATTTCAGCTCAATCGGATAAACATAACTGATTTAAAATTCAGTTACAAGATTCCACGCGGACAAACATATATTTATTGAAAGTTAAATAAAAGCTTGTAAAATATAAATATGAAAAGAACGAAATTGATACCTACTTGAGTTTCTTGCATATAAAACCACATAGAATAACGTCATTCTGGTAGGACTGCTGCAAATTCTCTCGAATGTAATCGTGTATAATACGACTCTGCAATACCGTGATCATGGTGCTAGCAATAGTGCCGAAATATCGGAAACTCAAAACAAACGATATACAATAGTACATATCCCATTATTAACACAAACATTTAAAATTGTTTGTGTTTGTATATTGTAGTGGTTTCCCGCACCACTGCAACAAATTTTCGAGTTTTCTTCTTTCGGGGGCTATGAGTAAAACCGTGTATAGATTTTTACCAAATATGAAATAACAATACAATACACATAGTTGGATGAGCGTTCGCCTTCTAAGCAGGGGTATCGGGTTCGATTCCCGGCAGGAACATAAGATTTCACCACCAAAAAAAATATACAAATGATAAAAATATTACATACATTCTTTGTAGTAGTACAATGAGCGGTCGCGTGTAAAAGCGATCTTTTCCATCTCTTCCAGACAACCTTTAGATGGACACATTAGATGGATAACAAAAGTGGGAATAGACACCAAAGTCTAATCCTACTTCTGTTCAATTTTTTTTTTAGTAAATAACCATCTAATAATTTACTTATTTCTCGCTTATTACGTTTAACGATATGTATCAGCTAACGTTTGTAGCCGTGTGTCACAATTACAAATGCGTGTGAACACGTAGGCGGTAAATTCACACGAGTCCGTCCATATTTAAAGACCCCTATTTACTCAATATCCCAAACATTTAGTTTACTGTTCAAAGGATTAGAGAGCTCTATACGAACTGGTGGTTCTCTAAAAGCTTGGATTAGTGGCACATGTGTGGGATGTGAACTTAACTCCCCCAGCCCGTGGGGGATGCAAGGTGCAGCCACCGTGCATGAAATGCGAGTCGAGATTTTTTCATAAACTTTCAAGTGCGGAACTATGGCAGACGGTAATTGGTTTGTAAATAAAGGAAAAATACAGCAATCTCTATCTCACGAAATATCGATACATTTCAATCCTCTCTGTTCCACTCCCCGAATGTACAGTTTCATACTGGGAACCACCAGTATTTTTTTATTCAAGATCGGCAAACTTTTGATCACCATCTCACCTGATGGTAAGCGACGAAAGCTTTAATTCCCCTTAACGCTATTTCATTAGATATTGTGCTTTGAATCTATCTAATAAGATAATTATTTATCGGCAAAAACTGTAGTAATAGTATTCGCGAGATCTTATTGCAGGTAATGTTACAGTCCCGTTTTACATAACAGTGTGAATATGTTTGTTACATATTCACACTCACAGAAGCATTAACACAAATGTCTTTTGGGAAGGAAAATTGAGCTCTAGCTTGGTATTGCACCTAGGCCCTGCGGCGTAGAAATCAGACTTGCCCACACCACCTACAAAGTCATCAATTAAATCAACAGAATTTGTATGTGTATGTGGTGAGACTTTTTGAATCCACCTACGGCCATTATCACACCATTTCCAAACATTCGACCGCCAGGCAATAGTATGCAAACATATTGATATAAACATATTGTGTATTTCTGATTGAAGTGACGACCGCAGTATTTTGCGGTAAAGCTCGTCCAAGCTAAAATGACGCGCCCCACTACTTAATTAGTTTATTTAGATATGTGAGTGCAAATATTAATTACGACACTTCATCTGTATGGGAACGTCGATTGCTCAGTGAACAATGGATCTGCACGTGTACAAGACGGTCGACTAGTCGGGTGATAAATCCGACCAAAATAAAATGCGAAAATGCGAAGGTGGGGTGCGTCATTTCAGCTTAGACAATCTCTACAGGATTTCGAATGCACTAAACTGTAATGGACAAGAGTGACGTTTACCATCAGGCGGGCTTTGCTAAAAAGTGATTACTTCTCAGTAATCAAGTAACCACGCTCACAGTCTAGAATGATCTAGGCAAGCATGTTCCATCTTCGGCCGCATCGTCACTTTCCATCAGGTGAGATAGCGGTCAAATACTAGCCTATCAGGTATATAAAAGTAAATACAGCTCTTCAGGGAAACAAGTCAGCTGTGTTTGCAATTAAGCCACCTGACATCACACTCGCCGGAAATGAGATGATGTTGGTAGGATGTTTCTGACAAACATGTGCAAAATTATATTTTTTGAACGTTTGTCGCTACTATTTTTGGTCGTTACGAGTACACAAAAAATATAAGGTTGAAGGTGGTTTTATACTGTATTAGGTCTGAATTCGGATACAAAAACGTGGCAAATGTACTTTGTGGCGAGTTTACTTACTGTAAACCTACGCAAATTTCTACGTTGAACATAATAATATAGCACGCGATATATTACAAAATAATTTTGACGATAATAATTGATACTTAATTTACCTAGCAAACAAATGCCATATTCAAATCTTCGAAGCTGTATCAAATACTTTTACAGTTTCAATGTTGATATTATATTATAGGTACGACTCTGTCGAACTAGTTAGTGAAGGGGGGAAGTCTCTGCCCTCTGCGCCGTGGGTCCTGGGTTCGATTCCCGGCAGGAGCACAATGTTTCTTCATTTGTGCTTCTGGTTCTGAACGTGATTTAAATGTTTTCAGAACTCACGATACAAGTCTGTATGGAGCTGTGAGTGTGAATTCGTTTGTTTACATTAAAAAAAAACTGTACTTTTCGGTCTTCATACTTTTATAAATGTATGTACTTACTTATTATCTATTTAATTTTATTAAATATCTAAAGATACACTGTATAGATTTAAAAAATATGATACTCTATAAAATATTATTCGAACCTTTTGATGTTACCGCCATGTTATGGACCGCAATGTCGTACCTAATATTAATTATAAAGTTACAAGGCTGTAACTCGCAATAAAAAGCACATTAGGTTACGCTAAGTAAGATAATACAATAGACAAAGGAAAACAAAGAAGTTGTAACGGAATAACAATGTCATACAAAACCTGGATAAGAATTTTGTATGACATCATAAATAAAGCCGTAGTTTATTATCTTCTGACACGTCATTATAAAACAAACTATTTTAGACCCGTTTATATATTAATGACTCGATAGTAAAAAAATTATAATTTCATATATATAATATTTAGTTTTTAGTTAGACGGTCTTATTAAAAGCACAAAATCAGATTTTGGCATTCAAGGTGATTTGCCTTCAAAAATCACACAAACACAAAAGCCCACTCGATTTATTTGCAACAACTCTACAGTTCTGTTTTTAACACGCTTTCTTAGCTTCATTTGTAACTCACAAATAATGTTATCAAAACTTAGAAGTCTATTTTAACCCTCTTTATATCTTTAATTGTCGTTCGAAATGAAGCTTTAAAGCTTAAAAGCTACAAGTAGTTCGGATGACAACAATATAATTATGTATCTAGAGCTGATCTGGTGATGAAGTCAGTGGAAAAAAAAATAAAAAAACATGTGACAAAGCGAATCTTTGTCAAGCTTCACGCATGACAAAAGTATTATACGTTTACAAACATCAGAATATATAATTTTAATGCGTAATAAAATTGTGATATTTAAATTTTTTGGTAAAATTAATGAGAATTATGCATGAAATAACAATAAAAAGGTGATTTCAAGAGACTATGTTTTGGAATCCACCAAAATTTTACAGAAGAAGGTAGAAAAAAAATATCTACCTGTTTAAATCTACAGCAAAAATACTAACATAAAGTTAATAGTGGATGAAAAACATTACATTTTAGTTAATAGAACACAAATCCACCAAAATATTCAATGATTATTCGTTTTTTTTAAATTAAAATGAGATATAGAAAAGATTTTGTTATAAATTACTGCAATTTCCCCATACAGCGCATCGCTTATTTGCCTAGGCTATGTGGGTTTTTTGTTATTTTGACTGAAAGTTAGCTTTAAACATTAGCATTGTAACATGTTTAATGCTTAGAAGTAGGTTACCGAAGTAGCGTTAGACACTAAACATAGATTTAACAAGTTAATGTCATTTATTATACTGCGTTTAACGGCTATAACACATTATGGATTGTTGTTGAAAGTTCAAAGTTGTTGTTAAAGTTGATTCACGCATACGCATTAAATACGATAATATTCGAAAATTATTCAGTGCTGTAATATATCTTGCTATATTTTGCCAACTTTACACAATTTTTCAAAATAACTAGTTCAAGCTTAGTATTGCTCTTTTAATTCTACTTTAAATGCCTGAACCAATTTAGATAAAACATCGTTCATCTCCCATCGTCGCAATCGTCCTTAAATGCAGGAACAAAAAATCTACTGATGCTATTTATTTACCCTGGTACACATTACATTTGCTGCTATTGATTTGATTACTTGATTCTCAAGGGCAAGCTCCCTAAAAATTATGATAATTTGAAAATAAAATCCTGAACCAAAAATGCCTGAACAAATGAATTTAAAAAATGCCTGAACCAGTTTAGATGATCCATCGTTCAACCGCCATCATCGCAATCGTCCTTAAATGCAGGAACAAAAAATCTACTAACGCAATTTATTTACCCTGGTATTCATTACATTTGCTGTTTCGATTCTCAAGAGCAAGCTCCATAAAATGATGATAATTTGCAATTATATCCCTAGTACATATTCTATCAGTGTAACCTTAATATTCAATATTCAGACTTTTTCTATTAAGCCAGTTTCGCGATTTCATGAGTTTCGTCGAAAGTCCCTTTTTAGTTTATTTTGGATTTTTCGTTAAATAACCTCATGTCGCAAATAAATACTAGATTAGATAGACAAATAAAACAAGGAAAAGTATTTGAGGAAAGGTATTTTCTAGGCAAGCATATTACATCTTCGGCCGCATCTTCACTTTCCATCAGGTGAGATAGTGGTCAAATGTTTTCCTATCTAGCGTAAAATACTGTAATAATATTACAAAAGTACTTTTACTTATTACAAAAGTAATAGGTATAAGAAATCCTATAGCACAGAGCGATCTCCTCTATACTGCACGAACATTTGAAAATATTTTCATTTGAAATAAATCAATACCGCTCAGTTACACAACTCATTATATAATGTTGTACACTATTTTCCCACACACTCCACCATTTGCATACAACTCAAAACAGACTGTGCCATAAGTACCGATTTACTTCTCCGCAGCCTTGACCTAGAACTTGGCGACCATAAGTCGGCTATCATTATCATAACAGTCTTCCTCCAGCTCCATTAGGTCTCGAAACTTGTCGTAAAGTCGTAAATTTGATGAGAACTGCCCCGGAATTTATAAAGTTTGTTGTGACTTGTGATTAATGGATTATGAAAATCTGAGGGAATTCTAAATCTTAATTAAAACGTAGTTAAGGAAAGCGTGGCTCCAAAGTTTCTTTTGTAATATGTATATGTGTGTAAAATGATGTAAATTGATAATTTTAATTAAGAATTCCTATGTTTTACTCCCTGTTGCAAAAAGAGGAGTGTTATATATTTTAAGGGTGTATATATGTAGGTATATGTATGTCTGTCTGTGACTATGTAGCGCACAAATGGCTGGACCAATTTTTATTTAGTTTATTTTAGACTAGCCGTGCCCCGCGGCTTCGACCGGTATTATCAAGTTAAAGAGTAGCCTATGTGCTAATCCTAGGTATACGCTATGTACATTCCGAATTTCAGCCAAATCCGTTCAGCCGTTAAAGCGTGAAGAGGAAACAAACTTACACATTTACACACACTCTCAAACTTTCAAATTTAAAATATTAGTAGGATGAAAGGTGACTTGAGTGTGTTCACTACAGGTATGTTTGGTGAAAGTCGTTTTCCAGATAGAGGGTTGGGGGTATTTTCAAAATTTTAATTTTGCCACTTGTTGTATGGGAGTTACTTAAGTACTGTCTGACAGTAAGCATCGCTGATTTGTGTTCTATTTTGTACACTTTTTTAGAGATCAATAATTAAATTCCACATTCGCACCCACGTTTCGGGGAAGCTCATAATTATCCTCAAGCAATAAGCAAATTATGTTGCAATACCACTTACATATGGTAATTGGCAGGTAGATTATCGGCGTCTTACGTTCAATGTGTCCGAATGGTATTTTGATTCGATTCGAGTTTAGTTTGTGACTAGTGTATTAACAATCACACACTTCGGTATTAAACAAATACCAGTAATATATATACGTCAAAATTACTAATACATATTATAAATAACAGTCAGTAAAGAATACAATTCGACATGATTTCAGAAATGATGCGTCTCGTTGCTCCCATTGACCACCGGAAAAGAGGAACCCAAGAAACTGTCATTAAGCTATTTTTATAGAGAGAGATAATAGTAATAATAATTCTTTATTTTAGATAAAAAGATCGATATTATACTTCAGAATCGATGTATAATTATCTATTCTTACGTATAACTATCATAACTATAATAATTATAGTTCATTCGCCATCATTGCAATAGTCCTTTAATACAGGGACAAACGGACGCAATTTGTTTATCCTTGTATTCATTACATTTACTGTTTCGATTCTTAAGGGCAAAGCCAAAAAAATATAAAATTTTGTAATGATATCCCGAGTCGATAACATGTCCTATCAATATGTAGTCTTAATATTTAATGTTAAGACTTTTTTTCGATCCTTCATTTAGCCATTTTTACGAATTAATTCACAACTATAATCATTGTTACGAGATTATCAAATGACATTGAGGACATTCAGTGCTCAGAATACAGAAAGAATTCAGTGCATTTTTTTGTGAAATAAGCTATACCGGAGAAGTTATCTGATAGGCTGATTGTGAAACAAAAGAAATAACAGACCCAGAGTTACGCACCACAACGATACACGTAAAATAATAAAGCCAATAGCCAATAACCCCGATAAGCCGACACTCCCGTTTATGTCCGAAATAAAGAATGTATTTGTTCCCCCAACATTAATTTTATTAGGCAACTCATTGCTCGTGAAGTGATGGGAAAGTAGGTCGGATATTAGGGGACAGAAATGAGAGCGGCTCGGCCAAATGGGTCGCACACTCGGCTAGGGTGGCCAGGGTTAACTGAATGGACTTTGTAACCTACAGACGTTTGATAATGTAAATGTTTATCAAACGCCGCTTATGTATTTGCGTTGCATATTTAATAGAGCAGTCGTATTTTACCCTTAAGTCGAAAAATCTGTCGTCAAAATCACTTAAATTGATGTTCAGTTTTTCTATGCCTTTTTTTCGATGGTATCATCACTTACCTTCAGGTGACATTGTGGTTAAACCCTAGCCTATCAGAGTTGCTAAAACTACGCTTTAGCTCATTGATAATTGCCCCGATTTTCTATTTGTAGTTATATTAATCTAGGTTTAATTAGCCTACCGAATATTTGACTAAATGTTGCTCATTAGTAGATAAGATAAGATAATATCTATTGTCAGATAATCTTAAATAAACTTACAGATAAATTTGTGTCATACAATCATACTAAACAACATTAAAAAACGTAAGCTATTATCCACAAAAGAATCACTAGGCCTGTATTTTGTGGCTAGCGAGTATTTATATTAAGTTTCGAATTAGTTTTAGTCAACAAGTATATTCACAGAGCGAGATCAATAAAACAAGTTTTATTAAAATTAGATTAGATTTTTTTCAAATTGATTAAAGAAAATAAATAAATTACGATAAATAGATGGAAAATATTATCTTTCTACACATAAAATATTCACTGGATTATTCTGACATGGATGACGTAATTTATGTGTGTCAATAGAAAAAAAATATTCCGCGTTAATTTCTTAATTAATATTTAGCTTGTCTTCATCCCAATGTTTTTTTGTCTAGCCTACTTTTTCTTCCTTTCCTTTCAGAATAGTGGTTACCCCAGTCCCCCTGCAGCTAGCGGGGTTTGACTTCCATCCATCACTGCAATGAATTATTGATACCAAGTGACACCTCACACGAGAATTCCATTCCGAAATGTAGATGCATATATAGAAAGTATCCTTGTAGATTAAAAATTACTCTCTGCCTTTCATATTGAACTTGATTTCGAGCAATGAATCGCAACCAATACTTTCAATAATATGTATGGTTTTTCAGTAGCGGTCAGAAATATAACTTTTTAGGGAAATATATTTCTGTTAGTTATAGTGAAACTCTTTATACTTAAAATATATCCAAAAATTGTGGAGACTTTTTCACATGAAGAAGAACAGTCGTAAGAGAACGTTCGAGATAATAAAATACCTTATTCACATATTTTATGTACAAAAACGGAATGTTCTAGAGAACGAGCGCTAGGATTTATGTTGTTGGTTATTTATTCAAGGAGTAAGCAGAAATAAACTGAAATAGTACTAAAATATGAACTAAACTGTACACGAAAACTTATTTGACACAACTTAGGTGCGTATTCCAGGTCTAGTGTGTTTACCAGCTTCGATCACATCGTCACTTACCATCAGGTGAGATAGTGGTTAAACACTAGCCTGTCAAAAAAAAAAAAAAAAAGGTACAGACCTTCCTGTCTAGAAGTTTCAAAGTTTTGTGTGTCAATGTAACTAGCAGACAATCTTGGACGTCAATTTTAACCTACTTCTAATGGACGTATCGAAATGAAACTTTGTATTTTGAGTAGTTCGTATGACAGTACTTCAACTTCAACTTCTTCTTTAAATGGCGATTCTTACAGGGCTGTCGCACACAAAAAAAAAATTAAAGAAAAAAAAATATGATTATAAAAATTCTGCCAATTAGTAATTAGTATAGGTAGGAGCGCAGTTAAAACAAATTAAAAATTATTTATAAAATATGCCCGGTAACTTCAAGTTACTAATTCTACTTCTAGTACAAAGTCAGCTAATGGCTGAGTAAATCTCTCGACATTTTTTCAAGGGTAGAGGGGGGTCGGAAAATCGCCAAAATCTGCTCACGTAATTAATACATGCCCCTTATTAGTTGTGATTGGTTGAAAGGCGTTTATTTTTAGACTGATGGATCTCTACCTATTTATGAAATTATGTTAAAACATAAAAAAACAAGCAAACGTTTCATAACATTCTACTTATCAATTTCTTTCTTATCACGCGGCGTTCTTACCGTGGAGATTTCCATTTCCTTATCACTCATTCGTCACACATTTTACAAACGTATTCCAATTTGAATCCGCCATTGTAGCTTATTTACAAATACACGATACGTTCTGCTGATTGTATAATGTGTACATATACCATTATTTCGATGTACATTTTCACAACTGACGCGCTTTGTTCGCTGCTTCAATTTATTCGGGAAAATTATGTGTAGGTATGTTGATGAATTGTAATGGATTCGGGTAGAAAATAATAGCAGTGTGATTGTGAGAGAAATATTGTGAACAGTTTAAAACGAAAACATAGAGAAAGAGAAGAAAATACTTATAGTAAGATCCAGTGAGTATATACGTATCCGTGCAGTTATTCATTTCAGCAACGTTAAGTAAATTAAATTAAATAATACATTCTTGATAACATTAAGAAAATTAATAAATTACGAATGTTGATGTCTATAATTAACTGCCTGTTGAATAAGTTGAGTGGGCGTTTGCCTTTTAAGCAACGGGTATCGGGTTCGATTTCCAGTGTAAGCACAAATATTCTCTTCACACCACCTACAAAGTCATCAATTAAATCAACAGAATTTGTATGTGTATGTGGTGAGACTTTTTGAATCCACCTACGGCCATTATCACACCATTTCCAAACATTCGACCGCCAGGCAATAGTATGCAAACATATTGATATAAACATATTGTGTATTTCTGATTGAAGTGACGACCGCAGTATTTTGCGGTAAAGCTCGTCCAAGCTAAAATGACGCGCCCCACTACTTAATTAGTTTATTTAGATATGTGAGTGCAAATATTAATTACGACACTTCATCTGTATGGGAACGTCGATTGCTCAGTGAACAATGGATCTGCACGTGTACAAGACGGTCGACTAGTCGGGTGATAAATCCGACCAAAATAAAATGCGAAAATGCGAAGGTGGGGTGCGTCATTTCAGCTTAGACAATCTCTACAGGATTTCGAATGCACTAAACTGTAATGGACAAGAGTGACGTTTACCATCAGGCGGGCTTTGCTAAAAAGTGATTACTTCTCAGTAATCAAGTAACCACGCTCACAGTCTAGAATGATCTAGGCAAGCATGTTCCATCTTCGGCCGCATCGTCACTTTCCATCAGGTGAGATAGCGGTCAAATACTAGCCTATCAGGTATATAAAAGTAAATACAGCTCTTCAGGGAAACAAGTCAGCTGTGTTTGCAATTAAGCCACCTGACATCACACTCGCCGGAAATGAGATGATGTTGGTAGGATGTTTCTGACAAACATGTGCAAAATTATATTTTTTGAACGTTTGTCGCTACTATTTTTGGTCGTTACGAGTACACAAAAAATATAAGGTTGAAGGTGGTTTTATACTGTATTAGGTCTGAATTCGGATACAAAAACGTGGCAAATGTACTTTGTGGCGAGTTTACTTACTGTAAACCTACGCAAATTTCTACGTTGAACATAATAATATAGCACGCGATATATTACAAAATAATTTTGACGATAATAATTGATACTTAATTTACCTAGCAAACAAATGCCATATTCAAATCTTCGAAGCTGTATCAAATACTTTTACAGTTTCAATGTTGATATTATATTATAGGTACGACTCTGTCGAACTAGTTAGTGAAGGGGGGAAGTCTCTGCCCTCTGCGCCGTGGGTCCTGGGTTCGATTCCCGGCAGGAGCACAATGTTTCTTCATTTGTGCTTCTGGTTCTGAACGTGATTTAAATGTTTTCAGAACTCACGATACAAGTCTGTATGGAGCTGTGAGTGTGAATTCGTTTGTTTACATTAAAAAAAAACTGTACTTTTCGGTCTTCATACTTTTATAAATGTATGTACTTACTTATTATCTATTTAATTTTATTAAATATCTAAAGATACACTGTATAGATTTAAAAAATATGATACTCTATAAAATATTATTCGAACCTTTTGATGTTACCGCCATGTTATGGACCGCAATGTCGTACCTAATATTAATTATAAAGTTACAAGGCTGTAACTCGCAATAAAAAGCACATTAGGTTACGCTAAGTAAGATAATACAATAGACAAAGGAAAACAAAGAAGTTGTAACGGAATAACAATGTCATACAAAACCTGGATAAGAATTTTGTATGACATCATAAATAAAGCCGTAGTTTATTATCTTCTGACACGTCATTATAAAACAAACTATTTTAGACCCGTTTATATATTAATGACTCGATAGTAAAAAAATTATAATTTCATATATATAATATTTAGTTTTTAGTTAGACGGTCTTATTAAAAGCACAAAATCAGATTTTGGCATTCAAGGTGATTTGCCTTCAAAAATCACACAAACACAAAAGCCCACTCGATTTATTTGCAACAACTCTACAGTTCTGTTTTTAACACGCTTTCTTAGCTTCATTTGTAACTCACAAATAATGTTATCAAAACTTAGAAGTCTATTTTAACCCTCTTTATATCTTTAATTGTCGTTCGAAATGAAGCTTTAAAGCTTAAAAGCTACAAGTATTAGACATTGAGGACATTCAGTGCTCAGAATACAGAAAGAATTCAGTGCATTTTTTTGTGAAATAAGCTATACCGGAGAAGTTATCTGATAGGCTGATTGTGAAACAAAAGAAATAACAGACCCAGAGTTACGCACCACAACGATACACGTAAAATAATAAAGCCAATAGCCAATAACCCCGATAAGCCGACACTCCCGTTTATGTCCGAAATAAAGAATGTATTTGTTCCCCCAACATTAATTTTATTAGGCAACTCATTGCTCGTGAAGTGATGGGAAAGTAGGTCGGATATTAGGGGACAGAAATGAGAGCGGCTCGGCCAAATGGGTCGCACACTCGGCTAGGGTGGCCAGGGTTAACTGAATGGACTTTGTAACCTACAGACGTTTGATAATGTAAATGTTTATCAAACGCCGCTTATGTATTTGCGTTGCATATTTAATAGAGCAGTCGTATTTTACCCTTAAGTCGAAAAATCTGTCGTCAAAATCACTTAAATTGATGTTCAGTTTTTCTATGCCTTTTTTTCGATGGTATCATCACTTACCTTCAGGTGACATTGTGGTTAAACCCTAGCCTATCAGAGTTGCTAAAACTACGCTTTAGCTCATTGATAATTGCCCCGATTTTCTATTTGTAGTTATATTAATCTAGGTTTAATTAGCCTACCGAATATTTGACTAAATGTTGCTCATTAGTAGATAAGATAAGATAATATCTATTGTCAGATAATCTTAAATAAACTTACAGATAAATTTGTGTCATACAATCATACTAAACAACATTAAAAAACGTAAGCTATTATCCACAAAAGAATCACTAGGCCTGTATTTTGTGGCTAGCGAGTATTTATATTAAGTTTCGAATTAGTTTTAGTCAACAAGTATATTCACAGAGCGAGATCAATAAAACAAGTTTTATTAAAATTAGATTAGATTTTTTTCAAATTGATTAAAGAAAATAAATAAATTACGATAAATAGATGGAAAATATTATCTTTCTACACATAAAATATTCACTGGATTATTCTGACATGGATGACGTAATTTATGTGTGTCAATAGAAAAAAAATATTCCGCGTTAATTTCTTAATTAATATTTAGCTTGTCTTCATCCCAATGTTTTTTTGTCTAGCCTACTTTTTCTTCCTTTCCTTTCAGAATAGTGGTTACCCCAGTCCCCCTGCAGCTAGCGGGGTTTGACTTCCATCCATCACTGCAATGAATTATTGATACCAAGTGACACCTCACACGAGAATTCCATTCCGAAATGTAGATGCATATATAGAAAGTATCCTTGTAGATTAAAAATTACTCTCTGCCTTTCATATTGAACTTGATTTCGAGCAATGAATCGCAACCAATACTTTCAATAATATGTATGGTTTTTCAGTAGCGGTCAGAAATATAACTTTTTAGGGAAATATATTTCTGTTAGTTATAGTGAAACTCTTTATACTTAAAATATATCCAAAAATTGTGGAGACTTTTTCACATGAAGAAGAACAGTCGTAAGAGAACGTTCGAGATAATAAAATACCTTATTCACATATTTTATGTACAAAAACGGAATGTTCTAGAGAACGAGCGCTAGGATTTATGTTGTTGGTTATTTATTCAAGGAGTAAGCAGAAATAAACTGAAATAGTACTAAAATATGAACTAAACTGTACACGAAAACTTATTTGACACAACTTAGGTGCGTATTCCAGGTCTAGTGTGTTTACCAGCTTCGATCACATCGTCACTTACCATCAGGTGAGATAGTGGTTAAACACTAGCCTGTCAAAAAAAAAAAAAAAAAGGTACAGACCTTCCTGTCTAGAAGTTTCAAAGTTTTGTGTGTCAATGTAACTAGCAGACAATCTTGGACGTCAATTTTAACCTACTTCTAATGGACGTATCGAAATGAAACTTTGTATTTTGAGTAGTTCGTATGACAGTACTTCAACTTCAACTTCTTCTTTAAATGGCGATTCTTACAGGGCTGTCGCACACAAAAAAAAAATTAAAGAAAAAAAAATATGATTATAAAAATTCTGCCAATTAGTAATTAGTATAGGTAGGAGCGCAGTTAAAACAAATTAAAAATTATTTATAAAATATGCCCGGTAACTTCAAGTTACTAATTCTACTTCTAGTACAAAGTCAGCTAATGGCTGAGTAAATCTCTCGACATTTTTTCAAGGGTAGAGGGGGGTCGGAAAATCGCCAAAATCTGCTCACGTAATTAATACATGCCCCTTATTAGTTGTGATTGGTTGAAAGGCGTTTATTTTTAGACTGATGGATCTCTACCTATTTATGAAATTATGTTAAAACATAAAAAAACAAGCAAACGTTTCATAACATTCTACTTATCAATTTCTTTCTTATCACGCGGCGTTCTTACCGTGGAGATTTCCATTTCCTTATCACTCATTCGTCACACATTTTACAAACGTATTCCAATTTGAATCCGCCATTGTAGCTTATTTACAAATACACGATACGTTCTGCTGATTGTATAATGTGTACATATACCATTATTTCGATGTACATTTTCACAACTGACGCGCTTTGTTCGCTGCTTCAATTTATTCGGGAAAATTATGTGTAGGTATGTTGATGAATTGTAATGGATTCGGGTAGAAAATAATAGCAGTGTGATTGTGAGAGAAATATTGTGAACAGTTTAAAACGAAAACATAGAGAAAGAGAAGAAAATACTTATAGTAAGATCCAGTGAGTATATACGTATCCGTGCAGTTATTCATTTCAGCAACGTTAAGTAAATTAAATTAAATAATACATTCTTGATAACATTAAGAAAATTAATAAATTACGAATGTTGATGTCTATAATTAACTGCCTGTTGAATAAGTTGAGTGGGCGTTTGCCTTTTAAGCAACGGGTATCGGGTTCGATTTCCAGTGTAAGCACAAATATTCTCTTAAATATAAATTTGTGTTTCTCGTTTTGGATGTGAATGTGTGTGTGATGTGATTGTTTCCAGGTCATCAAACTTGTGTGTGGCTGGCAGTGTGAGATGGTTTATAATTATATCGCTTAAAATAAGTTTATAATATTGTTTTAAAAATAACTGCGAGTTAACCTACATCCGACGGTCTGGCCGTCTGCGAAAAATGCAATAAACAATCAAGTTTGAGTTTGCATGACTCCGGACTCGCTACCAAAAATATCCACCCTGTCTGGCAAATCTGTGGTACAATTCTTAGAAATATTTTAGTCAACAAACAATCACTGGAAGGCTCAAAATACACAACAAAGGAACGAATTCATATCATAATAAAAAAAAACAATAAACAAACTAAAGTATTATCACTCACAGCCCCACACTAAGTTCAAAGACTTGTATCGTGGGTGCCGAAAACATTTACATATCACACACAAATACAACCAGAACCAGAAGCACTAATATTCCTTGAGAAGGAATCTGTGCTCCTGCCGGGAATCGAACCCAGGGCGCAGAGGACGGAGACCTGTCCACTGCGCCAACTAGGTCGTCATCGTATATCGTCAACGTTATCCAAAGTCAAATTGCAAGGTCTAAATTACGGTCGGCGACTGTCAATAGAGCATAGATAACGTTGTTTGTGTACACAGTTACGCATTGACGGACCTAATTTTAGATGACACAGATAGATTGCAATGTTAAATTCTTGACGGAGTGTTATAATATAGTAGTTTTCTCATTTATTTATTCATAAATTTTATAAAACATAAACATAAACGCTTTCACACTCACAGCCCCACACTAAGTTCCAATGACTTGTGTCGTAGGTGCCGGAAACATACACATCACACACACAATCACAACCAGAACCAGAAACACAAATTTTCCTTGGGGAGAAAACTTGTGTTCCCGCCGGGAATCGAACCCGATACCCCTGCTTAGAAGGCGAACGCTCACCCAACTTAGCCAACGGGCAGTACATTACTACAGTATTTTATAAATGAATACAATATTTTAATGTGTTTACTGTTTGTTGATAAGTGACTGTTACAACGTTATATATACATATTTTAGTCAGTAATTTACTAATTAAGTACCAAGCCAATCTGACAAATAAAATCACAAAAAAATATTGGTCTTATATATAGGTACTTATTACAAACGAAAAACAGTTTTATTCATCGTGTAAATAATTTGTGAATATCATATGAAATTAATGTTTTTAAATTGAAAAAATAACAACAATCTGAATATTTACACGTATAAAGAAACTGCTAGAAATCTTTGCTATTAGTCAAATTAATAATTACTCAGATCAACAAACAAACAGACGTAGGTATTCACATTAAATATCGTAGTTATCATCCTTACATACATATATACATCAACATATTTATTCCAGATATAAAATACTAGGTGGGTACCTACAAGTATTGATTACTTGAATCGATAAATCAAATCAAAGTCCATGAACAGCCGCGATCCAGTAACAATGATTTGAATTTAAGTATTACTTATGAAAAAAAATACGACGCCGAGTTTCTTGCCAGGTTCTTCTCGAGATGGCTGTAATTTTGCGAATCTAGTAGTAGAGTCATCAACTTTTATGAGTGCCTCTTTGGGGCCCATGTGAATAAACGATTTTGATTTTGATACGCCTATATCCTGTCCTATTCTATGTAAAAGTATGCAGCATTTTTATTTTCATACATTTTCTTTTGTGATTTTTTCAGTTTTAATCGTTATCTGTTAAAGTTAGAGTTTATGTTATTCGGGGCGCAAATAAATCCAAGTAATCAAAGACCATAAAAATGTATTAAGCTTTTCTTGAGTTATAAATGGTGTCAAACCGACTTTATTTTATGTATAATATAGATATAATAAATGCAATAGTTCGGATGTTTGTTAGTCGAATATAAAACGGTAAACAAAACAATAAAAAACTAATCATAGGTTTTAAAAAAATTGGCTGGATATTAAGACTACAGTACAAACCTATAGTTTATTTCAATAAGAATAACATATACTTCTTGTTTTGCAACGCGGTTCAATCCATGGGGCTCTATACTAGTCCTAACAATTATATTCAAATTGATTCTCTAATTATAATAGCGTCAAATTGTAAAAAAATTTTCCTTACTTTGATGAAGGCAATCAGTGTTATTTGAAAGCAAAGTCTAGGTTAACGTCCAACTAACACACATACATAATAATATGCAAATAGGCAGTCCGGTAAATCATAGACTAGAACTGGTCGATCGATGAGTTCCGTGTTGAACCTGTAGGTACATCTATTATTATTTACACCTTCTACAATAAACAAAGTACGTAAGTAAGTATCCTACTAAAATTATAAATCCGAAAATTTGTGTGTAAGTGTGTATGTTTGTTCCCTCTTCCCGCTGTAACGGCTGAACGGATTTGGATTTAAAAGTTGTTCAGTTTATAAAATCTATCGTAAGTATCAAAACAAAGACAAACATCTCTCACCTTGAATAGGTATGTATAAACATTTTAGTATATCCCCGTAAACAGTATAATAAGAAAAATCTATATTTCGGAAAAGATAATTTGACTCAAACCTGTACTTACCTTAGGTACTAAACCTGTACTACCTAGGTACTGTCTCAACTTTAGAATACTTTCGTAGTTACTGCCGGTTATATGACTCTAGCTTACTCTACCACGTTTCTAAAAAGAGCCATTGGATAGGATAGAGAAGAAGAATAATACTTCTCTATTCAAAATACTTTATCGATCGAAGTAAATTATGACATTATATTTTTTTTCTGTTCGACATATCATGCCATTTTAATTTGGTAAATCTCAGATCTTATATAGGAATCGAGATCGGTTAAACCACCCGAGACTTGCAACGCTGATCACAGCGATCTCGTGTTTCGAAGTCGTGAATACTCAATAAGTCCGGTAATCATGATCTGACCGGAGATACTGCGGTCCGATGGCTAATCCGACAAAGCGTATCGCAGTTTGTCAAGGTACGGTGCACTGTAGTGTTGTACCAATCTCGATATTTGCATATTACTGAAACAAGGGAATGAATATGCAAAATACATTTGGAACAATGAGATTTCGATGTGATAGTTTCAGTAAATCGGTGCAGTAGGTAACTGTATATTAAAATGTTGAAGAATAATCTAAATCTAATAAGGTTGTCTGGAAGGGATCGCTCTTAGCGATGAGACCGCCTATTGTTGCACTTATATCATTATTAACTGTCATTCCTTTTTATGTTCTTTGCTATTTTAAGGTGTTCAATAAAGAGGATCTACTATCTATCTAATAAATATATTATTACATTAAAAAAATATATAATTTATGGAGAATTTTTTCAATGAGGTACGTCAAACATAATGTTACGGGCACAGTATAAAAAAATCGCCTCTGACATAGGTTAATTAGCGTGATAACATGCTCCTACTTCAAATTAAAGTCTTCTTTGCAAAAATTACATATTTATTGAATATTAAATTATACTATTTGCGCAGCATAGCAAAGTTTACGTCAATGACTTTTCCCAAAGTGAAATATTGCTGACCACGTTAATGCGTAAACTACCTTCAACTCGGCCATCAAAAGGCTGTTAAGGCTCAATCGATCAGTAGTCAGCAACGGTAGGTATAACAAGCGTTTAAGTTCACGGTCAATCAACCTTGCTCGTTCGATACTGTGCCATTCTTGTATACGCTCCAACAGAAATAGAACTAATTCGGTCAAATCGTGGACAGAATTGGTTGTTTATGACAATCGTACATGTATTCGGTTCTTGGTATAGTAAACTCGTCTAGGCATCGTTGCTCGTTCATGATAAAGCAAGGAAGTGGTTTTAATTGGGTATGCTATGACTATTATTATTTTGTTTGAAGTTGCATAAAAACGCTTACAAATACCTACCCAAAGTTGTATAATTTAAGTTGTATAATTCATATTTTTTGCACTGGGTAATAATGCAGCGACATAATATGACAAGTACCTAAGTATGATATAAAACTAAATCTCATTCCCTATTAACTGAAAATTTAAAATTATACCTCCCTGTCAACAAACAAACCTTTAGTTACTAGTATCAAATCGATAGTCCTTATCGATTATTCACACAACACTAGCGCACACCTGCCTCAATCAAACCCTATAATTACAATACAATTGGCAACCTTGGCTTCTTTAGTGGATTATTTTGTGGATGAGAACGTGTCGAGACCTTGCTAATTGAGAAGCAATCGCTCATAACGTGAACTTTATGGCTTCGAGGAACCTGACTTTTATTCGTAAAAATTTGCTGACATCTAAACTATAAAACTGAGGAACTTCGCACTGCAGCCGCATATTATTCAGGATAAAAAATATAATTTGATAGAGGATGTTAGTTAACTACCGCTAATTTTGTATGATTTGAAAAATCGAACTAACCCTTGTTGATAAATCAATTGCTACTGATAGTTTGATCCCAACCATTTAATACCCAATGTATCCTTCAGTTGTACAGACGTTTTTGTAATCTCTAGAGATAGTAGATAGTTATGATTACTTCAAAATATCTGTTTTTGCAAGCTTTTTTTACTTAGTTTTACCAGTCCCGATGTTTGTCATCAAATCTTGC
Source organism: Lomographa bimaculata (assembly GCA_948107665.1). NCBI lineage: Eukaryota > Metazoa > Arthropoda > Insecta > Lepidoptera > Geometridae > Lomographa > Lomographa bimaculata. The sequence goes on from OX403598.1 coordinate 8,772,710, forward strand.
AAATTAAATTTGATCCACTTCCCGGTTACCGATTGAGCTAAAATTTGTATACATGTGTAAATCGCATGACAATGCAATATTATGACATGGTGCTGATCTGATGATGGAGCTGGAACGTGGCCAAAGGAACTTTGCAATGAAACAACACAATCTCATTGAGTTTAGGCTCATTTGAATCTTCTTGACGAGTAGTTTGTCTTTCAATGGTAACCAGGGTCTGATGATGGAGCTGGAAGGTGGTCATAAGAACTCTGTAATGAAACGACGCAACCCCATCGAGTTTCGGCTCGTTTGATTCGTCTTGACAAGTTATGTTTATATAACTTTTAGTCCTCTTTATTTACTACTTGTAAAAGCTTTATTTTAAAACGACTTTTTAAGACTTGTATTCCTTTGAAATATGTTTGTCGACCTTGACATACAAACGTGTTCTTAGTGCATTTAAATGATAGTAATTAACGGTTCTATGTGTAAGTGGGTTGATACCTGGCGTACATCTAAATTTTTGGTATGTTCAAAAACTATTTAGTACCAAATCACATGAATGCTCTTTAACGTTGAAAGCTTTACTTTTTATAAAATCCATAATAAAACAGGCATCACTTTTTTGTCTTAAATATTATGATGTACCTACCTATACATATCAGCAACTGTAATTCTACATAAATTATGTGCTTTTTTCTGCTACTAAAAGATAAGTTCCACTGCCGTGTTTTTACTTCGCACATGCCCACAGCCAGCGTCGCGACTCTACGTCAGTCGTCTGTAAACTTTGCGAACTGATGCTGAACGTTTATTTTTACCAACTATCCTTTAACATTTGTTTAACTCATTCACGTGCAAGCCCTACGAAAGAGGACATTTTTTTTGTTATATCTTTTTTGATTATTATAGAACGAATCTGCCCCCGGACCTCTATCTTAATACTACAAGCATGAGAAATACTAAGAACGAGGTAAGAAACTAGTCATCGAACTAAGTATACCTGCATGCATAACATTAAATAGTCAAGTAGTTGTTAAATACTTGTCTAGCAAACCGCAGACAGGCAATTACGCGTCAAATCGCCGGTACGCTTAAGGAAAATTATCATCTGATAGCAATTTCTTAAGCCATTGGCCGCGATAGCTGACCTGCCTGATAGCCCCCGGTGGCAAACAAGATTATCCGCAAACTGCCTCAGAACAGCCACCTCGATTGTAAAGTGCAGTTTTGTATCAAACGGGTTTAACCCACTTTTATTAGAAGGGTAAAAAATTCGCGGAAATTGCATCTTACTTTGTTAATTGTATTAAGGAAGTGACTTTTGTCGACTCCAATTAACATTGTAATGAGAATTTCATTACTGAACATAATTAGTGATCGGTACCTGGAAAAGTTTATCGAATATCTTAAAAAATACACAAAACAGACTCTATCTACAACTCTATCAACTGCATATCCATAGTAGATTTCATTGTGCTATAATAGCTTTAAGAGTTGTAACTCAATAAGGAAGTAAGCGTTCTATATTAATGGGTACTTTAACTCTATACAACTCTATTCATTGGTTGCTCGATAGAGCTCCTATTTAACCAAGTTGTTTTGCATAAGGAACACGCCAGCTGTAGCGTGAGTCTAGCTCCGCCGAAATGAGAAACTCAATAGGAACATCGCGTCGTTTCTCAATACATGTTGTATTGAACGCCCTTCAACGGACATAAAGCCTCGGGTATTGTATCCTACAACGGATGCCGTATAAATCACAGCGATACAATCAGATGACAAGAGATGGATGGGTGACAATGCGGCCGTCACGAACCTGTTTCCAACTTTATCTCGGGAAACAAGTTATGATTGAAGCTAGCTGTTGATGGCAGCTGTGGCCTCAGTAGCCGCTTTGTCGCCATGTGATTATGACCTACTGCTCTAAATGTGTCTTAGCACTTGACTAGGAATGGGTTGAGCATGAATATTAAACAAGAACTTGAGAATTTGCATTTTGATATTGATAACGCGCTTCGATGTTGGAACGCGCAGAAATAATTACACTTTGAAATGCATTGCAGTAGCACTCATTTCTGCCAACAAAGTTCAGATACAGGTTTAATTGGCGGCATCGTACTATAAGCAAACAGAGGTGACTTTTTAATCCGGCTTTCCAAACATTGGAGGCATTTCGAGAGCAAATGGAAAGCAAATTGGAAACCTAGTGAGACTGCGGTCGCCGGCGGCCTCGGTGTGACCGTTGGTTCTCGTTTGTCTGGCAGCTGTTAACACCACTAACGGTGACATTGCCGTAATTTAATCAAGACACCGTACAGCTTTGTAAGCCGCTCCATCGCTAGTATGAAATTATCCTGATGATGTTAAACACTAGTGATAGAAATTTATATTCTCATGAGGAGCGCGTAAGATCGTTGGCTACTGAAATTTACTGCAACAATAATTACAAATTTGCATACTGATAATCGTAAACGTTATCTCAATTAGCCAACACGCCGATTTGAATGGTTCTAATCAGGTTAAGGTATTCATCATAAACAGGTTAAAAGCTTATCAAGTTATCAGCTTTCACAAAATGTCGTTCTTGCAGGGAACGAAGGCATAATTTCCTTTAAGATTTATTAGATATTTAGATCTATTTTAACTAGATATAGTGAAGCTTTCAGACTTTCCATCTCTCTTTTTATTGACTTTCATTTCAAGTAAAAGTTGGAAATGGAAAAGTTGGAACAAGAAATGAATACTCCATTGTGTTAATTAAAGCTTAGTTTACGAGAGTTTATTACTTTTTAGTTAAAGGAAATAGCTGGAATTGAGGCGTGTACGAGTACCTTTTACCCTATATGAAACTAAAACAATAAAAATGAAACTAAAACAATAAAAATTACTTTTTTGTCATTTTGATTCTTTTATTCTTTATACTTCAGTAGCAATTTATTATTATTTCACTTTAAAATAAAGTTTGTTAGAAATTACAGAACTAAAAGCCATTAAAATGCTTTTTTTTGTAATATGCTTTTAATTTTACCTATTTAAATTGTTAATGTTATACATTTTGTTTTAGAATACTAATCTTGTTCCCATGCTATATAATTGTGTAAAGCACGGTACACATGTTTGCCCAATGCTATTTGTAACTCGTAGCGTGAAATTGTTTTACTAATCTCTGACAGACCATTGTTTAAATTTTATCAAATTTAAGACTAAAAAAAATATTGGTTATAAGTCCAAGCCATTTTATGATACCTTTATGTAATGTTTTAGTAGGATCGTTTTCGTACCTGAACATGTCAAATATACATAGGTACAGAGTTTACAGTAATGACCATATCGGCTTTTATACAGTTGAAACTAGCGAACTCGCGGCCCACAAAATCATTTCCACGTAGTGATGAAAAACTTGAACTCGTTATATACATGTTTCTCATCAGGTTCTCCCGCAATCAACGTCGCAAAAAGTGCTGTTCATAAAAAGCAGGTGAAGTCACGAATTGTAACGAACGGCAGAAATCATCATCGTGTGCCAATCACGATTTAAGTTCAACGGACAAATAGGTACACTAATCTATCACGATAAAAAACAGAACAAGGGCGAGTGTAACTCGCGGACCTAAGGTTCAGTAGAAACTTGTATTAAGATAATTAGTACATCACGGCAATCGAGTATCGAACAATTTGCCCGGATTTTTATAACAAACATTTAATTGTTATCGATGTTTTTTTTCCTTTATTTGTGCTGTATGAGATCGTGCTTCTTGCCAAATATCGTGTCATCATATCATCAATGTTATGTTATTGCTTTGCGACGGTCGAAATATATGCGCCATAATAGTTCGTTTTTTTTTTTTTTTAATTTTACATATCCCAGTCTGTGTATGTAATCAAATCTTGCAAATTAAATATGACCCATTTTCTGATCTTCAATTAAGCTAAATTTTGCATGCATGTGATAATTAGATGACAATGCAATATTGTTATGACATGGAGCTGATCTGATGATGGAACCGGATTGTGGCCATGGGAACTCTGTTATAAAACCAAAACTATTAAAACCTTGATTTTTAAAAACTCTTTTTTTATGTATCACTTGTTTCGATTAGGTTAATTTAGAAGCTTTTACAATCATAAAGGTCCGTAGGTCATATGATACCTGCACGCAGCCCTGACACTGTCACAGATAGACAAACGGACTACGAAGTATCCTATAAGCTAGTATAATATACCATATACCTATATAGCCTCTTTTTCCTTTTTGAGGTACGGAACCGTAAAAACTGCTACACTGCTGTAATCACGCAACTTCAAATATTTTTACTGGCGCATGGGTCATTCGTGTTTCGGTGTTTATATACATTGTTTAGCATGTTTACGTAGTTTCAACGGTCGTCGTGACATTGAAAAAGTGCTAACAACGGTACAGTGCATCACAACAGGTATATCATATGTTCAATGTGCCAACCGTTACTTTTTGTGAGGAGATAGGTAGTTATAATACAAACTATTTCTCATTATTGGAGTAAATTATTACTATATACAGTCTATATACAGTCAGCATAATAATATAGCTATTAAACAACTAGTTTTAAAGTTGAGGCGACGCGTGATCAAAATGGGAAATTGGCCCGTAGATAGCGATTTAAAGTAGCAAAATTATATCCAATTGAGATATATATATTTTTTTATCTAACTACTAGTTGACTCGGCGAACTTCATACCGCCAATTGTCTGTAGTCAAATATTCAGAAACATCTCCTGTTTGACAGGTACGAACAGTTTGTATGGGAAAATAAAATACTACTTTTTACAAATTTTATTGCAATTTCTTTATATTTTCTTTTAAACCTTCCCTGAACTTCCACAAATATTTCAAGATCAAAATTAGCCAAATCGGTCCAGCCATTCTCGAGTTTTAGCAAGACTAACGAACAGCAATTCATTTTATATATAAGATGATAGGCAAACATTTGACCACTATCTCACCTGATGTCAAGTCACGATGTGGTCGCCGATGGAGCACGCTTGCCTAGAAAATACCTATTCACTATCGACTTGAAGATTCCAAGACTGTACCTATCTGGGAACAAAAACTTCGGCAATGAATTCCATTCTTAAAAATGAGTAAAACATATATATTATGTAGCTAGTGTTTTTTATAATCGACCACAGATCATAAGAAAGAAAGCGCTGTCTAAAAGTTTTTTAAAACATATTAATTTAGCTCCAAGTTTACTATAATTATAATTATAGCATTTAATTATGGGTACATTAAATTGTTATGGATGCAGCAACTTTGAAAATCTGGACATGTTTAAATATTTTTGTTGCCGACTCTACACCATAAGGTAGAGTCGGCAACTTACTTGATTATATTGGCATGTCATCGCAATTCACTCGTTATTCACCAACCTTTAAGTAAGAAAAATTGCCTCCAAAATCACTCACACTATTTAGTGTTTGCCACCGTCCACCACATCATCACTTACCAATAGGTGAGATATTGTTCAATAGCTAGAGTATCAGAGAAAACATATTATGTTACAGGTATGCAAAATATACGTATGACATACAATTTACATATACATAGCTGCTCAGATGTTATTGGGCCTATATAATAATATAATGCCTATATGATACATGCTTACATAACAGCAATGATAACAATATATACTTCTCCCAGGCTTTACCAGGAACAATACAATCGTTGAAAACTACAAATCAATACATTACTTCACAGTAACCCACCCAACAATGTACAAATGTTGTCAAACAAGGTGTTCCCGCGTCCCACGCCAGTTATGCCAATAAAATTATACATATTTACATACAATTCATATTTATTCATACAAACGCCTTCGTTAAGTGAAGCAAAATGGTTGCTTCCCGTTTCTGCATCCGTATAGTAATAATTGCTTAATTTAGTTTAGTTAGCCAATAAATAAATGCTGTTTAAAGGTTTCTTATTATCCATTAAATTGATACATTCGTCCTCCTCTGCTCTAAATTATTGTGCCCAACAGGGTCTCTACTGTCAATTATTTCTACCATATATCTACATTTAGAAAATGCAATAAAGATTTGAATTTGAATTTTGATTCTTAAAAGAAGTACCTATTTGCTTGGATTTCTATTTTTTTTTATAGCAGAAACTGAGCAGAATAACCATAGGATAATCAAAACAGAGCGTATAAAAACGCTTCAATCTTGTTTCATAACTTTGATTGAGTTTCTGCTATGATCATCTATCGTCTTCGGCTGCATCGTCAAGGCTTTTAGAGTGCTACAAAGGAACAAACATACATAGAATGATCAAAATATCCCTATTTGCGTCATGCAGTTGGATAATTAAGCGCAATACCAAATACTAAATAAAAAGTGTACTTCTCAACGAATCGTCATCAGATTGTGTATCAGATTTTCACATTAACTGATCATAACTGTTGTTCCCATCTGATCTCAAGATCAGTTGCAACTGCAAGTACTACAATAAATTATATATATAGAGAACATAATAGATAATATATAATTATATATATAATTTATTTATAACTATAACTGATTTTATGATCAGTTAAGACCAATAATACATATATAATTTATTTTAATTGCAAATGATCTTGAGATCAGATGGGAACAACAGTTATGATCAGTTACTGTCAATCTGATACTACCATCCGTTGGGAAGTACCTACACAATGAAAATTCTTACGGGCACTGAAAAACACGATCTACTAACATCCAAAATGAATCATCGAATAGTTCACATATAATTTAAACATTATGCTGTTCATTATACACTTCTCTATTTACAAACTAAATGAAGGTTATAACCACAGTCTGAATATAAATATTTTATTCAGTGATGTCTATTAAAAATAGTGCAAGGTTACATACACTAACCGCATACGTAAACGATCTTTATAGCTATCCAAGCTTAGAAATTCAAATAAACAAAATGATATCATACTCGCAGCTTTGTGTATGTATGTGTGAGCATATTTGAAACTATGTTACTTGTGTAGTAGGTGCGCACCTGCCTTCAACGCAGTGGGTGCCAGGTTCGAAACACATTTTTTCTCCTCATAGGAAATTTGTGTTTCTGATGATTGTTAACAGGATGTGAATGTTTAGGCACCCGCGACACAAGTCATCGAACTTAGTGTGGGGTTGCGTGTGTGAAAGCGTTTTTTTTGCGTAACTATTATGTATTCTGTGATAATAGCTGGTAGGAATTGAAATGAAAAATGGTATGTTGGTAGTCACTATTGTCAATTCAAGAGAAACAAAATATTTTTTGGGGTTATAATATTAGTGAAAGGTTTATTTTGTTGTCTTTGTTGGTAAAACGTCATAGAGAGCAACTGCAACCTATTCATATATTTTAATTTAAAATAATCTTCTAGTATAGAGCCTAACACAGAGAAAGAAACCACTCCGAAGCACACTCTCGTGTTTCAATTGCTTAAGAATTGATAAAATCCTACCCTAACGTTCCATAACATCATATTTTATTACTTGTACGAACAAAGTGGAGAATTTTCCGCCGTAATGTAGGTAATAAATATTTACCGCATATTAGTCTCCGCGGATACGCAATATTTTCATAGTTTATTATTATTTCTCTACAGTTCATTTTGTACCTTTACAAAGTAAAAAGCTAATATAATATAGCTAGATATTATACTAGCTTTGTACTTTAATGTTTCAAGCAACCAATCCTGAAAGTTTGCTGCAATGTGAAGAGGGAACTGTTTAAAATGTTAGTGTGAAATGTGAATTAGAATAACGTAATTAAATGAATAATTAAACGTAATTATGGTGCCGTAAATTTGGAATTGAACCTGGTACCCCTGCTTGGAAGGCGAACGCACATCCAACTAAGCCACCGAGCAGTTCATATCTGAGATAAATTATCCGCTCCGCCGATGTTATTGCAAAATAACAGAGCTTTGTAAAGCTAAGTAACTTTAATAGTAGAATGTTAATGCCGGTCATGCAACCCGACGCGGTACCATGGAGGTGACATCTCCAATATTCGCAACGAATGGTTTACTTAACCGTAGAAACTACGACTTATTACGGTGAACCTTGTCGCTGCGAGAAGATATAACGGTAGTTTCATTATCGACGGGGCTTCTATATACATTTATAACGATAAGGTTCTTCTAGATTACGTCGTAGCTATAGAAGAAGTTTGAGGAGTTAACTGTAAGCAAACGGACTTCGTGTATATTCGTGACGTGAAACTTTAGTAAATATTTAACGTGTTCGTGAAACGGCACTTTTGGCAAGTGCTCGAGAGAAATTTGTTCTATCTAACACATTTAGTAGATCTTAATTTTTTGGCAGCTCTCTGGCGAACGTCACGAGTTGGAATTAGGGATTGGATTGACGTCAGTGTTACGTTCCTTTTACGGATATGGATATAAATACTAACGCGAACGCGTCTTGTTTTGAATAGCTGATGTCTATGTAATATCAATTTGTCGTTTTTAACTTTACAAGAGGCCCTTTGCCGAAGTGTGTTTTTAGTATGTGACCCTACTCTATTCGATCCTTATTTCAGTGTTCATTACGCATCTAGGAGAAGATATAGGTATGCCTACTTAAAAGTGCAACGCCTGTCATAATTTATGTCCAATATTAGTGCCTATGACTTCCTGCAGAAATTCGACGAGCCGAATTGTATTTTATTTAAAATTACTTCCACAGGTAACAATAATTAGGTATGTATCAATAATTCATAGAATTACGTGAATTGTAAACGTATTGAACTACCTAAGTATGGAAATGACGGTTAACAGAAGGGAGTGGAAGAAGAAAACATATTATTCCAAAAAAATGATTTCTTCTTCTCCTCACTTCTTTTATTCAGACATGCAAGCATCTGAACACTTTCTCATTAAGTGGAATAACGGCAGGTAATAATGACCTGAATAATATTGTTAGATTACGGCAGCAACTTAGCGCTTTAAGTCGCTGGGTAATGAAAGTTGAAAGATTTTTTATTTTTTATCGGCTAAAAGAATTCATATATCTATGTAGACATTCAGAATTCTATCATTTAGAAGGTCCTTGTAAGGAATAGTATTTCCTTTCCTATTAGTAACTTAGTAAGCAATAGGGTGTCTTTAATTATGATCAAGTATCACGTTATCATATTACATATAGTCCTAGATACCGTCTCATATATCAATATCGTATTACAGTAACTGATACTATATAGTACAAGTATCGATTATGAGTACTTGATATTTGTGTACTTAGGACGATACTTTTCAACGTATTGAGTCATTCCTGTGAAAGGAAATTGTTGTTGCTTGCAACACTAATTGCATTATACTAATTACGTACTTTACCGCTTGATTTCGCTTTAATTTGATTATTTGTATTTAGAAAAGGCGATCTAGCTGTATCCATTGCATTGAGTCATGGTATCAGAACCATTTTCAGTTACACCATATCAATGGCAAACAATAGGCTCCGAGCGTAGCGTGAATTAGTTCCTAGGATGAATGAAACTTATTACCTAATGAATTGACGCTAATATTAGGCACGTAGTATATCCCGTCACGAATCCGATTCATTCACTAAACGAATTTCGGGTCTACAATGGAAATTTCAAATAAAAGAAGACCGCAATAATACATCCCTTGTTGCTTCGCAATCAAATGTTATTGTGCTATTTTGGGTTATAATGTCGTGGGTGTATGGGTCGTGAATTATTGAAGTGTTTTCATAAACATGGTTGATAAATTTTTTTTTTTGATATTTTGACAAAGGCCGCATCACAATACAGTGGAAGGTTATTTCTATATTGTCTCACGAGAAAAAGGCATTTGGTATAATACTATACAGTGTGAACCACTTTATAAACCATGGTTTGGGCAAGAGAAGATAGGAAGAAAGCTATTAGTTGTGACTTAACTTTACTTTTCGTGAATTAAACGCAAGCAAAGCTTTTAAAAACCGACTTCACCGCCTTTATCTTCGGAACCTTGATCAGATTTAATGTATTAAAAACGCATTATTGACGATAACTCAAAAACAAGAAATCAGATCTTGATCAAATTTCAATGGGACCACATGGAAAGCACCAGCTTTCAAAAAAAAAAAGAGTCATCAAAATCGGCTCACAACGAAAGAAGTTATGAGGTAATTTTTGAAGTCGGGTAAACAAGAACACCGTCAAAGTACGCATTATTCGTTACAAAAATAGGCATTATTGACGATATTAATTTTTATCTTCGAAAGCTTCATCAGATTTAATGTATTAAACACGCATTATTAACGATAACTCTTAACTAGTGTACAGATCTTGATAAAATTTAAATGGGACCACATGGAAAGCACTAACTTTGAAATAAAAAAATAACCATCAAAATCGGCTCACAACGAAAGAAGTTATGAGGTAACACATAAAAAAACCAGTTGAATTGAAAACCTCCTCCTTTTTAAAGTCGCTTAAAAAGTAAACAGTCCTAATTTTAGACTGTTTGGTGTTGCTGATGATATTTATATAATTATATAATTTTTTTATTGACTGTATCCGCATGATAAGTCTAATTAAAATATAAATTTGATGTACCACAGCAACCTGGCAGTGCAAACATCTAATCCCTCCAGGTTGCTCTATAAGTCTGCCTAGGGGCTGACCAAGCAAACTCCTATAATTAGTAATTAAGTTTATTAAAATGTGCCAATTATGTGACTGACATAAGTCGTTGGACGACTCAAAGTCCCAAATTAAACAGAATAAAAAAAGTCAATAGTTTTAATAACATTTTTACTCCTAAAACCACTAATATCACTTATTTTTACCACCACTTGGCAAATGATAAAGGATGTTTTTAAAAAAAATTGCTGAAATGAATTGTTAAGGAAAGTAAGTGGATCAGAGTCACTTTAGCATCCAACTTTAGACACCTCTCTCCGGCACCGAAATAACTTCCACCTCTGATACCTATAACACGTAATAACTACATAACTTATACCACTACCACAATTTAAGTATTTGCCACGTCACATAAATATAAGTAAGTGTAATCAGATCAAGTCGTTCGCTAACTAGAATAACGAGAAATTAATATCCAATTATAACGTATTTGTTATCTAAGCTCAGGTAGTTATGTCTCGAAAGTTGCAAGACAGGACGAGATGTGTTATTACAAAGAGCTGAAAAAATGTTCCGCATGTTTTGAATGCGGAAAACAATTCGCAGACTGTCAATTATAATTACTACTAGGTATTTATTTATTTTGTAATAAATGAATACGTAAATTTTATTTCAATTAGTTATTTTTATGCTCGATAAGCTAACATTTGACCACTGTCACAACTGAAGGTAAGCGATGATGCGGCTGAAGATGTAGCATGTTTGCTTAGAAGATTCACTTTTGACTTGAAGTCTCCCAGATTATACCGTTCGCGTTAGGGGAACAAAGACGCGGGCAATTAATTTTCTCCTTTGCAGTAGTTATTTATTATTTTTTGTCTCTATCTACTGTAAAACGAATAACATAAAACACAGAAATAGCATAAAGCACTACCACCTTATTCTTAATACACAAAGGTTAACTGAAAAAAAAGCTAATTAGCACGTAGTACTTACTTCGCATAATAAGATGTTCAAATTGCCCGTTAGCTTAGCGGGTATCGGGTTCGATTCCAGGTGGAAACACAAGTTTTTTCCCCAAGGGAAATTTGTGTTGTTCATGGAACTTAGTTTGGGACTGTGAGTGTAAATTTTTCGTTAAATTCTCAAAAAGTAAGAAATATTACAAATTTTAGACTAAGTAAATAGCGGATAGTAAACTATATTTTCTAAATTATCATAATTTACGGCGTAACGCTAAAACAAATTCGCATATTTTATTTTATTTTAGATTTTATTTAAAATAAACTCAAATATGCATAACTAGCCATGCCCCGCGGTTTTCCCGGTTTTATCAAGTTAAAAAGTAGCCTATGTGTTAATCCTAAGTATAAGCTACGTACATTACAAATTTCATACAAATCTGTTCAGCGGTTAAAGCATGAAGAGGGAACAAACTTACACACAAACTTTCGGATTTATAATATAAGTAGAAGAGTAGGATTGGATTTCAACGAAAAAGAACATCTATGAATTGAAATTAATTCAATCGTTAAACTGGCTAAATGTAGGACAGAAATAATCTGAAAAACTATATATAAGTTACACATAGATAGGATGATGAACTTGGTTTATCATTGCAAACTATCATAACTTTTAGTGGGCCTACTCTTAACAAAATCTTGTACAAATTATTTTTAAATCAGCATCCAAGCAGCTTAAGCACCTTCCTGCTTTAGCGATGACGGCATCTAGAAACACGAACAAATACTACGACATCCTATCAGAACCTTCATCAGTTTTATAAAGACAGGACGGAGGCGGTACTCGGGACGTTTCTTTCATTACTTGCGGGTACGGAAGAAGCGGAAATTACCATCCGCCACTATCGCACGACTCGCTCTTTGCCCTCTGAATAATTTACATTCTGTATATGACAGTAGGCACCGCTGATGTTATTAAAATAACTTATAATATGTATAGAATGTATATTATATATAATGTATGTACTTATTTATTTTAGTATATAAATAGTAATTATTTTGTTTCGTTCTTAATGCATTATTTTAAAGTTTGCGTATCTATGTAGTACACCTGAGTCCCAATATATTTTGCTATCTCTTCTCCATCCAAAGGTTGTCTGGAAGAGATCACTTTAAGCGATAAGACCCATTGTACTAGCCTAGTTTCAAGGTCTTTAATGTATTTTCCTTTATTTCTGGTGTACAATAAAGAGTTATCTATCTATCTATCTAAAATAAAATGATTGAAAGATTTGTACTAGTTAGCAAACTTACAGCCATTTTCACCAACCATAGGAGTCGCCTGAATGAGATGATTAACCATTTAGGACATTTATACAAAAAAAACGTTTCATCAAACTTAGGTGTCTAACAATCTTTGGAGCCACTTAGGTTTAGAAAACCGATTTACCGATGATGCGTTTGGTTTTAGGTAATTCCTAAACAACTGTATTTTTTTGCATGGGCTTCGCACGTAGGTGGAACTTTATTTAAAAACGTTTCACCAACCTTTAGCAAAAGCCTAACGACCTTAAGAGCTACCTAAACTGAGGCTACCGATTTGGCAGTTAATAAGATAAGGATGTCGTGACGTCGATGCGGTTGCTTTGTATAGTACTTAAATACCACATAATACTCTAAGAAATGTGAAAGTATAATGAAATCCATTACTATGCATCGATTTGATTATAGTTGACAAGACTCATAACAGGGTTAACAGAACGATACAATATATCGATAAACTAATTAACAATGTGTAATACTAGCCGTGCCCCGCGGCTTCGCTTGCGTTAATTAAGTTGAAAAGTAGCCAATGTGTTATTCCGGAACCTAAACTATCTTCATTCTAAATTTCATCAAATCGGTTTACTCGTAACGGAGATACGTGGTATCAAACATTCACACACACACACACACACATACACACAAACTTACGCATTTATAATATTAAGCAGTATAGGCCGCCGTACAGCCAGTAAGATTTTCTAGAAGATATGTATTTACTCTAAACTTCAAAGCACTCAGATTATACATAGGTACACATGACATCAAGGTATTTCCAAATTGTAATTTTGCCCTTGGCTGTATTCGTAGTTATAAGCGCAGGTGCGTTCATGTATGGAGTATTGTTCTCATCTTTGGGACGGTTCAGCTAAATACCAACTTGAGACTCTTGAAATCATTGAGCGAAGAGCCAAGAGACTTATTAACAGCGACCAGTTGACTGATGCAAAACTTCAGAGCTTAGGGCATCGTCGCATGGTGGCGAGTCTCTCGGTATTTTATCGGATACATTTCGGAGAGTGTGCAACGGAATTACACAATCTAAATCCCCCATCCCCATTCTATTATCGGACATCGAGACAGTCTCTTAAGCAACACCGCTATATGGTAGATATTCCACAAATGCGGACGAAGCGTTTTGCCTCCACATTCATTATGCGGACTGCAAAGGAGTGGAATTCCTTGCCTGAGTCTGTGTTTCCTGATAAATACAATATGGGAGTCTTTAAGTCATGAGTGAAAAGGCATCTTCTAGGCAAACGTGCTCCATCGTCGACCGCATCGTCACTTACCATCAGGTGAAATGGCGGTCAAACGTTTGCCTATCTAGAATAAAAAAAAAAAGTTTGTGACCTAACGCGTATTAAAAAATGCAGCTCTCATTAGACTCAGACTTACCTACAACTTGCAGATTAGCAGCACTCCAACATAATTTATCTAAAGTACTTACCATTAAATAATTAACTTTAATGCAAACAAAGAACAAAGAAAATAAGACACTATTACTTCCTCAAATAATGTGTAAAATAAAACGAAGGTTAATCTGTATTTTTTCGGTTGTTACAGAAACGAGCGTCCGAGACTGAACAATTAATTTGGATTACGGCATTGGAGTTGTTTTTTCACTTGTAAGTATCATACACTTTTCTGCATGTAACTTACCTCGAGTTTTTCTAAGGATCGATTTTTATTGATCGAGTGAAGCCAGATCTCTTAGTTGACTTGGGTCGTTCAGCACTTTGTCCGTCCGTCCGTCTGTCAGAGGCATCTAGCGTCTAAACCATTTAAGCGAATGACTTCAAATTCTCATAGAATATGTAGGACTACTGCCAAAGCCGGAAATAACATTTAAAATTATATATATGAAAATATTAAGGGGCTGCCATACATGTAAGTGATGATACAGAAATCAAACAATTATTATATAGAAAAAAAGTTATGAGGCAAAATGTAGTCGCGAGATTTCAGTTCGACGCGAACGACTAGTATACGAATCTGATCGGCTGCCCTCATCACACGCCCCTATATTAAGGGTTCATATTATAGGGTTCATATTATAGTGCAAGGTTTCTCCCTATAAGGTTTTCTGACGCGCTTGAGTAAAAACCGAAAGCCCCGCTTGGACTCTCCTACTATCACTAAAGATTGTTATATCCACCTACAGAATAAAACCTATTTTTCTCAGGTGTTTGCATAAAAATGGCTCTGGTTTGCGTATTGGCCATGCAGTTTTTGTCCAAAGTTTCGTTTAGTTTTTATAATTTTGGGTCAGGTATATCAATGTTTATTTTTTTTTATTCCGCCTTTAATTACTTTTTGGTTAATCATAATTGCTTATGCAGTTTGCTGTTTATTTTATTTAAGTTGATAAGGTCGAATCAGTTCTGTTCTGCCTTATTGTTTCAACCGTTTGTGTATAATTTTTATACATAATAATAATATGTTTAAATCAATATCATCAGCCCATATAATTCCCAGTAACTACTACGCCCTCTTCTCACACTTGGAGAGTGTAGAGCCATAATCCATTAAGCTTTGTGATTATGTATTGTTGAGTCAAGTGTAGGTTTGTGTTCATTTTAAAGTATTATGATCCTTGGACATACCAGTTTCATCACTATTTTATCTTTTAGCGAGTGTAATTATCACGCATAACTTGAGATAATTAGTCCCTAGTGAGCGGTTAAGAGCTATTTAACATATCTTTTTTATGTTCGATAGGCATTTGACCACAATTTCACCTGATGGAAAACGATGATGCAGCCGAAGATTGCTACCTCTTTGGCTGCTTGGCTAGAATATACCTGTTCACTCTTGACTTGAATTGAACTCCAAGCTTAATCGTACAACTTTACGATGTCGCACGATCTACCGTTGAGCCATACTCATAACAAATTTATGAAATTGCAGTCTAATAAAAAAATTACTCGACAGTGTTACATTTTTTTTTATTTAACCATGTTTCCTCAAGAACTGATGATACAACTCGCTGACACTACAAAACGCTTTTCACCAGATTTCCACAAAATATTAATGTACTCGTTATTTTAGTTTATTGCCCCCAAACACGTCAATCGGCCCATTAATGTCGAATTTATCTGCTTCTATTTAATATTGCATACATGTTTTATAAAGAGAATGTACTTCCTAAATTTAGATCGACTTACATAATCGCTTTCAATTGCAATAAAAATAATTGTTGTCAATTTGACAACGTTATAAAATAATTTTATACCAGGCTATAAAATTAAATGCAATATAATTAGTTAAATGGAGCATGCCAGTCCATGTTTCAAAGGTATGTAATAATAAGATACCTCTAAATATGATTTCAATGTTTATTGTTACAAAATAGCTTACCAACATCCTAGTTGTCTAATTTATTTCTTCTACTTTCTATTTTATTACTAAATCATACGTGTTCTATGCTTAATCATAATTTTAAGATTTACCATTTACGTAATAATTATTTTTAGTTATTTCAAGGCTTTATTGTTGAAATTTAATTGTCTCATAAAACAATGTTCTGTAACAATTTAAGAGGCTTGAGCAATTAATCAGCTGTGTTGTAGTTTATTATTGTAAAGTCATTACTTCGAGCAAACTTGTACATATGTTATTGCCGTGTCACAGGATATTAGTAATTATGTCTTACTTGAACTAAAACACTGAGTTAGTGGATAAATCGTAGAACGTATATAGAATCGTAGTTGTTTAGTGGGTTCCACACTCCTCTTTCCTCCACCCCTGGGAAGGAGGAAAGGAAGTGCTAGGCATTATCCCCTCTACAAAAAAAAGGTATGTAAACATTTTTTTTTTGTAACCCCACTGAGAATTGTACCCGTGCGAAGCTGGGGCGGGTGGCTAGTACGTAACAAAAAAAAATACTATTTCTTAAAAAAAAACTAAAAAACTGATACTTATAAAAATAAGCACAAAAAGTCTTATCGCTAAGAGCGATCTATTCCAGTCAACCTAGTGACGCAGGTACTAGTGGAACTTACATAAGAAGTACGTAATAGTATCTATAAATATATCTATACTCCATAAACATAAACGCTTTCACACTCAAAGCTCCACACTCCGTTAGATGCCTTTTGTCGTGGGTGCCAGAAACACTTGCATCACACAAACAATCACAACCAGAACCAGAAAAACCAATTTTCCTTGGGGAGAAAACTTGTGTTCCCGCCGGGAATCGAACCCGATACCCCTGCATAGAAGGCGAACGCCCACCATCTAAGCCAACGGGCAGTGAAAAGACTGTAATTATCTATTGATACCCTACATCCCATGTTACTAATTGCATTAACGACGCAGTCCAGTTACTGTTCCGCTAGTCAACCTGGTATTCGACCAAGTAGCCATCCGTATGCAGCGCAGCGCCCGCGCCCGAGCGAGCGCTCGACCCGCTTCTAATATCCACTTGCGTTCTTCCGCCACGGTGTATTGTTTCCGCTTTTAAACCGATTTAAAAAAATCGAGGATGTTCACAATTCGGTTGAATTTTTTAAACATTAATGACATGTGACGTCGGTGCCGCAAACATTCACAATCACACCCGAACAAGAAACACAAATTCCCTTAGAGAGCAAATTTTGTCTTCCCACCAGGAATCGAACCCTAGATTATTTCGTATTATAAATATGTTTGTATTCATTATAAAAAAAATTAACCATAACTACTGTTATCCGTTTCGGTTCTGTCACAGGAAATTTTATTTAGGAAACGTAATTTGGTGACCATTTATCCATTTTGGTAAACGTTTAGAATTTTTGGTGGCCGTCTAAATTATACCCAAAAACAATTGAAGAAACAAAATAGGGTACTTTTCAAGCATATATTATTATATTTGATACCCGCCTCGGCATCGCGCGTGCGCAATTTCCAGTAGATTAAAAAATAAATTTTACATACAAACCTTGCCCTGGCAATTACGAACACAAAAAAAAAGAATCAGCAAAATTGGTCAAGCCGTTCTCAAGTTTTAGAGATGTTTTTATATATATTTCATATAGGCATTTTAACACAAATCTATGGGAACAGTAAACTACTTAAATAAAAATATATACTCGAAGTTGTGACTGTCTCTACAATTTTATTTGAAAATAATAAGCCTGACCTCATCGTGGGTATATAGAGTTTATCAAACCTTGTGGTTATTGAACTCCGAAGGTGCCCTACTTACATTCGCCCTTTCATGAAAGTGAATTCTTCTACTTACAAGCTGATATGTGATCTTCAATTTAATACTTAAATTAAGATAGAGCAGGCAAATACAAGCAAAACTTCTTGATAAAGTTAGATATGTTTATTAGAAATGCATGTTAAGCATGTATTATATAGTAAATAGTCCCCTGAATAAGATCTATTACTCGACTATAGTAAAAGGGAATAGATTAATTATATATTTATGGCAATATTCATTGAGTATTGCCATTGATTTCATTTGTGTTTATTCTAGCGAATAAACTCATATTTCTATTTTATTTATACATTAACATAAACGCTATTACCGTCCCATACGAAGTTCGAAGACTTGTGTAGTGGCTGCCGCAAAAAATCACATCACACACACAGTCACACCTATAACCAGAACCACAAATTTCCCTAGAAGAGAAATCTTGTGTTCCCACCGGAAAACGAACACGACACCGCTGATAAGAAGGTAGACGCGCAAACAACTATGCTATCAGGCAGTTCAGAAATTATAAAAGTATGGCTATCTTAACCACAATAGTTGGCGCTAAAACTAACTAGTCGTTCGCCCCGAACCGAGACCTCTAATCTATTATGCGTAACTTTAAACGTTTTTGAGATAGACCCATGAATGGCCTACCAAATTGTTATTTTCCATCACAAATAAAAAAAAACGATTTTATACTCTACTTTGCCTTTTCATCAATATACCACACATAGGCAGGGAAAAAATGAAATTAATTATGCATTCCACTTACGCGTTTGCCTCCTTGATATTAATATTGATATAATTATAATTGTCATTTTTGTCTTTGGGCCACACCTTTACATATTCTCTGAGTATTTGAAGTTATTCGCTTGTATGGTTTAGACGCTAGATGGCTCTGACAGACGGACGGACAAAGTTCTATACCACCCAAGTCAACTTAGAGAGCTCGCTTTGCTCGATCAATAAAGGTGACAAAAATAGTAGTTAACCCGAACCGCCGCGCCGCCGCGCACACTTGTAATAAACGTCACAACAAAGATGCATTAAGGCGAGGCAGACAGAGAAAGTAAGGCCCTCAATAATGCTTTCTACTGACTCTTTTAACCTTAGTACGTGCGGCAGACAGTCTCCAATCTAATACGCCCTTAAAGGGTGTCTAGGTAATGGGATTGTATCCGTCTAGGTGAAACTACATAGGGAAAAGGAAAACGGATGTACAAGTTTAAAACGGTCGCGCGGTCGGTCGGTCAGAATAAAACATGGCAATCGTGAAGTACTTATCAACAAGCTATTTAGAAATATTATTTAAATTCAAATTTGTTTATCCCCATGTGAATAAACAAATTTGAATTTAAGGCACTCATCAAAGTTAATGACTCTACTAAAAGTTTAGTCGCGATGTGGTTATATTTTGTGGATGTATGTTTTAATATTTAAAAAAATATTAATTAATTTTCTGCCGAATGGCGAAGTCCTTTCAAGCAATGGGTATCTGGTTGGATTCCCGGTAGGAACACAAGTTATCTTCATAATATTTCTGGATCTAGCTATGATTGGTGGAGCTGTGGGTGTGAAATCGTTTATCACATATTCAAATGTAACAATTTAAAAAAATGTGTGTAAAAAACCTGAAGAACAGTCATTAATTGACGTAATTGATTATTCAGTTTTCGAAGACAACAGTTATAAATATTTATCACTATATTTCTACGCTAGGCATAAGCTTCAAAAGTAACATAGAAAATATTGGTATTTTTAACATGATTGATATCTCGTTATGGATCTAATCATCGCAGTAACCTTTGTTGTATTAAGTATGCCGAATAAAAACAAAAGTCGCAATACTAGTTTTTCAAGATAGACGGGTCGAAGGCCTGCCAATGTTCGAGTCCCACTTGCGATTCATTCGACCTCGAATGAAAAATACTCAGAACTTTCGTTGCCCTAGAACATTGCCAAGCGTGTGCCAAGCCAATGGGCGTGGATGATACCGCGACTGAATTACGAATCATTCATACATTAGATAGTATAAATAAGTAGTATCGTTTGTTTGCAAAAAACGGATAATTAGAAAACTAAAACATACAATTTGTTGACAGTTGGTCTCAAGAATCAGATATGCACAGTGGGTAGTCGTGTTACTAATATGGAAATGGTGGGATTTTTAGCCGACTGCAAAGAAAGAGGGTTATTTATTTGTAATAAAAAGAGCATGTTTAAGAGAAGGGCTGTCAAGCAAAGCTCAAGAATTGCACGAATCCACTAAAAGCATCCCAGTAATTTTTGATCACTAGGTCGTTGCTCCCAAATTGAAGACATCAAAAATTCACACAAGAGCGCCTGCATGCCGCATTATATATATTTCGACTCAATGATTCAAATTGAACTTAATTACCTTTAACTTACGGGTGATAATAATAGTAGGTGCATCCAAACTGTAACTCCGCGTCGTTACCCGAGGCCTCCACGCAAAAAGTCGACGACTTGTCAGTCTGCCGCGAATAATTATTAAAAGGGCGCAGCAGCAATGGCGACATCTTGTCTCGACTCGAAGACCCCCTCCTCTCACCGACACCTGTCTATGCCGTTACCATATCGATATCAAATAAAGAATATTATTTTAAAGTATGCAATATTCTGACTGAAGTCTCTTGAGAATACTACAAATGTAAGCTGAGATCCCCTTCTAAATTTTAGTGGGAGGCTTAGTCATACTAATATTGAATGAAATATTAGCCGATCAATCATATGCAACAAATGATGATTGCTGAGAACATCACACAAATCCCGCTACACCATTTGAGTACAATGAATAGAATACAAATTGGTACGAAGCGATTCTAAACAGATGAACATTGTTCGAGTTATGAATCAAAGGGTACCAGGTCGACGACTTCAGATCAATTCAAATTTCTAACGCTAGGTACCTTTTGTTTAAGTTGTAAGAAGATATTTATTGCAAACACAAAAGTTTACGCAAGAATGTTGTTGATGGTTTTTATTCATGTTATCGTTATTAACGCCATAATCCCTGGATATAATCGTATTAATAGGTGAGTGTTATTATCTCGGCGAACGTGTGCCGAGAAGCAGACGCGAACCAAAATAGAACAGTATTTAACGCTGCATTTGCAATCGACGGAAGATTGCACTAACTGTATACAAACAAGTACAATGTAGTACTTATATTTAAACCTCAAAAGAGACCAAAATCTTCTTTATTATGGACAAAATTAAAGCAGATTCTTTACATTTTTGCAAACAACAAACAGCTCATTACAATTCTTTTGCTCTTTTAATGTATTCTAAAATTATGTTTTGTTTGTTTCCAGGTTAAACCAACAGTTCGTGATGTTGCGATTGGACGATAGCGTGAGATAGCCGCGCGGCACCTCAGTCTCAGTATGGGTGCGAACATGGGCAAGAACTCCAGCCTGCTGGACGCGCTTCCGACCGCGCAGGGCACGCTCCACGTGGTCATGCTCGGCCTGGACTCCGCCGGCAAGACTACCGCGCTCTACCGGCTCAAGTTCGACCAGTACCTCAACACCGTCCCCACCATCGGGTTCAACTGCGAAAAAGTCAAAGGCACCATCGGAAAGTCCAAAGGCGTGAACTTTCTCGTATGGGATGTCGGAGGACAAGAGAAATTACGGCCGCTGTGGAAGTCTTACACGCGATGCACTGACGGAATCATATTCGTACTTGATTCTGTGGACGTAGAGAGGATGGAAGAGGCTAAAATGGAGCTTATAAGGACGGCGAAGTCGCCGGATAATTCCGGCGTGCCGATCCTTGTGCTCGCAAACAAGCAGGACTTGCCGGGAGCTAAGGAGCCGCGAGAGTTGGAGAAATTGTTGGGTCTACACGAGTTGGTGTCGTCGCCGCACAGCTCACGAGATTCCCACGCGTGGCACGTCCAGCCAGCTTGCGCGATCACCGGCGAGGGCCTGCACGAGGGACTCGAAGCCTTATACGAAATGATTCTCAAACGGAGAAAACTCGCCAAGTTACAGAAAAAACGTGTGAGATAAACTATAACATGACACTGAGTTTGGTTACGAATCGATTGTGCGGTTGAAGATACGTTTACTGCAAGTATTTTTTAAATGCTCATTGTATCGTACGATGGATAGTTTTTGTAACGTCCGCTAATAACACCAAATATTGTTTTATTGATAGATGTATAACGTCTTATGAATTATTCCATCATAATGTTGCTCAATTTGTATTGAACATTTTGAAGGAAGCGATAAGTATTTTGAAATTAGTTTTACTACTAGTCATTTTCTTTTGAAAATAGCTAGGTGGAAGATAAAATGATGGCAGAGAGTAAGGGATTGTGGTTGGCGAGATACAAGTTCAGTTGGAGTCGGTTACTGGAGGTAGCGGCTTGTGCAGTTGTGCTTAACGATTTATCGACATTACATCAGTCGAATTGCGGGTATGCAAATCCCACGGCATGCATATTTGTTAAAGAAATCATTTAGTTTTCAAGCAACTCAGATTATACCGTGGGACCAGTAGTATTACATTATACACGGGAGAAAATAATTAGACCTAGAATCGGATGACACTTTCCTTATGGCTAAACTCTCGGTCATCTGCTTAAGCCTCGTGCCTACATCTTGCAAAAGATTTTTTGTGTACGTTTTTTGTATGAGTGTGACGAATGTATTGATACCACTATTAGCTTTACTCGTTATATCGCTATTTAATATGTATCTTTGTACAGCATTCGACAATTAGTGCAAAATATTGTCAATAATTTTACCGATTGGTTGGCTCAAATAAATTAATGTATACTCAAAGCTATTCTGTTAGAACATTCGTAATTTCTATTCAAAATATAATATGATTAAATTCTAAATGCTTAATGCTATAAAAATATTCTGCACTTATTTCGTCGAATGTCTTACGCTGTTAGTTTTTCATGGACGTCTTTTGAGGTTTTCTGAGTGTGCTCTTCTATCGTATCTTGTGGTTGTAGCGACTGCTATTACATACGCAGTTTCAACGGTAGCTAAAATAATTTTATTAAATTCAGTATGAACCTTAACGGATTTATTTGGTCCTCCGAAATAGTTACATATACCACTTGGACCATTTATACGTTGTTGGTCGCATTTTACACCCTCTTTACAATTTGTTACTTTATCTTCGACCGTCATTATTACTTCTACTTTTTAATTTCAAAAATTTATTAAATTTTTCTATGTGTGATGTTTGAGTATCATGAAAAGAGGCTTTTCATTTACGTAGACTGCTTCTTTATGTAAATAAATGTAAATAGATTGTAGGGAAATCTAACGTAAATAAAGATCAGCGAAATTATAAAACGGGCTTCTTATATTTCTTCGGCTTACAATGTCTGAAAACTTTAGAAAACATAATTTATCAGTATGCATTACATTGTTTATTTTGTTCATATTACTTTTAGATCAATCCAAAAGTAATTTTACTTTTTATACTAATTACATTTATGCAGTTATTATGTGTGAGACTGTAACTATCTACACTATGTAATTTATTGGTTAACAAAGCATAAGCTTTAAGTTATATAACATTATAGAAAGTCTTGTAAAGGAGGCATTGTACGTCTCGATATGGCTCGAATACACTGCGATTATTAAATTACTGTTACAATATAAATGTTGATGTATCAAAATTTTAACAAAAATTAGTACCAATTCTTTAATAGGCACCCCTCAATCGTGTATTTTAAAAAAAGACAATTGAACATTATTTAGTAATGGAGTAATGGACGGTGTCACTTAGAGACTTTTTTTTAATGATTAATGTATAAAGAATGACCAAACCAACGTTAAATGAAATATTAAATTACAAATGCGCTCAAGAGATAAGTTAACCCTAACAACAGAGAGTACTATGCCTTCTTCTTAATTTAGGTAACTATAATAGTTTTATAATGTAACAGAAATATTTGACAAGTAACTAAGTGGAGCTGTAGACCACCACAGCGTACCAACATTGAGAAGTTCCATTTGACCACAGTCGGTGAATTAGGAATTGGTGCGACCCATTTGACCACTGTAGTCAACATTTGGCGTGCTAAAGTACCAAAATTATATAACCATCCTATTGTCAAAAGTAACAAAAACTGGTTAAATTCAAAGAAACATTGATAAGATTACTTTAGTATTGGAACCGAAATGATAATACAAGTTTTATCCCAGTGTGTTCGATGCAAACATAGTGTCGCTAAGGTATTTATTTATTTAATATTAGTTTAGCCTAAGTGTAACCCTGCATTAATGTAAGCTATTACCAGTTCATGTTATTCACCTTGTAAATATGTAAATTCCAAGTAGTTATTCGTCAAAACCATGAAACCAAACATTATATTATGTGAGTAGTATGTGTACATTTTGTTAATAAAATATTTGTTTATATTATCTATTATTTAACATTTATTATATTGTGTTTTATAAAAGTATAAGCATTTTTTAATCGTAACCCGTAAATAAAATCTGTTTTTAATAAGTGTACTTATTGTTGATGTCATAGGTACCTACTTCCTTTCCAAAGTTACCCTAAAAACGTCATTAATAATTACCTATATATAACATAAATGATATCTAAAATATACCACTATAAATGACTCAGCGACAGATGCGCTAACCTTGTTTGGTGTACAAAGATTCTCCTAAGCTACTTTGTTGTTTGAGCTAGTTATACGTTTATTTTCTTTGTAAATCCCTTTAAACGGATAGTCTGTGCAAATAATGGGCAGGATTATCTTTCACTGTCCAATCTGTGAATAATGTCAAATATTCAAATTCTGCTTCAGTTATTTGTGGTTCTTTGATAGCTCTCACTTCTGACTCTCGAATTTGTCGCTTCACTTTACGGATTGAAGGCCGATAGATAGTTTCAAATAAACCTTCTTTAGTAGTATTTTTAAAAGTCCGCATCAGCGATCGTTCAAGCCGGTCAAACTGACGTAGTTCCTTAGCTGCGTTGAGAGCTGTTTTCATTTTCTTTTTCCCAACCCCAATATTCTCTTTAATAGCTTCTTTCATATAACCACTATTAATACTCTCTAACTTGAATGAGTATTTCATATATATTGTTTCCAAATCGCTAGCTGTTGTCAAAATGTTCATTGAGGGTTTTTCTAAGAAGACCTTTTCAAAACAAAAATCCAAATAATATTGCAGCTTAAGGACATCTGTTGAAGCGACACTATCATAGAACGTGCCATTCAACAGCTTAAAAAATCTGGCTTTTAAATATTCCTCTCTATTTATAAGAAAATTAATAATTTCTCCAAAGTCTTCTATTATAGTAGCAATAAATGCACTATCATATTTAACTACGGTTTTGAATTTTAATAAGTTTTGTGTCAAAAATTTCATATGGCTATCGTTCAGTTGAGTTCGAGTGAATTGGTACGTTTCATTTTGTACCATCCCGTCAAAGAAATACATCAATGCCTCAGGACGGGAATAATACAAAACCGGTTTGATGAAGCCTGTAGAACATTCATTTTGCATGTGTTTAAAAATAATATTGAATGTTTCTTCCTCGTCTAAATTTCCCAAGTCAAAACCTTTGGCTTCTATATCTACAGATCGCGCAAAATCTCTATGTTGCGCGCGCCAACTAGGTGGCGACACATAGTACAAAAATCGGCCATATTTCTGCAGCTTAAAATATAAGAAGTTGAGTCCTATCAACCTGGACTGAATAAGGAATTGTTGATTTGCCAAGTGTTCTAACTCGAATTGTTTTTTGTCGACTTTAGCTACAAGATCTGTTGATTTATCGAGACACGCTATAGATTTGATGTAATCCTGAGACATAAATTTTTCATATAGTTTGTTTTGTTCAATGCAGTTTTGAATACTCGCTTCATACTTCTGTAATATTTTTTTGTGATTAAGCTCAATTTTTAAAACGCTGTCACGTCGATATCCCACCTCTTGCGACGTCCTTAGATGTTCGTGATATTGAAATTTGAGACTTTTGTACAATGGAACGATTGTAGTTTGAGTATGGTTGTTTAGGTTACGAAAGTAACTTTCATCGATATCTCTTATGGCCAAGACATTATCAGAAGGATTGTCTACAAACAAACGTTGACGCATATCAATGTTCAAAATCTTATATTTTTCTTCCAGTTTGATCCCTACACGGCGGCGTCGGTTGTTGATTATGGTCTGTTTCTTCGCATACAATCTGTACGGCAATAATAGAGCCACTTTTTTTAAATCATTAGCTTGAGGAGGCTTATCACCCAGTATCGAAAATTTTCTTAATGAAACTTCTGATGGTTTTCTGATCCACTTTTGCGAATATATACGCTTAGCCCTATTATTTGTATCACATACCAATATCTGCTTAAACTGTCGTGCCTGGGGTATCTTTATAATTATAGGGCGTTTATTTTTTTCATAATCATTCATTATATTATTATTTGAAAACTGTCTCCGTAACAACAAACAATTGGTATATTATCTAATCACCGTCAATTGTAGGCCAACTAGATTCATCAATCCATATCATGATAGCTGGATAATGGAAATAGTTCAAAATAAATGTTATACTTTTTGTACTTTCATACAGGCACCTATGTAGAAAATGAAACATATCTACATGATATGGTATGCGTTTCTTTATCTCGTAAGATAGTTATAAAAAAAGACAAAAAAAAAGAAGAAAAAAAAATTTACCTTAGACTTTACTTTAGAAATCTAGATGGTATGTAGTGCGCGTAGGTAAGCTATTCAGAAAAATCTAATTCACAATCAAAGCCATTCGCCACAAAAAATTTACGGGGCATCGGAAATACTTCTTTATAACACACCTAGAGCCATTAGGATAACAAATATTCTTAGGTAATGAAAAAAACTGCTTTTGCCAATGATGCTACTAAATCGAGGCCCTTCGTACCATATGCACCATTGACTTGCATTAAATGCAGATGCAACTATTTAGTTTTGTTTGCTCCATTAATGGTGTAAACGCAACTAGTTGCGGTAGCAATTTACTTATGGTCACAGAATGATAAGAAGGATTATAAAAATTATTTTTTTTTTATTTGTGACAGGCTAGTGTTTTACTATTAAAGTTTTCGTGAGTTTGACACATTATACTTTATATAAACAAAACGACTTGACTCACGATTTAAGGTCGACTCTTGCGACCTAGGTTTCGGGGATGTCCGATCCCCATCATCAGGCGAGTTCACGACGGAAGGTCACGGCGCTCACTGCGGACGCGAGCACGCTCGGCACGGCGCGAGAGGGGCGCGCTTGGTGGGGGTGGGGGTGACATGCCCCCGTCGACACCAATTGGTCGCGATGGTCCTGGCGCCAGCCGAGATTGTCAAAGTGTGGGTGGTAATTGATCAGCGTCATCACCGGAAAATGACGCAGGCATACAAACAAAGCTGATCGTGTCGTTCTGAACGGCGCTACCGAAGCGCCCAACTGCTTTTGTTTCGAGGTAGTGTTAAGAATTGGTATCCACGCTGACGGTAAAGTCCACCCCCGGTCACGGTTAAAATTCGGAATCAGAATCAGAATCAGAAACAATTTTATTGCATATAACTGTGTTAACAAAATGGTCTTATAAATGTAGTCATATAAAAGTATCAACAGTAAATGTCCATTTCGGACGTACAATAACATTCAGTGGTACAATTTTGTTCTCGATCTCTTTTGTAACAGGAAAGTTGATTCAACGTTAACCGAATTTCCCCAGAATATTATCCCGTAAGTGAGATACGGATAGATAAGACCATAATAGGCATTTAATGCAACCTTTTTTGAAGTTGCATTTTTTAGCACTGACAGAGAGAAACAATATTGTGATAATTTATTATTTATTTTAACTATTTGGGATTTCCAATTTAATTGTACGTCTATTGTGATGCCTAGAAAATCTGTTTCATTTACTTGAACAACTTGCGTACCTTTGTTTTGTATACTGAGTGACTGTGGATTTTGTTTACAATTTTTAAAATTTATTAGTTTTGTTTTTTCAATATTGACATTAAGGTTTATATTTTCCAGCCATTGTACCAAGTTTATTAAGGTGTTGTTTATTTCGGCTTGATATTCATGGTTGCTTAAATTATGTTTAGGAATATAGATTGTCACGTCATCCGCAAACATTACGCATAAATGTTTCGTAATAAGTGGCAAATCATTCACGTATATCAAAAACAGTAGAGGTCCAAGAATACTACCTTGACACTCCTAAAGAATTATGTTTGCATTGTGATTGAACGTTTGTCAATGTTTTTGTGTTCTTGTTATATGTTTGAAGTATGGTAGCTTGGGTTCTGTTGTCTAAATATGATTTAATAAGTTCTAATGCATGACCCCGAATTCCTGCGTATTCTAGTTTATTTAACAAAACTTGATGCACCACGCAATCGAACGCTCTCGATAAATCCAAGAATAACGCCACTCCTGGATTTTTAGAGTTGATCGCATCCCATACTTCTCGAAGCATTTTAAATATTGCTAACGAGGTGTTCTTGCCTTTTTGGAAGCCAAATTGGTTCAAGCTGAGAATTTGGTTATCGTTAAGAAATGATGTAAGTCTACTGAAAATAGCCTTTTCGAATATCTTTGAGAAACATGGTAAAATAGCAATAGGTCGATAGTTATTTATGTCACTTTTTGACCCCTTTTTGTGAATCAGTTTTATTAAAGCTCGTTTTAGTTCATCGGGAAAGCAGCCAGTTGAAATAGATAGATTAATAATGTGTACGAGTGGATCTACAATAAAATCAATGCTACATTTAATTAGTTGCATAGAGATTTCATCGTGCCCTTGTGATTTTTTGTTTTTTAACTGATTAACAATGCGAATTATTTCAGATCGATCGACAGGATTCATAAATATGGATTTGACATTTTGTTGTGCTAAGTTTCGATTTTTCAAAGAAGGATTATTAATATTTAATTTATTAATATTTATAAAGATCATTCATTTCATTAGAAATACATAACTGATCAGTTATTTCATTATTTCCTGTCTTTATACATTCTACAGTGGTTTTTATAGTGTTTACTGGACAAGTGTATTGTTTTATGATGCCCCAAGTGGCTTTAGATTTATTTGTGCTTCGATCTATTATATTCGGGTACTATATATATATCTATATATTCGGGTACCTATTTATCTCAATTGCCTCACGTACTTTTCGAGGTATGTAGAACTTCTCTCTGGCGAGTACGGAAGCTTTGTCGAATCTGATGTAGTGATTGGTACCCGACAGATGCGCATGCTCTGCGAGAGCAGACTTAGCTGTGTCCATGTTCTTAACACTCCTTATATGTTCGGTCAGCCTTGTAACTATGTTTTAGTGTTTACAAGGCTAGTGTTTGACCACTATCTCACCTGATGGTAAGTGACGATGTGATCGAAGCTGGTAAACACACTAGACCTGGAATACGCAGGCTCTCAAAAATTAATATTTTAAACAAAATTATAATAATAATCTGTAATAAAATCGAAATAATTATTAAATTATAAACGTTTAGGTACTCTTGCCTCGTCCGAATTCGAACGTAATTTTCTTTATCACTACATTTTGTTTCAAGTTTCTAGTGTTTCCAGGCAAAGAGAAACAAAATAGTGGATACGGTTGCATCTGCACCATCGATATTGCAAGTCAATTGTGCATACATGACAAAGGGCAAACGCTATAATAGTAACGATTGCACCATTAACGGAGAAAACAAAACTAGTTGGTTGCAACAACACCATTAATGGTGCAAGTCAATAATGCATAGGTACTACGGGTAAAATATTTGCCAAGAGATGTAAATGTACACCGTGATAAAAAATATAACCCATTTGTCCAGCCTCTTAGATTTGGTTTTGTTTTTTGGTAAGGAAAACAAAAAGTATGAATGCAAAAATAGTATAATTGAAATAAAAAAGTTAAGGCGCTATGTAGATGGAGCAACTTTAGCTGAGGAAACTATCAACCTATTAAACTGATTTCAATTATTTTATTTTATTAATGTGATATAGGATGAGCCCAAGGGACGTCATCCTATATTGGGGGTTGGTATCCGAGGTTAGTTGATGTTGGTGGTAGGCATTGATGAAGAGATATATTGATGGATATGTGTTTATTACGTGAAGGCTACATGATGAGTGGCTTAGGTGTCTAGGTACTTATGCTACGTTGGTGGTCTTAATAGCTAAGTCAGGTGTTTACACACTACATTAAAATTTATTAGGTAATTGATAGATAATTTATGTATGTATATTTTGTTTGATGAAAAAATTAATGTGCAATTTTCGTTTAATGAAAATGTAATGTGACAAATACAAGATGAAAGTTTATTGATATTAGAAATGATTAATTTATTGCGATTTGTTACAAATCATAAAACATAATATCAATTACATCCGATTCTTGAGATACATTGGTAATTGCCGGTGATGCAGGAAGATCAGTTTAAAGAGAAGTGTTTTCTGAACTGTGTATATATGAGCTATTTGAATAATAACCATATTGCGATTGATAATTATTATTTGGTATATATCTTTTTATAGTGTTAAAAATATCTGTTTGAAGATCTAACTTACAATAGTCGGGTACTTTTTTAAATGAGATAGTATAGATTGCAAAAAATTTAAGTCATTCTCATTTCCCCGTTTTGTCTTTAAATTATTTGCAATTGCCTGTAACACTTCATTATCTTCTTCAACTGCTGTCTTGCTTGTATTTCCAGATTGACCAGACTGTTTTTTTAAGCGTATTTGAGGGCCTAGGTCTATCGCTACTTCCCCGCTGCTCAACTAAATTGCTTAACTGCATTGATTTAAGCAGTGGGTAATACCAACAGCTCGACTGGTAATTGCTCAACTATGAACAGTTGAGCAGTGGGTATTACCTCTGATTTTTATCATTTGCAGTCGCTTAAAAGTATCTTTTTTTTTAAACACTTAATAAAAATTTCATTTGTGATTTTTTGTGTGATTTTCATACTCCTCTACTGGCATTAGCGGTATACTCCCAACGGCCACCGCTAAAACAGGCACTAGTGGTGGCCGTTAGATCAGTGCATCACATTTTTTTAAGACTTTTCGCTATTGAAACATTTCTTCAAGTTCTTCCATCGTTTTTGTTGCTCGACAACTGAAAATGATTTTTTTTTTAACAAAATAAAAACCGACTTCATATTTAAGATTAAATGAAATTTTATATTTACTGTCCAAAAATGTGATTATCTTTCTAAGCACTAAAAAATATATTCTGAATACATATATTGCTAAGTAACAATACTATTTTGTTTTATGAAGCTAACGCGGACGGAGTAGTTGCGTAGCGGGTTCAATCCCCGCACAAGATAAATGTTGTGCATGAACATATCTATTTATCTTGGCCTTTTCTATGTATTATTTTAAAAGTCATATAATAAAATAAGTATAGAAAAACTCAGAATAACACTGGATGGCGTTGCGGGTGCTAACCGGGGAAAGGAAGGGTGGGAGAAATTCCTCGACGCGATGCGTTTGCCGGCTTAGGAAACCAGTAACTTGACACAACCGATACAAATTCGACAGTAAATAGTTGCGGCAATTAGAAACTAACTTAGTCATCGACTGCAGCAACTTGAAAACTGTTGTCTATCTCCGGAACTCGCAACACGAGTTGCTACGTGTGCGCAGTTCAATTGAGATTTATGTAAACAGCTAGTTGCCAGTTGCCAGTTGCTGCAAGTTGCTACATATGCAAAGCGCCTTAGAATTACTAATATAGTTTAATTAAAATAAATACGTTTAAATAATATAAGAATTACAAATAAGTTAAGTTTAATTACAATTAATAAGTTTAAATAAGTAAGATTTAGTAAAAAACAAGGCTTATTATGGCATAAATGTATTGCTGTTGTGGGGTGTCTCTTCGAAGACTGGTTTTGCATACGTGTAATAATCTTGTAAGAACGGCGCTGGATTCTGGCCTTCGCACCATTCCGTAAATAATAGCAGCCCTTCTTGATCCTCACTGGACAATTTATATTTTAGAACTCTAAAACGCTTTCTACTATCCATAAATGACATCTGTTTTTCAACAGACTTACATTTACTTAAACTTTTTTTATCCTTAAACTTCTTCAACTCAGGCCGCTTAAATTGTCGTGGAGGCCAAAATGCCTTATTCATAGCATTCGTCATCTCTCTGAAAGCTCTTAATTCTCTTTCCGCTTTGTAAGCATTTCTCATCATCTTCAAATCTTGACTAAAGCAATCACTTTGAGCTTGTTTAACAACTTTAAAATCAAGGTTGTCTAAGCGCAAGTTATAATCTTCATACATGACTTCGAGAATTTTCATTGGATCTATTATGGTTTGATGACCTTCCTCGCATTTTCCAATTACCTGCTCATATACATATTCTATACATATTTTAAGCATCAATGTTTCAGGGCTAGCGATGCTTTCATAGAACGTCTCGTCAAGAATACGAAAGAACTTATCTCGTAGATATTGTTCGTTACACTTTTCTCTATCTATTTCAATATGAAGGCTGTCAATGTAGTATTGAAAATAACTAAGTTCTTGATTCGTTACTTGCTTTAATTGCTTAATACGGTCCGTTAACAATCTGCGAGGTGCATCTGTCTTCGAATGTTGAATTAGATACTCTCTACTCTGAAGCTCCATTGAACGGAAAATGTACATCATTTGCATAGGTTTTGTGAAATATATATTAGCGGGTAAAGGATTTTTCAATTCGATTCTTGCATACTCCATCATTTTGTCAATGTCCATAGTTTCAACCAAATCAGTATCGGTGGCGAACTCACCTTCTTCGAATGTAAAAGACTTCTTACCTATTATAGATTCGTCGTATTTCTGTCTCCAAGATATAGGAGCCACGTAAAATAAATAAGTGCGATAGATTTTAAGAATACTTCTAATTGCGTCCAATTTAAACAAAATATTATTCATTATCGTTAATTGGGATACATATCCAAGAAATTCTGAATTTTTCGCACACAGGTCTCCGTATACCTTTTCTGTAATAGCTACTTTAGCGCAAGCTTTCTTGTAATCTCTAGTTAAAAAATTCTGAAAGTTAGCGATATGATGCTTCAATTCCAAAAAAATGGTGTTATATTCATTAGACTCCTCGGAAATACTTTGCTCTACTTTCAAGATAAGATCGCGACGGTAGCCTATTTGTTGGCGATCCATAGCATACTTTCGAATATTATTCGTATATACTTTTATGTCATCGAGGCTACGCATAGGACGACCTTCAATGACTGTATAGAACTCAGAATGTATTTCTACAACTGCTCTCACGTCATCTGGTGTCGGGTCAATAAAGAGCCGTTGTGAGATATCTCTCGTGGCTGCTATCTTAATGTTATCTTTTTTGTGCAAAGGCTCCAATAATCGTGCTCTAGCACTCAACTTCTCTTTATGATCGCTGTACTTGATGTAAGACAGTAGTTTCTCTGACTTAGGTACAACATAGCACTTCACTGGTTTTCGTTTCTTTTTTACGGGAGTAAAGGCATGCTTTCGATTTGTAAAGTAAAATTGTGTGTTTTCCACGTAACGGCGTCTGAATATGATTTGTAGAGTCTTCAATGGTACCAATGGTTTGCGCTCTTTTTGCAAGCAAGGCATGGTTTAGATTTGAGAATAAATATTATATAAGTAAAAAAATTACAATAAATACGACTATCAATAAAATAGACTATCTAAACTAAACAAATACGATATAAGTACTTATGTATACAACCATCAAAACCGTAAAACATTGAATTTACACCACATTAAAATATCTAAGCGAAGTGATGTCAATACTGATGTATTGTTTTCAAAAAGTGACAATATATTCAAATGTTATTTTCTTCTTAACTGCCAAGAAGAATATATAATTATTCCGTTTGAATCAGTAAAAAAAGTTCTAACTGTAAAAAAAATAGTAAGGCTACATTTTACTCCGGGTAATTTATGACCGGCCGCAGTATACCCTCAATATTTGAGTTTCAAATTAATTAAAAATTTAAGAAAGTCAGTATAGAATACGGGTTACTCATGACTTTGAAATAGCTTCAAGTTACACTAGTTGGTATGATTGAGAGGCCATTTATTAATGACGGACATATTTTAACCGTAATGAAGACTCTATGGAACGTTTAGTCGTCCAGGGACCATTCGAAGGCAAGAGATCGCGCGGCCGATCGCTGATGAGTTGTGTGAATGTGCCATAAAATAGTGTTCCCGCAATGTGACCAATCGTAGCAGATGGAGATATAGCCTGGCAAAGCTAGCTCTGCAGTGATTTAAAACTTGTACAATTTAAAATCTTGTATATGGCAGTACTGTGCACACTACATAAAACGGATTTGATACTTATATTTTTTTTTATTAAAGTACTGTTATGAACTAACGTTAAATATGCAAACAATTATAATATAGTATTGGTAAATTAATCAATGATTTGTTTACATATGCTATCAACTTAGCAAGCAAGTAAATCTAAATTTGTATTAATAACCATGCGTATTCTATTAATTAACATAGTGTAAACATAACAAAGCTTTCACACAAGTTCAAATACTTGTATCGTAGGTGCTGGAAATATTAACATCACACACAAAATCACACTATTAAAATTAATACAGTCATTTTCTAGGTTAGCGCCTGATTAATAGTATGCTAAAGCTCTCCTTTAGTTTTGATACTATCCTACTAATATTAAATACGAAAGTTTATGTGTGTGTGAATGTTACCAAATATCTCCGTAACGAATAAATGCTTTTTAAATTAATTAACGCGAAGCCGCGGGGCACAACTAGTGAAACATAAATTATGGCCAATATTACATTCTCCAAACGAAATTAAGTATAATTTTTATATGATATGACACAATAAGAAACATGCAACAACGATGTCAAGAATTTTTTTTATTCTGAAACCACTTAATTAATTTTCATCGTAAGACAATTTTGGACCTAAATTTTATGGTGAGCCCATAAACCATAGTAATCTTCTTCACTCTTGCTACTGTCGGTATCGGTCGTTTTTTTTTCTTATATACTAGATAAGCAAGCATTTGACCGCTATCTCACCTGATGGAAAGTTAAAAAATGTATGCTATTTTAATTATAAACCGTTTCATCTTCTTCTGACAGTGGTTGCCATAAAAAAAGGTCAAGGTCACGCGCCACAGATGTAATCGTAGGGTTGGCAAAAAATATTTTTTAATTTTGTACAGAACAAATATCTTCGATAGCCGCACATGTAACTGTAGGGTTGTCAAAAGTATTTGAAAAATATAATTTTTAATTTTTGTACGGAAAAAAATATGTTTGATTTCGACTTTCGTTCTCTGGCAGATGACTCCTGGCACGATGCACATACAAACCACCAAGTATTACCACCCCTTTTTGTATAGATGTATATATTTCTATGATAGGGCTAGAGAAGGTAGGGAGAACACTAGCTTATTTCTATAGGCTGTGTTATAGGACAAATCCAGGCCCCATCAGAGTCATGGTTAGGGTAAATTCTCGTTAGAAGATGAAATCCTTCACATAAAGAATAGGTCGATGGGAAGCTAGTTTACTTATTACCTGTTATAGAAAGTGTGTGGTAAATTCCTACGTGACATAGTCAAGGAATATTTAAAATTATTGGTGTTTGTTGGAGAGTATTTCGTTTGGCTAATTGTGTAAGAAGGTAAAAGTGGGTATAGGTAAGAGTGGATAGGCGGTACTTGGAAAATTGTTTTGTTATTTAAAATTGTCGACAAAATAACGCGCATAATATTAATTGCAGGTAGATAGCGAATCGCGACTCGTTCGAGAATTGTTAAATCCAAATGTCCAAACAATACTTACATACGTAAATGTAGCGGATTTTATTATAGAATACGTTTAATATACAAAGAACTGTAATAGTTCTACAATAATTGTACGACTGACCGCAAACGATTCTGGCAAATCGTTATCATCATTAATTTATTGACGCAAACAAAGTCGCAGACACTTGCTTGTTTGTAAATTCTAGTTATCTATTTACGTCGGGCACAAGTATTTACATGAAGGTAGTTTGATATTCATGACTTAAATCCGCTAAAGTGCGTTTTAAAGTACCTAATACAATATCATCCTGTTATAATAAGTCAGTCAAGAGGAGCTGAATTCAATTATCACTATAGAAAGTGTTTAAGTTGGTAAATCTCACATAAAAATGTGTTTAAGTAGGTAGAAGAGGTCATCTCTTGACATTATAACTTTAATGATGAATTTTCCATTTCCACTTATTGTAATTGGGCCACATATAAAATATATTAGCCGTGCCCCGCGGCTTCACCCGCTATTATCAAGTTAAAAAGTAGCATATGTGTTAATCCTAGGAATAATCTATGTACATTCCAAATTTAATCAAAAAATCCGTTCAGCCGTTTAAGCGTGAAGAGGGAACAAACATACTTACACACAAACTTTCGGATTTATAATATTAGTAGGAAATATTAGTAGGATAGTAGTGGACTTTAACAATTCGTTCGTTACTATAAAATCAGTTCAGCCGGTCTTAGATGAAACATTTTTATACCAAATTAAAATATAGATAATTTTATATTTAGTTGAAGAGTTCAAGGGTAAAATGGGACACCTCCCCGCTCCCGACAATGGTTCCGTCCCTGACAAGATCTCTTCTTTTAGTTAGTCCGTTACGTAATACGATCACATAAACAAATGATAGGGACAGACAATAATTCTGTTTCGTCTTTTAGTAAACATAGGTAATAGTCTCTTTCATTAGTTCACATTCCTCGCTTACCACTTTGAACAAGATTGCTGGGTTTTTAGTTCCTGCTCACTGGGTGCTCCATCTATCAAATCTACAATCAAATCTACAACTATATAATCTGTGAGTGTGAAAGTGTTGGGTGAGCGTCCGCCTTCTAAGCGGATATAGAGTATCGGGTTCGATTCCTGGCAGGAACACAGCTTTTCCCCTAAGCATAATTTGTGTTTCTGATTTTGGTTGTGATTATGTATGTGATAAGAACGGTTCCGACTTCCAAGACACAAATAGGCTTGGTGTGGGACTGTGAGTATGAAAGCGACCATGTTTATGTTTAAATATCTCGAATGTAGTAAGTAGGTACCTATATACCTTTCTTATAAGTAGTAGATAATGTCATGATAATGTGATAAAATAATAACGGACGGTGTTACGTGTTATGGTAATCTACTGGTAGTTGAAAACTTGAAATACACAGAGTGGGGTTCGAACCCACGGAGAAAAGAGCAATGAGAGATTACTGAATAAGTTCATGAGTAAATCCCTTAATAATATGCATAATACACAATTACAGAAAATTAAAGACATAATTGCACCACGGTATTTAATTATCAGCAGAGTTAATTCTGTCTGTAATATTTAAACTAGGAATATAAATTGCAGGATCTTCATTTTCAGTCCAATCGGTAAATAAAGCTAAATATTCTATTTCCGCAATAGTCAGCTCATGCTGATTGCTTGTTTTTATGTCATAACCAGGTTTGGATAGGTGGCGTGTCATCTTTGTTCGGTTTGCAAACTTCTTTTTGGCAGGAATTGGCAGGAGTTGGCTGGCATCCTTTTTAGTATCCTGTTTCAAATCTGTTAACAAAGCATGCTCGAGCCTGTTAAATAGACGCAATTCTCTAGCTGCGTTGCGAGCTCTTTTTATCTTGTTTCTTTCGCCGTCAACGTAATGTTTCATTAAACATTTGATTTTGTCATTAGTAAATTTTTCCAATTTAAATGAATATTTCATATACATGCCTTCCAAAGCTTTTGCAGTTGTAATGGGGTTCATGTTGATAGGCTCAACCGGAAAGAGTTTTTCATAACAATATCCCAAATCCACTTGCAGTTTTAGAACATCTGTAGCAGCTACAGTATCGTAGAAGAGCCCGTGTAATATCTTCATAAACTTGGCCTGCAACTGCGATTCCCGTATATCACAGAATTCAACAAGTTTCTTAAAGTTTTCTATCATGTGAGTTAGCAAAGCAGTGTCTTTAACAGTATTCTTGAACGATACAATCTGCATCATCAAACACTTTGCCTGTGGCGCAAAAAGAGTGACATGTGCGAAATGATGACAATTCTGCTCTTCCAGAATTCTAAACACGTCTATCATAAGATCTGGTTGAAAAAAAAATAAAACAGGTTTAATCATCATACCTCTATAACATTCGTTTTGCATCTTTTTATATATGACGTCAAACATGTCTTCTTCGCTTGAGGATCCCAGGTCGAAACCCTTTTCTTCTATTTCTAAGGATCTTGCAAATTGACGATGTTTAGCCCGCCAACTTGGTGGTGATAAATAATACAAAAATCTGCCATACTTCTGTTGGACAAAATATAGATGGTCGAGAACGATCAATCTGGATTGAATTAGAAACTGTTGATTTACCAAAATGTGTAATTGACTATTCTTATCGTTGAGCTCAGACGCTAAATCCTCACAGTTGTTTACTAAGGCTATTGACTTTTTGTAATCTTTAGCTATAAGTTCATAAAAGTTTTTTAAATGCGCTAAGTATATTTTTTTACAACGCTGATATTTCTGCATTTCTCTTTTGTTGTTGAAAGAAATAGCAAAAATGATGTCTCGCCGGTAGCCTACTTCTTGTCTCATTCTAAGTTGTTGATGAAATTGGAATTTTAAAGATTTGAACAGAGGAATAAGTTGATTTGAAGGATGACCTTTTAAGTATCGGAAAAATCCGTCATCAATATCAGTCTCAGGTTTAACTTCTTCCACGCGTAGTCGTTTATGAAAATCTTCATTTAAAATTTTGTAGTTTTCGAACAACTTGGTCCCTCTAGCTATTTTTAATGTAATATCCTTTTTTTTTTTAGCGTAGAGTCTATAAGACAAAAGCAAATTATCTTTTTTAAGAACTTTTGATAGCGATGAGATTTTTTCTTTAAAAGTAGTATCATATGTTTTCTTTATCTTTTCACAAGCTTGCTTTTTACTCGTAGAATGCCCATTCGTATCAGTCATATATTCATGAATATACAATCGCGGCCGCGATACATTTATGGTCACAAAATGATCCGTATTTTTACCCATTAATAAAATGAATCTAAACAATACAATATTATCAAAAAATTAAATGCACACACGGCGATAAAAAATATATATCCCATTTCACTAGCCTCCTAGATTTGGTTTTTTTTTTTTGGTTACCTGAAGGAAGACAAAAAGTATGAATGCAAATATAATTTTAATTAAAAAATATAATAATAAGTAATAGTAAAGGGTTATTTTGGCATAAATGTATTGCTGTTGCAGGGTGTCACTTCGAAGATTGGTTTTGCATACGTGTTATATTCTTGTAAGAACTGCGCTGGATTCTGGCCTTCGCACCAATTCGTAAATAATAGCAGTCCATCTTGTTCCTCTCGGGACAGTTTATATTTTTTTACAACTTTAATACGCTTTCCACTTTCAAATAATGACCTCCTTTTTTCAGCAAGCCTTAGTTTATTTAAAGTTTTTTTATCCATGAACTTCTTCACTTCAGGCTGCTTAAATTGTAGAGGTGGCCAAAACGCTTTATTCATAGCATTCGTCATCTCTCTGAAAGCTCTTAATTCTCTTTCCGCTTTGTAAGCATTTCTCATCATCTTCAAATCTTGACTAAAGAAATCACTTTGAGCTTGTTTAACGACATGAAAATCAAGGATGTCTAAGCGCAAGTTATAATCTTCATACATGACTTCGAGAACTTTCATTGGATCAATTATGGTTTGATGACCTTCTTCGCATTTTCCAACTACTTCCTCATATACATATTCTACACAGATTTTAAGCATCAATGTTTCAGGGCTAGCGATGCTATCGTAGAACGTCTCATCAAGAATACGAAAGAACTTACGTCGTAGATATTTTTCGTTACACTTTTCTCTATCGATTTCAATTTGAAGGTTATCAATGTAGTATTGAAAATAACTAAATTCATACTCCGTTATTTGCTTTAATTTCTTAATACGGTCAACTAACATACTGCGAGGTGCATCTGTCTTTGAATGTTCTAGTAGATACTCTCTACTTTGAACCTCCATTGAACGGTAAATGTACATTATTTCCATAGGGTTCGTGAAATACATGTTAGCGGGCAAAGGATTTATCAATTCAATTCTTGCATTCTCAATAGTTTTGTCGATGTCCAAAGTGTCAACCAAATCATTATCGGTGGCGAACTCACCTTCTTTGAATTGAATAGACTTACCTTTTAAAGCTTCGTCATTTTTCTGTCTCCAAGATATTGGAGCCACGTAAAGTAAAAAAGTGCGATAGATTTTAAGAACATTTCTAATGGCGTCCAATTTAAACACAATATTATTCATTGTCGTTAATTGGGATACATATCCTAGATATTCTGAATTTTTTGTACACAAGTCTCCGTGTACTTTTCCCGCTTCAGTTACTTTAGCGCAAGCTTTCTTGTAATCTTGAGTTAAAAAATCCTGAAAGTTTTCGATATGACGCTTCAATTCTTGACAAATGGAGTCATATTCAGAAGACTCTTCGAACATATTTTGATCTACTTTCAAGATAAGATCCCGACGGTAGCCTATTTGTTGGCGATCCATAGCACACTTTCTAATATTATTCGTATATACTTTTATGTCGTCGAGGCTTCGCATAGGACGACCTTCAATAACTGTATAGAACTCAGGGTGTATTTCTACAACTGCTCTTACGTCATCTGTTGGTTCGTCAATAAAGAGCCGCTGTGAGATATCTCTCGTGGCTGCTATCTTTAAATTATCTTTTTTGTGCAAAGGCTCCGATAATCGTACTCTAACGTTTAACTTCTCTTTATGATCGCTGTACTTGATATAAGACAGTAGTTTCTGTGACTTAGGTAAAAAATAGCAATTCGCTGGTTTTTGTTTCTTTTTTTCGGGAGTAGAGGCATGCTTTCGATTAGTGAAGTAGTATTGTGTGTTTTCCATGTAACGGTGTCTAAATAAGATTTGTAGAGTCTTCAATGGTACCAAGGGTTTGCGCTCTGTTTCCAAGCAAGACATGGTTTATTTAGATTTAAGAAAAAATATTTTACTAGTAAAATTATAATAAGCAGGACTATCACTAAAATATACTATCTAAACTAAACAAATAAGATATACAACCAACAAAACCGTAAAATTATTCGTACACTGAATTGAAACAACAAATTGTGACGTCATTGATTGACGTATAGTTTTCAATAGTGACAAAATATTTCAGACGAATTTTCTTTTCTTTTAAGAAGAATAGGTACCTATGCAGAGATAAACCATCCCGGTTATTATAGTACAAAAAAGAGTTTTTATTGCAAAATAAATAAAATTCGTAATATAGAAGTCACTCGTAGGATACCTCCTAGACGCCCTGAGCTTTCAATGAAATTTCACAGCAACATTGTAAAGGACCTAAATGCAGTTGTTCTCACCCCCACATAAAATAAAAATATAGTTGTAATTTTTGTAAGATATATGCATCGACTAAATAATGAGGATATATGTTTAACCCTTACGCGTCACTGCGAGCCGGTTTAATAAATTTTGGCTACTTAAGTACGCTCTTGTAAGGAACTCGAAATAATCCCATTTGTTATTATTGTTCACTAAAAGTAAGGATTTAACTGCAAATATTAACTCAGATTAATATTATTATTTATTATAATGTACTATTTTATATTTTTTGTTTTATAAAAATAATAAGACGTCCTCTACTCTAATATAATTGTGTCCGACAGGGTCTCTAATGAACTGTAAACTTTTAAAACCATGTTCTGACTATTAGAGATTGTAGTAAACATTTGAATTAATTTTTTTTTTAGAGATACCACCTTGCAGTTATATTTATCCACTGTGTTTGGTCAAAATCATAGTCGAAATAAAATACGCCGTTAGTGTTGTGCCATGTATTGTGAATAGTAATGATATGACAATTTGAAAATAAGTGGTTAATAGCAGTTGGGTGCGTGTTCGCTTTCTAAGCAGGGGTATCGGGTTCGAATCCCAGCGGCAGCGGGAACACAAGTTTACTCCCCAAGGAAAAATTGTTTCTGGTTCTGGTTGTAATTGTGTGTGATGTGAATGTATCCGGCACCCACGACACAAGTCACCGAACTTAGTGTGGGGCTGTGAGTGTGAAAGCGTTAATGTTATGTTTATCTCGTTGGGAAAGTTAATAGTTTACGGAATATCGCTCAGGAAACAATCTGGGTGTCTTCATGTCCAGAGGGAATAGGTATATTCCTTCTAGGCAAGCATGTTTTTCGGCCGCGTCGTCACTTTCCATCAGGTAAGATAGTGGTCAAATACTTACCTATCCAGTATATTTCACTCCTTAAGACAATCATAATATAAGGAATAATTAAATTACTACTTAATTCATAGTTAGAACTTAATAAAACTCAAAGATAGTCAATATAAAATGGGGGTTATTCATGACTTTAAAAATAATGCTTCAAGTTACACTAGTTGCTATGTTTAAGACAATCTTTATGATCGAAGAAGACAAACCATATAATCAAATTTTCATCCAGTTACCGTTCTTTGATACTGTTTAAAGGTTGCTATGCAAGATAAGGTTTCCATGTCATTACAATGTTGTAAGTACAGTGTACAGTGCGACAAGAATCTTGTGGCGCTTGACTGACATTTGTAGGGGGCGTTGTTGCCTCAAATTTAGAGGTGGTTTCCTCATACAAAGAGGTTGTAACTTAAGGGTCGCCAGCTAATGAAATCTCCCTTTGTGACAATACAAGAAGTTTACAATATTGCAATCAAGTAGCTCGATGCCTTGAAAGTAACTTGGATCTTTGCTGTATAGTTATATATATAACTAGCTGCGCCCCGCGGTTTCACCCGCGTTGATAATGATGAAAAGTGATGATGATGATGATGATGAAAAATAGATGTTGGCCGATTCTCATAGATACCGGATAAGCACAAAAAATTTCATCAAAATCGGTCAAGCCGTTTCGGAGGAGTATGGCAACGAAAACTGTGACACGAGAATTTTATATATTAGATTTTAGTTTGGCCAGTATAAATGTACTGTATAATAAATGTACCACGTTAAAAAAATTAAAAAAAGTAAGTTTCCTCTAATTTTGACGGAATAGAAAATTGGGAATGGCTTCCAACATGACATATATTTATTTTATCTCTGATACTTAATATATTTTCTTCTTATATATAATAGTTAAAATAGCGATGGTAAGATTCCCATTTTAAATGAAATATTTATTTTATTAGAAAGAATGAGGTTAAAGATTGTTTTAATGAAGTAGTTTACCTATATGCCGTCTGTCGTCAAATATGTGCATTGTTACCTGATTAATTTCAACTAAACTTAAAACCATAAATGGTCTTCTTAAAATGATTTTTGTCAGAAACCCTGAAATTCCCACCGGTAACCCTTTATACAGCTATAGACAGACTGACCGATTTGTCAAAAAGTGATTTTACAAGACGGTGACGTTAGCTCTGACTGTCACCGACTGCCAAGAGATCATTATCGCACTGTAACAGCGACCTAATCTGATCCTTAAAATATGAAAATATAACGAAACTAATCGTAGATTTTTCTTCTTGACGGTTCAAACGCAGATTTTAGTCGCTTGTTCAACTTATCAACATTCTTCAACATTTTGGCTGCTTCTTTAGCTTGCTTGATCTCTTTTTCTCCAGTCTCGTATGTATCTTTTTCTATAAGTTTAATTTCACTTAACTCGTACGCTGAAATATCCATCATTAGATTATCGTATTCTCTTTCGAGGGCTAACATCATTTCTATAGAGCTCTGTTTGGTGTCATTTGGAGCTAAAAGTTGTTCGTAAGCAAACTCTACATAGTTAAATATCTGTAAAGCAATCTCAGATGACACCAGGTGTCGCATTTTGCCTTCTAATAACTTAAAAAAGATTTCTTTTGTTTCTACTTCTCTTATTTCATTCCATTTTATTAATTCTTCGGTTTCTTTTATCTGAAAAATTACGGTTATTAAAAAACTGAACCTTACTTTATTCATACTTGTATTAGGGGTAGTTCATAACTAAGTATGCTCCTGCGGTAGAATGGCGGTGCGAGAGGAGTCCGTTCGGTGGTGAAGCGGTACGAGAAGGTATTATATCAGAAAATGATTGGCTCATGTTTTATTTATCCGGAAATAAGTAGGTAAGCTAATATGAAAATCAAAAGCGCGAGTGGCAAGTTCAAATTTAACCCTTTCCCCTCCCTCTTCCCAGGGGGTCTACTGCTGCTTCCCAAGCATTTTCTACTCTGGCACACTTAAAAAACAAATGTGCTAAGTTTTATGGTTCAAAAATATCACATACATAGAGTGACTGTAAAGCCCCTAACTAATATGTACTTTTTTTTTGTGTGGGGAAAATGCCTGTCACTTTCCTTCCTTCCCAGGGGTGAAGGAAGGAAAATGCCTGTCACTTTCCTTCCTTCCCAGGGGTGAAGGAAACTACCTCCTCCTCCCCCCCGTACGTCTGCGCCGGAGCGAGTCAGATCGGGGGTCGACCTCTCTGGCCCGCTCCGCGGCATCCTTCTGCGC
Source organism: Lomographa bimaculata (assembly GCA_948107665.1). Classification (NCBI taxonomy): domain Eukaryota; kingdom Metazoa; phylum Arthropoda; class Insecta; order Lepidoptera; family Geometridae; genus Lomographa; species Lomographa bimaculata. Next base: position 8,817,382 of record OX403598.1, read on the forward strand.
CATCACCGCTTCGCAGAACTAATATCTACTACCATAAGACTACTTAATACTGTGTTAATACAGATTTTTTGTTTTTATAGCATAAGCCATGCTAGGCAGATAAATATTGATAAATTTAGAGGAAAAATTATCGAAAATATTTAATTAAATTATTATTAAAAATTGACCTCGTAAGACGCTAATTATAAGGAAAGGATAATTTCGTCGCTTCAGGCGGGGCTTGAGCAGGTCAGCTGTTAGAGCAATAGGGCATGACATCCTATGGCCGCGGGTTTAAACCCCGTCTCAAGCGATAATTTTTCCTTTCTAAACTTATCAATATATTACTGTGTTAATAAATAAAATACTTACTTGTTCTTGTATAAAATTAAGTTCATCTAAAAGACATCTCTTGAAAAGGTCCAAACTTTTCAAAAATTTATTTTTCTCCGAGTTTAGTTCTTCTGTCACCAGCAAATAGTTCAAATTCTGATTTTCCAGCATCGAAAACACGGTAAGCAGTTGATCAGGCTTTTCAAAATATAGCTTTCGTGGCGGCAAGTTATTGAGGCGTTCCCTAGTGCCTTCTATGTCAATTTTGCGGAAAACATCGGGATCCATGATAAATATATCCGGAAGTTTTATGTCCACGACTACCTTTTCTCTGTCTAGCCATAAAATAGGAGAAATTTTATTAAGAAAATTTTGAAAGGACAGCAATATCATTAAAGTTTCATCAGTGTACTGCAGTTTAGACTTAATCGATGCCAGTTCGTAATTAGCTGCTTTAAATTCTTCGGTTTGGTTCATCAGATCTTTAGCCATATTGTCTGATTTCTTCATTATTGCTATAGTTTTGTTGTTGTCACCTGCCAGGAATTTATCAAAACTATTTTTATATTCGTCGAAGTGTCGTGAAGCCGTATCATATACGTTTCTTTCGGTTTCAATTTCTTTGTCGATTCTGAGAATCTCGTCTACAAGAAATCCATGAAGAGTTCGCTTCAGGGCTACGTCTCTGATATTTTGTTTGTATATATGCACTGATGTATTCGGTCTCACTGGACGTCCTTCAAGTATTGCATAGAAAGATGGATCGACATCGATAATGGTTTTAATTGTTCCATCATTTGCCTTTTCTATAGGCGGCAATTTAATACCAGCTATGGTTTTTCTCGAACTCCTTTTGCGTATTTTTTTCTTTAAATTTTCCATGGTTTATGGTTTTACACGTATTTAATACACATCTCTCGACAATCTGTGAATCAATATTGCTATAGCAACTCAGTCATGATGGTAACCTAGAATCAGAAATGAGTAAACCGTACTATCTCCGTACTCGTAGTTAATCAATGACTGTAGTTTTAAGTTACCTGCCAACAATAAATTACACACTGCAACCCAAGAAATGTGCTTGTTTAGACTGTTTACATCTTTAAATCGATATTTGTAAACTGTCATTATAATTGTGATTCGCAATATTGTCTACAAAGGAAATAAAAACAATGTAAGCAGTAAAGATAAACTTTTTTATTATATAGTAAGGAGAAGGTATACCTATAAGCCACGATTACAATATCTAAGATATAAAAGCTAGCCGAACGGCTTAAAAGAAAAGGATTTTACGCACAAAGGAAACCCTAACTACCCAGCTAATAGAATCCCCATCATTGCACAAAATAGTTAAAGCATTTATTTACCGAAGTAAACCCAACAATGAATAACTATTTCGGTACCTAGTACATACTTTAGAAAAATTTGATCTGATAGCTTGCTCTAGAATTTAGTGCCTACTTAACTAAATCTATAGTTAATTAATACAATAAGCTATTATCTAAATTAGCCAAACTGCTATCATCGTACGAATGAGTGATGATGTGGTCGAGGGCAACACGCTAGGCCTGGTATATGACTGTATTTCATGGATAACACGGGAACACCACTTATGGTTCAACAGATTATTCTACTTAGGATGATGAAACTATGATGTCATTCCGGTACAGAGTCAGGGCTAACCGAGCAAGACAATATGCTTCTACAACCATACATTTTATTACATAGATAATTTTATCAGAAGCTCAAAGCCCGTCGTTTGATCCGGAACCAATCTTGCTCCGCCAGAGCTTAAATATCAATAAAATATAGTCGCTACAGACGCAATATTTCTTTAAATAGACCAGGCATAATTTATACACAGATAATGACTGGGTAATGTAACTTTCTGGGGAAGAAGGAAGTTAATACTCATAACATGTTGGAATGTACACACACAACTTTAAATCGATAATCGTTTTAGTTACGACCTCCAAAATACCATAATACCATATAAATAATGGGATCTGATGGTAAAACCTTGTTAGAAAACGTTACTCCCGCTATGAGTATCATAGGAGCCCATACCACATTCAAGTGGATGCAAAGTAAGTCTCACTATGGTTTTTTTCTGTATCCAGTTTACCGTATCCTTAGTGTTTAACCCAGAACGTTATTTCACTTGTAAGTGTTTTTTTTAATGTTATTACCAATCTGCCAGATACAAAAATCATACGTAGGTACTCTCTATTCTTACTTTAGTACGGCCAATACTTTGATGGGCAGTCCGTATGAAAAGCAAGCAAGAATCCATTAGTAAGAGAAGAGACAAAACAAAACTTTACAATCACAAAATGGTAACCTATTTGACATGAGCAAGTTTGAGCTTGAGGTGGTCATTAAAAAATTACTACAAGGCGAACCGTGCTATAATCGAAATGCTAAGTTTAACTACTCGTCTTCTATTATCTTGTCTAACGTGGGTTGCTGCAAACAGTCGTCAGCTCAATCAGAGTCAGAGCTGCTCTGTCGTTCTTCCATATCCTCAGCCTCTTTTTCCTCTAGCTTGGCTCCTTCCCACGGCATCACTGGCAGCGGTTCCACGAATGAATCGTCTATCTTTAGCTTGTAGAGATACGTCGGGGTGAAGTGGACATGAATCGGCCACACCAATTCTAAAAGAAAGAATCAGTATAGTACTATAGTAGTAATGTATTTATAAGTAAACCGATGGTAGCGAAGTGGTAACAGGCCCGGTTCTCGATCGGTCGGTCTCGATTCAAATCATGCTTTAACTTTCGGTGCAAGTAACATCGTAGTGACATCTACATTAGAATACCATAAGCAGGTAATTTTCAAGTGCTCGCTAAGTAGTCTCACTAGCTATGCTGTGCCTGTGTCAAACTAGATATATTTTTTTACGCAAGGCAAAGGAGAGTAGTGTGTTTATTAGCGTATGTATGTCATGTATGTTTTCTCCTTTATGACGATCTAGAGATCAAACGCGCCTATTTTGATCTAACGTTAATCGATTTGTCTTAGTCTTGCAAGTGTTACTAAATACATGACAATAATCAAAATTCAATACAGTGACAAGATGCTATACGGCGAAAAAAAAATCTAATTACAGTGTTAAGTGATATACCATTGAAGAGGTACCTATTTGAAAATCTTTCTTATTTTTTTTTTTATTTTTAATGACAATTTTTCCACCCCTATAGATCCTATAGTGGTTTAAAGTTGGTTGGCAACCATTCTCAGTTTAATTGTGAATGCTTATAATAAAGTTCCCTTATGATTGCATAATAGGTCTTATTAACAAAAAAGTTCACTTTTTACGCAGTTTTTTATTTCTTAGTGTACCTATTGACTTGTCTACTTGAGGGTGGTAAACTACGACTGTATGTTTAGTACAGAGTAGAAAGATGCAAATATGAAAAATATCCTACCTACCATGGATTTCATCACGACGTTACCTTTAGCGAAAGCTTAAACGTAGGATCCGATACTGCGACCGGTCGATCGCTGCTAAGCATTTGCAAAGGTTCACCAAACTTACCGAAATAGTAAGTAAAGTCTTCAACTCGTCGGTGCAAGCTGAGGTAATAACGCAAGTCCAAAACATACGGCGATTGGAGGAGGAAGTCCAGAAGAGCCACTTCTGGCAACGCTTCCACCCTCGGGTCGTTAGTGGGCAAACCGTCGAAAGAAAGCTGAAAAACAATATACTCGTAGGTACTTGTAACATGTAACAGGCCAATATCTGTACATTATAACAATTTATTTATTCTAAAACCTAGTTTTACAATTATAAATATTGAAGTTATAAAAAAAAAATAGGTTAAAGATGGTTATTAGACGATCTTTAATGTTCGGCAAAGTTCCCAAAATGCTTGCTGCATTACCACGATGTATAGCAAGGCTTATCCTCTGCCCCAAATACAACCCAGCATTATGGTCATGTGCCGAATCAAACAGTCTCTTAGACAAATCTTTTAAAATTTCTATTGAACCCGGTCCCCATGGGCCTAGCGTCTCAACCTCAAACGGCACAAATATAAAACCTTTGTCAAGTTTTGAATACTTGCGCCGTTTGAGAGATTCAGCTGCCATAGCCGCGCCACTAGCTTGTAGCGTGGTTTCAGGAAGATGGGATGGCGCCAAAGTGTCAACACACGTGGCATCCCACATAAAGGCAAACATTATAAATATTGAAGAAAAAGCTTTGTTAGAGTAACATAAGCCAAAGCTAAGAATTTTAGAATGTTTGTCTCTCTGTTTGTATGTTTGTACACCATCACGCAAAAACTATTACATGGAATTGAATAGAGTTTTCACCAATTTTTATTGCTAGAGATCTAACTTAATATATAGGCTTCTATGTATCCCAGGAAAGTATATTTTTCTCACCGTTTTAAATTTAATCTTGCCCGGATCTAACGTTCTTAAACTACTACCCGTATCTCCGAAACTACTAAACAGATTTCAATTCATCATTAATCTATAATAAGTAGATATAAATTTGCCTCCGTCAATAAAAACTTACGTGAGGATCAGCCTTGGCAAGATTACATAGTTTGGTGATCTTGTCCAGGCATATTCGTAGTTGTTCCATGTGCTCTTGCAGGGATCTGAAGTGGTTCAGTTTGCCGACGAGTGACGGCGGTCGGGCGTACACCGCACGCCATTGATTGAATACCAGCTGAAAGAGATGTTCGTTTAGGAGCCAAAGAAAAATATCACTCCGAAAAATATAGGTAGGGACAGCACAATTAATATTTTTATCCCAAGAGCTCATTCTTCTTCTCTCTGTCTTTTTTATGCTGAATTTGGCCCCTATCTCACCTGATGAAATGTCATCTATCTCTGTCTGTATTATTTCAGTACATGTGTTCTCTCACTCATAACCCATCAATATCACCAACCGCGAAAATGAAAAAAGAAGGTCGATGTGCAGCGCAGCTCTTGACATTACTATGTATTCTGTGATATCTATCTAGCTGTGCCATATATACCAGTCAATGGGATTTTACAGAATGTAAACACAGGTTTAAGAAATATTTAAACTGTGGTATCTGACCCCCTATTACAGAATATGCCACACAATCAATCAATTAAAACGTTTATTCGGACACAATGACGCCACAATTATTTCGCTGACAAAAGAGACAAATGCCTGCGGTAAGTTAAAAAGAACCTGAAATACCGATCAGGTGCATGCGAAAAACGGTTTTAAATACCTACTGGGGAGATTGAACACTTTGTCGCCACGGCGACTTATTTTTCATGTATGAGATTCATGCGATTAGTCCTTGTGCGTCATCAGGATAACTATTACTAACATAAAAAGTTGGCAAACGGTGATGAATCCAAGGTAACGTAAGTATACGGTTTATATCTGAACAGCATGAAACTACTGGCCTATAAAATTAGCACATAAAATTTTAATAAGTCTCGCATGGACACCTTAAGGAGCTCTTCTTGACACTAAGCTGTTATTACTCACTAGCCGTGCCCCGCGGCTTCGCCCGCTATTATCAAGCTAAAAAGTAGCCTATGTGTTAATCCTAGGTATAATCTATGTACGTTCCAAATTTCATCCAAATCCGTTCAGCCGTTAAGGCCTGAAGAGGGAACAAACATACTTACACACTTACACACAAACTTCCGGATTTATACTATAGTACGATGAATCATAATATGGCCTGGTAATGTACTATTCGGCTATTCGCCAAAGGGGTGGTATCGTCCATACCGGACTCGCAAGAAGTCCTGCGAACTTTCATCTCGCCGGCCATGTGGCTCGCAAGAGATATTTTATACAACTACCATAACCTACAAAAAGACGCTCCTCACTCCGTCTTCTGGGGTTAAGGCCTCTACGGCTGATGCATTAGAGGTTTATCGTCGGTTAAACTGACGCAAATTGCTTTCTTACCGTTTTTATAGAATGATACACCATCAGCATCTTCAGCCTTTTAAACATTTTCCTCTTCGGCTGTTCTTCGGTTGTCTCCGGAACTTCTGGAGCTTCTGCTTTGTCCTTCTCTTCCATTTCTTTGATCCATTCCTCTTCGCGTTTGAAGATGAATCGCAGCTGCCTATGAACGGTATCTTCCGATCCCTGTTCGAATACTGTGAGCTCAATCTAACGCTAGGACCTAGAATAACTGGTTCTCAATAATTTATTTACTTGAGGATAACTACGACATGTTATTATATTTTGTTTCGGAACAGGGCAGCAGGACTAACCGGCCAGAGCAGATTTCTCCATGATGTTAACTAATGCTGTAGGATTCCGAGATTCGAATCTGACTATATGACAATAAAATATGGTAAATTCCGAGATTCGAATCTGACTAAATGACAATAAAATATGGTAAAGATGGTAAAAGCCATTACACGCTTTTACTTCTTTGATACTACTTTATCAGAATAAAATAGTCTAATATAAAATGAGGTAGCCTCATCGCTGTATCCAGATGGATGACTTAGTTATATATATATTTATAATTTTAGTTAAAATATTTGATTTAATCTGAAGGCATACAAACCTCAAGAATATGAACGAAATAGCTATCGTACACCAGAAGAATTCCGTGGACATTTATTTCACAATAGCCTGCGTTCACATCATGAACGGATTTTCTAAAATGGCTTTTTATTGTGGGCCTGTCTAATGTGTGCTCGCCTACATATATAATGCGAACAGCCAAGGCTTTCTGAAAGAATTTTCCAAAATAAACATATGATTTCAACAGATGAAAGTACCTGCAAATATGTATACAATTATACTATGGGATAGGTAGGTGATATAGTTAATAATAATTTAAGCAAAAACACATACCAATCCAAGCCTTTCAAAGTTTTCTTCAACCACATCTAAAACGGTTTTATTGTCCAACTCTGGTAATTTCAAATCCTTGATTTTCATGATTACGTATATTGTTTTATTTGCTTGATTGTATGTTATTCACTGCGTCTTTGAATTTCGCAAACTACATAAGTATTCCGTTATAATTTCATTATCAATACTAATTTTAATTTCTCAGATGTTATTGTTTATTTACCTATATACTTGTCAATAGGACGCGTCAATACGTAACTATGACAACGATGGTTTTTGGCTTCACAATCTTTGTAAATTTAGCTACTGTCAAGTTATAAAATTTATTGTCTTTTTTCTATTTATATTACATATTTCATTATAGAAGTCCTGGGTCCAGTCAACGTCAAGTCGTGCCCTAATAAAGTGTTATAAACTTCACTATTTGAATTTCTGATGGAGTTTTGGACCGAAAGAGAAGATCATGTTTTTCAACTTTGTATGATTTGCCTACACTCATGCACGTTCACTAAGTACTAACGGTTAACAATTCACCATTTTTACACATTAACACTCGAAGAATCACATATTTTGAAAATTTCAATTGGGTAACCTATAATATACTTTCGATATGAACCACTCTTTGAGGTACCTTTTAAAGTATATATTTCTATAATCTTCGGACCGATCATCACTTTCCATCAGTATATTCTTACGAGTTCAGCTCTAAGACAATAAAAAAAACTCAAAATAGGATTATAAACCTGAATAAATGTTGTTGTCATAAGATACTTACTAAGTCTAGTACAATTTTATATTTATGTATGTGTATTGTACTTTTTATCTTATATTTTATTTATGTATGATAATATTATGTATTTATATTTTGGTATATTTGTTGTATGTTGTGTGTATATATGTAAGTATATTTTAAATCATAAATAATAGATAATAGCCCTTATACTGCACTACCACGAATTTTTCTGCACCTTTTCGGTTGACTGGCAGAAAATGCTGTATTAGCATTAAGTCCTCAGTGTACATATGTATTGTGCAAAAGAATAAATAAATAAATAAAACATATTATTTATGTTCACATTTATATTTAACTTCATAATATTTAACAACGTATTTATATAAACTACAAAATATAAGCATACTACATAATTAGGTACAGGGGAATCTAATTTTAGTACTTATTCAGTACATTTCTTCGTCGTCGTATCTACTTCTGTTCGAGTTCCGGCTATAGTTTGGTTTCTTATTGTAACGGTCGTATTTCCCATAGCTGTTGCCGTACTTGTTACCGAACCTACCACCGCTGTAGTTATTATTATAATTATTTCTGTACGGATTTGTTTTGTACTTTGATTGCCTCTCCATTGATTTGTCCATCTGGAACGAATGCGCCAAATCTTCTAGCTCTTTGGGCACCTCCTGAAATCAAAACATTGTTTATGAAAAACAAATATTCACTAAGAACTAGAAATATAAAATGGATAACAGGGAATAGGCATCAGACCCCGTATTACGTATCTTTGTTGCACGCGGTTTCAATTAAAATTAAGCAAAAATGAACCTTATTTCTTAGGAGTTTTGTCAATTTAGTATTGAAACCGTTTGCAACAAAGATAGGTAATCGGAGGGCTGATGTACTGTACTTCGGATTAAAGGGCGTTGTTTCCAGTGGAATTACACGGCATAAAGAGATTTAATATCTCTGGGTGACGAGCGCAGCGCCTGCCTCGCGTGATTTTGACATACATAAGTTCACTCTGGGGGCACTGATTATATTTGTTGAATTACTTTATTTATTTACTATTATTATCATATTTAAAAGCTTTTAACCGACTTCCCAAAAAAAGGAGGAGGTACTCAAGTCGACTGTATTATTTTTATGTGTACCTCATAACTTCGTTTCAAGTGAACCAATTTTGTTTGCTTGATGTTGCTTTCCAATTGGTCCCATTTAAATTTGATCAAGATCTGACAAGTAGTTTTTGAGTTATCCTCAATAATGCATATTCTGTGGACTACATTGACGATGTTCTCGTATTTAACCGACTTCAAAAGTAACCTCATATAACTTCTTTCTTTGTGCGCCGATTATGATGATTATTTTTTTATTTGAAAACTGGTGTTTTCCATGTGGTCCCATTTAATAATTGGTCAACTTTCCTTTACGGCAGTCGTGATTAGGTCGTCAAAGAACGAACGTCGAAATGGTTTTTTTTTTTTATTATTATTTCATGACCATGGATGCATAGTCCTTCAGTCGAAATATTAAACAAATATTAACAATTTCTATTCTTCATAATAAAAGTCTTAGCCACAAGTCACAGTCAAAGTCAAGTAGTCAGTCATAGTCAAGTCATGCCCTAGTAAAGTGGTAGAAATTTTACTAGAACTTCTATTGGAGTTTTGGAGCGAAGGCGAAAATCACGTTTTTCAACTTTGTATGACTTGCCTACACTTATGCACATTTACTAAGTATTAACGGTTAATAATCCACCATTATTACACATTAACACTCGAAGAATCACAGGTTTTGGAAAATTATACAAAATCAACAACTCAATTTTTTCACATTCGCGGCAAAGAAAAAAAAAAACACGTCGAAATGGTCGCGTTTAGTATTGCCAGAACCTGAACCTGATCGCAATTTCAAATATTTATTTAGATAAGATATGTAAAGTTCAATGTTTTTTTTTACTGGCAATGTATTAATTATAAACAATAAAATAAAAACATAAAAAATGTATGCATATTTCCTATAGAGAAAAATAATAATGCAAACGGCTGTAATACAGTACATTACAGCTGGTCAGGTGTACAACCAGCCAGTTGGCCAGGTCTCCATTGGAACCAGAGACATCATGTTAATAGAAACTGCCTAGGTAATTCTAGATATTGAAGATTGTAAAACAAAACAAATTGTTCTGCTTCATAAATTCCCACCTGAGCCTGCATTACCAGTGATGATGAATCAGGAGAAAACATACCCTATAACTTCAGTGTAAGCTAGACAGCAAGCATTAATAAATAACTACCACCATGGATGGACACTAAAGCTAGTCGTCAGTGTAATTATTGGACATAACATCGTAAGGACAGAGAGAGGAGCGACTTGCAGTCCCATAAGGAACTGTCTAGGTTTCTAAGTTCGAGTATGGTTTGAGACTCAAACTAAACACGAGACCGAACCTGGAATGTTCCTTATGGGAATTATTGGGGCATTCAGGTTCCGAATGCCCCCAGTTATCAATATTGAGCCAGATCGATGAACCTTGATTTTGACAATGTTCGGCCGCCATCTTTATGTATAGGTAAGAGTTTGGCTTGACATCAAGCTAGCATCTTGCTTTTTACCTGGCTTACCTTTAATAATGCACTGGCCAGGTTAAACCTTTTTTACTATCATAAAAACCAGTTATATTGTTACAGATGGATTTGTAGTCGCCTACTATATGAAACTTCAATTATCATGGTATGATTATATACCTGATTAGCTTCCTTCAAGACTGCCATTAGATTCCTCGCCTGCCTTCCATCCTCGTTAGTAAGAATGGTGTGAGCGACCCCCTTGTTTTCCTGACGACCGGTGCGCCCGATCCGGTGAATGTAGTCCTCAGTTGTGTTCGGGAAGTCATAGTTGATCACATGTGTTACTCCATCAACGTCTAAAAATAAAGTATTTCAAATAAAGTTCTTTTACTACATCTTATAATATTAAGGGTCTATTTTTCAATCCTTAAATAAACAGACAGCATTTATTTCTGTAATAGTAAAACCAATGAAAATATTTTTTTTGACTAATAAGTCAACTACCAAACTGGACAAATAACTTTTTCAGACAAGTAAGTTTTGCAGTAGTATTGAGTTTAAAAATAATAATATATATACGAGATTAAAAAACTTCAATGGCAAATATATCCGAAACTCCTCATCAGATCTTAATCAAATTATAATGGGACCAACTATAATGAGGGTAGGAAAATACCATGATTCAAAAAATAATTGAAACGCAAGCAAAGCTTACAAATACAGTCTTCATCGCTTACATTTCAGTTTTGACTTGACCGATTATGATAAAAAAAATATGGGACCACCTCTGAAGTATACTCTACCAAACAAAAAAAAAACATCAAAATCGATTCATAATTGGCGGAGATATCGCGTAACATACATACAAAAAAAAAATAAAGAAGAAGAAAGTGCCTTAGAGTTTTACTACTGTTAATAGTGACATTTGATTGAATCATAATTTTTTATTGAAAAATTAATTTAAATAAAATCATGATTTAATCGTTCCAACCCTGACTAAAATGTATTATACCGTTTACCTTCAAACAAAACAATATTTGCAATTTTTTTTTTTATTTGGTTAATAAATCTATGTATAGCATCTACATTTAGCAAGTGTAATGTAAAAATGTTGTATTTGACAATATAGTTATTGTAGGTTCCTATTAATATTTTCTCTATATTTGTATTACGAGTAGTAAATGTAATTTATATACATCTTACCGAGTCCTCTTGCAGCCACATCTGTGGCTATCAGAATGCTCTGCTGAGAATGCTTGAATCTGTTGATTATTTTGTCCCTCTGGACTTGTGTTTTATCACCGTGGATACCATGGGCTGGCCAAGCATTCTTACCCAAAGAATGGGCTAAATAGTCCACAAACTTCTTGGTGTTTGTAAATACCAGCAGCTTGCCAAAACCTTCCCCAGATATATCATGAAGTATTTTTTTGAATCTGGAATGTAGCAACTGGATTAGATATAAAGAAAATTAAGTAAAGTTAGATGGCAGATAAGTACAAAGGGGATCTGGTATTAAATGGAAACAAATAACCCTAATAAATATACAAATGATTTTCCTGTGTTTTTTTGTTTTTTAAACCTCATTCCTTTGCTCTATCAATAATTAAACACAAGCAAAGCTTAAAAAAAAACAACTTCACTGTTTTATTTTCAGAACTTTGATCAGATTTAATGTATAAACACGCATTATTGACTATAACTCAAAAACTAGAGATCAGATCTTGATCAAATGTTCAATGGAGCCACATGAAAAGCACCAGCTTTCAAATAAAAAATTAAACATCAAAATCGGCTCACAATGTAAGAAGTTATGAGGTAACTTTTGAAGTCGGTTAAACGAGAATATTGTTAGAGTAGTCCACAAAATAGGTATTATTGACGATATTTCAAGAACTACTGATCAGATCTTGATCAAATTTAAATGAGACCAATTAGAAAGCAAAATCATTCAAACTAAAAAAAAATTTTTGAAATCGGCTCATGTGGAGAGAAATTATGAGGTAACACACAAAAAAAAAAATTTTGCGAATTGAGTACCTCCTCCTTTTTTGAGAAGTCGGTAAAAAACGGACTTCACCGCGTTATCTTCGGATCTTTGATCAGATTTAATTTATTAAACACGCATTATTGACGATAACTCAAAAACTAGTGATCAGATCTTGATCAAATCTAAATGGGACCAATTGGTAAGCACCAGCTTTTAAATAAAAAAATAATCATCAAAATCTGCTCACAACAAAAGAAGTTATAAGAAACACACATAAAAAAAAATACAGTCAACTTGAGAACCTGCTTCTGTTTTTTAAGTCGGTTAAAAATTAAAATAAACAAAAGTTACTGAAATTATTTCTATTTTTTTTGTTAATTTATTAAAAATTCATAGCAAACAGGTAGCTAAGACAATATGATTGAGTAGATTATTCATATGATAGTCTAAATTAATAACAATAGAGGAGGAAAGATATTACTTACAAATCCAATTTTTCCTGTTGTTCACACACATGAATATGCTGCTGAATGTTATGATTTGCTGTCAGTTCCGTAGACCCTACATTAACTTGTACAAACTCGCCCAAGTAGTCTTTCGCCAAGGTCTTCACTTCTTTAGGCCAAGTTGCAGAGAACATCAACATCTGCCTCTCTAGAGGCACTCCTTCCAAGCACTCTCGAATCTGGGGTTCAAAACCCATATCTAGCATTCTGTCAGCTTCATCTAATACCACATAGGTACACCTTGATAAAGTTGTTGTTCTACTTGTAAGAAAATCATTTAATCTACCTGGAGTGGCTATGACAATATCTACTCCACTCTCCAATATAGCAGCTTGCCTCGCTCTATTGGCTCCTCCATATATGCAAGCACAGCGTATATTGAGGGTCCTCTCAAAATCTTTGGCTACTTGTTCAATTTGACGGGCCAGTTCTCTAGTAGGTGCAAGTATAAGTACAATTGGACCTTTACCTTTACGTGCTTTCTTTTCTTTCAAGTGGACCACAGCAGGCAACAAATAAGCCAGTGTTTTGCCTGTTCCAGTTTGAGCGATTCCAACAAAGTTCTGTCCACTTATCGCTATAGGCCAACCCTGTGACTGTATCACAGTAGGCTTTGTGATACCTTGTTCTTTTATGAATTTTTTTATATAGTCGGGGAACTCACAGCTTTCTATATCAATGTACGGACTGGGAATGTCCTGACCAATAATGGTGACATTGTTGTCGTTGCGATAATCATCTATCTCACTCTGTGCTGTTTTTGCAGAATACCATCTGATAGGCTCTGTGTTTCTTAGATGTGTGTGTTGTAGGATATTTTGCTGTTGTATAGCCGAGTAATAGAATCTCACACTTTTCAGAGAGTTGACGAATGTATTATTCACTGTCAAATATTTTACATTGTGACAGAAACTGTAATAGAAAACATAAACATATAATTAGATAAGCAACTTTTGGAAATATGTATTACCTTTTGGTCAACAGAAAATGTATTCTATCAGCAAAAATGGTACAGGCTACAGTATACTAGAAGATAAGAGCTGCGCATGACAAGGTTATTATGACACAAACACACATACAAATTCATAGCAAAATGTGTAAAATAAAGTGATCTGAATAAATTATATTGAAAGTGCCCATTGAATTAGTTGGGTGCATGTTCACCTTTAAAGCACCAGGTATTCAGGTGCAATTTACAGTGGAAACAAATTTCCTCCCCAAGAAAAATTTGTGTTTCGGTCCTAGGTAGGATTGTAGGTGTGATGTGAATGTTTTCAGGTCACACGTTATTGGACTTAATGTGGGGTGAAAGCATTTATTTTTATGTTCTATGTTATGAGATTTGTTCTTAAACTAAAGGTCATACTAAAGGATCTTGGGTAACGCTCTTTAGTACTTATAGCAGTCTTAAACAAATCTTGATAGCAGTTTCTGAAACCACACTGGACTTAACTCGCACGTATAATCTCTATTTTGGCTCATAAAATTAAATGCAACTAAATCAACTGCATATATTAAAATCTGCAGTTGACAATTTACTATTGTCAAACAAAGCTGATGAAAATTTTGGCAAGATGTACACAGTAGTAATTAATAATCACCGAGCCTCGGTGGGTTGTAAGACGTACTTAGAAGCGACACTATGCGAGTACCTACATAGTACATGTGCGGAGGGCAGATAATCATGGGCAGAGGATCTAATACTTACATAACAGATATATCCTTCCGCCTTAATATTCTTGATAAAGTATTGAAAGACATGATCTCAAGGCAGATTACTATACCTAAAATATTTTGTCGGCAATGGTTGTATTTAGTATAGTTTTAGGTTATTTCCATTAAATGTTTTAATAAATGTTATGTTTGTTGTTGACTTTTTGATCTACAGTAAAGGACAGACAATTATTTCTGTGAATTATAACCAAATTATATAGAAATTGTGATAAAATATTACGAAAGAGCTCCACACACACACCAAAGACACACACTTTACCAAAGACCACAGATGATATAAAGAGTCCATGATCACAGATGATACTACCCAAAGATAATGTAGTCACTCCGTTTATACTACCCACAGAATACTATTACCCCAACCGAGAGATACTACCATAGAAAATAACCCGAATATAATATTATAATATATTCTGGATACTACCACTAAAGAGTATAAAATTACCACCTACCCTTAGGTACATATAATATCTTATTCATTTATGACTAACATCGCAGAAGGAGTTTTGCCGCGAATGTGAAAAAATGGCATTGTTGATTTTGTATAATTTTCCAAAACCAGTGATTCTTCGAGTGTTAATGTGTAATAATGGTTGATTATTAACCGTTAATACTTAGTAAACGTGAAAAAGTGTAGGCAAATGATACCAAGTTGAAAAACGTGATTTTCGCCTTCGCTCCAAAACTCCAATAGAAGTTCTAGTAAAGTTTCTACCACTTTACTAGGGCATGACTTGACTATGACTGGACCTTGACTCTTTTACTTGACTTTGACTGTGACTTGTGACTAGGACTTTTGATATAAAATACACTTGAAATATATTATTACTTGACACTGGCTAAATGCACAAGATTGCGAAGCCAATAACAAATAAAAAAAAAAAAAAACATCGCAGAAAAAAAAATTGAAAATATCATATAGTTGAAAAATGCATTATACTATCTATCTATCTATCTATACAAATAGTTTAGGTAATATCTCGGGACTTAATCGCGCTAAAAACTATTTTTATTTATCTATACAAAGTATTTGTTTTGACGTGATAACGTCTTATAAATCGATGAACACCGGCTGCACGCACGAAAAAGTGTCACGTTCCGCCTGAGCCTAAGCGTGCAAGCGAGAGCGTGGAACAAGCGATAGAGAAGCACGATCGACCTAAGCGTTGTCTTATGACGTTATCACGAAAAATTATCTTCCGTAAACCGACTTTACAGACAACCATTTCTTTTTTAACTCTTTATTAAATCAAAACGAGGGTTTGGTCAGACATGACCATGTCACCCCACAGGCCTTTCACTTTATCTATTTACTATACTAACCTTAATCTATTCTTAACAGCTATTTTATATAAGTATTTAAAATGAACAAAACAAATGTATTCATATTTGCTGACGATACGGACTTAATTTTTTACGGAGATAGAACGTTGGAACGAAGTCATTGATGTGGTCACAGAGTACTTTGTATTATACAGAAATGGATGTGGCTCATCAGACCCCCTATTACCTATCTCTGTTGCAAACGGTTTCAATACGAAATTGACAAAACTCCTAAGAAATAAGGTTTATTTTTGCTTAATTCAAATAGAAACCGCTGCAACAAAGATACGCAGGGACTGTTACGTGCGGCACAGTGGCTTCAAACTAATCTGCTCACTCTCAACGCATACAACAAAGTACTTAACGTTCCACATTTCGCAGAAAACATAACCAACCTCCTTCGACCTAAACCTATACACATCCACCTCTACTCTAAATTGTGGATGTCCGACGTAACAGTGCGTTATTAGCAAGCGTTAATTAGGTACAAGGATTTTGTAACTATTTTGACTTAGTTAATTTTCGCTACCCCAATATTAAACAAATTGATTATTTAGGATTAGTAAGCTATTCGAGTAACTTTTAGTAATATTACTTTTGTTAGTGGGCATCAAAATTAAGGCAAAAATAACTAAAGCCATTTAGGTAATAAGAAACCATACATTAAGTTAGACGAAAGATAATCAAGTAAATTAGTTCTTCCCTCTAACATTTAAGGGCTCATTGTACAAATTTGGTTAGTTTTTTGCAAATAGCAAGAGCGAAGACTGAAATTTATGGAAAAAAAACGCAACTTCAACTTCTTATGGCGACTAAATCGACTGATAGAGCTGTCGCACCATTATACTGCCAATAATATTTTATAAATATAGTTTGCAAATAAACGTGAGTATGAGTAATATCGCGTGTAGGTAGCGCAGTTTAAAAAAAAAAAATATTATAAAATATGCCCGGTAACTTCAAGTTACTATTTCTACTTCTAGTACAAAAATCGCAAGTCACAAGTATTGGTGCGATAGCCCTTTATAGCCATTAAAAAAGAAAGAAGTATTTGACGTTATTCACTTGTATGGCTTAAATGGCAGACGCATAGAGGACTTTTTATACCTACCAGAAATGGGCATAATACCATGGGCAGGTGGACGGACGAAGTGATGACTGAACCACCCAAGTCAACTTGATATCTCGCTTCACTCGGTCAATGAGTTTCCTCTCTCGATGGACGTTATATAGATAGGTACTGAATCGTAATTCATGGGCTTTGGTATAACTGCATATAATAGCATCGTAACCATGTAGAAAAAAATGCGTCAAGCTTAGGTCTAAAGTCGACCATCATTGAAATTGATTAACAGGAAATGTGTGATGACTGAATGTAGGGATAGACAAAAACAAGTCAAATAATAAAACAATTTCGGTTTAGTATTTTTATTGATTCCTGGTACAGACTTAAACGGAACAGGAAATTGGAATGACGGAAACAAACGATAGTCTCCCTTATTGGGACAACATTACACACCGAATTACTATATTAAATTTAATAATTAAATTGTACAAAAATAGTCACGAGGCTGTCTGTCAATCTGATGATGATATTAGCCAATCCTCAATATAATTACAGTTAAAGAAAATATCACAGTTTCAACAAAATCATAAACTATTAGGACATCCAAGGATAACTTAAGAATAAGATATGTTGAATAAATAAAAAATAAATTAATCTAGCGACAACTGCAATATCAAACAACCAGTTATACTACAAGCACATCGTTCACACAAGTACTCTTATGAGGATTCGCTACCTAATACTAGTTAATTGTTTTAATATCCATCAAATCGTTTATGTCCTCCACCACCTCCGCTTCCCCGGCCGAAGTTGCTGCCGCGTTTGAAGGAGCCGCCGCCGCCACCGCCTCCGAATCGGCTTCTGTTCCAGCCGCCGCCGCCACCACCGCAGCGATCTGCCATCGTCTGCAGCTGAGGATTCACCACCTGCAAGAATCAAATCATCTATTTTAATAATTGTGACAAGTACTGGCTTAATGCTAGAGAACCAGCAGAAAAATATCAAATTAACGAGCTAACTGTATTCGCAGTTACATCCCCATTTGGAATACTATTTGCTTTTAGCCCAGTTCACAGAACTCTGGAATTACTTTACATAAGCGAACAAGGCTATAACACTAATTGTTATTTATGTTATACATGCTATTTGAATTTTTGTCAAGTATCTAATTTATACAATCAATAAATCACATGTTACAGCATCTGAGGATGGGATCCAGACAGAAATTTGTGTGGACACCGAAGGCATGTAGCTGTCATTACTATACCTCATACTTGCATTCATGTCACGCTATTGAAAAACGTACCCATGCCAAAGGTATGAGGAAGGCAGACTAAGTATAAGTAAATAAATCAAACAAACCTGGTTGGCTTCTTGGAGGACTGAGACAAGATCTTTGGCTTGGCGAGAGTTTGATGGAGTGAAAAAGGCATATGATGTGCCTTTTTGTTTAGACCGCCCCGTTCTGCCAATTCGGTGAATGTAATCCTCAGAGGAATTAGGATAGTCAAAATTGATGACATATTTGATTCCATCCACATCTGTAATTATTAGACACATGTTATAGAACCAAAAATGCATAGAGGATAATGAATTTCATGTTTTGAAAATGATACTACTGAAACAGCTCCATTATATTATAATAATGAATCTAAATCAGTTGTAACTTATGAAACTTGCGTAAATTTGACGGTACTTAATTGTGCGAAGAACTCAATGTATTTACCTCTACATTTCAGGTTACATTGGGTATAGGCCCGAGGAAAATAGGGCTAAAATGGTTAGGTACATAAAATGAGTTATTAGCTCATTAACTCCCATCACATTCACTAACTAAATCTGGTTATGGTAACTCATAGCTGTATTACTTACATGAATGAGTTACACACAAATACAACAATCATTTTCATATTTGCCTCTCACTTAGAACCCAGGAGTCTTTATAAAGGGCATTGATCTCAAATTCTCAGTTCTCTCAGTCTTTTAACTTCATTGCCCCTCTTAAAACTCCATTGTGGCCGAAACAGAAAACCCTTGACCTCTTGCCGATCATTTCAACCTGTGGTCAAGTTTTTCAACGATGCACCATTGGACGGAACTCGATAATTATTTCTTAAATTGTATCTTTAATACAGTGCATCACCAGGTTTTCCACTCTCAAGTGTATCCGCATAGAACGGACATACCATCAAGCTTTCCGGCCTCGGGTCCAATCGCAGTGAAAGGCACATTTGAGGCACCATAATAATGACGAGTTATTGCATTCTCTTATCAACTGCATAAGACAAGGTCTCATCTAAAAATCCCTAGCAGTAACATGCCTTTCAATTTCAGGCAGTAATCTGATAGAACACAATAACTTTCCGCCAGTGCCTCTGAAAATATAAAACATAAGGCAAGTTACTTTCATATACAAATATTAATAGAAGAATAACATTGTAAAAATAACTTTCCGTGGTCCATTCTGTAATGAAATAGTAACATTTTCACTGCATGCACTTGACTTTACGAGTTAAGATAAATAAACATACCAAGTCCTCGGGCTGCAACATCAGTTGCAACAAGTATACTAGCTCGGCCTTGCTTGAATTGGTATAATGTTTCATCTCGCTCTTGCTGTGTTTTGTCGCCATGCATGCATACTGCTGGCCAGCCATATCGCCTGATGTTTCTTGTGATATTTTCTACTTTCCTCTTAGTTTCTACAAATATAATGGTCTTGGCACCAGGCTCTTGGCTCTGTCCTATCTCTTGTAAAAGCACATTTAATCTGAAAAGTAAGAACTTTATTTGAGTATTTCTTTATTTCTACACATTACTGTGTTATAGATTTTAATCAGATCTTCTTAGAGGATAAAACATTTTTTTAATCAAAATCGATTCATACTAACATCTAAATTCATCACTGGAATATTGTGAACTGACAAGTGCAATAAATGTGCAAAACTTACTTATTTTCCTTCTCATGTTCTTGGCAGACATCTATAATCTGTAGAATGTTGTGGTTGGCAGACAACTGCAGTGAGCCAATGTTGATTTGAACATAGTCTCCTAAGTAATCCTCAGCTAGTTTCCTAACTTCTTTGGGCCATGTGGCAGACCACATGAGGGTCTGCCTGTCTGGGCGAATTTGCTCAATAATTTTCCTAATTTGGGGTTCAAAACCCATGTCCAACATTCTGTCAGCCTCATCCAACACCAGGTAAGTGCATCTCTGAAGATTTGTAGTACCCTTTTCAAGGAAATCAATCAAGCGCCCGGGAGTGGCAATTACAATTTCAACTCCCCTCTCTAGGTCACGAGCTTGTTCCCTTTTGGGTGCACCACCAAAAATGCAAGTGTTACGCACATAAGCAGTGTTGCCAAAGTCTGTGGCCACTTGCTGAATCTGTTGAGCCAATTCTCGAGTTGGTGCTAGTACTAGAGCAATAGGGCCATCACCATGTCGTATGGGAGGCTGATTGTTAATGTGCACAATAGCAGGTAAAATGTAAGCCAGGGTTTTTCCCGAGCCAGTTTGAGCAATGCCTACCATGTTCTTTCCAGACATAGCTATAGGCCATCCCTGTGCTTGAATGGGTGTAGGATCTTTGTAACCCATGTTTCTGATACTCTGGTTGACATAATCAGGGAAGTTGCCCTCATCAAAATGTTGGATGGGGTTGGGAACTTCAACTCCACTGGCAGTAATTTCATGCTGATTTCTGTATTCTTCAACCTCATATGGCGATCTATTCAGTACAGAGGAATGTGGATTGTAGAAGTTCTTGTTGAATGGCTCAAGGGACATGGAATCCCAGTTTGGTCGCCGCATATTCTGGCCGCCCGAGAACTCCTTGCTCTTGCCCCCGAAGCCGCCACCGCCGAAGCGACCGCCACCGCCACCGCCTCCGCCGAATTTAGAGCCGCCGCCACCTCCGAATCTAGAAGTCCCTCCAAATTTGCTACCTCCTCCGCTCCCGAATTTGGAACCACCGCTTCCACCGCGGCTATTGTTCCAACTATTTGACCTAGAAAATGAGAATTTGTGAATCACCATGTTGAATTTAAATGTACAGGGCGAAGGGCAATATGCCACGCCAACGTAAACTTATGCCGCGACAAAATGGCCACCTGTTAGTAGAAGGCACCGCGCCACCGACATGCGCACGGCAGTGGGACTAATCAATAATAACTACGCATTGCGGTAATGGTACATGTACATCCGTATAAGTAACGTGAACTCAACACTGCGCAATTCTCATCACTTTTAGTAGCATAATACTACTAGTTACAAGGTTAGCCATCACAAAATGTGTCAATTTCATTATAACTTGAGAAATTTTCACATCTCCAATCATCCTTCAAAATTAAATGTTGAACAGAAATAATGCACGGAAAACACAAAATACAAGAATATTATAATACTTACATGATTATATATTATTTTTCTTTGAAGATGGTAAAGATGTTGTAAGATATTGATATTTAATCCAACCCAATTTTTAGCAGGGTCCGTCTGCAACACAAATGACGCACAAATTAATTAAGTTTCTTTATGATGAACTATTCACTCACAATTTAGATAGGCAAAGAAATATACAACACATTAATTTTAGCAATTTACAATCAACCACATAGGGAAACTAACATTGCCACGTTGATTTTAACGATATTTTAATCTAGTTAACAGCGACACAACCTACCTAGACCACTGCTGTAGAAAGAAGGAATGAATTTTGGAACGATATGAAACGACAACTCTAGATCCACAGATAAATAAGATACTTGAACAAAATGCCAAATTGCTAACGAAATCAATGTTGCCATATAAGTCCAAACTTGGGTTAAGTTTATTCATTTCTATGGTCACAAATTTACAAGAATGTAATCACTACATTTGCCCCGATCCTAATTCTTTAAAAAGTATATTATATATATTGTATACGTCGAGATAGGAATCATTAACCTGCGACCTGCGACCTGACCTGAAATGAATATGCATAATTAAAATCCACACTCTGATGTTTCAAAATGCATTTGAATATAATTAACATTTTATATATTTAGTAGTATCTATCCGCGGCTTCGTCCGCTTATCTGACGATAAAAAAATATGCGTTTATTTTGTTTGTTTTTTTACCCGAGCGACGCCGGTTGGATCAGCCAGTAACTACAGTAGAATATTATGAGAGACAAAATTACTTATAACTAAGCGCGAACGAGGCGATTCCATTTCAGCTTGGGCAAAATCGCTTTTGTATGTCCGGATTTCCGGTTATTCTCCTCTACAGGTCGCATTTCTCAACCGATTCTCGTGATATTTTGTGAGCAGGTTAGATATTTTTAAAATGGCGGAGATATGGGGGTTCTAAACGTATAAAATAGTCAGAATCACGTATTATTACATACTTCGTTCTCACTCACTCATTCATTCCGAAAGTTTGTGTGTACATGTGTAAGTGCTTAACTATGTTTGTTTTCTCTTCACGCAGTAACGGCTGAATGAATCTGGATAAATTTGGAATGTACGTAGCTTATACCTTGGATTTACACATAGGCTACTTTTTACTTAATATAAACGCAGGCGAAGCTGCGGGACGGCTAGTTAATCAATATATCCATAAATATGTCATCGATACCTTCACCATAATAGAATAGAATTTTATGAGACCTAACTGAACTTAAAGTGATTTCAGTAACCTATGATAATGTAGCATTTAACTGAAATTTCATTGTATTTTCATTCAGTCGCATAAAAATTGTAAAATTATATGTTTACATAGTAAATGAATGCCAAATACAAATTGTTGTCGATGAGTGTGATCCAATTCAAAATTACTAAATTCTTCAAGCCAATGCTAACACAACATTTTAAGAATGAAATGTATGGCATACATTTTGGTCTATAGTAGTTGAACAAATATATAAGAACGTTATAAATTATCAACAATAAGGAATAAAACAGGTCAAGTATTTTTTTAAATCTTTATTGTTATAAAATTATTTCTATATTATTTTCTTATTTCATTGCTTTTTCATTAGAAATTTTAAGAAATAAAATGCATGGGAATTTCGAAATAGCAAAACGCTCGCTATTGGCTTAGCTGATTCGTGACGTAAGTTACACATTTATGAGGTCAATGATTGGTCAACTTTCTTTCAATTCTATTTGCTTTTTCAAAATGGCTGTGTTTAGATTTGCCAAACCTGGTTGCATTTTTAAATACCTATTTATTTAGATACGAGATGTATTGTTTTGAATAAAGATTTTCTTTACGGCAATGTATTAACGGAAACAATCGAATAAAAATATTTAAAACATATGCATATCCCATATTCACTAACGTATTAATATAATTAGTTCATTCATAAAAGGAACTTATCGAAAGTCCAAAATTGCCACATCATAACTATATGTAACGCACTAGCTGCGCCCTGTGGTGTTACCCACTGTGTTGGGATAAAAAGCCTAGGTGCTAATCCAGGATGTCATCTACCTCCATACTAAAATTTATCATAATTAGTCTAGACGTTTGAGCGTCAAGAAGGAACAAGCTACAAACACACTCACACTATTTCGCCTTTATAATATTAGTAGAAAGTATAATAATATAACTTTTTTTTGTTTTTTACAAAATATTTTTAAAAATTACGGGTGTAGCTGTGTGACATACCTATATATTGATAAAAAATATTATAAAACCTAATACTGTTACGCATAACTTTGATTTATTGTTTAGTCACACGTAACGAAGATAAGGCATTTAAAAACATATCCCAGCCTGCCTCACTGCGGGGTTTTCATGCCTGAAATTCGCATCCGGCAAAAAGCGTGAACAAAGTTAGTGGTCCTGACGGTATACCAGCAGTTGTGCTTAAAAACTGTGCTCCTGAGTTGTCTCCGATATTGACACGCCTGTTTCGAATTTCTTTTGACGCCGGTCAAGTCCCGTCGCGCGTCGTGCTGGAAACTTGCCAACGTACAACCTGTACCAAAAAAAAGGTATTCGTGCTGAACCTACCAACTATAGACCCGTATCTATAACCTCCCTGCTTTGCAAAACGATGGAAAGGGTGATTAACAACAGGCTCTTGGAATACCTAGAACAAAATGATCTACTTAGTGACCGACAATACGGGTTTCACCGAAATCGGTCCATTGGTGATCTTCTAGCGTAAGCCACACACATTTTGAGCGAGGCTATTGAAAAGCAAGGTGAGGCTTTAGCTGTGTCATTGGACATCTCAAAAGCATTCGATCGGGTCTGGCACGACGGCCTTCTTTACAAGCTCCCATCATTTGGATTGCCTGTGGGATTATGCACATGGATATCTGATTTCTTGAGGGAACGGTCGACTCGAGTAGTTGTAGATGGATGCTCGTCCGACCAAATGGCCATCAATGCCGGTGTACCTCAAGGATCCGTACTCTCTGAGACAAGCGTGATATTTCAAAAAAGTCATTAAAAGTTCTGCTATTCATCGATAGATAGCAAAACTAAAAAGTATCACCGCTGTGCCGGTCGGAGTGGGGGGTGTTAGGCTATTTTCGTTACGGAATTTCTGGATTCGGTCTCCACGCTCAAGGCCCGCGATAGAAGCTTTGC
This sequence comes from Lomographa bimaculata, assembly GCA_948107665.1. Taxonomy (NCBI): domain Eukaryota; kingdom Metazoa; phylum Arthropoda; class Insecta; order Lepidoptera; family Geometridae; genus Lomographa; species Lomographa bimaculata. The sequence continues at coordinate 8,842,031 of OX403598.1, forward strand.
AATAGCTTAAAAAAATCTGTAAGGTTTCGATTAAAGAAATAATTACAATAGATAAGATCTTATTATTACCATAATTTCTACCACTCGGAAACTTTTTTATAACTAGTCGCTCTGTGCGAGAGGGACATAGGGTACTTTTGCAACCTTTCATCCGATTTCATCGGTACCGCAACCACGATTGGTTCTCTATGCAATCGATAAAACGATTTGACATTGTAAATACGCTCTACAGTTGTTATAAGATTCTATGCATGTTTGATATTCGGCACTGTAAGTTTGTCAGTTTAAGATTCTATGCATGTTTGATATTCGGCACTGTAAGTTTGTCAGTTTGGATAACTGACTTCTTTTACTTTAGCTACAAAATCCTTGATTGTATACGGACACAGCCGTGAGATCTCAGTTCAGCGCGAACGACTACGTTCGCGCTGAACTGAGATCTCACGCCTGCATTTTGCCTAAAAGAGAAAGAGTTTTGAGATTAAATGCTTATAACTTTTTTCTTTATTTTTTTTTTTGATTTCTGTATTTATTGTTTAAGTATAGAATATAACGGATATATACGTAACTTTTAGGTTTAAACGTGAAGCCATTTTTTGTGATAGACCCCGGGACAAAATAGATCTAAAAACAGTGACCTACCAAATTGTATTTCCCAACAAAGTTTTTTTTTAAACCGGTTTCGTTCTCTACTTAAGGAGCTCTTTTCATCAACGATATATATTTTTTATTTTTTTATGTACCCTTTTGGGGACAAGGGTAGATAAAAAATTAATAGCCTTAAGCAGCGCGCCACACGGTCGCGCGCCCTGCCTATTTTGTATATGAAGCATCGAGATAGGAAACAAAGCTACGGTATGTAAAAGGTGAGTTATTACTCCGCCGAAAATTTGTTCATAGTGAGAGGTTGGTAAAAGGTCCCAAAGAGCCTCTGTGTGCCTTTTCCGTAGGGTGACCCTGATTTTAAGGATATCCTTTAGACCCGTTTGAATTATGTTCGTTAGCTATTAATTATGTTGAAATATGTTATGTACTTTAGCTACAAAATCCTTGATTTCAAGTCCCTTAAAAACGTCATCCACGATAAACAATTTGTGGAAAAAGAACCAAGTCAATGATGAAATGATTGAACACGCGCTGGCAAATGTGCAAACCATGCGGAGCCAGACTCTTATATGAGGTAAAGAAACAGTAAGTTTTATCCATAGAGTAGCATAAAACTTAGTGATTACATTATCTTTGTAGTAATTTTTTCCAAAACCTATGATTCCTTGAGTTTAACACTCACTGTGTAGTAATGGTGGATTATTAACCCTTAATACCTAGTTAACGTGCATAAGTGTAGGCAAGTCTTACAAAGTTGAAAAACGTGATGTTCGCCTTCGCTCCAAAACTCCAATAGAAGTTCTAGTAAAGTTTCTACCACTCTACTAGGGTATGACTTGACATTGACTGGACCTTGACCACCTTGACAGATGGCATAGATAAATAAGATTTATACTTATCGGTAGTCCCTAAGCCCTAGTGGACTTCTTTTACGAAGTATCTATAAAACTTGAAGTGTTTATAACTTGACACTTTTTTTTTTTTTGCTTTCCAGTAATAACTACGGGCCAATTGCCTATATTTCCTAAAACTAAACTAAAACTATGTACAGCAAAGAACTAAAGTTACCTACAAGACATCGAGCTTATAGGTAACTCAAGTGCTCAAGCCCACTACCAGTGGGTAGCGTTCCCATCATGCTGGCGGCATTGCCTCTCTGAATTGCAATGCTAATACGTTGAGCCAAATAAGTGCCAGCATTTTGATCACGCGTCGCTTCAACCAGGCGCTCTGATAGAATTTTGAAAATAGAATGAGCTCCCGGTCCCCACGGACCCAGTGTCTCAACACCAAACGGCTCAAATATGTAACCACTGCCAAGGTTTCCATATTTACACTGGCGAAATGTACACTGATTGTGAAGCTAAAATGAAAAAAAAAATGTTCTCTTTGATTTCAGAGTATCTCATTTGTCTATGGTCTTAGCCAAGTACCAAAAGTTTGTGCCGTCGTGCTTTTTGTATTTTTATTAATATTACAGAGTTATAATTTGTTGTGAATGTGTAATTTTCTAAACTAAACTTATAAAATGGCAATGCAACCTCACAGCAAGAAGAGAGTGTGTTATTATTATGACAGTAAGTATTGTAAAGATTGTTACCCGCCACTGCATTATATATCAACGATTATTTAAATGCATAATTCTTGTCTTAAACGTTGTAATTTATGTCCTTATTACTTCCTGATCATTAAAGTATATAATTTTGCATTTAACATTTGATATAAGTTAACGTTGTCCGTCTTGATAGTTTTATCAAAATGTGTGACAGCCATTTTGTAGCGTCTGTCCAGCGTTCTATACTCCCATTGGCCTCATGGTTTATGTTCGTATAGCGAGTAGTGCAGTACAGACTGATATGTGTCAAGCGCCTAAATTACTTGAGTATCATAATGCTATAAAGTTCAAATTGATATTCTAAGTAATTTATCTATATTTACAGGTGATATTGGAAATTATTATTATGGACAAGGACATCCAATGAAGCCTCACCGTATACGTATGACCCACAACCTGCTGTTAAATTATGGATTGTATAGAAAAATGGAAATTTATGTCAGTTGAGAAGAATTTACACATTTAACCCGCTATTGGTCTCACTTATTTTCCTTGAATGCTCGTTTTTATTTACGTTTGTTATAATTTCTTACATTCGTTTTATTCTCAAATTTATCTGTGACATGAAACCTATGCTAGATGAGTGTTGTAATATTTATATCTTAGTCCATTTATAAAGGTATCAACTTATTATGGTATAATTTCACAAAAAAAACATATTTTTCAATTCTAAATAAAAATTTAATTTCAACTACCAAAATGTATTATCCAAGAAATAATTATTAAAATTAAAACATCACCAATACAATGAGATAAGCTGTTAATATACCAGCATAATAAGATTTTAAATTTTAATAATAAATCACTAAACAATAAGAATCACACAAAAAAATTGTAAGTACTACATAACATATAGGCGACTGGTATTTTTATTCTATACCAGTGGCTAACTTCAGTTTCACCTGTATTGATTAGTATGGTAAAATATGCTATGTGTCATGTATCCCAAGTTAAAGGTCTTATTTTTCAAATTTCAGCTAAATTGGTTCAGTAATTTTGCTGTAATTGATTAACAAACATTTAAACATATGCATTTATGTTAATGGGATGGGCGGAAAATAAAAACTGGTTTATAGTTGGCTAGCTTATTTAATCAATGAGTAATTTTACAAAGCAAGTAAATGAGACTACATAAGATTAAATATTAACTGATGGAAAAAAAAATACCATTACATAGGGCTTTTATAAACCATGTGTGACCGACTGCAGGTTAAATAGGTATTTGTTATTTCATTATAATAATGAATTTTTTCAGAATTTAATAAATTGAAAGATGTATTTTACAGAGACCCCACAAAGCAACTGCAGATGAAATGACAAAATTCCATTCAGATGATTATATTCGGTTTCTGCGTTCCATAAGGCCCGACAACATGTCAGAATACAACAAGCAAATGCAAAGATGTAAGGAATCTATAATAATAACTAAATGGTTTTACTGCAAGTTTACATTATAAGATGTAGTCTTTAGGTGAATTAGTGAAGTTTTAATATAGCATTCAAGTTAGTGATTACAAATTTCTTGGAATATGCAACTAACAAAACAAACAAAATGCTTTAAACATCCATATGGCATAGGCTTGTTTTGTGGTAAAGGAAACCTTCAAATTACACAGACAATAATACCCAAAACCAAAAATGCAAGCTTCTGCTAGTAATTAAAATCAGGACCTGTGACGGAATGCAAGGACTGAAAGATATATATATAGTTAAGACTACTTAATGAATTTTGATTTTGTTGTTTTAGTTTTAACAAAGGACCAAAAACCTGCTCTTATTAAAAGTCACAAAACAATTTCTCCTCGCTCACAAGTTCTACAATGCAAACATTTAATTTATCTTATTTTTACAGTTAATGTTGGTGAGGACTGTCCTGTATTTGATGGTCTCTATGAGTTCTGTCAGTTGTCTGCCGGTGGCTCAGTGGCAGCAGCTGTGAAATTAAATAAACAGGTTCGTGATAATTGCCTGGACTGAATATTACTGTAACACAAGTTATTTCTAGGTATTTACATGCCCCAATCCAGGAATAGTAAACAAAACCCACCGCTAGTCCCAGCCAGTTAGTATAGATATGGATAGCACTTGTGATAGCTTTCAGACTCTTAAGTTATAAGTCTCTTCTAATATGAATACCACTCAACGGTTTTATACTTCAATCTCGCTAAGCTCTATATCTTTGAGAGCCAGCAATTCCAGGCCTTACATATCTACTGACCTTGGCCACATCATTCAAAATCAATAATCTAAATCCTTTATTCACATGGGCCCCAAAGAGGCACTCATAAAAGTTAATGATTCTACTACCAGATTTGTAAAATTACAGCCATCTCGAGAAGAACCTAGCAAGAAAATTAAAACATTCTTAATCTCAAATACATAATTTTACTAACTTAGGTGCTATTATGGTAGTCGCTAGAAAGTGCTTGTGCAGTTTGCCTCCATTTTAAGTATGATGTGGCCAGGGTATCGTTGGAGCCATTTCTGAGATTCAGATTATATATATACATTAGCTTATGCCCGCGGCTTCGCTCGCTTTAAGAAGTATTATTTTAAAATTGACAAAGTTTCATACAAACTTTCATCCCCTATTTTTTCCCCTTGGGGGTAGAATTAATCAAAATCCTTTCTTAGCGAATGCCTACGTCATAACATCTACCTGCATGCAAAATTTTCTGCCCGATCCGTCCAGTGGTTTGGGCTGTGTGTTGATAGATCACTATGTCAGTCAGTCAGTCACCTTTGAGTTATATATATTTAGATATTTACAAGGATAGCTTGTTTAAATGTATTAGATATTTAGGAATAGGGTTCATGCAATAGGATTAGAATATCTAATGAACAGTATTAACACTTAACAAAGTTGATCTAACAAATACTATTCCAACAGGCATCAGAAATCTGCATCAACTGGGGTGGAGGCCTTCACCACGCAAAGAAGTCTGAAGCATCCGGTTTCTGCTATGTAAATGACATTGTGCTGGGCATATTAGAGCTGTTGAAATATCACCAGAGAGTGTTATACATTGACATTGATGTGCATCATGGTGATGGAGTAGAAGAGGCCTTCTATACTACAGACAGGGTGATGACAGTATCATTCCATAAGTATGGTGAATACTTCCCCGGCACAGGTGAGTTGGTAGCTATAAATTAATTTTAATAGATTTAATTTAGTTACGGTTACTTATACAACACCTTCAAAAACACCCTTCCTATACAAGTGCAAGCACACTATTATTTTCATATTTCATAGAGGTGCTATTAATATTGTAATATTGTTGTAAATGTGCTTTTTTGGGGTTCCATATCCTAAAGGTCTAAATTGATCTGTATGTATGTCCTAACATAAATTTTTTTATCTTATGATGATTCAAAATGTAGATAGTTCCAAAAAAGAAGGAGGTACTCAAGGCGACTGTTTTTTTTTAATGTGTGTTACCTCATTACTTCTTTCCACATGAACCGATTTCGAATTTTTTTTTTAGTTTGAAAGATGTTGCTTTCCAATTGATCCCGTTTAAATTTGATCAAGATCTGGATCTAGTTCTTGAAATATCGTCAATAATGCGTATTCTGTGGACTACATTGACGATGTTCTAGTTTTTCACCGACTTCAAAAGTTACCTCATAACTGCTTTCGTTGTGAGCCGATTTTGATGATTAATGGGACCACATGAAAGCTGGTGCTTTTCATGTGGTCCCATTGAAATTTAATCAAGATCTAATTAGAAGTTCTTGACATATCGTCAATAATGTTAAGTACATCTAATCTGATCAAAGTTCCGAAGATAAAGTGGTGAAGTCGGTTTTTTTAAGCTTTGCTTGCGTTTAATTATTCGTGGATGTATAACCTTGAAACAATTGTTCAAACAAATGACCTACCCGAGTGAGCAATAATCGACAGCCTTCATAATACTCCATAATACAAATTTACATACAAAATATGTTTCAATTTCCTCATCAGGTGACCTTCGTGATATTGGCGCCGGCAAAGGCAAATATTACGCCGTGAATATTCCTCTTCGAGACGGTATGGACGACGAGTCGTATGAATCCATCTTCGTACCCATCATCTCTAAAGTTATGGAGACTTTCCAACCCAGTGCAGTAGTGCTGCAGTGTGGGGCTGATTCACTCACTGGTATGTCCTGATATAAGCAATATGTTGATTTTCCTTTGTTCATCTGATAGGCTAGACTCGGCTAGAGCTTGATCACTCTTGTAAGTGATGTATGGTTGAGGGTGGTAGACATACTAGGTCCTAATAGACTGCATAGCTGACGAAACATTTAATTTTTGCTATATAGACAAACATTTGACCATCATCTGATGGAAAGTGCCGAAGATTCTTGCCTAGAAGAAACCTATTCACTCTTGACCCCAAATTATACAATAACATAGACTAAGACAGGACACAAAAACTAACGTAATGAGTTCTACTCCTTCACTGTATGAATGATGAATGTAGAAGCGATACACTTCACTTCTATCTATAATGAACTGCTTTTTTTCGGTACAGGCAGAATGAGAAAATGCCCTACTATCATAGATTTGATCGCAATGTTGCAATTAACCACAATTACCCAGTAGCGGCATCAAAGCTTCAAAAATCTATCTTCTTCATCAGATGTTGAAAAAAATGAATAGAATTTATCAAATCTAAATCGAATGAACCCAAAATTATGGGTGTACTCGAAGCTATTCAGGAATTCCATCAACTTTGCCACAGCCTTATAAGGTTCTTCGCATCCCAAGTCAATGGGCAGAATCACACATAATTCTCCTACACAAGAAAGGCCCGAGAGATGATGTAGGAAACTATAGACCCATTTCTCTCATCTCAAATGTATACAAAGTTTTCGCTAAAGTAATTCTGGACAGAATATCAACTACACTCGACGAAAACCAACCTGTGGAACAAGCAGGGTTCCGGAAAGACTTCAGCACAATTGACCATATTCACACAGTCAAACAGCTTATCCAAAAATACAATGAATACAACAAAACTATTTACCTGGGCTTTATAGACTACTCCAAGGCTTTCGATAGCCTTAAACACGAATCTGTATGGCAAAGTCTGGAGGAGCAAGGGATCCATAAAGCGTATGTCAATATCATCAAAAATATTTACAGAGAAAGTAAAGCTAGAATCAAGCTAGAATCTACGGGAGAAGTTTTTCCAATCGACCGGGGTGTCAGGCAAGGTGACCCACTTTCACCAAAGCTGTTCACAGCAGTGCTAGAACAAATGTTCAGAAAATTGAAGTGGGGACACCTGGGGCTAAACATAAACGGAGCACGGCTAAGCCATCTAAGATTTGCAGACGACTTAGTTATATTTGAAGAAGACCCACACATACTGGAGTCCATGATGCAAACTTTAGTGGACAGAAGTAAAGAAGTAGGCCTAGAAATAAATACAAGTAAAACTAAAATGATGACCAACTCATTACCCGTTGACATAAATATCAACGGCCAGAAACTCGAATATATAGAAGAATACGTGTATCTCGGCCAAATAATATCGCCAAATGACCAAATGACAAAAGAGGTAAACAAAAGAATTGCGACTGGCTGGAAAAAATATTGGGCCTTGAAAGAAATTATGAAAAGCAAGGAACTGGGATTGAAGATTAAGAAAAAGACTTTCGATACATGTATTCTACCCTGCATTGTATATGGCTGTGAAACCTGGGCTTTAACAAAATGCCATAGGGACAAACTAACAAGATGTCAGAGAAGCATGGAAAGAAGTATGCTAGGTTTAAAACAAAAAGACAAAGTTAGAAGTATAGATATCAGGCAAAAAACAAAATTAACAGACATACTATCACGTATAGACCAGCTTAAATGGAGATGGACTGGACATATGCTCCGCTGCCAAAAGAATAAGTGGAGCACACAGGTAACAGTTTGGTACCCAAGGGATGGCTCCAGAAGTCGGGGTCGAAAAGCAAGAAGATGGGAGGATGAGCTGAAAATGACCTTGGGACCCCTTTGGATGAGAGTAGCGGCGGACAGAAAACAGTGGAAAGGGTTGGAGGAGGCCTTTGCCGTAAGGCATACCGAAATTAGGGATATAATATAAATTTAAGCATAACTTTGTAATTTTGAACTTATTGTAAACATTTCGGAAAATAAAGGCTATATTATTATTATTATTATTATTATAAGGTTCTTATTAAGGAGGTATTGTTACTCTAATTTTCACATGCCATAACCACATTTATTCTTTTGTACAATTTAGAAAAAAACCTTACCTGTCCTATCTGAATTGGATCCAGGCAAAAAAATTTGTATGCAGAATTGATTTAAAGTGTATCAGGAGTCCTATAGACGTTTGTTATACTTGGAGTATATTATACTTGGATAGTACCAGTAACACGTTGGCGACTTTTTAGGACTTCAATAACATATATGTTGATTTTTTACCAGGTGACAGACTTGGGTGTTTCAACTTGACAGTACGTGGCCATGGGCGCTGCGTGGAATTAGTGAAGAGATTCGGTCTACCATTCCTACTTGTCGGCGGTGGCGGGTAAGTTCTTTATTTACTAATAATTTAGCATTATAGTGATGGAAGTTTATTGAATAACTCACTTGCTCTCAAGCTTTACATTAAAAGTGGTTCAAATACAAGATGTTGAAAGAAAACATACTTAATAAAACTGCGCTTGCATCATGTATTCCAAAATTTGTGGTTCTTAGATTAGACTACATTGTAATGATTTGTTCTTTTTATAATACATGAACTACCAACATTCTGTTTTGTCATATATAGACCAGCCTAGGTTTCTATTTGAATTAGCAAAAATGAACCTTATTTCATAACTCTATAGAAGGTCGAAACAAATTATAATAACTACAGACTCAAAACATTTCAAGCTTGTAACAGTCAGTCTTCACTAGATACACAATCCGCAACGTGTCTCGATGCTGGACTTACGAGACGTCCGTCGCGCTCGGCGTCGAGATCGCGAATGAGCTGCCCTACAACGACTACTTCGAGTACTTCGGACCGGACTTCAAGCTGCACATATCACCCAGCAACATGTCCAATCAGAACACACCTGAATATCTGGAGAAAATTAAGAACAGACTGTTTGAAAACCTGAGGATGTTACCGCATGCGCCTGGCGTACAGGTTAGACAATTTGCCGTGAATTACCCCTTCTAAAATTATAGATCTGTAAGCTTGTGAATGTGTGTGTATATTTGACATGAGGTATACTTATGTCTGAATGGATTTGAATATTTGGTATATGGATACATACAAAGTCGTCTCTGTATCATCTAAACCAGATTTAGATGTTTGGTATGTAGATAGCACACGGCCTTTTCAATCTGAAAAATATGGGAGATTCTTGTTAAAATAAAATATTTTATAAGTTTAACTGTAGTTATCAAATAAGTGACAAATTGTTTCAATAACAATAATAATCAGACTAGAATGTTGTAATTATATCATTAATTCTAAAACCAGTTCTTCTGTGAAAATTCTGTAATAAATCGCGAAATTCTTTGTTTATAAATTGCAAGTAATAATGCTGAACTAAATAAATATTTACAATTCTTTGTATCAACAGGTACAAGCGATTCCCGAAGATGCCGTCAATGACGAATCGGAAGACGAAGATAAAGTCGACAAAGATGAAAGATTGCCACAAAGTGAAAAGGTAAATTTTACGTACATATTTTCATAAACACACTATTGTATAATCTCTACGTATGTAGTTTGACCAATATCTCACCTGTCAGTAATGTAACTTAATATCATGTCACCAGAGCTATACCTCGCGTTTAGCTATTAATTAAAAAATCGTTTATAAGTTCAAGATAAACTAACACCTGTTGGTGTCCCAGTTGGCGCAGTGGACAGGTCTCCGCCATCTGCGCCGTGGGTCTTGGTTTCGATTCCCGGCAGGAGCACAAATTCCTTCCCAAGGGACATTTGTGCTTCTGGTTCTGTGTGTAATGTGTGTGTGTGTGTGATGTGAATGTCTCCGGCACCCACGATACAAGTCTTTGAACTTAGTGTGAGGCTGTTAGTGTGTGAATGTGTTTGTTTGTGTTTGTTAGTTTATCTTGAACTTATATACCTAATACAGCCAAAAGCTCTTCAAAGTCGTTTTAAAATAAATTATTATATTTTTTCTTAATATAACCGACTTCAACCGACACTACGACATCAATCACATTTCAAAGTCCATTACAGAGATTATACAATCTTCTGAACACAATTCATTGTTACAACATGTCCCTTCTATTGAAGCTAGTTAAAAGAACTACTCGTATTTCATTCTTATTTTTTTGTGGGACCATCCTCAGAGGTTACTTTTACCAATGAAAAGGAAATACGGAATCGGTCCTGAGATATCTAATTGCTATGTAATCACATTAAATGTTGAAAACGTAAATAACTTCACAGGACAAACGCATCACGGGTGATGGCGAGCTATCTGACTCTGAGGATGAAAATGAAGGCGGGCGCCGCGACAACCGCTCCTACCGCAACCCGCAACCGCAACCGCGGAAACGGCCGCGCCTGGACAAGGAAAACACCTCGCAGATCAAGGACGATAAAGGTATGTTCTTATCACATAACAACTATGAAGCAAATCTGTGGTTCTCTTAGTCAAGACTTTTCCGGTACAATATAAAATTAATTCAAAAAATATAAAATTTGTATTTCAGACAGAGTCCATATTTAGTGTTTGTCTCACACAACTGCCACTTACAAAAACTATGTTAATAAATAAAACAAAGACAATTTTAACTATATTAAATTAATATAGTTTGGGTAACAGTTCATTGATTCCCACGGGTAACATGTAAATAGAAAAGAGGACTGCATTTTGATAAAATAATTCTTTTATTGATAATGAAACATAACATAAATTAAAATTGCCATGTCCTTGGTAAAGCTCAAGTATTGATTAAAGAGAGAAACTTGAGATATTGTAAAATATTTCTTAATATTTGTCGCAAAGATGTATAGTATAAAAGTTGCAGGCTAATTTTCTGGTCAAAAAATGTTATTGTAAGAATTTGAAAAAAAAAACAATTGTTGTGGCTTCTACATTAATTTATTGCAGTTAAAAAAGAGACAGCCCTACTTATGTTCATTATTGTATCTTTTCAGCTGATGAGACTAAAGATGACTTGAAGAACATCAGCAGTGTAGAGGAACCAAAGAAAGAAATCGCGCCAAATCCCTGATGCGCGCGTTAGTTCACCATCTGACTTTCTTCGATGGATCGCGACGATCTGTTTGTCAAAGTTGCATGATAAAGATTCTTGCAAATGTTTAGTAGCGCGTGTTATTCGTAAAGTGAAAGAGGACACAGTTTCATGTCAGAAATTTATATGCTATATTTTTTTACATATTACGTGGAACAGCACGTATTATTCGTAAGTATGCGTTCGTGAGTACGCAATTTTATGAGGAATAGTGTTATTCTCGTGGATACTGCTACATAACATCAGACTTTTATAATAAACACATCAAACAAGACTAAAATAGACTTTTGTGTAAAAACATAGCTATATTATCCGTTTGTGTTTCAGTATTTCGATGACTGAGTCTCAAGATATTCATAGTTTTAGATTTACAATAACACGCATTCTAGGTAATAAATTATTTGTAGGAAATATTTTTTATAAATGACGTCCTAAGACTTACATGAGTAAGGTAAATCCTTTCTAGATAAAATATAGTAATAATAGTAACCGAAAAATGTTTGTGTTGAATTTTTGATGGAGATGTTTTTCAATTACTTATTTATTGATATTCGCATAAATCGTATAGAATTGTCTAGTGCATTTTTATATATGTAATTACATATAAGCAAAACTACTGTCATTACTATATATTTAATTATGAGTACTTATATAATATGTAATTAAGTGGTACGTGAACTTGGTTTGTTCTAAGTGCTATTTTTATATTTGAGTAAATGTGAGTTGTCCTTAATTTATTAAAAAGAAATTTAAATACTTAATTGAAACAACGTGAGAATGGCTTGACCGACTTAGCTGTTTTTTGTTGTTATTAACAGTGCAGGGCGCAGCTATTTTATATTTCTACAGTTTTAAGAATAAATGATATTCCAATTTCGGAGAATAATTCTATAGAAAAAACTTTTACCAATCATGGTTCTGGTTTTTATTCATTTAGAATAAATCCTGAAGTATATAAATAATACTTTCCAAATTTTAACGCTTGTATCTTTTTATCATTACTGACTACTTTTAGTTTTTAGCGGCTCAAAACATTTGCATAGCGACTTGAAACAGAAGCCACAAGTGCTGTTCCAGTAAAAAATATAAATAAAGATTTAAGATGTTAGTCTCCAACTCACTTTAAATCTCTCGTATGGGATCAGCTCTAGTTATTCAAATTTTAGCACTTAAAATAAACTGACTAGGGTTTACAATATTTGATTTTGACAGAACTATTTCTGTACTTCTCTTGTAATAAGATGGTTATATATTACGATTTACGGTAAGTAATAACATATTGTGAATAAATGTGGCTTTTATGTAACGGCGAGTGATTGAAAAAAAGTTTGAATTTAGTGTAGTAGAGAGATGAATCTTAAATATTTTTTCATTTATATGATCTTATGACTTCAGTAAAGCTGCACAATGCTTCTATAGTGCATATTAGAATATAATAAACATTATATGATAGATACATAATCTTTGCAAATAATATATGTATTTATATCATGAGTTTCCGATGCTACCGTAATTATAATATATAATTTCGTTACATACGATACTATAATTTCGGTTTATAAAATTTGTAATGTAATTTGTATCATCATATTTCAATCATCACATTTACTACTAGTAAATTGAATGCACAGGAGTTCTGCTTTTTGTTTTACTGGAAGATTACAAACAGTCATCACGGGATATGAGCGCTCTGGCCGTTCAACTTTACTAAGGACGCTGTTGTCATGGCCAGTCAGTTATCATTATGCCATTTTGTATTATTTTCACCTACACAATACCTAGAAACCTACATTATATTGTTATTGGATATAAAAACACCTAAATAATTCCTTGCCTTGCGGTATTCAAATATCTTCAATTAAATAGTTTTCTTGGAGAAGTAATATAAAAACAATTACATGCATTTATTTTTTCTACGAAATGTCGTAAGTTTAGGTGCAAATAACTGATTTATTTTGTGTATTTTGAGGAATAAGGAATAGACCTTAATGAACTGAAAAAATATTTTACAAAATACCACGATATACTATTACGAAACGATGTTATTTATTAGTTAACTGTTAGTCTTGGCAAACCGTAACATGTTTGCTAAAAAATTGAGGTAGAGATCGTCTGCTCGAAAAATCAAAGCTTCTACCTAATTTGGTGGAAGAGGGTTGTTTTTTTTTGAGTAGACATATCTCTAGTGGCCGATTTAATCAACTTTTAACTCATTTCGCAATGTATTAAAATGGGTGCGTGCGTATCCATATCGACTCGCCACCTATTGCTTTAATAGGAACGTTGCTCAAATGTTGCATTGTTAATTATAAAGGTTTTCTCTTAATAACGGCATTTTGTATCAGCAGGAACGAGAGACAAGTGTTTCAAATACTTTTATAACAGCTTAATAATGAACAATGTTAATTTTAATATTATTAAAAATACGGCTATCACTCACGTCGTTTGATCGAAAATTGAGTTTACGTCTTCCTCGCGATCTCGCATCGTAAACTCTTCCCGAAGAAGAGTATTGTATATGCTGACCTAGATCATCAATTTCGATCAAATTACATGAGTGATAGCCGAATTTTTAATAATGTTATGTCTGTTTCTCACAAAACTCGTTTATTTAAGGTATTCATTTCCGCCCTTATTAACATTAGTGAACACATTTGTAAGAATTTCGGTATGGGTGGATAGTATGGTATGGTAGATTAAGTTATGTACGCCATTGCACATATAATTAGGTATTAAAACACTCGTGCGATGTTATGAGGAACTGTGCTCGTCCCATAAATATACACTCGCGTTTAAGTTCTTGGATAACTATCGACCGCTGACTGTAAATCACACATCACAACGTTTATTATCTTGTTATAATCGAGATACGCTGCACCGCTCATTATTTGTTGCTTTTTTAAACAGTCATCAGAAAGGTCTTGAAAAAACGTCGAGTGATTTGAATATCATTTTAATAACAATAAATAACTTACTTATTGCTTATATGCATATCTCGATTTGCATATTGTTTGAAAAATAACATGTTAGCAATAAATAGTTTAGTAAGGTATTCGACTAGGGGGTGATAATTATATTTTAGATTTTCCTCGTATTATAGAAGTTAAGATTGTATATATATTTTTAATTGTTCAAATAAATCAAAAATATGTCAAGTACATTTAGTTGTTTTACTATTGCTATACTGCTAAATTTATTCATTTTGTAAAAGTTTTTAAGTAGACATGTCGCATTAATTGATAATTATGTTTGACCCGCAAAGCCTTTGTTCTCGTGGTCATGGCGCTTCTCGGTGCCGAAATTTTGAGCTCTCAATCAAAATCAAAATGTACATGGTAAATATCCCGTATCAAACATAATTATTCATTTAGTAATTAAATTTTAGGCATTCGATGGCTAGCACATCACGTACAATTAGGTGAGATAATGGCCTCGATTCTGATGTCACACACTAAATTAAATTTAAACTATTCCTGTCTTTTACAAAATAGGAACACAAGACAGAGATAGCACACTGCTGTGCCGTCAAGTTAGTCAGAACTTAGATGTCTATGCAAGCTTAGTCGAGTATGTGTTGTATTGGTGTTAACTAAATACAAGCGCCTTTCTGCTTCTGCTGTTCATATTTTAATTGATAAACTAGCGTGACAGCTCTAAAATGCATGCTATCTCTGTCTTGTGTTTTATTTTGTAAGAGACAGGGATAGTTTAAATTTAATTAAGTGAGTGTAAATCAGAATCGAGGCCAATGTGGCAAAACCTATCTTATCAGATTTGAAAAATAAATGAAGTTCATGAGACTCGAAATCTTTGTATTTTGAAGAAAGATTAGATGGAGAGGATGTAGATATCCTCGTAGTGTGACCATAAATAAACAGCCTACATTCTTATGTATATAATAATGTGGTGTGACGAGTCGGTATCGGTATATTATACCGATTGGTTTATTTTCCAAAATTTCATTAATCATCCTTAGTTATTAATTATCAAAACGGGACCATTTTCACTCATTAGAAAGCATTTTCGCTTTTATTTGTACTTAGCCGCAAGCTCACTTGAAAAATGCCATACTAAGGTCATACACACAGTTTACATATCAACTCGGAAAGGGATCGTCACCGTATCGCCTTTCGCCTCGCTGTCAACCCAAAGTAAGCACGTAACCAAAGAGAATCAGCACGTCGGAACGTCGACTCTGCTACGGCTAGGCGACGCCGCGTGTAAGCGCTGGGATGACGAGCCGTAAGCTCGGGGACCACGAGCCTTAAGCGCGGGAACTGCAATTTCGTGAGCTTGTCCCGAGGCGAGGCGATTACGTTTCGATTCCGAATAGTGTGCGTGGCAGTAGGGAGTTTCATATAAAACATACTCGAGTTGATGCGGTGACGATCCCTTTCAAAATTGATATGTGTGCCTTTAAGCTGTTGGCCAAATGCCGTTATTCACTATGAGGCTTAGACCGCTAGTTGAATCAAATAATATTGCTCCTGCTCACGTCCACGAGTCAGTAGGGTTTGAGCTGTAAGATAATAATACGAAAGTACATTTCATCGCTTTATTACTATACGTAAATTTAAACAGATTATCACAACGCTCTAAACATACATTGCACCATAAAATAAAAGTACCGTAAAATCAGTCTGGTACCAAAAGGCTAAAAACCAAATAAATTGGAATGAATATAAAAATACTATGAAATAATTTAGCAATATACATCTACTTTAGATAATAATATTACATACATAAAATCCGGTAAAAGACAGCCTTAATAAGAGACAAAAAGAACTGTTACATTTGTTTCATAAATATTTACTCTAGTGAACACTTAATTTTATAGGGCGAATCTATGTTTACCGATCTACCTTAAAATTGAACCTTACATCACGGCATGAGTACTATTCTACAATCCACTTCGTTTTGAACTTCATTTGGTAATCACACTCGATTAATAATTTCAAAATACATAATTACAAATAATTTTACTTAAATTTCATAAAGGAATGTACATCGGAAGATATTTGTCTTGGTAAATACAACAATATTATTTGTGCGTAAAACGTAGGCCTTGTAAATATGACTAGGTAACCAATAATTTGGCAAATTTACCTTCTATGCTATAAGAAACATAATCGGACTAAAATACGTAAAAGTAGGCATTCGCATCATCGTAATTTAAACAAAACTTGCTCTATATTTCGACCAGATTCTAAACAAACGCCGCCGTCAGCCGGCACAATGTATAGGTTTTGCGTTCTGCATTGTATGTTTACATACATAGGTATACGTAGATACATAGGTAATATATGTTTGCTACTTCAACTTTCAATCATTAATCCTCCACACCCTTCAGTCACTTCCATTAGTCAGCAGAAAGCAAACCATTCACAACGACTCCTAGAAGTGACTACTCAGTTATTATACAGATAGTAATCTTGATCTTGATCTGTCAAGTCATGGCAAGCTTAATATGGCAACACTATGATTTTCAGAACTATCTGTACACAAAGCGTATTTTGAGATTTTTAGCCCAAAAGTAACAAGAATAAATCCGGATAAAAATGTTAAGTGTTCCATCAAGAACGCACTCACAAACTCACAATATATATTTACAATAGAAGACATTATTTTATATTTAACATTATTATAGAAATGAATAATTTTAAATACAATTTCAATATGAATAACATTCTTGTTGGATCACTTTATAAATAAAATAACAGTAACACTAACTCAATCACAGTAAATACAAAATAAATGATTATATTTTTACATCCTACAATAAAACTTACATACTTATTATGACTGTTTTCAATTTACGTTCTTAAATATTTGTTTATTAACTAAAAATGATGATTTATTTGAATACAAGGTTAGAATACTAGTCAGTAACTAATTTACTGATTAAAATGTTAAAAATTCTAACTGGCACAAATGTGAGCATCCGAGATAAGAATCCGTTATTGGTAGAGGCACTACACTGTCATTAAGACCTCGCGAGCAAAGCCAGTAAAAAGAGCATAATACTTTTCTTCTCGTAAGGTCACTCTCAAAGGGCGAAGAGAAGAAAATCCATAGCGAGCGATTATAAAATTTTGTGACAATTTTTTGTATTGTTGACAAAAATTCTACAACAATTTGCTGTAGAATTCTACCTGCAAGAACTGTTCAGTCAGGCAGATCTTATTATTGAATATTTTGATGGAATTAATTCGAGAAAATTTGCGAAAGCTGTAACAAGGGATAAGGGACCCTGCTCATCGTATCACGTCATTTCTTCGAAGCACTCCGGCACCTCTCTAAAAACTTAGGTTTCAACATCCTCTGAAAAAATATAAAGGTTATTATAGTTTATTGTATTTTTTATAGTGACACTATTGCTTGATTCACTATTAACTACATGTGGATGCTGTTTGTGGTATCAACTAAAGGGGCAGGCCTTTATGCCTCACAAAATAGTTCGATAAGACTTGAAGATTTATGTTTCAGAAGGACTTTAATATACTAATGGAAATACGGTAGAGTATTTTAGTACAGATTTGTTAGGTAATATAGAAGATACCTCCGGATCATACTTAATCGGGGAAGTAATAGTAGATGTGGTAATGTTTTAAGCTATTGGAGTATCGTATCTTTCATATTAAGTAAATATCGACATAGTATGTGCCTAAATATTTACACTAAGATTATATATGCGAAAAGCAGTATGTAAGTACGTTTGTTTTATTTTCACGATGTAACGGCCGGAAAAAGTTAGTTGTATTATATATATTAATTACATTTTAAATGAAGATATAGCTATAGAGCTAATATAGCCCAGAGTTAATATAGCAATTATTATATTCCAAACATACCTGGAGTTAGAGGATGATCTCGCAACATTGAGCCTGTAAAGTATAATTTCATGTTGAAATATAATTATATCACATATAAAACGATACCAATAATACATTCAGCTGCTAAATTTTTATCTATTATAATATGTATATGATTTTATTTATTAAGTATATGCAAATAAAATGTTAAAAACGCATGCTGGTTTGTAAATTTAATAGCTATAATTATCTAGCAGAGTATAAATAAATAAGCCTATCATCATGCTTACAAATCAAAACACTAATAATTTCTATAGTCTACTATAATGTCAATAATGTCTCACGAATTTTAACACCCATGTGTTTATTTAACAGGGTTATGTTTCGGGTCATGGACATTTTGATAAAAAGACATTATGCGATTGAGTTATAGGACACCATTATTTATTATATTGTAAGAGATGCGAAGCATTTTCATAGGTTTGGATCACTGTCAAAATAATTTGCGGTTACAAGCGAACGGTTATCACGGAATGCTGCTTACACAAATGCTTTAACTCTTAATATGCAATCAAAAAGTAATCTACCGGGAAACAAAACTGTATTCATTTGGCACATAACCAAATTTCAAATCGTGTTAATGTCAGAAATTTTGTTTGCGATCACTTTCCAGCATTGCGAATTCACTTATGCCGTGCAGTTCAGATAACAGTAAATTAAAAAAACAGACCTTATTTATTTTCAGCTACTCGTATTTCCATTTTATGTTTAATATATAAAATAATAATAATAAGGTTAATAACCTTATTATTACGGGCCAGTAAGGGCTAAAGTATCTAAACGTTGTAGCAATAGGTAAACGTTCTTGTACTCGACTTTTAAACCGGATATTCGGCCATGATTAACCAATACAGACAGCAAAAAAAAATGATTTTTTATACCAATCAATTTTGTTTCTATTAAGGATCAAAATACAATTAAAACAACAGACTAATCCGATAAGAAGCTATTTACGCGGTTTAGTATACTAGCTTGCGCCTATGCAATGACGGAGACAAAACGCCATAATTATGATTTTGAATGCTACATGTTGACGCTTTATCTCCGTTACGGCAAAATATAACAGAAAGATTAAGAGAACCCCAATTAGTATAACAAACCAACGACATTTCCAACTACCTGAAATACCAAAGTATATTTAACACACAAAGCAAAGCAGCGTAGCGTTTACCTATACAACTGGCACATCGACACTAAGTCAGTACAGAATAGCGTCAGAAAGTTGGTTACTGGTTAGTGCTGCGCCCGGCGTGATGCCTACGATGCTTCCACCGACGCACGCCTCGACACCTTCTGTTGACCACCACCACAATGTTTTATTGGTAATCCTTTGTGTGTTTGGTTATCTTTTGTTTATTAGTGTAGGTGGACAACTCACACTAATTGCGAACTCAAGTGAGAACTTCTTAAATAAACGCTAAAGTTTTAAAGTGATTGGGCGTTGCACAAGGATATCCATTAGTACCTTCGCTATATACCACATAATTGCTTTAGTTTAGCTACGTAAATTTAATATCCATCAAATTCGGATGCATACACCAATATTATAATCCTCTATAGTAAATAGTTTCAAGATTGAATTTGTATGTCACTTGAATTCGCTCAAAATCACATGCTACATACGAGTACGTTGATGATGATTCCATGATTCTGTAATGTTTGATTGAGATGAAAATTATAAGTTATTATTATTATGGATGAATCATGAACAAAAGTTAAGATTGGCCAGATATTAATCTAATATTTAAGAATCACAACTTTAATGATTTGTCATTTTGTATTGTAGCGTCTATAAATACAATTCGTATAACTTCGAGTAATACAATTACAAAAGAATTAATAAAATAAATACAAACACGTCGATAGTATAAAATACAAGTTTGGATAACTGTTTTATGACGATTGAATAAGGATGACAAGCTTAACAATAATGAGAAAAAATGACATTAATTATATAACAGCAAATTAAACACTCCTAAGTGTACCCAAAGAAAGCATCAACTAAAAGTAAAACTTAAGTGACGTTTTCAACAATATTGAATACATTTTCGCCAAATATATAATCTTGTATTGATAATTCAGCTTCAGGATACAGATGCATGGTATCCACTTAGGTGTAAGATTTACATACATCAACAGTTGGCTCTTCACTTAGACATCTGATAATTTCTGCATGAAGAACCTCAGGAAATGCTTTAACCAGTTTTTGTTAGGTAAGATAGTATAGATATCGTGCTAAGACGTTTTATTTTATTGCATTCGCATTCATTTTAGCAATCTATTTAATACCTTAACTAGAATGGAGAATTACTTAAATAAATGTATTTCAATAACAACTAGACAAGTCGATATAATCTTTAATGTTAAATATTAATAAATATACGTCGCTAAGACTAGATTTAAATTATTTATATTAATATAATATAGTATATCCTAAATATATAATATAATAGATTTTTAACATTGCCCTAGAGAATATCCATACGTTCGCTATAGATATTACTAGAAGATCACTGCGGCTTCGCCCGCATAGATCAAGTTCAAAAGCCTATGTGTTAATTCAAGGTAAATGTATATTCCAAATTTCATCCAAATAAGATCAGCCGTTGCAGCATGAATACAAAAAAATATATACACACTTACACACACTTTCGCATTTCTAATATTAGTGTGATTATAAGCAGGAAATGGGGATAAAACTGAATGCTTGTAGGCGGCGATATTTGTTAAGTGGGCATAATAACCGCCATATTGATTTCATATTGCTCGATTTTGTAAGTAAAAGTTTGTTATATGGTTTTTCTGTAACGGCTGGACGTTTGGATATTTTTTTTCATTTAAATAGTTAAGATCCTGAAGTAAGACATAGGCCTATCACGATTAAAACGGGTAAAGCGAAAAACTGAGTACACATTTTGTTATTTGTCTTAGAAACTAAGCGCGTTTGGTTACGAATGGTACGCGAAATGAAATGAAATGAAATGAGTATATTTCACACAAAATAGAGTATACATATTGGTCTTCATGGTTGAATCGTCCTTCTATTTTGCCATGTGTTGGCATGTGAAATTACATGTTAAATTAATATAATGACAATATTAAATTAAATTAATTATATTATATTAAATGTCAATAAAATAATTAAAATACAATGTCAAAAATAATAATAACGAGATAAGTATAAATACAGTTATTGATTTTAATATAACATTACGATGTCAATCCAATTTAGTATTGAAAAAAATCTTTCAGACAGTAAAAAGTCTTGTCAAGTAACCACGACTTCAGTTTTTTTCTAAACATTCCTATAGGTAGGTCTTTTATTGCCTGTGGTATTTTATTATAAACTGTTATACACATTGGGTAGCAGTTTTTTTGTAATAATGTGGTCCTCGGTACTACATTTAATACTAGCCTTTCTCCACGCCTAGTGTTGCGTGGGAATATATCCGAGGCTTTGGTGAACAATTCAGGATGAATTCGCACAAACATTCCTATTTCGAAAATGTACATACAAGTCAGAGTCAAAATTCTTAGGTCGCTAAAATGTGGCTTACATGACACATACGGAGGAATTCCCACCATAGCACGTATGCATCTTTTTTGCGATAGAAAAGCTCTATTAATATCAGTTGAGTTACCCCAAAGTAGTAAACCATATCTCAACACCGAACTAACATAACCGTGGTATGCCAAAAGTACAGTTTGTCGTGATGATGTATTTCTGAGCCTGTTTAGAACATAAACAAATTTATTTAGCTTTGTGCACACCTTGTCAATCTGTGATTTCCAGTCGCAATGTTTATCTAGTGTTATACCCAAGAATGTTACATTGTCAACTTCATTTAGTTTAATAGTTTTATACATTATATTCCTTGTCGTAAACTTTGAACTTTTTGTGCGGAACTGCATGAAATTAGTTTTAGTTAAATTTACTATCAAATTATTATTATCTAACCATTGTATAATTGATTGAATTGTATTATTTATATTATTGTCAAAGTTAATTATATTATTACATGTCAAGATTAAAGAAATGTCATCGGCGAATAATGTACACTTATAATTAGTTATGTCTGGTAAGTCATTTATATATAGTAAAAAGAGCAATGGTCCCAAGACGCTTCCTTGAGGAACACCGTATCTATTGACCTGGTAAGATGAATAATCTTGCGTAACAGAATGATTTGCTAGACTTGATATTTCCACACACTGTTCGCGTTTTGATAAATACGATTTAATCCAGTCCAGCGCTGGACCCCGCACACCATAGTTATCTAGTTTGTCTAAAAGTAAATCGTGGGAAACAAAATCGAATGCTTTAGACATATCAAAAAAGATTACCACAGTAGGTGTTTTTTTGTCTATATTTAAAAGAACATTATGCACCAAATGAAAAGCGGCAAGGGTTGTCGATTTCCCTTTCTGGAATCCGTTTTGTTCTTCTTTGATGACTGAAAATTTATTTAAAAACGATGACAATCTTTTAGACATTGCCTTTTCAAATATTTTTGACATAATTGGAATTATCGTTATCGGTCTGTAATTATTTAAATCAGATTTATTACCTTTTTTATACAGTGGTTTCACTATGGACTTCTTTAGTTTATTAGGGAAAGTACCATTACTAAACGAAAGATTTATGAGGTGTGTTAAAACTGGAACAATTTCTTGAACGCAGTGTTTAACAATATCCGTTCTAATTTCGTCATATCCGACAGAATTTGTGTTATTTAGAGACATAATTATATTGTGTACCTCTGAATAGCTTAAAGGATTTAAAAATAAGCTACTATTTAATCTGGTTTTATTAGTGTTTAAGCATTTGTTTGTACTGTTAGTCATACTTATTAGAAATTTATTAAATTCTTCTGCTATATCATGAGGATTGTGCAACGTATTACATTCTACTTTGATATTTTCAATGAAATTATAATTTATGTCACTTACTTCATCTTCATTCTTAATTATTTTCCATGCAGCTCTACATGTGTTTTGAGAGTTTAAAATATAGTTATGATTGCAGATTTGTTGTGATTTATAAATGCATCGCCGTAAAATTTTTGAATATTTTTCATATTGGTGCTTACTCTTTTTTGTTTTACGCTTATAGAAAGAATAACGCAATGATCTTTTCGTTACACAGCTACGCCGAAGTCCCTTCGTAATCCATTTTAAATTTCTTTTCTTTATAACAATTTTTTGGCGGAGTTTTGGAAAGCATAGATAGTAAAATATACTAAATAGGTCATAAAAATAATCAAATGCTGCATTTAGCTCCAAAGACAGATACGCATCGTTAAAACTCAAACTTCTCAAACAGTCTTGAAATTTTTCGATATTTTCGGAACAATAATCACGCTTAAAGATCGCGCCTAATATCTCTATCATATTGGTCGATTTTTTTAATGTTAGACGACTAACAATATCAATGAGAATTTAATATAATCTGAACCAATAGGTTACATTACGCCAATATCGCTGTAAAAAGAAAAGGATAAAGATTATGATAAAGCCTATATAAGATGACTTCCATACGTTGTTAGAAACTTTGTTCATTGGCAAGACATAACTGACATACATTTCAATAAATTCTCCATTTTAGTTTAGCATGAGTGCGGCGACAGTTCCAAACATGCATATCTCACCGGTGGTGCAAGCTGCGGCGTTATTGTCCGCGTTGACTCCGGCGACTGACCAGGGACGTGCCTTGCCGGGCGTCCGCGCGCAACCGTTTCCTATACCACGCACACATTAGCCACAGTAGCCACAACGGGTCACCTCTCTCAAACTAGCTATTCCGATCTGCCACTTTCTCATATCTCGTCTATAGTATTTTGATTAGCATCTCTTGACAAGCGTTTTGAATTCTCGGTAGGTAAATCCAAACTTTTAGGCCATTAATGGGTAGCCATTCTTTTAGAGGGGCAAATCCGTTGTGCCCATTGTATGCTAGGGTTCAAGTAGTGCCGACAGAACGTCGCTCGACGTATGAACTCTCTACATTCCTAGCGATTTTGGCAAAAATGTGTCATTTTATAATCATCTCATTAGATGACCCAGTTAGGGCAGTGGGCAGGTCTCAGACCTATGCGACGTGGGTATTGGATTTGATTCCCGGCAGGAACACAATTTTGCTTCCAAAGGGATATTTGTGTTTCCGGTTCTGGGTATGTGTGTGATGTGAATATATCTGTCACCCACGATATAAGTATTAGAACTTAGAGTGGCTGTGAGAGTGAAATATATACTTTAAAAAACGAATAACCGACTCTAATCGCAAATATCTTTGAAACTACTCATCAGATCTTGATCAAATTATGATGGAACCAACCAGAATGGATTCCCAAATCGGATAATAAATGACGGAGTTCCGAGACAGCATACATAAAAAAAAAAAGATCCTGACGAATTGAGAAGTATATTCTCGTAGCAACATTGGACAACAACCTAATCTCACTCTTAATAAAAACCTACTACGAATATCATAACTATTCAAAACACACCGGTAATAATATGAGTAAACTACAAACAATGTTAAAATATTTTAAGTTTAAATACATTTATATAAACCAATAATATATATATACTATTAGACTTTATAGGTGTTGTTACACTGTGTTAAATTTAATTACCCATATAAAAATGTTATGAAACGATGAATATTATAATAAATGTAATTATTCGACCCGTTATAATTAAAGTTAACCTGTTATAAGAAAAAGTATTATCTATGTAATGTTAACGCTATGGACTCCGTGTTATGTGATTGTTCTATCTAAGCTTCAAAAGCATTAGCGGACGAAACCCACATAAGCAAATTCACGAAAGGCGAAATCAACAATCACTGAGACGTTGTGCTGGTAAAGCATTGAGTGCTTACACAAAATATAACACAAACAATTTTGATACGTTCATAGATAAAGTATTTTGACAACCAAGACTATGGAACTTACCCATTGTGTTGACGTTGTCAGAAGATCGCGACGGCGGCGGCGTAGTCGCCGTTTTAATTCCTACGTTATCGGAAGACTTGCAGCGAGATACTTCTGTAAAAGCAAGTTTATTATGGCATGAGAAAGAAAAACACTTGGGGTCTGACTTGAAACCGCGGCTCCAGGGTAGTATATCTTATCACCCTAACCAATTCGGCTATCCAAGCGTCGCGTCGCTACAAGCAACGAAATTCTTTCCTTTACAGCGATTTTTTTCCTCGCTACAATTTTGTAGTTTAGCTTTGCCTAGAATGGTTAATTCAACAAAAAAATTGAATATTGGCGATGTTTGCAAAAGAAACCTCAGGAGTGACTCACTACTTAAACTGTAGGGTTTGTAAACTTACCGCATTCTAATAATACAGGCGTGCTTTCGCCAGATGTGACGCTGTACCTGAAATGATACCAAGGAATAGTGAGCCCATGTAATAGGGTTCGAAGATAAAAACAGTTAAATAACTTTAGTAGCGAAAGACTGTAAAATTGGCGCTCGATAATATCTAATCGGATTGAAAGTTAGGTTGAATATATTATATCGATCGTTAGGCTAAAAGAGACGCCCAATGTATTGCTCGTTTGTCGTATAGGCTATATAGGGGGGAGGCCTCAAAATTTTTCAGGCCGCCCGGCCACCTGAATTCATCCGACATGGCTTAACAACTGTTGCGTTACGACTAACAACCGGGCCGGCAATGTAAACGGTACTGACATGGTGTCGTCCCGCTGTAGTGTAGGCGAGTGGCGCAGCGGCGACGGCGACGCCAGCGACGACAGCGAGTGCAGCGAGCGGGACGTCAGCGGGGTGCGCGCCGACAGCGACGCCTCCTCGCTGCCCGGGGGCGTGCGGCAAGTGCGCCAGAACTCCTCTAAACCTGGAACGTACACGTCGGGAACACTCAATACTACTGGCTCTGTGAGCTGAACACCTCGCGTTTTTGTCGAAATTTCGCGCTCGCTCGGTCAATATCAATTATGTAACAAAAAGCGAAACTCGAGATTTATTGACAGATAGCCTTTATTACTATCTCTGCAGTCTGTCTTTTATGAATCAACTGAAAGATTGAGTACCTTCGTCGATATCTTGTGATTGATCTGTGATCGGCCGTGTAGGGGCTCTCGTTTTGGTTCTTCGTGGTCGACCTGAAAGTTATACAAAAAATCCGCTAAAATCAGTATTCAGAACTTTTATTCATTCAAGTTAATTTATTATATGTATTTAGGATTTTTTAAAATATTATTGAGAGACGAAACTAGCAAGTCGCTTGCTTGCGTCACGCTTGTCCATTACAGTATAGTATATGTATTGTTATTCAGGATTTAATTATTAGGCTTCAAGCAGGATGCTACGCCGCGAAAGTTAGTGTTATTGAGGTGCGAACGTTAGTATTAGTATATCGTGGGTACTCGGTCAAAGCCTCTGCTCTCGCCGAACCCTGTTCAACACCTGTTTCGCCTCTACACGAGGCATCGCCTGAGACGCTTTTAAATTCGGAATGCGTCATGGGCGGCAAACACTTATCAATTATCTTACCTTTAACGAGATGTCTTAGTTTGTGCGCGGGTAGATCTGCCAAAGCATCGGCGGCTTCTCCGTGCAAGGGTGGCAAGGAAAGCATCTCGTTGCTGCTGCACTGTTGTTCTGCGACCGACTTCGGTCGTACGCGACGACAGCCACGCTCGCGCCGACGGCACCCCAGCGGTGTCGCCTACAAGCATACATCAACCTTTAGTTAAAAAAGTTGACTTGCTTGATATCTTGTCGTACAACTCATCAGATCGCGAGCCGGTTTTTAGGGTCCAGAAACAATGCCTAAGATTCATGTGTCAATTATAAACAAGAGACAACTGTAAGACATATTATATCCAAATTAAAATGTTGACACTTCCGTCACTTTACATACTAGCTATTGTCCATGTCTGCTAACGTCCGTAGGATTTAGCCCTCGATGTCCTACACGTGACCCCTGGGTGGCGCTGAAGAGCAACCAGTCAAGTAGTGGGAAGCTTCGGCTGTCGGCTCATGTACCACCCCCCGGACAAAGCCATGGTACCAAGCAATACGCAACGATTAGTGTTCAATCATGACGTCCGGGCCAGCCGTTCGGAGGAAGGAGTGGGTTTAGTTGCGATGCTCGTTAAGACTAGCCACTGAGCTAGCCACTCATGAAAGGCTGCCCCACCATCAAGCGAAAAATCCCAGGAGTACGCCATCGTGCCGGTTGGCGACCGGACGATGGACTCTCTTGGGAGGCTCGGGCGTCCCCGCGGTCTCCGGTTTGGTTCTCCACTAGTGTAGCGAATTTTTCTTATGCCATGAGTCAACGAGTAGCGCCGCGACCCATTTCTAACCTCTATGAACTGATTTAAGCGCAAGCGTTCCCTCGAATGTCAGATACTTTAAACCGAAATAGACGTAATAAATATAGTCTGCGGTTACATACCGCAAAGGCAAAAAGACAATTTATTATATTCAGCAGTTTTTTTGACCATTGACACCATTAATAAACTTACCAAATTCAAATAATCCAACTTCTTCGTAGCGTGAAAGCACAGTGATAAAAAAATCATTATAATAACAATTGTTACAGATGTAAACACGGATAAAATTATCATTAGATCCATTGGTTGCTATTCATCTTTAAAATATGTCAAAACAATTATTCAGTGGCTACATCTACAGCCGCAAAATCTTATTCCAGCGGGTGCGATAGTAGTCAAATGTTTGCCAATTATAAACGCGTTTCAACGACATAAAAAAAAATTAAAAACCGCATTCACACTCACAGCCCCTCACCAAGTTCAAAGACTTGTATCGTGGGTGCCGGAAATATTCACATCACATACACATTACACCCAGAACCGGAAGCACAAATATCCCTTGGGAAGGAATTTACGCTCCTGCCGGGAATCGAACCCAGGACCTACGGCGCTGAGGGCGGACACCTGTCCACTGCGCCAACTGGGTCGTTAGTTAAGTTCGATGACTTGTCACACACAATCACAACCAGAATCAGGAACACACATGGGGAGAAAACTCGTGTTCCCGCCGGGAATCGAACCCGATACCTATATGCTTAGAAGGCGAACACTCACCCAACTAAGCCAACGCGCAGTTCAAAATATCAATAAATATCAAGAATAAATTACTATGTAATAAGTAGAACCTCAATTAACAACAAAAAAAAACAGATATTTCTGACCCGCCAACATTAGTGTACAACAGGACATAGAAAACGGTCGTAACCATTATTAAAACTACATTATAAGTTAATAATAACGGATATTGCGTTTCCGCTGTAAATAAACTCTAGCACATAACATTAGCAAACAAAAGTAGCAGCTTTTATAGTATTAACTTACCCCTGAATGAGAAATAGGCGTCAGCAGATCCGGTATGTCACCGACCGCACTCACATTCGGTTCGCTGTCCCCTTGTTCAACATTCTCACACGCCATCAAAGCCAGGCTTTCAACTGCTTGACTAAAAAAAGAGAAAATATCTATAAAATTAGTAGATATTGCATATATAATGTACTAAAGTATCCAAAAATACCACCATTTTCACATAATACCAAATGACATCTAACTAGTTTATTATGTTACCATAATGCTAGCTAATATCTAATAATAAATAACATCATAAAATTATGCTGATATCTATAACAAATTCGCACTACAACATGTATATTCACGAGTAAATATAAGGAAGTGAGGAATCAACATGAATGGCTTCGATGACAAATTTTGGCAATCTTGTAGGCCCGCCTTGATTTACGATATCAATAAATATTATTGTTACGTATTAGGTCATTTCGTCATCGTTTCTATGTTTCAATTGTGTATAACTAAGTTTTATGTCAAATCACAGATCTTTCTTCGTTGGAATATGCATGAGATTTGTGATAAAATAGTAAAAATGCACGGAAAAAATGCACGCTATGGGCTTGACTTATTTTTGACGTCAGTGTCCAGACCCCCTATTACCTATCTCTGTTGCAAAAGGTTTCAATACTAAGTTGACAAAAATCCTAAGAAATAAGGTTCATTTTTGCTTAATTCAAATAGAAACCGCGTGCAACAAAGATACGTAATAGGGGGGCAGATTTTTATGTTAATAATTGGTGAACTTCCTTTACGACAGCTTTAATCGGATCGTGTCAGAAATACGTCAAAATGACCGTGTTTAAAACTGTTTGGACCTGCTCGCGTTTTCAAATATTTATTTTGATATGAAATGGTTATTACTTGTATATTATTTTTGGCAATATTGTTGGCAATCGATAAAAGGCATAAAAAATATGCATATTTCTTATTGCAGGAATCATCGTGAACTATGTTAACTATGTATGGTGATGAGGTTTTATTTATGTATAGGTTCATAAAATGGAAGTTACAACAAAAATAATTCTTAGAAACTGTAGGCTTATAGCTGTTCAACCATGTTATTTGGTAGGCTGAACATCTTTCTAGATGTAGACACAAATTGCCCAGTGATGTTTGCACATTACTGTTCAGCGGTAAAGTTAATAAGATCATTTATTTAAGCACAGGGCAGTTAAACTTTGATGACGCGACTATTAAAAATGAAATGAAACTAACTTGAGAAGATCTTGCAGCGTAGTGTTACAGGGAGCCATCGCGTCTCGTACCGATTGCATCGTCACTAGCTCCGCGCTCGTCCCACTGCCACCCATCGCCGCAAACACTTCGCTGCATCTCTGTTCAACACAATCATTTTTATTAATGTTGCTGTATACTGCGAAAACCAATTATGTCAACATTTTTATCTGAAATTACTAAACAGAACGATCGCGACCATATTCTATTTTTAGTCCTTTTCAACTCACTTCAAAAAAGAAGGTTCTCAATTCAACTGTATGTTTGTATGTGTGTAACGCGACATCTCCGACAATTATAAATCGATTTTAATGTTTTTTTTAGTTTTGTAGATTATACATTATACATCTGAGGTAGTCGCATATAAATTTAATTGAAATCGATCAAGCCAAAATCAAAATATAAGCGGTGAAGTCAGTGTTTTTAAGCTTTGCTTGCGTTTAATTATACGTTTAGACTCTTAAAATCACTCAAAAAAAATTACGTACTATTAGTTTTAAACTCTAAACTTTAGAGTTTAAAACAAATAGTACGTAAATTTTTTGGACTATATATATCGGATAGAATATTTGCGGTTCGCATAATGAATGCATCCGACAAAAAAAATAAATGTATCCGATAAAATAATAAAAGAGCGCGTCTCTCGACGATGCTCTAAGCTCTGAAGCTTTGCGTCAGTCACATGTTTGCAGCCAATAAGTCTCTTGGCTCTTCGCTCAATGTAAGTGTATCATCCTAATTAAAGTTTGGGGAGTGTAAGTTTGTAGTTAGTCTAGTCTGATTCCCCGTGTTAGGTACCTGTAGATATTGGTGCAGCAGATGGTGCGCGGCCGAGGCAGCCCGCTCGAGCGCGGCCGGCAGCGGCGGCGGCGGCAGTGCCGCGGCAGCCTGCGCCGCCAGCGCTGCCGCCGCCTCGCCGCCCGCCCACGCGCGCTCCAGTGCCAGCGCGCGCAGCGTGTGACCGTGGACTGGGTTGCTGTTGTTAGCCAGCCTGAGGAATAATGGTTAGGTTGAGGTAAACGAGATAGGAAGTATAATACAGGAATTATATTAATCTAGGCATATCTAATACTATTTTATTAGATATCTATCTACGGGGCCAATTGCCTATATTTCCTAAAACTAAACTGAAACTATATACAGCAAAGAACCAAGTTACCTACAAGACATCGAGCCTATATGTAACTCAAGTGCTCAAGCCCACTACCAGTGGGTAGTGTTCCCATCATGCTGGCTGCATTGCCTCTCTGAATTGCAATGCTAATACGTTGAGCCAAATAAGTGCCAGCATTTTGGTCACGCGTCGCCTCAACCAGGCGCTCTGATAGAATTTTGAAAATAGAATGAGCTCCCGGTCCCCACGGACCTAGTGTCTCAAACGGTTCAAATATGTAACCACTGCTGAGGTTTCCATATTTTCGCCGTTTGCGCTGCTCTGCCGATAGGAAGTTATACTCAGCCAACCTCGACTTTTCATACACGTTATCACAAATATTACATAGGTATTTCATATTTTATGAAATATTTATAATTGTCTGGAACAGTATCGCTCTAGAATAGACAAGACTAATTCGGTATTACAGGAATAAAAATTCGCATACTAATGGGGACTCACCTCGTGCCGAAGGCAGGTGTAATTGAAGACACCAAGATCTAGAACCTTAATCGGTCGATTATATTTCTAATCTAAGGTATAGTAGCATCGCGCAAAACCAACACTAGGCTTCCCAAGCAGGAGCGCTTTCACAATTCACAATGAAATGCCGATTGCGATACGTACACACGCTGTTTTTTTTAAATAGACACCTTTCTAGCCATAGCGGCCACTCCAATGACGGAGGTAGCAGTAGACTCACCGCTCGTGTAGGTCCTGCCACAGCGCCGTCGCTATATCGGTAAGACCTGTGACGTAGGTAGCAGTAGACTCACCACTCATGTAGGTCCTGCCAAATCACCGATACTATATCGGCGAGACCTTTGTGATAGGTAGCAGTAAACTCACCGCTCGTGTAGGTCCCGCCACAGCGCCGCGACGCGCTCGGAGGCGCCGCGGCCGCCGGCGGCGGCGTCACAGCCCGGGAACTCCACGCGTCGCACCGACACCGAGCGCCGGAGCGCCGTCGCTATGTCGGTCAGACCTGGGACAAACACATTAAATAATCAAATTGGCACATGGCAATTACTTGGCTCCACAGACAACATAACTAGTTGATTGATTTAACTTTAGCCCCTCACGAAAACAAAGTCGTTTGAAAAAATGTTACGCTTTGTGTCGCGTCGGTCGGCTTTAAACACTTTTCACACATCGGCTAATAATGAACCTGTATATCCCAGTCACAAGCACACCTCATCCTCTTACCCTGCTAATGAATCATGAAGGCACATTAGCCGAATATGTTATCAACCGGTTCTACAATCTTTGCTTTCAAAGATTTACTCAGCGTGGAAGTAACTCAGGGTGTATAGATTCTTTTCCGTGCAATTATCCGGTCGGAGTACCAGTCAATAATCCAGTGTGGATCAACATCGGAAAAATATTTTTGTAAAGCATGCATTTTGGCATAGACGTCAAACTTGTTTGCGGAGAACTTTGCATTGGACGCACTTAGACTCCAAGCAAGCATTCAATTGGGAGCCTACGTCTTGAACAAGTTAGCCTATTATTGTGGTGAATTAGAGCATAGAGCTCGGGTAACTCACCTTGGTGGACTTGGTTAACTCACCTTGCAAACTAAATGCGTTTCGGTCTATATACAGAGTCTGCAATGTACAGTTACACTGCAGAGCCTTTGCCAGCAGTCTGGCGCCGGCATCGCCTGCTAAGTTACCGCCGACGTCAAGTGACCGCAGTCTCCGAGCGCCGCCCAAAGCGTTTAGCAGCCCGTACAAATCGGCCTGCAAGGAGTAATGAGATACGTTTGGAATCGATTCGCTTTTTATACAGTTTTTAACCCTAACCTAAAAACATGCATGATGTATAAGTGTGTACAGTAAAGACAGACAGACAAACCTTGTCCGTCTGTCTTATTTTAGATAGGGCAAGGGGTTCGTAAGTCCTGCACTGACGTCCCCTTTGGGTGTTTTGGGCATTTCCTCTTCTTAACGATTACACAAGCCCTCTTTTCTTTATACATCAGATAAAAGCTTTAAACTTCTAAAGCTACAGTTTCCAGCTGGCAAAGTTGTTCCAATTGTGTAGGTTTTACTACTAGGTTATCTACTAGCCCAATCTGTCTGAATATGGCAATTTTTATGTGGAATAAATTGCTAATAAATTCATCGTGATGATTTTAATTATGTGAAAATAGGTGCAGCCATTTTTTTATAATGATATCGGGTTATACCTATTCAAAATTTAACTCATATATTCAGATGGCATTTTTGAGCCCACGCGTTATAGGTACAGTTATTTCTATTTTTTATAATGCGATTACTGAAGTTGAACATTAACTGACTAAAAAGAAAGAAGATTGACTGAAGAGATACAACTTTACAATTATAATTGTAAAAATATGATTAAAAACGATAAATAAATATAATTTATGCCGAATTTAAGATGTTGAAAATTAAGAAAGTGCTGGTAAATATACGTACCTTAAGTTTACAATCGCTGAGATCCAAAGAAATTAGCGCTGTGTCTGGTTCTTGTAAAACGTGCACTAAAGCCTGAAATAAATAAATCGTGTTAACTTTTTAGGCATATTATTATAAGATGCTGAAACTAATAATGAACTCAACTCTCATACTCTCATGACATCTCACTCGGAACATCGGTTGGCATCTAATGGTACGAGCGAGATAGCACATCTTTCTCAAATCATTGCTGCAGGTGTTAAATGAAGCATTATTACATCCTCACCTGTATTAATGGCGGTGCATACGACCGTTTTCCTGTTAGTCTGCTAAGAGACAAATGCGTGATAGAATGGTTCTTTCCTATTGCTCTGACTATGCCTGATAGCTCAAATTCCATACCTGAAAACATCAATAACACTGGTTTATATTTCTGTATGGGCCTGTTTATTCACCTACTGATATATATATATTTTTTGAAGTGAAAACTTCTTTGGCGGCTTTGTGCACTTTTTTGGGATAGGTAAAAAATATTTAAATTGCGTCAGGACTCGTGACCTAATCGAAAATTCGTAAGACGAAGTAATATCCCCCTGTCTTTCTACCGCGCGGCGAAAATGTATGCCTGCTCCTGCTGTTTACAACGTTAATGTTCAAGTTTTCACTACTGCCGGCACTCCCGGAGTGCAACCGTTATTTTTTTTTATTAATCTGGTAGATAGCGCTTATGCAGGAAAAAGAACATTGTGATATACCAAGTCTCATAATTATATGTCTAATTTTAAACGCTCGTTATTTTATTCTATCTAGTTCAGATTAGAGGTTTATTTTATTAATTTATTTGGGAAATAAATCAGATTTTTTTAATGTATCTGGAAGATAGTGCGTAGGCCGGAGCCAGGACATTGTGATATAACAAGTCCCAATTATATGTGTAATTTTTAAGGCTCTTTATTTTCTTTCTTCCAGTTCAGATCAGAAGTTTATTTTATTTGTAAGTACAACTTGTACATATATGTCATACTTTTTATTTGCACAAATTCGAATAAAGAACCTTTTAATCAACTGAACCGTGTAAACTCTGGCAACCATATGTGTGTGCCAAAATGAGATCTCGGACTAAAAACTAGTGACAAAGACTAAAAGCATTGTTAATATGATGTACCAAAAACATAAATCAGAAAATGTAATAATAAAAAAGTCAAAACTAGAGAGTACAAATAACAACTATCATTAAAAAGACCATTATTAAATTAGAAAGAAAACAATAACTTACTATTATCCGAAAGCTCTAGCGTTTTTAAACACCTGACTCCATGTATACAAGACTCCAGCACATGTGCCGCCTGCGAAGAAGCGAGCACACCAGCTAGGTTCAACTCCACGCCGGCCGCGCTTTCGTTGCACGCCAGACCTAGCAGAAGGCTCCTGGGAACAAATATAAACGCTTTCACACTCACAGCCCCACACTTAGTTCGAAGACTTGTGTCGTAGGTGCCGGAAACCTTCACACACACAATCACAACCAGAACCAGAAACACAAATTTTCCTTGGGGAGAAAACTTGTGTTCCCGCCGGGGATCGAACCTTAGAAGGTGAATGACACCCAACTAAGCCATCAAGCAGACTACAAAATCATAACCTGCACAGTCACGGTCGTTACAGCGTGAACTTGTTGAATTAACGGAAGATATGTTTTTTTTGTTTTTCGTTTTTGGACGTAATTTAAAGTTATTCGTTTTTCATTTTTTTTATTGATTAGTCCATTGTCACAGTTACTATCTCCGGGACTTGAAAATAAAATAATTGAATATATACACATATATGATATAATTTTAATGATTTTTGTGACACTATCCCAACTATTATTTCGATGTGTAAATATAGGTTTAGGTTGGGCTGCAGAAGTCGAGTCGTGATTCAGTCCTGATAAAGTAATTTGCGGTGTTTAAAAACGTGTCAAACTTGAGTGTTACGAAATAACACACGCAACGTGTAACGACAAATAACTTCAGCAGTGAATTCATTAAGACAAACATTTAAAAGGCAATCATGTCATATTTTATATACTCACTTGAGTGCATCAGGTGGCATCTTGCAATAGGAGAAGTCAAGGTTTGTCAGGGCAAGGCAAGCTGTGAAGAACTGTCTGAAGGAAGGCGGCGGGTCCCGCGCCCGCCTGGCGCCCGACCACGGGTTGCGGCCAACCAGTAGCGACGAGAGTCGCGCCGCGCAGCCGCGGAGCAGAGCGCCCCACATCTGTGTATAGTGGAACACGCTCATTACTCATTTGGGCATGCAAACTGTTAATAACATAATAAACGTAACTACATGGAGTTTTCGCCGAGAAAGTGATTTATTTTGCTTCATTTTCCAAATCCTGATTCTTCGAGTGTCAATGCGTAACAATGGTAATTATTAACTGTTAATACTTAGTAATTGTACATAAGTGTAGGCAAAAGTTCCAATTCAAACAACAATAATAATGTCAGATTATAGTAAAACAAAAATAATAACACAAAAACAATAAAATACAATACTTAAACAAATAAAATATTGAAGTTTTGTTATATACGGCTTTGAACGCGTAAAAATGTTAACTATTTTCGGAGAAATTAGTTGTCCTTCATCTAGATGAGTCAAACGCGCGATAAAAGGAGGCGAGCTGCTAGGTCCTCGCGTGACTGACTAATTTGTCCGAAAGTAGTCGACAAAGTCAGTAAACACTTTTATGTGTTTCAAGCCGTATATAAATTATGATACCCTATGTATTAATAATCCATTTTTTTTATCTCTATGAAGTAAGCGTTTGACCACAATCTCACCAGATCTAAGTGACGTTGTGGTCTAAAGTACGTGGTAAGTTATTTACCCATTTTGCAGTGCAAATGTTTGTAAATATACGATCATGCAAATTACAAAAAGATTTTGGAGCCTTGTGAATAGTCATTTTCGATTTATATTTAACAATTATCGTTGTTTTAATATTTTTTGAAATAGCATTATTTGGACAACTTTAAGCATACTTACGTTTTCTAACGTAGTTTCTGTGTTCGTCAAATTTAAGTGTGTCAGGACATTGGGTTGTGCGAGGAAGTTGTATAAATTCTGTAACAAAAAGTTAATGAATCACTGAACTATATTTTGAATGGTTTTAAAGGAAATTCATTTACTATCACCAGTATGTAACATTCAAAATACAAACAAACGTATTGTCACTCACAGTCCCACACCAAGTTTGAAATACTTGTATCGTTGGTGTCGAAAAAATTTACATATCTCACACACAATCACACTCAGAACCAGAAGCGCATATGTCCATTGGGATGGAAAATTATGCTACTCCCGGGAATCGATCCCAGGGCCCACAGCGTAGAGGGCAGAGACCTGCGACCACTGCGTCAACTGGGTCGAAAAAGAACATATTGTATCTTACATGTACATCATCCTTCAAGTTATTGTGCGACAAGTCGAGATGCGACAGCGTTGACAGGTGGTTGGGGTTGTCGTTCAACATAGCTGCTAGTTGCGTCACCGTCTTGCCTGTGACACCGCACTGAGAGAGTGCAATGTGCCGAAGTCCGTCAGGGTTGTTCGATAGTCCGCTCAGGATACTGATAGCACCTGGGGGCAGAAAAAAATCATCAAATACATCCATGGACAAAACATTTGCTCAGCATCTCATGGCCACTGATGATTAAGCAGTAAGTTCACAACTCGTATTGAAGTTGAAGTATTGTGTTTGGTCGACCGTTACCGAAGGACAAACTTATGCAACATTTGTTGCGGTCAGTACTACGTTTGGTGATTGATTGGCGCGATTGTTTGTTACACATATCTTTAATTAAGTAGAATGCCATAAGGCGACGTCAAAATCCTGATACAAGGCCTGCCTATCAGTGACACGAAAAATAAGCAACATTTATTATTATTGCGGGATGGGAAGCTGAAATATGAGACTTAGTGGGAATGTTAGCTTGGTATGGCTAACTCTCAACTAAAAACTAAGAACAAATGCATCCTGCGAATGGCGTAACACAGTGTATACAAACTTTAGCCAGTCCGTGTTATCAACGTGTCGTCCATCCCGGGACCTGCTGCAACCGCGTAGCCGCCACTACAGCAGTTACTAATGATGCAGGACACAGTGGGGAAACGAAACGGTAGATATCAGTAGATTTCATAACCTTGAAAACAGCGAGTTGAGCTCTCTCTAGGGGAAGTTAAATAGTTTTGGCGCATCCACCCCATGCATCAATACAGTACATTATATACAGTACAGTATATCGCAAAATAAATTGACCTCATAACGTTCTCGTTTGCAACATAGCCAATGTTTTTATATATAGCTATAAGTTTACGTGTTCTGCTAGTGAGAGCCTTCACGTGCATCTTAAAGCTCAGTGTTATCGAGCAGTACACCTTAATATTTTAGTATTGGTACTAATTCGGAATCACGAAAACTGCCATGGAACATACCTTCAATCGTAGTAATAGACACCATCAAATATCCCAGAACAACATATTCTCAATTTTTTTTTAATTCTTGTTTATGCACTCACTTCACTGATCGCAGTAATTAAATCTCGAAATATAAACAGGCACACAAATTCTTGAGAAAGGTTCTTTATATTTCACGTTTGTATATATTTAACATCAAACAAAGCCTCCGAAAAAACACAAAAAAAATATGTTATTATGGTAACCCACACAGTTAATTACGCTTAGTATATAAAAAAAAATATTACAAGGCTGTGAAATTATTTAGGATAGGTGTCCGTCAATCAATGATACGTCTAGGGATTATCACAAGAATTTATAACGTACTATATGTCGCGTCACAATCAACTCGTAAGACAATAAGAGTTACGGGTTTGTAAACAATTAGCATTCTTTTCAACCAAATTACGTCACTACGCCTGTTAGTTTCATAATTGTATTCTATAATTTGTAAACACTAACAGTTACAACTAGTCGTTCGCCTCGAATTGAGATTTCGCGCCTATATTTTGTCTGATAGTGGAAAACTTTTGAGGTCAAGCTTACAACTTTTTTCTTTGCCAAGATTGATTCAGTCAAAAATAAAAAAATGTTTTTGATGGATATATTTTAACAACTAATTGATTTTTGTATTTGTTGTTCAACTACAGGACATAACGGATATTTTACGTAAATTTCAGCTTAAAATGTGTAGCCGTTTTTTAAATAGACCCCGGGAGAAAATACGGATGTCAATTTGCTACTTGGTTTCTGGTATTCCTTAGAATCAACCGTTTTAATCATTGTATTAATTCAACTCCACTAGTGTTGGCAAATAAGGCTGCACTGGCATACTAACACCAGAGAGGAATAAATTGAAATACATATACAAAATACTCTCCAAGTCCAAGCTACACAATATGCGTAGCAAAATACGAATCCAGTAAACGGTAATCAGACCCATAGTAACATATGCATGTGAAGCATGGACTCTTATTCAAAAAGAAGAGAATAAAGTTACCGAGCGAAAGGTACGGAAAATACTAAGACCGGTAAAAAGAAAGTTGGAGACAAAGGAAAAACAGAGAGCTAGAGAAGCTGTTTGCTGAACCTAACATCGTGGGAGAATCCAAAGCACATAAACTTCGGTGGTAAGATCACGTGGAGCGTATGGAACACGATCGAGCTGCTAAGCATGCGTGACGTACCTTGGACGAGTAACAGACCATCACCCGGTTGACGCCCCAGATACCGATGGTCAGATGGTATTGAAAAGATCTGCGCGAGCTAAAGATGTCTCACTGACACTTGACGGTGCAGTGCACGGAACAGTGGCGTCATTAAGGTCGAAGACCAAGACTCACTTTGGGGTCAACGCACCGCCGTATTAAGTAAGTAACTTGTGAACCCAGAATTCTAATTTTTTCTACGAAAACATTAATAACATTCGCAACGCAAGTCATATAGTATGAGTTTAGTTAATTGACTTATTAAATTGTCTGAAGGTTAAAAACAATACGTGTATACCTATAGCAATAATAGGAAGATTTATATAAATAATTAATTATGAAATATAAGAGCAGGAGATGGAATAAATAAATTATGAATTGTATGCTTTCTAAATGTACGTATGTGACGATATTTCGATATTTGAATTTATTCAAAAGGATTGCAATGAGAAAACCTTGTTCAAAATAATGAACATATTATTCATTTATACTCTACCTATATATGTTTTATTGTATTATAAGCCTATAATATATGTGGTCGACTTTGAATTGTTTGCTTTATAGCATTTCTAAATGATTAAAGAGGATAATGCGCAGGTTTATGTATAAAGATTGCGATGAGGAAAACCTACTAAAATATAAGTGACATTCATTCATGACTGGTTTCATGCATGTATCTTTTACTATCGTAAAA
Organism: Lomographa bimaculata; assembly: GCA_948107665.1. Lineage (NCBI taxonomy): Eukaryota > Metazoa > Arthropoda > Insecta > Lepidoptera > Geometridae > Lomographa > Lomographa bimaculata. Next base: position 8,881,954 of record OX403598.1, read on the forward strand.
GCGTGTACCAATCTCGCTGCAATATCGTTGGTACAGCTCATGAAAAACATACCTTTGTCTTCAATATGGTTCTGCGAGAAGTCCAGCGTATGCATCGCCGGCGTGTGCTTCGCCTTAGTAAGGGCGTGGCCCAACCTCGCCGCGTGGTCGTGCCTCAGTTGCGCGGCTCGCCAGCTCAGCCGCTGCGGCGCGGGGGAGGCGAGCCTCACGGACCGACACACGCTCTCCCAGGCCTCCCCGCTCGCTCGAACGCCGTCTCCGCACACGCCCCAAAACCAGGTGTTGTGTTGTAACGCCATTATTAGAGGAATTAGATCTCTGAAATGTAAAACGACTCAGTCAGTCTGTGTTCCCAGATAAGTAAATCTTGGAGTCTTCAAGAGAGTGAACATCGTGGACCGCATATTCACTTAAAATCTGGTGAGACAGTAGTCAAATGTTTGCCTATCACAAATAAAAGAAGTAGCTGGAATGTGACTTAAAGATTCGCTTTTAAACAAACTAGTAAATATGAGACAATGAAATGTTTTTTTTGTTCACAAATAATTAAGTAATTATTATAGCTTAGGATAGGTTTACATTTTAAATGGGATACAATAAGTGAATGTGACTGGAGTCTACCTTGAGATTTAACTTTCCGATTTTAAACGGGTTCTTTTATATACAGAATACAGAAACAGATAACAGAATACATAGAAAATAATACAGATTTCACTGAAATCGAAAGGCGCATTTTCAAAAACCAATTAGTAGTATTTTATCATAATGTTCCCCCCGCCCCCCCATCTAATAATTGTATAATCAATGAAAACATATAAACCTGACATGTTTACCAATTCCGACCACATCGTCACTTACCATATGTGAGATAGTGGTATAACTCTAGCCAATCAAAGATAAAGAACAATATAAACTCGATATAATCTGAATACAGATTTACAACCAACAGTGATACATCATACGGACGTGTATTTATTTTTATTTTACTGATAAAACTCCGATAAACGTTTATCTTGCAAGTAGATATGTATAGATAATGCATGCAAAATATGATTGCCCCATTGAATCAATTGTTTGGTTCTTCATGAAGGTTAAAGAATTATATAAAGAATATTTTTTAATGCATGAATCGAGTACTAACTAATTGCTATAAAATCTGGTGAAATATATATATATATATATATGTTTTATCGATTATAGACAAACATTTGACCACTATCTCACCTGATATTAAGTGTTGGTGCGGTCAACGATGTAGCACGCTTGCCTAGAAAATACCTATTCACTGTCAACTTCAAGACACCAAGATTGTTTTAAAATGCGCATAACGTAACATTGAACGTGGAAGCAAAACACTTCGTGCGCATTTGAGGAATATCCACCACTTGTTACCTTAGTTGGGCGTGTTCGCCTTCAAAGAGGTATCTGGTTCGATCCCCGACGGGAACACAAGTTTTCTCCCGAAGGAAAATTTGTGTTTCTGGTTCTGGTTGTTATTGTGTATGTGATGTAAATGTTTCTTGCACCCACGACACAAGTCATCGAACTTAGTGGGGGCTGTGAGTGTGAAAGCATTTTTTTTATAATTATTAATATATCGGTGTCGTAATACACTATGTCTGGTGGTTATACAAATACAAAAAAAAAATACAAAAATTGTTCATTTGCAAAGAAACATGTTACAATGGCTCCTTAGTTTCTATTGGTGCACTAGGGCTAGCCTGTATCGCGGGCGACCGGAATCGATTACTATATAACACTGCTAGATGTGGAGAACTAAGAAATAAACTAACAAGAAATATACTATATAAATGATATAATGATTATGATGGAATGGATAGAGAAATTAAATCGTGTAATTCCATAGCAGATCCAATATGTATAAGATAAAATACCGAGAGACTCGCTATTCTGCGACGATGTCCTAGACTCTGTAGCCTATCATCAGTCACATGATCCTTTATAACCTCAATTTGAATTAGGCAAAAATGAACCTTATTTCATAGTGGTTTTGTCGTTTTCGAACTGAAACCGTTCGCAACAGAGATAGTATGAGGCTAGTCATTGTTAATGAGACTCAATGGTTTCGAGTGCCTCAAGTTGGTATCCAGCGGAACCATCCCAAAGTTGACTTAAGAGTACCTACATAATATTATACCTTTGATCCAAATGATCGAAGTCTTTGAGATGTAGCATTCTAATATCATGCGCCAGGTATATAGTGTCGATGTCCCACGCAACTTCGGCTCTGAAAATGTTAAGGAAACCGTGATTTACACACTATTCGTACTAAGTAATATATTGTTTACTAACCAAGTCAATACAGTAAATATCTGACAACTTCATTATCAGATATTTACTGTAATGCATCTCACTCTCACTGGGGACCAACAGGGCAGTGAGAGTGAAACATTATGCCATTTGTCATTAATCCTATTCCCTTTCTTTATTGACGTTTCATACCTACTATTTAAAACGTTTTGATTTAACTACAAGTCAATAAAAATAACATAAATATATCACAATTCGGGAAACACAATTCAAATAATGTTTTACGAAACAATGTTTTTTTTCATTATAGTAATTTCCTGGTGGCCGAAATTGCAATGAAATATAATTCGCACAAAATTCGTAGTGCAATTTGAAAGAGACAATTTCTTTTTTTTGGAATCCTTTATTCTATAAGTGTAAGTCTATTTAATTAATAGGCCAGATTTTAAGATATATGCAAAATGGCTGACAGGCATATTTTCATAATACTAAAGCGGTTCAAAGTTAAAATCGTTTTTCCCCAAAAAGGCACTCATGAAAGTGAATGATTCTACTGCCAGATTCGCAAAATTACAGCCATCTCGAGAAGAACCTGGCAAGAACAGCGGCGGCGCATTTTTTTTTATTTATTTTTTTTATTGATTTATGCCACCAAAACAAGTCATTACAGTCGAAACAGCAATACTAATTTATTTAAATGGGTTACGCTTACTATAATGGGTTGTGTCATTAAGGGATACGTTACTTACATGTTAAACAAGTAAAGTTAACTAAGTATTAGCGCCAAAGACAATGGTTAATAATTTTATAAAAAAATACATTAAGTATTGCACTATATCGTTAATAAATAATTAAACGCAAGCAAACCTTAAAAAAACCGACTTCGCCGCTTTATCATCGGAACCTTGATCAGATTTAATGCATACACGCATTATTGACTATTACTCAAAAACTAGAGATCAGATCTTGATCAAATTTCAATGGGACTACATAAAAAGCACCAGCTTTCAAATAAAAAAAGAATCATCAAAATCGGCTCACAAGAATCATCAAAATGAGGTAACTTTTAAAGTCGGGTAAACGATAACATCGTCAAAGTACGCATTATTCGTCACAAAATAGGCATTATTGACGATATTTCAAGAACTACTGATCAGATCTTGATCAAATTTAAATGGGACCAATTAGAAAGTAACATCTTTCAAACTAAAAAAAAATTTTCGAAATCGGCTCACGTGGAGAGAAGTTATGAGGTAACACACATAAAAAAAATACTGTCGACATGAGTACCTCCTCCTTTTTAGGGAAATCGGTAAAAAAGGATAATGTTTTTATATATTACGTGCGTGTTGCTACCTACCTTTCTATTATTTATGTTACGATGACGAGATATATTAACATGTTTTCCGTGTATATTGCAAAGTTACATCACACTAATATTATAAATCTTAATTTGTGTGTAACTATATTTGTTTTCTCTTCACGCTGTAACGGCAGGACGGATTTTAATGATTTTTAGAATATACTTAGGATAGGATAGCTTATACTTAGGATTAACATATAGGCTACTTTTTAACTTAATAAATGCGTTTTTCGTAGATATTTTTGTAATATTAAAGTACACATAAGCGTTTACTGATATTATACTCTGTAACTTAACTAATTACTTGAGCTTAATATCAAAGTTTTATGTAAAGTGTTTTTAATTAAGTATTCTAAACTATGTCAATAAAGATATTATTATTATTATTTGGGATTTAAGTTTGCTAAGAAGTGCTAGAAGTTTGACCACTATCATACACGATGGAAAGCGATGACGCGTTCGAAAATGTCGCAAGCTTGCCTTAGGAGATACCCATTTACTCTAGTCTTAAAATTAAGTATAACAAATAATGGCCTCGATTCTGATGTACACTCACTAAATTAAATTTAAACTTTCCCTGTCTCTTACAAAATAGAAACACAAGACAGAGATAGCATACATTTTAGTACTGTCAAGCTAGTTTATCAATTAAAATATAAACAGCAGAAGCAGAAAGGCGCGTGTTTTTAGTCAACACCAATTACATACTCGACTAAACTTGCATAGACATCTAAGTTCTAACTAACTTGACAGCACTAAAATGTATGCTATCTCTGTCTTACGTTCCTATTTTGTAAAAGAAGGAATAGTTTAAATATAATTTAGTGTGTGACATCAGAATCGAGGCCAATAACAACCAACTTGTTATGCCATCCGAACAATTGAAAATACCACTAAACAGTCAACCACACAATGTTGACCATACTTAAAGTTGCTTTTAACCATGTCAATCAATCAAAAGTAAATTGTTTATTAACATGGGCCCCAAAGAGGCACTCATGAAAGTTAATGACTCTACTGCAATAGGATACGATAGACCTCGTCGACCGCGAAATGAGTGCAACAATGTTCGACTTTCTGCATGACTATATTTTATCAAGACTTATTACTAAGTTATGATAAAACTAGATAAATAAATATTAGGGATAACCATTTATACTTGATAGGAAAAACTGTGTAATACCCAAAAAAGATGCTAATCATTCTGATATTTCATTTATACAGTTAGCGTGTATTGTAACGGGATATTATCTACCTGAAAGGAGTTTGGCACAGGTCACACATAGCTGCATACTGGTTTGAAAAATCGCCGCAAGTCGAGTGTTTTCTAGTTCCACACGCCTGTGGCAATGGAAACGGTAAATTGACCTGAAATACAATAATGACTTTAAAATTAACTTGTTAACGGAATATAATAAATGTATTAAATACCTATACAGTCCTTAGCATAGACCACTGTAATATAAAAGGCATAAGTTCCTATAGCTCCAGAAAATCCTTGGTGCATGATTAATCTAATATTAATATTATTATCTGACGATAGAACCTAAATAATTAAACGCAAGCAAAGCTTAAAAAAACTGACTTCACCGCTTTATCTTCGGAACCTTGATCAGATTTAATGTATCAAACACTCATTATTGACTATAACCCAAAAACTTCCGAAGATCAGATCTTGATCAACCACATGAAAAGCACCAGCTTTCAAATAAAAAAATAATCATCAAAATCGGCTCACAACGAAAGAAGTTATAAGGTAACTTTTGAAGTCGGGTAAACGAGAACATCGTCAAAGTAGTCCACAAAATAGGCATTATTGACGATATTTCAAGAACTACTGATCAGATCTTGATTAAATTTAAATGGGACCAATTAGAAAGCAACATTTTTCAAACTAAAAAAAAAAATCGAAATCGTCTCACGTGGAGCGAAGTTATGAGGTAACACTCGACTTCAGTACCTCCTCCTTTTTTAGGAAGTCGGTAAAAAATCAATGTGAGATCAATGCTTATTTTTATAAGTAGGTAACCAATTCTGTAACACATTGCATGCGTTGATGATCAATTATACAAAATATATAATTTAAGTTGCAAAAAAAAACAATTTTTTATAGCCTAAGGAATTGAATTTAAATATATTTTTTGTATGTAATGAATCAGTGTTCCATGTATACGAAAATGGTTATTTGTGCACTATCTACCAAAATACATGTTTTGTAGTCTAGTCTAGTTTGGTGGCTAGAGCTGCATCAAAATTGGTTGTACTTTTTCTTAAATAAATATATAAAATTAAATAATATCTGTTACTCTATTATGCTAATTGAATAGGTACTTGTTGTTCAGGCCTAGGAAGGTTAAGGATATCCGTTATATTCTCAATATATGTTCTTATATAATACCCAAGTTCCTGGTTATAAGTTCTACTTTCTAATAATCATAGCACAGAGAGCCTAAACGACATTGCATAAGTCGCCTGTATAGTTTTACGTCATCATCTTTCTTGTCTTCCTCCCACAATAGGGTCGGGACCACATGAACTTATTAGTGAATCCGTATTGTAAAAATATTTTGCGTGAGTTTCTAAAACCGGCCGCCTTACGTCAACCCTCCTTGGGAATGCCTTTGTGATTCACCGGAGCCTCGCGGCTGACATATCAAGAACTATTGCATAACTACATATTTAATGAAATGAGGATGATGTTAGCTAGTCATCCCACTAATATAAACGAGACAGTTTGGATGTTTGTAACTCAATCACGCCAAAACTACTGATGAAAAGATGTCGCTAAAATTTTGAACATAGGTCACTGATCTGACACAAAGGATATGTTTCTTCAACATCATGACTTTTTGTATCATCGTCACGCAGCTAGTTACCGGATAAGTCTTAGTTCTTGGCATGACCCTTCAGATTTGTGACCAACTTTCGTCATTAAAGAGCAATCAGACAAGTGCGAGTCTGACTCGTACATCAAGGGTTCCGACAAACTTGTAGATAGTTTGTCCATCTCGGGAATCGACTTTTGAAGATTTTTGCCCGTTTTTATCGTATTCTTTTTCACACATTTAACATAAAAGTAAAAATTTTCGTTATAATAAACCTGCCTATTCATTAACCGTATTTTTTGCTGTAAATGATCATGTTTCTTACAACATTTTTTTATCGTAGTTTTACGGATTAAATTGTCACAATAGAGACAGACTGATAGACAGTCAACGAAGTAACCGCATAAGGACTCAAGTTTTCCTTAAAAAAAACGGAACCCTAAAAAGTACTAACGAAAAGTGTAATGAGTAAGAACTAGTTAAAAGTGAACTAAGGTCGATGTCGTCAGTGACGTATAGTTAATATTTCTCTTTGGCTTTAAGTCGTCTACGCTAGCCCATTCTGAATTATCCTGCCCAGTGACTAAATACAACTCGGTTAGCAGACCAATTAAATTAATTAACACAATTGCAAACCTAATTGGAAGTTTTGCGTGAATGAGCTTGGTTAATAATGGATAATGAATCACTCATTTACATTTAACAAGACGTATTTGTCCGAATAATAAAAACCTGTATATAAATATAAAAACTGTAAATAACTTTGTTGCATATTTCTATCAAAGATTTGTTTATTAGGCTTCAACATCATTACTAGTTTTCAAACACCATCCAAACTCAACCGAATTTATGTTCAATGCAAATAATAATAATTAATAAAAAAAAAAATGTAAATTTAAATTTATTTTAAATCTTCTAGACAAGCATGCTACCTCTTCGGCCGCATCCAGTGACATAGTGGTCAAGTGCTGGCGTATATAGCATATAAAAATTATAGACTCGTATTATCGTATTACGAACGGGGCTTATGAAAACAAACGCATGGGATTTCCATACGACTCATTTTTTTCACCACAAAATGACTAACGGTAATCAGAAATCATAAACAGTTATTCATACCACCACATACTGGGCTTTTACAGATAGTAAATGCTTTCACACGCTTAGTAAAATTCTCACCACACACAATCAGACTTATAAACCAGTAAAACCTAAGTTTAGAAAGAAAAATACTGAGAAGCTTGTTGCTTGTAGTATGGACATAATGGGCGTGTCATGATTTTTATCGAGCCTAACTATATTGTCTCAGGATACGACTGACAACTGGGATCAATTGCTTAACTTGCCCTCCGAATTACAATTGAAAATCCCACTAAACGGTCACCCATTCAAGCCAAGGTTTTGATAAACATCAATACAGAGATGTACGTAATCGGCTAAGATATTCTAATCAAAAACTAGTCGCCGCTCTGTGTTTATCAAAACATTTATCAAACATATGAATTTGCTGTAGCTCCGTACAGTTTTAGATTGAACGATCTCATCACGGTATACCTGCGCTATAACAGATAGGCGCAATAGAACAGCTACGCCAACGAACCGGAACGAAATAAGATTGATTTAACTAATTATATTATACAGGCTGATTACTAGTTGCCATAATATCCTGAAACATGGTATGCTATGTGTGTCAATGTTCACAACTATCATGAAAATATTTAAAATAACTCGATAGCCGTTCTGTTGATTTTCTCTGTATGGCTCAAACTTAATCGATGGCTCCTGGATGAGTATGAATTTAACTTATACGCGTTGTTGATCTTAAAATAAATTGTTTCGGCTTTATTCGGAGCTTTCTCCAAAACGGGATGTGTCGATCCAGAGATCGGTAACGCGTAAGCCACGCAAATACCTGTATTAATTTAATAGAATTACTATTAAGATACGTACCTTTGATATAACATCTGCCATTGCAACATTTGGAAATAGATCGTCGAAAGCGGCGCTTAATGCGTGCAATGCATTCATAACACCTTCTGATGTGCCTTCTTCACCTGCATAAAACATCACATGATTAAGCTTTCTCTTTCAAATGCTATGCGTCGAAATCTTATAATATAATACCTACCGATCACCTGAACTCTAAAGATCACACATATCTAATGGAGATAAAATGTGAATATTTTAATGGTATTTATTAAGAACTATTTAACTAGTATTTTAGAATTCGAATTTCGAAAAATTATCATTTGGCGTACACCTACACTCCCCAGCAGGCCGAACATGGCCCTGTTCTCTACCATATACAGCATGGCAGCAGTAGCAAGGGAAAGTATATCCCTGTTTGACATTTGGCGTAGACATATATATTTCGCCCTTCATAACATGGGCGCAACGAAAAATGGATTACTGCTCTGTTTGACATTTGGTAGAGAGGAATTATCCTCGTTCGAAGGATAATTCTCGACGTGGGGTTACGTTTGACGTAGCAACGGGACATGGCGTTTCCCTCCTTATCCACCGTGGATAATATATCTACCTGTGCCATGCTCGGAGCAAAGAAAAAAAATGACAAAAGAGAAAAGATTTTTATCTACTCCCCAGGGAAAAGTGTCTGCCCGCCAGGCTAGGTCTGCAGTCTAACAATATAAACACCTAAAAATCAGGCCTCAGCATTCACTGTTTATTGTATAAAAATAACTAAATGGTTTTTCTAATAACTGTTTTTTTGATAAATTTAGAAAGGAAAAATTATCGCTTGAGGCAAGATTTGAACCCGCGGCCATAGGGTGTCATGCCCTATTGCTCTAACCGCTGAGCTTAAGGGGACGTGTGACGTCCTTCACTTGTATGTGATAAAAATGCACGGGAAATTCAAAATGGCAAAACTCACGCTATTGGCTAGCCTGATTCGTGACGTCAGTTTCCTCATTTTTGATGTCAATGACATTCCATTGTGTCCTGGACTCGAGGTCGTCAAACATTTCAATAAAATAATTAAACGCAAGCAAAGCTTAAAAAACCGACTTCACCGGTTTATCTTCGGAACCTTGATCAGATTTATTGTATTGAACACGCATTATTGACTATAACTTAAAAATAAAGATCAGACCTTGATCAATTTCAATGGAACTACATAAAAAGCACCAGCTTTCAAATAAAAAAAGCATCATCAAAATCGGCTCACAACGAAAGAAGTTATGAGGTAACTTTTGAAGTCGGGTAAACGAGAATATCGTCAAAGTACGCATTATTCGTCGCAAAATAGACATTATTGACGATATTTCAAGACCTAGTGATCAGATCTTGATCAAATTTAAATGGGACCAATAAGAAAGCAACATCTTTCAAACTAAAAAAAAATTTACGAAATCGGCTAACGTGGAGAGAAGTCATGAGGTAACACAAAAAAAAATAGTAGTAATAGAAGTACCTCCTCCTTTTTTGGGAAGTCGGTAATGATTAAGCGGTTAAAAAGAAACGAAATTGCACCCGTCTAATAATATAGGTTACAACAAATCCTTAACTCATTCTAGAGACTAGGCTACCAAACATATATCTACAAAAAAAAAAAAACAGTCGACTTGAGAACCTCCTCCTTTTTATTGAAGTCGGTTAAAAATAGAAGAGTCACGCCAACATTGCATAATATAAAACAACTATAATTAGCAAGCACAAAATTTGCAAACAAAAGAATTATTCGCTCACCTATAAGTATGGACACCGGCTTGTGTTCGTGAATCAGTGTTATTGAGAGGTGATTCGGCTTTTTGCTGTCCAACGCCTCAATTTCCATCAAGTGAAATCCATTGTCAACCTGTTATTTGAAAATAATTGTTCATTAGAATAAAATATACTATTCGTTCGCACGCAACTGAGATCCAGTCTCGATTTTGCCTAATATAAAAGCACTTTTAAAGGTTATTGTAACTTTTTCTTAATAATAATATACATAAACGCTTTCACACTGACAGCCCCACACTTAGTTCAATGACCTGTGTCGTGGGTGTCGGAAACATTCACATTACACGCATACAACCAGAACCAGAAACACAAATTTTCCCTGGGGGAGAAAACTTGTGTTTCTGCCGGGAATCGAACCCGATATCCCTGCTTAGAAGGCTAACCCACACCTAAATAAGCCAACGGGCAATTCAATAATATTTTTTGTATTTGTTGTTCAAGTACAGTATATAACGGATATTATACGTAACTTTCAGCTTTAAATGTGTAGACGTATTTAAGATAAACCCGTGACAAAATAGTTCTATGTAGATGACTTTTAATGTCCTACCAAATAGTTATTTACCAATATAGCTTTATTTTTTTTCTTGTTTCTTACTGCACTATAATATTTGTTTTATATAGTTGCCATTGCTGGTTTTGGGCCATAGTTTTACATTTTCTCTGAGAAGTTATTAGCTTATATTGTTTAGACGCTAAATGGTTCTGACAGACGAACGGAAGGACAACAAAGTGCTGAACAACCCAAATTAACTTAGAGATCTCGCATCACTCGATCGATTAGCTGCTTTAATAAAAATATATATCAGGCTACAAAGTGTTACGTCTATTTTAGATTCTAGACTATCTGACTATTTATCTAAATCCTTTCATTCGTTATAGATTTACATAGTTTCAAACACCCACAAGCTCATCAAACTTCCGATTTTAAAATATTACTGTGACTGTAATTAAATAAGCGACCTTGTTACCTACCTATATATCGTCAATGTTAACTTTCTATTTGGTTTGTAGTAGTGGTAGTACTTTTTTGATATTATTATATCGATGCTTTAATTACTTTAGAAAGTTTACATTTTACATACATTTGTCTACATTCATGAACTGCCCGTTGTCTTAGTTGGATGGGCGTTCGCCTTCTAAGCAGGGGTATCGGGTTCGATTCCCGGCGGGAACACATGTTTTCTTCTCAAGGAAAGTTTGTGGTTCTGGTTGATTGTATGATTGTGTGTGTGATGTGAATGTTTCCGGCACCCACGACACAACTTCGAACTTAGTATGGGGCTGTGAGTGTAAAAGCGTTTATGTATAACTTCACATCCAGAGTACAATTGAAGTCTACAAAAAACAAACGCATTCGCACTCACAGCCCACAATAACTCCAAAGATTGCATCGTGGGCGCCGGAAACATTTACATCACAATCACACCTAAAACCAGAAGCACAAATGTCCATCCACATAGGAATGCAAGTTATGCCGGGAATCGAACCTAGGACCTACGGCGCAGAGGGCAGAGACATGCCCAATACAACAACTGGTAGTCAAGTTAGCCTCGATTACGATAGCGATTGTCATTCGTATTCTGGAAAAAGCAAAATAGAAGGAAAAAACTTTTTGGGGAAGTACCCATTGTATCGGTCAACAAGACAAACCGCCAACGTTATTTATTTATGGACTTATGGTCGTCACTTGATACTACGATACGATCGGACTTGAGCTTTGCTAAATTGATAAATTTTATTAAAGCAGCGAAGGAGTATTCTCTGTTCGCTGTGCAGGGCGTCTGTTCCCGGATCAGTCGAATCTTTAAACACTCTTGAACCTGGGAGTCTTGAGTCTAGAGTACCTAATTATAGATTTATCAAAAATATAAACTTATAATTCACATCCTCGCTAGCCAAGAATTCATACAGAAAGTTGAAACTATTTTGTTTCACCAATGTACGTCTGATTTCCGAGGTGTGTCACGTGGATATAACCACAGTAACAACCCAGCCGACTATAACACTATAACAATGACATTGTGGCGTTAGTTAAAGGAGGTCACACCGATTCTGGCTTGTTGAAATCGATGATTCATTCAATTAACCAATTTTTATTCCCAAATGTGTTTTAGTCACCCGCACTCTAAATCAACCTATCCTATGAATAGAATAAAAAGAAAGTAGCAAGCGACAAAACTCGTCATATCTGACATCGCTGCACTGATTTTCGTAAAATATCGATAAGAAAAAAGCCAACGAATAAATCCAACGTAATCAAGAACAGATTTTTTTTTAAATCACGAGAGTGGGTTGGAGCAAGATCTCATGACATCTCACCGATAGGAGGGGGAGTACAAAAATCGCCAAAATAAACTCGCGCAATTAATGGATGCCCATAAGATCGCCGCGCAGGATTTTGATCTATTGTTCAATATTCTCGGTGGCACTGAGCCGTAATGGGTAGTGTGACTGACCATGCTCGCCTCTTCTCTCAAACTATCAAAATATACTTATTTAGCAAATTATAAGCAAAACTATCCATGTAACTTTGCTTTATTAAAATTCTAGCTGTGTGCTCCCTGTGTACATATACCAAGATAATGATGATAACTGAAACTATTGTGTTTTACACTCTTTTATTACACATGCCGTAATCTGTCTGATTTACACAATAAACGCTAAACGTTTTCACATTCACAGCCCCACATTAAATTCGATGACTTGTGTCGTGGATGCAAAAACATTCACATCACACACACAATCACACCCAGAACCAAAACACTAATTTCGTTGGGGAGAAAATGTATGTTTCCACATTGAATCGAACCCGCGAATCAAAAGACGTAAATAAAGAAACCTCAGCAGTGGTTATATAATTGAACCATTTGGTGATGAGACACTTGATCCATGGGGACACGGAGCTCATTCTATTAAAAAAAAATATCATAGGGTCTGGTTGAGGTGATGTGTGATCAAAATACTGATACTTATTTGGCTCAACATATAAGCATCCCAATTCAGAGAGGGAATACCGCCAGCATGATGGGCAAGCTAACCATTGGTAGTGGGCTTGAGCACTTGAGTTTGTGCCTTGTAGTTAATTTAGGTGTTTGCTGTATAGATATATTTAGTTTTAGGAAATATAGGTAATTGGCCTATAGATAAAAATATACACATAATATAACTACATTTAAAATAGACGAGATCAATGCAAACATATAAAAAACTTATATTGAGTGTTTTTATTGGTATACAGTGTCTATATTTTTTTATTATTACCACTTAATAAAATTGTGCTCCTTGTCCAGGATAATCGTTATTAGTTATATAGAACTTTTTATTATTAATAAGCATTTCAATTAGTTTCATTGGATTTCAGAGCAGAATTATGTCGAAGGTATGTTTCTGTCGAAATAATTATCTGCCGAACAAGTGCATGTCGAAGCAGGGTTTGTCGAAGTAGTAGTCTTTCGAAAGTATGCGTTGTCGAAGTTAGTTCTGTCGGACTATTCCTTGTCGAATATATGATCTTTCGAAGCAATGACTTGTCAAAATATATATTTTTTTAAATAACCAACTTGTCGAAGTAATGAATTTTCGACATTTAGTATGACACCCCCCATTACCAGCGACGATAAGTCAAGGGCCCTAGGCCCTAGGCAAACACTCAGTACTTATTTATTTCAATTTGGTGTTGTTTATATTTCAAAATCTTACCCTTGATGGAACTTTAGCTGTAGTGATGAAAAGTCTAAAAGCTGTCACAACCTGTAATAAAGAAGACATTTAATCATAATTAAAACACAAGCAAAGCTTAAAATAACTTCACCGCTTATATTTTGGTTTTGGCTTAATATATATCGCGTCCCATATAACATTTATATGGGACCACCTCTGAAGTATAATTTTGCCGAAGGTCGTGTAGATTGTTTCTACACAACAATGCATAAGAGAGGCACATCACTAGTGAGGCGAGTGAGGGGGAGCACTAACATCATGCTGGAGGTGTTGGCAGGAAGACTGGATTGTTCCTTTATCAATCTTGCTGCAGACTGCATGTTGCTCACATAGAGGCAAAGTAAAGGCAGATTGATGAAAGAATATCCTGACTTAATTTTAATTATGGTATTGACATTATTGTAATTGTATTGATTTTATTCTAGTATTTCTATGTAATTATGATTTTGTTTGAATATTATTTTAATTTAATGCTATTGTAATGTAACTCATTATATAATTAATTAATAATTGTAAATGATAAGTCTAAATTACTTGAAATAGATAAATTTTTATTATAATCTACAAAACATACATACAAAAAAAATATACAGTCGAATTTGAGAGCCTCCTTTTTTGAAGTCTGTTGAAAATTACATACTCTTAAAGATTATTGCTTCATCAATATGGGGTTTTTTTTCTCTTTGTAGAAGTATGGTAATTTTAGTTCAATAATCATAATGTTGGCTACAAAAGATTACTTAAAACATTATTTTAAGTAATCTTTAGAAGTGCGAATGAAAAATATTTACAAATAAAGCATTTTACAAAACACATAAAATCAGCTGCCCTAGAAAGAATGGATAAAGTTTGGAAGAATGGATAATGTTTAATACTCTTTAACGTAAAAACTACTGTACTGATTTGGGTGACATTTGGAATGTATAGTATGTATGTAGATAGTGACTTGAAATAACACATGGACTACACTTTAAACAGGGTGCAGGGATCTACTAGTTTTTAACTTAACTTATTTTTCGTCATGGTAAATCCTATTATAAAGAATAGTTCCATGTTCTTACCAAAAATAAAATTAGGTAGTATAAATTAAAATTAAAAAAATTAAAAGCAGCAGTTGAATATTAATTCTTTCTATAAAAAAAGACATTGGTATCATATTGGCAATGAATGGACCATTACCAAGCCATGTTGTGAGATCACTGGGACTCAATTGAACAGATTATTCTATTCTAATCTACCATTGACTACGATGTGGGTGTAGGCATACAATCCTCGAGGAACACACATACGTAAAACATCTATGTGTGCTGATATTTTTATAGTCATGTATATCAGAACATAGAAAGAATTACAGGTTTAAATTGATAAGAAAGGTGTATGAGTGGAGAATGCATACTACACCCACAGCTATGTTTGTGTGCATTTTAGCTGGACTAACCAGGCACTCATAATGACTCATACCATTGTATGGAACCTTATCATATAACAATGGGCAGTTTTCTGACTGTTGATGATTGCTTTAGGAATATAGCACTTAGTGACACTCATAATTAACATAACAAATGTGGCTTTATTTTTTTGTTTTTTTGAAAGACTAACAGTTAAGTCAGGTGTAATTCTTTAAATGATTGTTGCAAAGATATTATTATTGTACATATGTTTAGATAACATTTTTTATATTGCCAAAATACTTACCAAAACTCTGTTGTCTACTTTATCTCCTCTTGATTCCATCCGAATAAGAGACTTGTATAGAATTTTAACATTTTTTCCAAGTATATTACTGATGCTGTCTGAAAGAAAGTTGCAAAAATATATGGCCAAAACTGGTTCTAAGTCCTACTTAGAAAATATAGGTAGCCATAATCAAGTAGAATGACTACTTTGCTTAAATATGCATGTTCTAATTAGAATATCCAACCTCAAATAATACTTACCACTTAGTTCAGTGGAAATTTGCGATTTTAGTGACATTTTTGCAATCTTTTTCAGTGTCATTACTGTGAATTAGGTAAATATTTTCAAAGTACTATAAATCCATGCTCAGTGAACACTCCAAAAATGTAGCATTTGAGACTATCCACTATAAACCATTTTATTTGAGCATTTCTGTTAAAAGTAATTTATTTATTTTGCAAAACAAAATTTTTATTTCACGACAAAACACCAAACCCTTCGATCAAAATTGGTAACCATAGAATAAAAATATTTAGATCATTTGACATATGTCATAGACTAAAACCAAAGATAAAAATTTAATAGTAATTATTTTTTTTCTATAGTCTGTGGTAGTATTTACTACACGTTCAAGAATTGTTCGACCATGTACCGTCTTATTTCTTCTTCTTCCATGCAATCCAAGGTAATGCGCGACCCTACTTCACGAGTTCTATCATGAATGAAAAAACTTCAACTGTCAAGAATTATTATCGGTGTGTCGGACTCCGGATTGTCGGCAACGATCTTGAATTTTTTGAACCAAGTAAACTAAACGATTGTCTTATAATGAAAAAGAATATTTGGGCTGTCGACACGTTAAGTTGAACCTCGATAGTGTAGTATTTATTCTTCTCTGTGGATACCAGGGCCAGTCAGATGTCAATGTCAAATCGTACCATAATTTGTCATTTTCGTCAAAAATAGACAAAAATATTCAGAAACAACTGTTTTTATTTCAGCAGTTTTGTTTTGTTTAGCTACTTTACCTAATACAAAATTGACTTACATTGTTGTTAAGATCTTAGTAAATTTTATGACTTACCATGAATAAAAACTACGAGAGATGCACACATTGCAATCGACGCAAATGGCTCGCTACGGGTTGTCTTCGTAAATGGATCAAGCCTACTGCGTTGGAATGTAAACATTTGCAACGAAACATCGACAGCAAAAGAGATTTCAATAGTACAGATTTAGTCAACGGAGTGTTTTTAACTGACCGCAAGGCTCCTGTTAACACCAATAAGTTTGTGAAGTTCTGGAAAAACAAACTATTTCTCACAGGCAGTGTCAGATCACTGCAGAGATATTTCAGCAGTAAAAATGCTGGAGGCGAATATGTTTGTAATCTTAATAAGGGATGTGACCCGTCAACGTCGGCAGATAAAAGGATAACCACTTCAGGATATGAAAGCAAGAGAGACACATACGAGATACACAAACAGTCTGCGAAGTGCCAGCATTCTGATGGTCACTTGGTTTTACGTGGTCACCATCATCATGCCTCTATTGAAACTTGTGCAATATATTGCCAATTATCCAAGTTTGTATATTATAATTTATGTATATTAAATACTTTATACTTCTTAGGTATCTACTAGAACAAATTCTTGGTATTACAGACATGGCTGGTACTGGGGCAGCATAACTTCCAGTGAAGCTGAGGAATTGTTAGCTGGTCAACATGACAATGTCTTCCTTGTTAGAGATTCAAATGATTCCCGACACATATTGTGTGTCTCATTCCGATGTGTTGGGCGTACCTTGCATGCTCGCCTGAGGCATGCAAATGGTCTCTTCTCTTTGAACAATGAGACGTTTGTGCCAGCTAACAGAATATCAGAGCACTGTGCAGCAGTGGACGTTAAATCAAATCTATTTGAGATGCCTGTCAAGTTAGCTAGACCACTGAACAGGTAACATATTATTTGTACATAGGTTACTTAGTTCTTGTATGCTCAAAGCAGAATTCTATATTGGACTCATTCAACTCATTGCCATTGTTTTCTTGTCCATCACAAGTAGTTTTTTGAGCAGTGTCAGTAAGGGAACATACAATTACAACAAAGGCAATACATTTATATCTTTGGTTACTTCTACACTTTTCATCAACTAAGACAGTGGTCAAATCTAGTAAACCTTAGTTCAAAATGATTGAGGAATCAACATTTTTACAAATAAATTAATATTACATAGCATAAACGCTTTCACACCACACTAAGTTCGATTAATTGCATTGTGGGTGCTGGAAAAATTTGCATCACTCACACAAACACAAATCTCTATAAAAGAAGTTGTAGGCTATTACATGAATAACAGTATAAAATACTTCATGGACTATTTTAAATTTCAGATTTGCTAAACTGGACTCCTTACAAATGATCTGCAGATTTGTAATTCGCCAAACTGTGTCGTCCAACGTATGGAACAAATTACCCTTACCTCCTAATCTGATAAAATACATAACAATAGGCAGCGACTACATTGTACCCTCATAGCTTACGACTGAAATACTGTGCCTTGATCTTTGCATTATCATTATTGTAAGACTATTTACCAATATTATTGTATGTTTAAATGTATATTGTTTATGAATTTTATATCAAAACAGATATTTTAATAAAGATAATAGTCCTCTGAATGTGGCCTTTTTTACTTGTAATGGAGGACCTCAGTGTTATTATAGGTTCAGATCAATGGTCTAGCGTCAATTTCATACATTTTCAGTACACACAGCAATGTATGGAAGGAAACAAACGAAATATAGTTTTAATATAAGATCATAACTCATCAGAGTCCTAGTAATCACATCTGGCTACTCCTTGCAGAATATAATGTTCTCATAATAAATAGGTACAAATTCATGAAAACAATTAGCTATTTATTTAAATAAAAGACAACATCCATACTACAATACTTAAAATCGCGCTAATACTGTATTAAGATATTCATTATTTCAGTGGATTGATCCCGAGAATATTTTTAGCCTGTAACAAAAAATAGACACAATTAAAAGGTAAAATTTACCTTGGCTTATAAATGCATACTATGTTATTATATGCATACTATTGATAACTATTGGAAAATAATATGTTAACTTTTACAGCACAGTGGTGGTAGTGGCTAGCTGCCATCTATCTCATTTTGGAGCTTTTAGTCCTACCATGGACTTAAAACTTTTGGTATGGATAACGTCACGAAGAAATCCATGATGGTGGGGCGTTTTATTTTGCTCACCTAAATAGGATGACAATCAGTCTAATATCACAAAGTGTGTAAGTTTGTTTGCGTTCTCTTCACGTTGTAATGGCTAGATGAATTTTGATTAAATTTGGATTGTACTTAGCTACCTAACATTGAGAGGCTAGGGAATGCAATCCTGATCTCACGGGATCTCGTGTCATTTTTCGAGATAATCCCGAAGCATAAAATGACGATCGCTCGAGATTGGCGGGATTGGAATCTTCTGGAAATGAGATTAATACCAGTAGCAAATATAGAACGAAGATGAATTTTCTATTTCAATAATTGCAGAGGATTTGAATGTTCGTGCAAAAAGTAACACGACTAAGTAACAAGAGAAATTAGAAGAGACTCAGAGCATCTAAAAGTCCTTTTTTGCGTGCATCTGCGACGAGTTTAGATACGTTACGAAAATTCCGGGATGTCGCGAGATTGTAATTTCTAATATCGCGAGATCTCGGGTCGAGATTGCATTCCCTAGGCACGGCTAGTAAGGTATAATTCGGAAAATGTGCAAGTATATTTGTTTTCTCTTCACACTCTAAGGGCTGAGCATAGTTCTTAGGATTAACTCGTAGACTAGTTTTTAACTTGATAATAATAAATAAGACTACATACCGTTACAAAAGCAGCACTCAACGTCTGTGGTGCTGCAGCTACAGGATTTAAATTCAGAGCCATCTGCACAAGTTGGGCATCTCTAATCCTTGAAGATACAAAGTTTCTTGTAGCAACACTGTCTTTCGTATTGTCTGTTAGATAGAAGAGTTCGGCAGTTTTGTAAATACCAGCCAAGCCTACACGGCGAACATACCAGTTGAACTGAAAATTACAATAATAGAAGTTAGAACATGGGAGGTGATTAACTAACAAAAGAAATAGAATTTAAAAAATCTAAGACTTACATCAACACTGCGATCACCAGAATGATAGCAAATGTCATCCACAAGTGACAATAAAGTAGCTAAACAGTTCGGAACATTATTTGGTATTGTTTGAATAGCCATTGCTTTAGGCCATGTGCTCCTGAAACAATATCATACATATGAGTACTATATCTTTTATATATATGGATAGAAATTTTTTATAATGAGTCGACTAATTAAAATATTTTTACGCTGCATAGACAAGCAAGATGAGACATATTTGTATAGTTCCGATGAATACACGGTTAGTGTAGAAAAAAATTTTGGTAAAACTAAAATAGCAATCGAAAAAAAAATATGGTAATTATGTACTATACTTGTATATGTGGTACTTACTTGTAGGGTTCAATCATCAAAAGCCTAGTTACAATAGCATTTTCAACAAATTTGGCTGGTACCTTTGAATCTTTCAATTCTTCCTTCGGCCACTGAAATAGTTTAAGATATAAAAATTAAATTTTAATGTTTGTGTAAGCTTCAGTTAAATAAGTAATACAGGTAGCTGAACTCAGTTATCTAAAATTATTAAACTACTTACAGTTTTCATATGCTCAACCAAATGTTCATTGCACTTTACATTAAAATAGTGAACTAAATCGCCTCCACCATTAGGAAACAAGCCATGTGTTATAGTTGGGTACCCAGCCGCTTTAGCACCAGCACTCAGGGATTCTACTGACCATCCACTCTTGGTGACATAGTCAAGAGCTTTCTCCAAAATTCGAGTCTTAACATTTTCCTCATATTGGTGTTCTTCATGTTCCGTTGCGACAGCTGGAGTGGATTTGAGATCTTTGTGTTCTTTCTCATCAACCATTAGGCAGTAGTTCCTGATTACTCTATGGTTATTGTTAGCCGGGACAGATGTAAGGGGCAAAGCATTTCTACGGCTAGCCCTTAGAGCTGTTGACAAAATTAAAAAAAGGAAAGCTAAATTAAAATGTTTAGCTAAAACTAATAAATTATGTTCCTGTTTTCATGTATTTTATTACAATAATAAAATTTAATCTAAATAGAAAGTATATAGGGTGTTTACATATAAGTAGGAAAATAGTGATGAGATTGCTTATATATGAAAAAAACATGCTGAAGTGCTTATTAAAATTAAACACAATTAGCTACTTTAAGTTATATTTCAAAGATAAAATGCACAAATGATTACATCACAAAGCAAGTTTTGAATAAGTAACATGTTACAGTATACATATACTTAAAATTAATAGATTATGTTATTATTGATATATCAAAAGCTGAAATCTATACGGCTTCTAGCCTTTATTATTTTTTTAAATCAGTGGCAACCTAATCACTACAGTCTGATTACTCCCAGCTTTCTGTATACAATCCCCCGTCCACTATTGCAGGTTGCAAATTCACTTATCCACTACTAGATTGCTCGTTGGCTGTTTTTATACATTCCTTGAGACGAGCTAGCAGGCCTTCCATCAAGTGGAATCCATTTAAGGCCGATTGCACTATTTCCTTCTTCCTTTCTACTGGAATAGAGTCCAGAACATTCCCTCCAATCGACAGAGAAACATTGGAAATGTCTGTCCCTTCAGTAATATCTTTCAATTTGAGTTCATAATGAGCTTTAGACATCTTCAGTGCAGTAACTAGCACATCCAAATATTCTTTTTCAATGTTTGGTATCAGATCTTTAATACCAGTAGCATTGTCTTTGTCTTTTAAGACGAGGAACCTTAAAAAGTTCAATGTTGTTATTATTTGGTCACCGAGCTCAATAAGGTCTGATTCAGCTCCGTGATGGAGGTAACACATAGTTTTTAACATGCTGCTTAGCTTATCCCCTGTAAAGCATTCATTCAGGACTGGATCATTAAATGATTCTATAACAGAATCTTTGTACAATGTAATGGCATATCCTATAATACCGGAATGGTTAGACGCACCAATCAAATATTTAATGAGGGCACATCTTCCCTCATAATCAAACTTGTTTATGTGCATTCCAATTGATTCCAGAGCTAGCTTTCGCAAAGACTGGTAATTGCTGAAAATTGCAACATGAACAAATCGTTTGAGCACATTGTAGTAAACCACTGATGAAAGCAGTTCATGTGGAGTATGTTTTGCTAAACGGTTATTCAGAGCTTTGTAAAGTGCTAGTGCTTTGCTTAGAGGACCATATTCGGTATACCTCAATAAATGGATGACTGCAATCATTAAATTGTTTATTATATATTCACTGCTGTAGACCTGTGGAAATGCTGCATCTGGTACTTCAAAATGTCCAGAGTATGCAACATAGTAGAATGCTGAATATGTGCTCAAGTTCAGTATGTTGGTATGATCATAAGGTATTATTTCATCACGACCATCAGTACATTTGAGTCTTAACTTTTCAAAGATACTCAACTTCTCTAGGAATATGAGCATATTTTTTTCTAGTTTATAAATATCTTTGATGATTGTAGCACAGGCTTGTCTCACTTCAGATTGTCCATTTGCATCTGGATCAACATCAAGGTATATTATAGGTATGCCAAGTAAGCCAATAAAGAACTCTACCATTATTGGCCCTACAATTATGTTTGGCTTTCTTCCCGGTGGAGCAGTATCAGCTAGGAGAGGTTCGTAAAATTGTGTTACCATCGTGTACAGTTTATTGACTCTTCTGACATTTGGATCACTATCTATCAGTTTGCGTTCATCACCATCCAAATTGTGTTCAGTAATTTTTATCTTGTCAATATAATTTTTGACTGAAGACAGACACCATTGTAATGAATTTTTCTTGTATGCATTGAGCTTATTCAGCAGCTTTTGAATGACAAGTAAGACTATTCCAAACTGGGCATCGTTTTTGGAAAGTTCTAACCGCTCTAAAAACTCCAGAAGGGCATCATCAGATGTGCTTTTTCCTACAACATAGGCTAAAATGTTTTCACAGGCGCCATACAGGGATGGTTTGCATGTCATGGTGTCATCTTTTATTTTATCCAGTGCTATTGCTACCACCTCCCAGCAGTAGTCATTAAATGGCTGTTTGTGTTTATCATCTTTCAACGCGGCAAGGGCTTCTTTGTACTTTTCTGAATCCAGTGATGATGAAATGAAGTTCACAAGTTCAGTTCTGGCTTCCATGATGAAGTATAAGAAAGATCTACGTTTCCACTGAGCTCTGAAATCGAATGTTACCTATTTTTTATTAACTCGACCAACTCAGTAAGAAAAATACTGAGTAGGTTCCACAAAACGATTTCCAGAAAGTCCAGCTTTGATTTCAAATTATACTTACAGAAAAAAATCCTCGGTAGCTTGCTCATGGTCAGTGGAATATGTTAGGAAATTAATCAGAATCTTCTTTCCCAATTATATTTACAATATTAATTATATTCTACTCAAAAAGACACGAACGAAATTGGAAAATCGCATCTCGTTTTCGTTGACTTTTGAGCTATTAGTATTGCCCAATAAAAAAAAGCTTTCATTATTGGATATTAAAATAATATTGATTATAAAATGCGAATGTCCGTCAAAGATATAACTTGATACATGGCATCTCATTTAGGCGACTCCTAAGGCCAGAGTTTTGCCGCGAAAGTGAAAAAAATGGCGTTGTTGATTTTGTATAATTTTCCAAAACCTGTGATTCTTCGAGTGTTAATGTGTAATAATGGTGGATTATTAACCGTGAATACTTAGTAAACGTGCATAAGTGTAGGCAAGTCATACAAAGTTGAAAAACGTGATTTTCGCCTTCGCTCCAAAACTCCAATAGAAGTTCTAGTAAAATTTCTACCACTTTACTAGGGCATGACTTGACTATGACTGAGTACTTGACTTTGACTGTGACTTGTGACTAAGACTTTTATTATAAAGAATAGAAATTGTTAATATTTGTTTAATATTTCGACTGAAGGACTATGCATCCATTGTCATGAAATAATAATAATAAAAAAAAACAACTACTAAGGCCAAGGCTATTTTCTATGCCCCAGTCCATGCACGCTCACTGACGTATCCTTCAAATTCAAATGTCACTGTCAAAGAAAGTTTGTTTGCAGTGTTTTGCTCCTTACTCCTTTCAGCTGAAAGTCCTCGCTAAATAAGTTCGTTCGGTCTTCGCTCGTTATAAACTATTTCCATCTCGATGTGTAATAATACAATTTATGATAGTATATACAACCATGGCTGCAAAACAGAAGAATATATTCACACGCAGTAAACCTCTTATGAAAATTTACAGTGGAGTTGATGATGAAGGCAAAGAGGTAAGACCGCTTGGAAATGGGCGGAATGCTGTCTGAATATCTATTTTTATGGATTAGTACAGGTTAAGTGTAACTTAAAACAAGTTTATTTACATAACACTAACTTGTATTGGCATTTTGATGCTTCTCCTATTTAGTAGCAAAATAGTAGTAAAATGTTAGAGTAAGTAATAATTCGTTACTTCGATGATCGAAGATCTGCTAAATGATTATTTCTGTATATTGGTAGGTAGAAGTTCGTGAAGATGCTGAACAGCTGGTGAAATGGCATGAGATCTCAGACGCGCTAGTCGCTGCAGGCTACTACCGCGCACAGCTGCAGGGCCTGTCTGCGTTCGACAAGATAGTCGGAGGCCTCACTTGGTGCATAGAACTCTGCGATATAGATGTTGATGTTAGTCTGCTTTTCGAGGAGAATCTTACCATCGGCAAGAAAATGTAAGTTTTTGTTGAAATTTCAACTTTATGCTTAAAATTGGAATATTATTACACTTTGCCCAGTGACTTAGCGTCTGTTAAGAAGCAATTAAGAAGACAAGAAAATAGTTGTACAATACTCTCATAACCATCTAAATACAGCTGCTGAAAAGATTTTTCAAATATTTGCTTATTCACATGTGGCATTCATCAGGAAAAAAAGCAGCTTATCTCCCATTCCAGGGTCTAAACTATTTATGCATGAACTAAAGCATAGGTAATGTAAATATGGCTTAAGTCCCATCCTACTCAATAATATTTCATTACTATATCTAAACGTAATATGAACATAATATAAATATGTTGCTTTCAGATCTCTAACTGAAAAAATTGTCAAAGTTCTGCCATCTATGAAATGCCCTTTCATAATAGAACCACATCAGATACAAGGCCTAGATTTCATCAACATATTCCCACTGATACAATGGCTTATTAAATACTCAAGTGAGTTTAGAGAGGCGAAAGAAGATGAGCTCAGAAAGTTTGCCGTCATGCAATATGATAAGAGTCATATATTTGAATCTGACAGAGAAAAGTTTACTCAAAAAGAAAAACTGTTGAAAAATTTGGCAGCTGTACAGGTAATGACAAAAAGTTAATTACTATAATTTACTCAAAAGTGGGTTATTTAAGTTGAAAATTATTGTTATAATCTTGTTCTTCTTCTTATCGAGTCATTAGTCAAACATACAAAATATATAATTCTTGCTAAATGTGTAAAATAATAATTGAGTATTAATGTTTGTTCAAATTTAATTTTTAATAAAAACAAAAAACTAAATATAATAAATTGACCTTGTGGTGACTGTTTAGTGGGACATTTCTGTGACATCTTTGTTGTCTCTAGTGATAAGACTTTATGTGTCTTATAACAACAACAATAAGAAGTCATCTGTTTATAATAAAATATCTATAATTAAAAGCAAGCAAAGCTTAAAAAATCTTCACTGCTTTATCTTCGGAACCTTGATCAGATTTTATGTATTAAACACGCATTATTGACGATAACTCAAAAATCTTGATAAAATTTAAATGGCACCAATGGGAAAGTAAAAGTATTAAAAAATAAAATAAACAAAAAAAAATAATACATTCAAATTGAGTTCCTCCTTTTTTGTGAAGTCGGTAGAAAAAATTACTTGCATTTCAATTGTTATATTTCAGAATCTTTACAAACCCTGTAGAGTTCGTAAGAGGAAAGGTGGGCTACCTGCAAATGAATTGGAACAAGTCAATGCTACTCTCTCTGAATATGATCAGAGGACATTGATGCATGTCTCTGCTAATAAGGAAGAGAGTAAAAAAGATGAAGGACTTGACTTCTTGGTAAGTTGTTTATGGCATTTATTTACAACAGTATGGAATCTTGAGTAAGAGTGGAAAAGAAAGAGTAATATGTACTCGTAAATACATGCATAAAAGGAAAAATTGTTTGTTCCTATATCTTAGGTTCTGCCTAGTGTGACCAAAAATACAAGTAAAATCTATTTAAAAAATCTAGGTTTTGTAAGTCACAAATATGAATGCATGTGTGTGATTGTGTAATTATAAATGTTTAACTGTGACAGCTTCCCAAACATCTTTACCACTAGTTCGGATATCCTCATGTTTAATTTGGGTGAAGCAGAATATTGCACCCAATAAATAATAATAATAATATTTAATAATTCTTAACATTCTGTTTCAGTATGACTATGAAAAGACCCTTGCTGATCCATCTAAAATCACTACAGAAGTAAGTAACTATGCAACATTTTCTAACATAAATTAATAAACACCATTCAAGCATTAGTGATCCTTCATCCAATTGGGAGTAAAATTGAGCAGTGATATTTTATTGTAAAGTTGACACAAAAAAATACTATTGTATATTATGGTTTTCGAAACTTCATTATTAAATAAATACAGTCTAAAAATACATAAAATATACAATTTAGCATGACTTATCAGGCTTATATACCACCCATATTAATCTTTTTTGAAACATTACTTAAAAAAATTGTTTCTGGCAATATAGCAACTCTATCCAATCGGAAAGTGAGACTGCGAGGCTGAGAAAACTGTTATCCAATGACACTCAGGTAAAGCTGGGTACACTGAAAAAGTCAGATGGTACATATACTGCATCTGACCAGGAACAATTTGAACTCCTTCTGAAAACCCACTTCCCAGACTGTCATATAAGTGACAACGAAACATGGGATTTGAACATACTTCATGAGCCTACAAATGCAGACTGGGCCTTTGCAAGTTCCGTAATCACGGAAGAAGCCCTAACATGGGCGATAAGTACATTTCAACCATACAAGGCCGCGGGAATTGATGAAATCTTCCCAGCTCTTCTGCAATGGAGCCTAAATAAAACAAAATCCTCCCTAATGGCAATTTTCAGGTCATGTTTGGCATGGAAGTACATTCCAAAGCCATGGAGGGAAGTCAAAGTCGTATTTCTACCTAAACCAGGTAAAACCGACTACACAAACCCAAAGTCGTTCAGACCGATAAGTCTTAGTTCATTTCTCCTAAAAACTTTGGAACGACTTTGTGATAAATACATAAGAGGTGGACCGTTGAATGAAAATCCGGTACATAAAAATCAACATGCCTATCAGTCAGGCAAATCTACAGAGACTGCTCTGCACCAGGTTGTCCACAAAATAGAAGCAGCACTCGAAAACAAGCAGTCATGTCTGGTCACCTTCATAGACATCGAAGGGGCCTTTGACAAAACGACCTTTCCAAGCATCGAAAATGGTTTGAAAAACCAAGGCATAGATGAGAGAGTGAACAAATGGATCACAACCTTGCTCGCGAATAGAGCAGCCAGCATAGAAGGTTCAAACTCTTCGCGCTGCCTCGTGACAAGAGGCTGCCCACAAGGAGGAGTGCTGTCACCCTTACTGTGGGTAGTAGTAGTAAATGAGCTTATCACACTATTAAATAAAGACGGCGTTATCACTATAGGATACGCAGACGACTTAGCAATAATGATCTCGGGATTATTTGAGGCAACTCTCTGCGAGAAGATGCAGAGAGCGCTTCGGGTGGTTGAGAGATGGTGTGAAAAACATAGTCTAGCGGTAAATCCCCAAAAGACTGAAATGGTACTGTTTACTAGAAAGACCAAACTAACACAGCTAAAACTACCAACACTGTTTGGCACAAAACTATCCCTTAGCAAGGAAGTAAAATATCTAGGTATATGGCTAGACAGCAAACTTTTGTGGGGAAAACACATAGATCACATAACCACAAGAGCAATAAATATTCTATGGCAAAGCACCAGAGCCGTTGGAAAGGACTGGGGCTTAAAGCCAAAACTATGTCGCTGGATGTACACCGTCATAGTGCGACCAGTTCTCACATATGGCTGTGTCGTATGGTGGCCACGCACGAACTTAGTGACAACAATCACCAAGTTACAACAAATACAAAGACTGGCATGCTCCCTTATCAGTGGATGCATGAAAACCACTCCATCAGCAGCGCTAGATGTCATTCTGGGTTTATCTCCCCTGCATCTGCATATACAACAAGAAGCGATGGCATCAGCGTTGAGAATAAAGTCCACAAATCAGTGGAAAGACACAAGTCCAGTCACAAACCACTGCAGAATATTGGAAAAAGCGACTACTATTATTCCAGAAGCATTCAAGGGAACTGATCGAACAATTACTACACATCTTGATGGTAAAAAGTATAAATTACTGTCTGAAGACAGTGCTCCATCAACCCAATCCTCTGGAAAAATTTACACGGATGGAGCCAAAAACAAACACGGTGTAGGTTGCGGCTATCATTCGCCGGAACTTGGACTATTGAAATCAACATCTCTGAACAAGACCACTACAGTCTTTCAAGCAGAAGCAACGGGCTTACTACTCGCTGCTAAGGAAATATTACAAATAGCTGAACGCAGACAAGAGGTTACAGCCCTCGAGTTTATCACTGATAGTGCAGCTATTATATATGCGCTCAGAAGACCCACCACAAGGTCAAAGGTAGTAGCGGAATGTCACAAGACACTACAGACACTCTCAGACAAGTTTGATGTAGAGGTAAAATGGATCAAAAGCCATAGTGCATGTCCAGGGAACACTAAGGCAGATAATCTAGCTAAAGAAGGAGCAAGGAAGCCAGTAACTGACGGCGTGGCGGAGCTCTGCCAACCATCTACAATGGAAGTAAGAGAGCTACTACGCCGTCATACAGAAAAAGAACACAAAAAACTGTGGGACAAGAGAACGGACTGCAAACACACAAAAGCCGCCTTTCCGTCTCTAAACAGGAAAATTACAAACAACTTGTTAAAGTTACAACGTCAAGATCTTCGTCAAATGGTAGGCCTTATAACAGGTCACTGTAACCTCAACTACCACCTACACAAAATAGGAGTCACAGATAGCCCTTTGTGTAGGGGATGTATGGAGGAAAACGAAACCGTAGAACACGTAATAGCTCAGTGTGCTGTCACTGAAGAAATTAGAGTCAACACTGGAATGCTAGAGCAACATTCCACAAAACATAAAGACTCACCTAAAGACTCACAGAATTCAAATACAAATATAACAACTTCACCACTGGAACAGTTATGCCAGCACCCAAAAACCACACTCCGTTATTTTAAGGAGCTGGGGTGGATGGGGTAGTTCCTGGCAGGGGGAAATGCACAATACACCCCAAGCGGGACGTCAGTGCAGGCCTTAACGCCCCCATATTGAATAAGAATTGAATAAGAATAAGAATAATATGGTTTTCGAAACTTCATTATTAAATAAATACAGTCTAAAAATACATAAAATATACAATTTAGCATGACTTATCAGGCTTATATACCACCCATATTAATCTTTTTTGAAACATTACTTAAAAAAATTGTTTCATAGGACTTATATTGCTAGACTATTTACCTACAAGTTTCTACTCTCTATATATTTTGAATACATTATTAACTATACAATTGTGTCCATTTGTAGAATAACTTCATTTCCATATCTTGTCTTATTCCAGACTGACAGATACACAAAAGACCACGAAAACAACGTTGACATTGGCGACACAAAAATACATTATGCAGTGCTACATTCAGAACTCACAGGCGAAGTATCAAAAGAACTCGAAGAAAGCGAAAAAATTAAGTATTCTCAAGACGTAGACAAACTCACTAAAGCTGTGGACTCTTTAGAAAATGAAATAGTTGCATGTAAGACGGATCACGAAGCAAAAATGGAGGATGCAAAGAACAAGTACACCAATATTCTTGCCAAATTGAAGAAGATCACATATAAATTGATCAAAAGTGATGATTACAGGTACCTAGTATATTTCCATTTTTGTAAAATATTCCAAATAAATAGTGGAGTTGGCTTAGTCTTGTTGGCCATTGGCTGTCTCACCAAGGCAAGTTTGTGTTTCTGGTTCTGTGATTCTGTGTGTGATGTAAATGTTTCTGGCACCCACGATATAAGTTATAGAATTTAATGTAGGGCTGTGAGTGTGAAAGCGTTTATTATTATTAATACAACGATGCAATTTCTGATGGATTTTCCAAAAAACTTCTTCCATACAATCCTTGTCTGGACAGTAGAGAAAATGACTATATTTTATTATGATTTAATCTAAAAATA
The DNA here is from genome assembly GCA_948107665.1 of Lomographa bimaculata. Lineage (NCBI taxonomy): Eukaryota > Metazoa > Arthropoda > Insecta > Lepidoptera > Geometridae > Lomographa > Lomographa bimaculata. Next base: position 8,912,110 of record OX403598.1, read on the forward strand.
AAAAAAGTTACATTACATTAAAAATTTAAATTTGAAAAAGGTTCTTTCTGATACGTCCACGATCCAATCAAGGTTGCCGAAAAGTAAAATTGGTGAAGCGTCTTTGCCTTTTATAATATGAATAATAAATGTAAATTATACATCTGTGAATAAATACTTCACTTTATATACCTAATATTCATATTGGCAAGAATCTTTGGATATCTGAATACATTTACAGTGTGTTGGGCTCTCTGCTGACCACTGTTAGAGATCGTTCAAGGACGACCCTAGAGATGGCGCTAGTTGTATCGAGTGACATTTTTTGCACTCGCGACTAACTTCACAGACTTAAAAAAGAAGAACTTCAGTCGTGTGTGTCACCTGATCGTGTGTGGTCGACAAACCCTCCGCTATTGAATTTTGTGACGTAGAAAACTAATTAAATAATTATCATCTAATTAACCAGGACTTAAAATAAAAACTTCATCGTGTTTATTGTGATCGACCGCGTGAACTGTGAGGTGAATGAGTGTTCCGTGCCTCGTACCCTCTCGGATTACCACGGATTCAAACTCGCCGGCCGGCGCGACGTGGAGTTGTGTGTGTGCGCTTAGGCATACATACAGTTTGCTGTAGTTCCTTTCTTGGGGAGCTCCGGAGGCGGTTTCGAAGCAGTCTAAGGTACGTGAGCTTAAATAAACACTGTAAATTGATTCGTGTATCCCTACTGATTTTTTCCAATGTTTTAATCCAAAATAATTTACCGCTATCATTAAAATATTAATACGTAAATGGTGGGCTATTTACACGCCAGCGATTTTACTCGCGCCACCATAATTTTGGTCCTTTTCGAGCCGGATAGTCCAGTTTTAATTACCTTTTGCTTTGAGTTATTAACCATAAACATTTCATACATAAGTTCGCCCGCCCGTTGCTATGTGCAATTCACTCCGCTTATAACTACCTATAGTATAAACCGCCCGCTAACTTACCTACTTGTTCCCGCCCGCATTTGTTGTTTGTAAACAAACATTTAGTAGTTTATTCGTGCATAAATTATTAGCATAACGATAACCGAACATGTCGAAACCAAGTTCAGATACGATGTTGATCATTTTAGGAGGAAAGAAAGAGTTGTTATTTAAACGTATGAATCATTTGTTTAATATGTCTAAAAACATCACTTCTTTCGAGAGTTCAAGGTCGAATGAAAACTTTATGTCTGAAACAGAAACTATGGATGACCTTCATAATAATTTTGAATCTATTGTAGATCAAATTAATGAGATTACCTTAATGTCAAACCCTTCCGCGAGTCCCGATTTTGGTTGTTTGGAGTCATTTGACGAATTGTTTACAAGAGTGAAACGTGTTAGAAATAAGATGAATAACCACGCTAATGTATCACCGCTCCGAAGTGATAGTGCTTCTGTGTTTAAATTGGAGCCGCTTCATATTAAGGAATTCGATGGTAAAATACAGAATTGGCCAGCGTTTTATGAATCCTTTAAAGCAAATATTCACGATAATACGCGTCTAAGTAATTCGCAACGCATTCAATACTTAGTTAGTAAATTGAGTCATTCCGCAAATTCCGTTATTTCTGGAATAGTACCTACGGGGGAAACGTACACCATAATTTGGGATAGCTTAGTCAAGAAATACCAGGATAAGCGACTTCTAGGAACACATTATCTCAACAATGTGTTAGATTTAAAAGGGTGTACTCACACTGCCGCTAGTCTCGATTCATTTATCGATCATTTTTCGGCATCGATTTCTGCTCTCAAACAGCTGCATGTTTGGGATTTGACGGATTTTATTCTCGTGCACTGCGCACTTAGAAAATTAGACACTCAAACCGCACAATGTTTTGAACTTTCTGTTAGAGATGTTGAAATACCTACAACAAAACAGCTGATCAGTTTCGTTCAAGATCAGGCTAAGATCTTAGGACGTTCGAACCCGATCATGTACATGAACTCAAATCCGCGTAATTCAAATAACACATATAAACCGCCCGCTTCTACGTCACGGAACACACGCTCAAACACATATAAATCCTTTGTTGCGAGCGAGGTACCAATGGTTGCTACCGGAACCTCTGCTTCGCACTCATACCCGCCCGCCATATCTCATTGCGCATTTTGTAATGAATCCGCTCACACACATTTATATAAACCGCCCGCTTCTACGTCACGGAACACACGCTCAAACACACATAAATCCTTTGTTGCGAGCGAGGTACCAATGGTTGCTACCGGAACCTCTGCTTCGCACTCATACCCGCCCGCCATATCTCATTGCGCATTTTGTAATGAATCCGCTCACACACATTTATATAAACCGCCCGCTTCTACGTCACAGAACACACGCTCAAACACACATAAATCCTTTGTTGCGAGCGAGGTACCAATGGTTGCTACCGGAACCTCTGCTTCGCACTCATACCCGCCCGCCATATCTCATTGCGCATTTTGTAATGAAACCGCTCACACACATTTATATACTTGTGCTAAATTCAAAAATACACACGATCCTAAATCTCGTTATGATTTTATTAAATCCAAAAGTGGATGTGTAAACTGTCTCAGTATGACGCATAATTTATCGACCTGTAATTCGTCATCTGTCTGCGAGTTATGTAGAAAACGACACCATACGCTTTTACATTTTGTGAAACAAAATAATAATACGCATGTACAAACGCATTCACACTCACAACCCCACACTAAGTTCGAAGACTTGTATCGTGGGGGCCGGAAACATTCACATCACACACACAATGTACACACTGCTTATGCGAATTTTCCCGTGCTGTCGACGACAACGCCGCCGCCGCCGCCGCCGCCGCCGCCGACTGATTGCGCGCCTTCACCCGCTTTAAATCTACCGCTTACGTCACATAATGCCGCTGTGCTTCTATCCGCCGAAATAAAACCGAAGTCGACTGTTTTATTATCAACCGCTCAGGTGTACGCGCGTTCTAAAGGTAGTACAGGTCCGAAAACTATCATCAGATGTTTAATTGATAATGGTAGCATGAACAATTTAGTAACGACTGAATGTTGCCGCGCTTTAAACTTGCCGATAATACCTTTGAGTAATTCTTTTGTCAAAGGTGTTGGCTCAACTTCGCGTCCAATTGTTGGATACGTGTATTTGGATATTGAATCCCGCATATACCCGCAACAGAAATACACCATACACGCTCTTGTCGTGGAGTGTATTACAGATCAATTGCCGTCGCAATTTATTGAATGGAATCGTAACATAGATTACCACGACCTCCCGCTCGCAGATTTGAATTGGAATATTCCAGGAGACATTCAGGCAATTATAGGTGCCCAACTCTTTCCGTACATTTATTTGGGGAAACGGGTTGACTTTGGTCTGCGACTTCCACCTGCACTTCTAACCACTTTTGGTTACGTTCTGATGGGAGATTATCCACGTAATGACACCATACCTACCGCTTCTTTCACCGCGCTCGCGCTGAACGATCTAGTACAGAAGTTTTGGGAACTCGAAGAAGTACCTACGATGCGTTTGTTGTCACCCGAAGAGACGGAATGCGAAAATATTTTCACGTCATCAGTGACGCGTGATGATGTCGGTCGCTACACGGTATCGCTGCCATTCAGCAAGGATCCATCTGAACTCGGCAATTCACATGCTGTTGCTCTTCGCCGATTTATGGCACTAGAGAGAAAATTTCGCCAGTCACCCGATTTGAGGGAAAATTACAACCAGGTCATTCGAGAATATATCGATAATGGTTATCTTAGCTCTGTCGATGAAACCGAAATTTCTGGTGGAGGCTACTACATACCTCACCATGCGGTCGTGCGACCTGATAAGCCGATGCCGCGCATAGTGTTAGATGCAAGTTCGAAAACTCACACAGGTTTGTCTTTAAATGACGTGTTGCATATAGGACCTAATTTGCAAGCTGATCTGTTTTTATTGCTTTTGCAATTCCGCTTGTTTCCTGTAGCGATGAACGCTGACATAAAACAAATGTACTTACGCATAGGTGTACCCGTGGACCAGCGTAAATACTTACGCATCTTGTTTCGCTTCAACGAGAACGAACAAGTGCGTACTTTCGCCTTCAAACGCTTACCGTTTGGACTCAAGTCGAGCCCTTATATAGCTATGCGCACTGTGCGACAGCTGGCTTCCGACATGAGTCCACACTATCCTGACGCTGCAAAAATTGCAGAATCCAGTCTCTATATGGATGATCTGGTATATTCTGCACATAATGAACAAACCGCTATGCAGCTGTCACAAGACCTAATAAACATGTTCAGATCGGGTGATTTTGATCTGGTGAAATGGTCTAGCAACTCACCAGCTCTCTTAAGTAGTCTTCCTGATTCGCACCGCAAATCCCTCGATTTTGACGAAGGCAATATTTCCGCGAAGATCTTAGGTCTTTCCTGGGAATCTTCTGAAGATAATTTTTTCTTCACTTCCGCTGTAATAACCGACAAATGCACTAAGAGAAATATACTCTCCGTAGTTGCACGATTATTCGATGTTCTGGGTTTGGTCGCTCCAGTCATTCTCTATGCCAAATTGCTCATTAAAGAGTTGTGGTTGAGCAACAGTGGCTGGGACGATCCCGCTCCGGAAAATATTGTTGTCCGCTTTTCCGCCCTTGTGCAAGAATTTCCCTTGCTTGATACCTTACGGATTCCGCGCCATGTAGGTGTAAATATTGACTGCATTGTGAATCTCGTTAGCTTTTGTGATGCTAGTTTAAATGGCATGGGTTGTGTGATCTTTTTACACTGTACCTACCCTGCTGGCATCATAGTCCGCTTACTTTGCGCAAAGTCAAAGGTCTCACCGACTAAAGTCACGACTCTTGCACGTCTTGAGTTATGTGCTGCTGTGCTTATGTCTAAGTTAGTGAAGGTTGTCTATGACTCTTACGCTGCACGCGTTCCTATTGCAGGAGTGTATGCATTCTCCGATTCAACTATTGCATTATCGTGGATACATTCTTCCCCACATCGTTGGTCGATTTTCGTGAGTAACCGCGTCGCTCAGTGTCAAGAGAACTTAGCCGCGAAACACTTCTACCACGTAGCTGGTGTAGAAAATCCTAGTGATTGTCTGTCTCGAGGTATGCTGCCGTCGCAGCTAGTCTCGCATGACCTCTGGTGGAATGGCCCTTCCTGGATGCATTCCGCTCCTGAAGAATGGCCAATCAAGCCATTTTTGCCGACTGACTGCAGTAACCTTCCTGAGCACAAGACAAATGTGTTAACAGTGACTTCTCAATCGGAACAACCGCTTTTATGTGAGTTGGCGCAACGCATTTCGTCTTGGGACAAATTGCTGCGTGTCATCTCATACATCCTGAGATTCGCACGACCGAAAAATAGCATCGTGCCACGGTCTGTTCAGGCATTGACAGCCGCGGAACGTGCTATGGTCCGCGCCGTGCAATCAGTTCATTTTGCAGATGACATAAAGTGCATTAAAAATAAAAAAATGCCATCCATGAAGCTGCAACGCTTGGCTGTCTTCTTAGATGAAGAGGATATTTTGCGGGTTGGCGGAAGACTTTCTAAGTCAAATCTTCCATTTGATGCCAAGTACCCAGTCCTACTTCCTAAACGCGATCATATCGTTGATCTTATCATACGACATTACCATGTCGTGAACTGTCATACTGGCCCTGGACTTCTCATGTCGATTTTACGACAGCGTTTCTGGATATTAGATGCCAGAACTGTCGTCAGGTCTCAATGTCGTAAATGTAATACGTGTTTTAAGGTGAATCCGTCGCATCCCACTCCCATGATGGCAGATCTTCCTGCGTATCGTGTTTCAGAAGCGAAAGCCTTTGCTCACACAGGAGTAGATTATGCGGGTCCTATACGCATAACGCTTACCCGCCGTAGAGGTCAACACGCGCAGAAGGCGTATGTCTGTCTGTTTGTATGCCTGGTTACCCACGCTGTGCATGTTGAGTTGGTAACTTCATTAAATTCTTCGGCTTTTGTAGACGCCTTTAAACGCTTTATTTCCCGCCGCGGACCAGTATCCTGTCTTTACTCTGATAATTCCACCACTTTCGTTGGTGGTAAAGCTCAATTGGATGAGCTATATACCTTTTTATTGAACTCTAGTTTCAATTCGTCACTCTCAGAGGAGTTGATGACCCGACGCATTGACTGGAAAATGATTCCTCCTAGAGCTCCTCATTTTGGAGCAATGTGGGAATCGAACATTAAGAGTTTGAAAACTCATATGTACAGGGTGATAGGTAGTCAGCTTCTAACATATGAGGAATTACAAACCGTATTGACGCAAATAGAGTGTATTCTTAATTCGCGCCCTCTGAATGTCGTATCTTCTGATCCACATCCAGAGGTGATAACTCCCGCCCATTTTTTAATGTCGTCTCCCCTGCAATACTTACCCACTGCCGATCTTTCTGATCAGCGCATCAGTCTTGTACAACGCAAAGAACTTTTGGACAGCATGGTCCAATCCTTTTGGAAAAAATGGCGCTTAGAGTATTTGCATACGTTGCAAGTAAGGCAAAAGTGGGCTACTCCGGATAAACCGGTTGAAATCGGGACTGTAGTACTCGTTGGGCAGGATAATTTAGCTCCTCTAAACTGGCCTTTAGGGGTTATTACCGAAGTTTATAAAGGCACCGACGGTATTGTTCGTGTTGCCACGGTCAAGACCAGTTCAGGTAGTTTTAAACGCCCTATCGTCAAACTATATCCCATTCCGATACAATAAATGTATATTCGTAAAATGTTTATTATTATTTATTATTTATACATCTACGCGCGCTTATATAAGTATTCCGCATTATTAGGATTAAGCTACAATTACTTAAATAATTAACATTCACGCCTGATCAGACATAAAGTTCATTGATCTTTTAGATTATTTCATAATATAAACGAGTAGAATCTAATAACTCTTACTGTTTCTTTTGAAAGATCTTGCGCTCTTCCAAGGCGGGGTGCATGGTGAAGCGTCTTTGCCTTTTATAATATGAATAATAAATGTAAATTATACATCTGTGAATAAATACTTCACTTTATATACCTAATATTCATATTGGCAAGAATCTTTGGATATCTGAATACATTTACAGTGTGTTGGGCTCTCTGCTGACCACTGTTAGAGATCGTTCAAGGACGACCCTAGAGATGGCGCTAGTTGTATCGAGTGACATTTTTTGCACTCGCGACTAACTTCACAAACTTAAAAAAGAAGAACTTCAGTCGTGTGTGTCACCTGATCGTGTGTGGTCGACAAACCCTCCGCTATTGAATTTTGTGACGTAGAAAACTAATTAAATAATTATCATCTAATTAACCAGGACTTAAAATAAAAACTTCATCGTGTTTATTGTGATCGACCGCGTGAACTGTGAGGTGAATGAGTGTTCCGTGCCTCGTACCCTCTCGGATTACCACGGATTCAAACTCGCCGGCCGGCGCGACGTGGAGTTGTGTGTGTGCGCTTAGGCATACATACAGTTTGCTGTAGTTCCTTTCTTGGGGAGCTCCGGAGGCGGTTTCGAAGCAGTCTAAGGTACGTGAGCTTAAATAAACACTGTAAATTGATTCGTGTATCCCTACTGATTTTTGCCAATGTTTTAATCCAAAATAATTTACCGCTATCATTAAAATATTAATACGTAAATGGTGGGCTATTTACACGCCAGCGATTTTACTCGCGCCACCAAAAATTGACCAATCATGAACACCAATAATGTGTGAACTAACGTCACGAAGTCACATTAGTCTAGCCAATAGTGTGCGTTTTGCTATTTTAAATATCCCGTTAGTTTTTAACACTTTTTATTTATTAAAATTTCTAATTAAATTTCCAGTAAAAAAAATCCTTATATCAATAAGACATTAATGTTATTGGTGTAATTTCATACCCATAAATTATAAGAGAGCAAGCAATATAAATTTCATGCCGTGCCTTGGTGTAGCACTTACGCACTCTCTTCTACCGCGTGCCCTTTCCGCGCTCAACGCTCTCTTGGATCTTCATCATGGCTCAGATCTCTTTGCATATGAATGGCAAAATATATTGTCCGTGTGTTAAAAGTTCTGTGAGACTGTATAACAGAGCTGTTTGGGCATGGTATATATTATTAACTGATCTTCTAATTAGTTATTAGATACTAGCCGTGCCCCGCGGCTTCGCCCGCTATTATCAAGTTAAAAAGTAGCCTATGTGTTAATCCTAGGTATAATCTTTGTACATTCCAAATCCGTTCAGTTGTTAAAGCGTGAAGAGGTAACAAACATACTTACACACAAACTTTCGGATTTATAATATTAGTAGGATTACGACACACAAACATAGCTAATAAAAAAAACAGCCTAACTGCACGAACCATTCTTAAGTGTTGAAGAAGTTTCATACATCTCCATGTATGAAACTTCTTCAACACTTAAGAATGGTTTTTATTAATATAAATATGTTATGTAGCTTATTCAGTTACTATATTGTAAGTATACATTCAGAAGTATTTAGTAAGTAGGTACATAATACAAATTGAAACAATTGTGAGTATTCCACATAATTTATGTTCTATACGGCTTGAAACACGTAGAAAATGTCGACTTACTTGGTAAAATGTTGACTCATACTAATGAAGGACAACAAATTTGTCCGAAACTAGTCGACTACAAAGTAAGTCGACATTTTCTACGTGTTTCTGTATGTTATTTAAATTATAAATAATACAAGTTGTCTTGTAAATGTTACGTGAATAGATACCTAATGAAATCTTAAGCTACTGTATTATGATTAGTGGGGGCGTAGCCGCTTATGGATGGCTAACTTTCATGTGCCTATATATTCATTTTAGGATTGAATAGTTTATATTTTGTTTTCAGTGATAAGAGTGTCAAAGAGTTTTACAAATCGCTAAAGGAAATGGCGAGAGAGAGGAGTGAACTTTTGCAAATTGTTCAACATAGAGATAAAGAACATAAAACTCTTCAAGAAGAATTGAGGTATGTTACTTACTTGCAGGATTTATACAAATCAATGACAATATTCAATTCTGTTTCTCGATTATTATTATACAATACAATAAAAAACCCTTTATTGCAAATAAAAAAAAACATATGATTGAAATCTATGTACAATGGACGGATTTATCGCTAAGAGCCATTTCTTCAGCCAACCTTTTTTAAATTATATATTCGGTTCTGTTTGATTTACTCTCGTAGGAGACAAACAGAACTGAACAAGCGCTCTTTAGCCACTACATAATATAGACATACCTAGGTTATTATAATTTGTGTGATGAGTGCCTCTTTGGGGCCCATGTAAGATTATTTGAAAAGAATAAAAATGACACCGAGTTTCTTCTTCTCTTCTCGAGACGGCTGTGATTTTTGAGTTTCTTGCCAGGTTCTTCTCGAGATGGCTGTGATTATTGAGTTTCTTGCCAGATTCTTCTCGAGATGGCTGTGATTATACGAATCTGGTTAGATTAATTAACTTTCATGAGAGCCTCTTTACGGTCGACATATTTACTGTTTTAATAATTGTGATACATTTTTACAGAATTGCTCAAGACCCAAATACAGTAGTAAAGGAAGACCAACCTTTGACGGCCGCAGAACTAAAAGAATTCCAAGAGAGAGAAGAGAAAATGAAATCTTTCATTACAAACATGAGATTAGAGCTCGCCAAGTTGAACCGCGAGGTGTTAAAGTACACTGTCGCTTTGGATGAAATACCGGGCACTGCTGAGCTTTTACAGTATGAGAAAAGGTTTATGGAGCTTTATAATCAAGGTAAACTTCGTTTATCGTTGTGGACAATTATGTTATTGAAAGTGGGTAGATACCGTATATTCTAACATCACATTAACTAGGGGCAAATTTTAAATTTGAAACTACCCCCGACGCTCTTTCTGGAAAATAGCTGCACCGATTTTCACCAAATATAACTAAGAATACTCTTGATCAAGTCACCTTTCAAACAAAAACCGGCCAAGTGCGAGTCGGACTCGCGCACGACGGGTTCCGTACCATTATCTATAAAAACGGAAAAAAATCATGTCTGTTGTATGGGAGCCCCCCTTAAATATTTGTTTTATTTTAATTTAATTATTAATTTTTAAGTGAATATATAACTAAATATTCTGTGAATATTTCAAGCGTTTACCTGGTGCCGTTATAAATATCGAGCAAAAAAATCACGTTTGTTGTATGGGAGCCCCCTTACATATTTATTTTATTATGTTTTTTAGTATTTGTTGTTATAGCGGCAACAGAAATACATCTTCTGTGAAAATTTCAACTGGCTAACTATCACGGTTCATGAGATACAGCCTGCTGACAGACGGACAGCGGAGTCTTAGTAATAGGGTCCCGTTTTACCCTTTGGGTACGGAACCCTAAAAAACCAAATCATAATCAGTGCAGCCGTTTGGGAGCTACGATGATACTTATAACACATTATTTTTTCTTTCAGTGGCATCTAAGCATAAGGAAACAAAGCAGTATTACATATTTTACAATACGCTTTTAGAAGTTAAACTTTATACATCGAAAGAGCTAAGTTTGCTCAATTCTATCCTAGATAACTACGAAGAGTAAGTAATACACATTATTATTAAGATTAAAATATGTAAATAAAACTCGTAACTTAGTCTCGATTCACGGACTGTTTTATCTCTATGCACTAAATATTACTTAATCTATAATAAACATCTGGGACGCCACAAGTCATCGAACTTAGTGTGGGGCCTGTGAGTGTGAACGTAAATAAACGCTTTCACACTCCCAGATGTTTATTATAGATTAAGAAATATTTAGTGTATAGAAAATAAGAATTATTATGTTAATTATTATGAGAGAATACGATCAAGTCTTCAGCCTGATTGTAAGCACCACGACTGCCTTTACTGTTAAGGGGTTATATCAGAATGTTTCCTAAAACGCGTAACTTTGTAACCGTTTTACTCAAAACAAAGTCAACAAGTAGCGTTGTTATGATTGATATAAACACAACGTATGAGTTTTGAGTAATCAATTTGTTAATAATTAAACGCAAGCAAAGCTTAAAGAAACCGACTTCACCGCTTTATCTTCGGAACCTTGATCAGATTTAATGTATCAAACACGCATTATTGACTATAACTCAAAAACTAGAGATCAGATCTTGATCAAATTTCAATGGGACCACATGAAAAGCACCAGCTATCAAATAAAAAAAGAATCATCAAAATCGGCTCACAAAAAAAAGAAGTTATGATGTAACTTTTGAAGTCGGTTAAACGAGAACAACGTCAAAGTAGTCCACAAGATAGGCATTATTGACGATATTTCAAGAACTTGATCAAATTTAAATGGGACCAATTAGAAAGCAACATCTTACAAACTAAAAAAAAAATTTTCGAAATCGGCTCACGGGGAGAGAACTTATGAGGTAATACACAAAAAAAAAGAAATACAGTCGACTTGAGTACCTCCTCCTTTTTTGGGAAATCGGTAAAAATGTGGTATCACCCCATATTTTTATGATATTTCTTGACATTATTTCATAGTTTCTAGCTCTTGTCACTTTTATATTTAATTGGCAAACCGAGTTTAAAAGGAATAACTACTTTATTCCACACGTTATTAAGAGTATACTTTCTGTTGTTTACATAATCTCTTTCACTGAAAAATAATGATTATATGTTATATTATATGTATGAGTGCTGCTGACATAATTATAAGTTTTAATATAAAAAATAGAAAACATCTTTAATGTTTCATTACCTTTTTAGAGCTATGTCGTCGCAGAGAAAAAGAGAAGAATTTATGAATCAATTCGAGTCCATCGTCGACTGGGTGAACCAAACAGTCAAGAAAGTTGAAGACAAGTACAAGAATGAGAAAGAAGGAAAAACCTCACTCTACAATGAATACTCGCGATTGATGGACGTGCAGAGACAGTACGCGGCTGCATTGAAGAAATTAGCAGAAGAAAGGCAGAAATACGGAGCGAGATGAAACTTGCCAGAGCCTAGCGTAACTCAAGTGCAATAATTATTTATTAACCTTGCTATTTTGTGGCTGGAAGTTCTATAACGCTGTTGAGAATTGCAGTATTTTGTATACGTACTATGTATGTCTTTTCTATGTCTTGTATATATACTTATCCTATGTCTTTATTATCTGAATATTTTTGTTTTTGTCATGTATGAATCTCTATAACTGGGCTTTCGTTGGCTTAGTTAGGTGCGCGTCCTTATAAGCAGGTTCTATCGGGTTCGATTCCTGGTGGGAACACAAATTTTCTACCCTAGGGATTTTTTTATTTCTAGTTCTGGGTGTTAATATGTGTGCGTGATGTGAATGTTTCCGGCACGCACGACTCAAGTCAATGTACTTAGTGTGGGGCGAGTGTGGAAGCGTTCATGTTTATATTGCGTAATATTGCAACGACGCTTTTAGAAGGAGAATAGACCTTGTGCACTCTGAAGTTCCTTCCAATTACTACGCACTTGCTCAATTCGTGGTTGCTATTTTTCTGATCTCATAAAGCTGCGGCAAAATCAACGGTAGGTACAGAATAGCATACTTCAGAGATGCAAAGATTCTTTTTACCTTACTGACATTTCTAAATACTATTAAGGTGTGTCTTAACACAGCGCGGCAAATGAAAAAATTGTTAGGACGACTGTCGCGCGCGAACGCTAGACTAATCGCGCTACAGATTTGTGTTTTGTGAATGCCACACACCTTGCGCGCTGTGTTTGGACACACCTTTAGCGTAATAGACCTTCCAGCCTTCAACATACATGTATATTATGTATCTAGTCCTCATTCAATGAAGTTACATATGTACTTTTATACCAGCATTCCATTTTAAATGCCACTCCCGTATTGAAGACTGATATAGCTTTTATATACTTTGACCATGCACTTATCCGAATAATATTAATATTAAATGAAACATATATTGTTCTTCCAACCTTTTATTATAATTATAATACAAATAGTTCACAATACTGTTTTACATAAATACCATCTGGATAACGCCAATTAAATCGGTATCAATGGGTTCATTTGAAATCCTATTCTTATGTTAACCCTTACATGTTATATGCCTTATTTGAGTGAAAAATGTTTGTAAGCGAATAGCCTATCAAATAATTAACTTAGAAAATTTCTTTAAATTAATGACAATATTGATTTGGATCCGCTTATTATCATTTGTTTATCAATAATATAAATAGAGATTCATTCAATACTAAACGATATTTGTATCCAAAATCAAAATTATGTGGACATTTACTTACAAACATTTTATTTACATCTAAAATGGTTAAGGTAAGTGCGATATATCCGAATTAGGTGATCTTGAAAATATTATCTATACGTGCCAGTCGTAACTTTTCAGATTAAATTCATCCTGGGTGATATTTTTCCTAACTCTTGAATACCTTATGTTAGGAGTATTTAACAAACCTATAGCTACAAACTGTGTAACTTATGTCAATAGATGTCTATAACAAGGCCTTGTGTTAAATGGCGTAAACATTTTAAAATGCTTATTTAAAAAGACGATACATGAATTAGCGTGGCCTAAAAAGGTTACAACCGGCTATAATCGCAATTACACAAATAAACATCCATGTAAACCTAATTTAACGGCGTTTACATTTATGAATGGTGGTATTCGTGGCACATCAAAGCGTGACCACGTTACCATGCGATTGCGCGCTGTGGCTGTGTGTGTGCCCTTTATGCGGCCCACTGTGGCTTCGAGACTGTGAGTGACCGTGTCCGTGAGAGCTGGGACTCGACTTCTTGTACATAGTGAAGGATACCAGCTCCCTGTTAGCGTTGGTCATAGCCATGGCGTGAGAGACGACGTCGAATCCGAATATAGCGTGCAGGCGGTTCACTACCACCAGAGTCAAGCCCTTCTGCGTCACTCTGACCACTCGCTCTTGGTCCGAAGACGTCGCTATTGTGATCCCGAAGGTCGAGTTCAGCTCCTGTAGAAATATGGAATGTTAAGGATTGGCAATTTATGACGGTGAGTTATTTCTATTAGATCTCAGTTTTGAAAAAAAAAAAAATGATTTGTTTTGGGAGACGAGGGATAGATTTTTATGCCGCGGTTACCGGGTTCGATGAGTTAGCTGGGTATCGAATCGATACCCAGCTAACTCATCGTCTGCCGTTGTCCCACTTTACGTGGGACAGGCACAATATTTAAAAGAAAACGATGCGGTTGATGATGTAGCAGTCCCTACCAGTAGGGATAGCTCGGTAGGGATAACTGTTCCACTCGGTATTTTCTACCAAAAAGTCAAGTGTGTTACCTCATAACTTCTTTCTACATGAACCGATTTAGAAAATTTAATTTTTGTTGCTTTCCATTTGGTCCCATTTAAATTTGTTCAAGATCAAATTTTGAAATATCGTCAATAATGCGTGTTTAGTACATCTAATCTAATCAAAGTTCCGAAGATATAGCGGTAAAAAACCGACTTCACAAAAAAGGAGGAGGTACTCAAGTCGACTGTATTTTTTTTAAGCTCTGCTTGCATTTAATTCTGTAAGGTGTGAAAGTTACCGTCACCCATTTCACGTCTACAAACTTGGAAATGCAAAGCTTCGAAAATATCAATATTTTCACAGTAGGTACCAAACTTTTAATTTATTAAACTTCAGATGTAATAGTATAGGTATAGTATACAAATAGGTATAGTGTACATATAAAATATGTAGGTATGTGTGATGTCTATAATAAAAACGCTCCTATACCATTAATTATATTGGGACCAGGTATATTTTTACCCAATTGCGCCGGAGATATGTAAGGAGGGTTATGTTTTTGGAATGTATGTGTATATATACGTTTTAAAGAGAAAACCGGGTGTATATATGTTATGTTTTGAGTTTAGGTACAGGCGCAACAAGCGCTCGTTTTATAGGGATCTCTATTTGCAAAGGACATAATGTACTCGTTAGTCATCAAACGTATGAAACTAGGAAAAACCCGGCATTGTGCAATAAAAGCATTTGTAAATAATGTATACCGTATTCGGCATTGCCGTCCATAATTCTTACAATGGTTTTATGTTCAAATAAAACTGTATGTGCCGTGAAAGATAAATATATTGGTACTTACCAATTATGTGGGTAAGTGCATATATACATAAGTTACGTAATGTTAATTACTCGTAGAATAGTTTACAAACATGACTGTTAACCGGTTTAGGTCAACTTAAACGAAGCAATTTTTACCCGACTGCGCTATGCAATGGAGAGTAATGTGTTTACCAGCCTATGTACTCGTATATATGTATGTTTGTTTCTTTGTGACTTTTAGAGACCCACCGCGTAGGCCGATTTTGATCGACTGAATTTATTTGACTTGTTTTTGGCAGTTGGATTTTTTATTAATTAATTTTAAAGACTGGCTTTATTAACATATTTAGCCCGGCGAGCGTAAGGTGTACACCCGAGGTATTTATGTTTGTCGAAATTTTTTATTCGGTGAGCTGAATTCCCCCATGCGTTTGAGTAACTGCACGGAAAAATGAAGGAATCGTTGGTGGAACCGTTTAGGCAGAAGGCGCACGGCGAGGAAGTCATGTGGTGTCTAAATGGTCTTGGAGTCAGTTTGAACCATAGCACTCGGCATTATTATTTTACACACATATATTATTACTAGCCGTGCCCCGCGGCTTCGCCCGCTATTATCAAGTTAAAAAGTAGCGTATGTGTTAATCATAGGTATAATCTGTGTACATTCCAAATTTCATCCAAATCCGTTCAGCCGTTAAAGCGTGAAGAGGGAACAAACATACTTACACACAAACTTTCGGATTTATAATATTAGTAGAATTCCCTTTTTTATACTCTCAGACGAAAGACTAAATTGACTGCTTGTACCAAACCCCCTCATTCTTTATATGGTTACCTATATTATCTTTGTCTCAGACTAAACATTTTACTTTGTAGTAGCTACATTTATTGAAAAACACGGTTATTGTAGGTATTATACCTAATAAAAAGAGAGCATTGAAAATCAAAGAAAAAAGCGTAACAGAAATGTAAAATTTATGTATAATATGCAGAATAAAAGTAAGTATGTGATTTTAAATTTTTAGTCACTAATTACAGACAATTATATAGCAGGTTTGATACTCGACAGATAATAAAACTAATTGTTACTGTTGTAACTTAAAAGCCAACAATGGGCAGCGTGTCTGTAAGCTCATCGAGATAGGAAACAAACCTACATTACTTTAGCTACAAAATCCTTGGTCGAGCTAGCTTGGCGGTAGGTACTGCCCTTTTGCATCAAAAACAATGGAAGGTAAAAGCCAAATAAATACAAACCTGATTTTGTTCTTGGCAGTAGCATAATATTTGTCACCAGGTGAGATAGCGGCCAAGTGCTTACCTATCTGTCATAAAAAAAAAAACCTAAGACTTATTTATGTGCTTTTTTATAGTCAAGCATTTGACCACTATCTCACCTGATGGAAAGTGATGGTGCTGCCGAAGATAGCATTAGCGATAGCATTCTCGGAAATCCTGCCATCCAAAAATACGAAAGCAATATTGCCTGGGTAAAGTTAGTGAGTATATTATATGTTGTAAAAGTCAAGTAAAAGTTGACTTATATAAGTAATAAGTAATAGACTTCAAAAAAGGGGTAAAAGTCACGAATGAACAGTATCTTCTAGGCCAACGTGTTCCATCTTCGAACGCATCATCGCAGGTAACATAGTAGTCATTGTTTGCCTATCCCGAATAAAAATAAATGGGTCCAGTCCCAGTTTCACGGGGCGCATTCACTTCTAGCCCAATGCTTATTTAATTTTTTTCATTTTGAAATGCCGTTTTACTCGAATTTGTTACGTTTATGATATTATTTTTTTCCTTTAGAATAAAATTGCAAGCGTCATAACAATCGGTTAAATTTGTTATGTAATACAACAGCGCTATGTACGTACATTATTACGTAGGTAATGCACCTGTTATAAGGAGCAGAGGTGTAATGATGACCTGCTTGTCCCAACTATTTTAAAAGAATTATAGTATACCTGTAATCCATCTCACAAACATAATCAAAAACTATTTAGTTATATTAGTAACGAGGTATATTAAATCCTAATTTTTGAGTAGCCGGACATTTTTTCTATCCAGTCTATTTTTAGAGACTACCGGCTACAATAATTTTCTTACTTTGTTTGTCTGCTCGTTTGTTAGTTAAAGAATCACGCAAGTGTTTAGGTACCACTAAATCGATTTTTATTATTATTTTTGTGTTTAAATTAAAGCCTGTAATCTGATAAAAAAATTGGTATGTCTATATATATATTATTATCATCATCATCATGGACAAAATCGTTGTATACCTACACATTGAAGGTATAGTTGTTATGTTTGTTTATAGTAGTTTTAAATAGCAATTACTTGCTAATAACCTACAAATTATATTTAAGTATGGGCTTACCTAAATAAAAATAAGTAAGTACCTAATACAAATAAATAAAGGTATCTATTATATGTATATACGTACCTAATATATAGCATAGATATATATATATTATATCAAACCAATCAGGTTGTCACATGAAACTATTATTAGTTTCATGAGTATTATAAGTAGTATCATACATCGTACTTTTAAGTTTTATGAGTTGTCATAACATACAAGATACCTACAGGGATTTTAAACCAACGATAAGTTGTTAAGTTTACTATAGTTCTCAATGCTTGAAATGCGGTTTAGTTGCGATTTGTCGCACAAAGGAAATAGGTATCATAAATGACAGACACATCATGCATAATTATGTTCATTGAAGTGTGAAATGTTTATGAATTACCCTAACTAACGTCGCTCGTTCCTCGCTCTTCAGTCCGTAGACCGTAGCCCCTTCATCCTTGGAGAGGTGCGGCGCGCTCAGGCTACCCATCACCATGATGTACGGCATCCTGCACTAGCACTTGTAAACAGTCACCGGTAAATGCAACTCATTTTAACAACGCGCGGCTGTGCGACCTCTAACCAAGTTGGAGACAGAATAGAGACCACGCGGCGCGGCAGCGGTCGTCGCCGTCGACAGGTTGCTCTTATGTATGTGTGTGTGAAGTCAGGTAGCTCCGAATACGTGATGCATGTCCAACCTATGTGAATGTGTTGGAGACGTGACGTAGGCCGTCACATGGCCTTCACGGACGCTTGGCTGCGACCGCGCAGGCTGTGACGCTGCCCTGCCACACGCCCAATCAAACAATGCCCTGTAATTGAAACAATAATAACCATGTATTTAGCCGATTTAACTACTTGTTAAGTAGTGTTTGGGAGGTGCATTATCTTCCTAGAATCTACTTCCCTCTCTCCGTGATGAAATCTTTTAAAGTAGAATTTTAATCAATGCCCAATAAAGTTATGTAATAGGTGTATTAACAAAAAGTTTCTTTGCATCTCCGTAATCGATGTCAGCCAAGACATTGTCAAATAAAGTCAATCGAAACTATCACAAACAAACCTTATCTATTTACGAAGTTATCCATTTTACGGTTAAATAATTGGTGTTACGACTTACGATTTTCATCAAATCATGAGTCATTCTATGAGCAGTCCAAGAAATATACAACTCGGTTGGTACCTATCTCACCGCACACCGGCATGTGTATCGTGTTTCTTCCTGTTTATATTTTCATTTGTATTTAGCAAGTAAATGTAGATATTTAGATACCGTCATCTCACGATATGCTATAGAAATTTTGGTAAATTCTTAATAATAGCAGCAAATAATAGCAGCTATATTTACCTATACGTTCTCCAAATAATTGTTAGCATATTACGTCCTTTTTATTTCTAGTAATGTCATCTAACACATGTATATTTCTGTCTGTTCAACTTATCCCATAGAATTATTATAGTAACTACCCTTGGAATAGTCATAAGTAATCTAAGATAGTACTTACCTATTACTGATATTATATTACCCATGCCCGTTCTCGCAGTTATATTTATTTTAGCTGCGCGTTAAATTTCTAACGATTTTCATGCTACTGAGAGACGATCAAGTCAAGTGAAATGATGTTAAATGGTTGCGATTTTGCATTTAAAAAGGTTGCTTGCCTGATGGTAAGCGTCACGCAACTCACGCATGCTCGTTACATTTCAGTACCACCTAGAAATGTAAGCACAATATTCTGTGCGATAATGCATTGCACTCGTCACCCTGAGACATTGGTTGTCAATCTTTATGCCTTGCTTTTATACTAATTTTACGTGTTCTCTTTTTCAGTATTCGAGACGTATCAAAAAGCTCGTATGGTATTTGTTCAAACTATGGCAGAACTGGCTACAAGAGCAACAAATGTGAAATGCCTTGAAAGTGCTGGAGTGCTAGGTTAGGAATATTTTCTAACCTCACTAACAAGTATCTGGAGTGCAATCGAATCTACCTAATACTACATATTATTGACGCTTGTTAAAACGACTTTTTTAACATCTCATACAAAGCATAGTACTTATGTAACCATAATTTATAGGCTATATTTGGTGTGGTACCTATGTTATGTCCTAGTTACCGTGACATATGAACGTATACTTGTTGTCTTTACACCTATCATAGAAAAAGAATCAAACTAAATCGATAAAAATTCAAATGCGCAACGAATTGAATTAAAGAATTGACCAATCTCCTTTTTAAAGTCTTTTTGTACCACTTCTAGGTATTTGTAGTTTTTTGTATGCTTTTTTTTAACCATTGATCTGGCCTTATTCTGGTTGGCGTATATATACAAAAATACACTATCTGACTATGCTTAGATTTGTGTGACCAATACTTATGCTATAGACGTACTTACAAAATAAATTTCTTGTGCACTGAGTAGTGTGCTCCTATAGAGATTTCATTAATTAATATATCTTCAAAGGTATGATATAACTGCTTGTGCCCCGCAGATTTGCCCGCTTTTATCCGGATAAAATGTAGCTTTTGATGTGAAGCTACATTGAGTTGTGAGTAATAAAAAGTTAAAAAAATAAATAACTGCTACATCAGACATGGCACAAATCTCAGTAGGTGCCTGCGAAAGTAAAACGGTGTTTAGATAGGTGCGCGTCCGCCTTCTAAGCAGGGGTACCGGGTTCGATTTCCGGTGGGATCACAAGTTTTCTCCACAAATGTGTATTACTGGTTCTGGGTGTGATTGTGCGTGTGTGATTTAAATGATTCCGGCTTCCGCGACACAATTCATTGGACTTAGTGTGGGGCTGTGAGTGTGAAAGCGTTTATTTATTATAAGCGCCACATCTGTAGCTACTACCGTCTACTAAAGATATATGCCATCAGTTATGATCGTTTCCCATAGAGCTCCTTCGGCCACTACTCTCGGACGCCTGCAGCAGCGTGCGGCAGTGCGCGGTGGTGGCAGCCGCGCGTCTTGCCGAGCACGACGAGGGAGTGGCCAGGCAAATGCTCAGCGGAGGCATGGTCACCATCACGCTTGAAAACCTCAAAAAATATAACGTAAGATCCATTCAATTATGCATGAATTTTATTTATTTCCTTAGACATAAGATTTAACAAATCTAATTCTATAAGAATCTATGTTGATTCACTGACTGACTGACTGACTTAGAGACAACGCATAGCCTAAACCGCTGGTCGTAGAGACTTGAAATTTGGAGCGTACATTTGTCTTAGTACGTAGGGTATACTAAGAAAGGATTTTTGCATATTCTACCCCGAAGAGGGTAAAAAAGGTTTGTATGAAAGTTCTTTGATTTTGAACCAAAAGCGATGAAAATTGGTATTTGAGTACCTAGTTAATTTAACATGAAAAATAAGTTACCAATTATTTCTTGCCAGGGGTGAATATAATGTCGAATGTTCTTCATTTATGAAGTTACACTAATGGTAATTGGTAGGAGTAGATCATTTAAATTTAAAAAATGCAATGCGATTTCCGTCAAAAGTAAATGATAAAAAATTAACTAAATATGTAATTGCTTTCTTATAAATCTTAGGGCATGACTCCTTTCAGGACTTTTTCTAACTCTCATGGTTTCGGAATGTGCCATCACCGCCTTTCTCAAAGAACCACCCTCTATATACGACCTATTTAATGTACTTTTTCTCTATGTCCAGTTATTTATTTTTTACCCTGAATAATCTCACTAATATTTTAAATGCAAATGTTTATGTGTAAGTGTGTTATTTCTTCACGCTGTTACGGCTGAACTTGGAATGTGTGAATAATCCAGATGCAACTCACATTTTTTTAATTTTTTTTATGTTTGTTACCTTATATCTTCTCTCCACGTGAGCTGATTACGAAAAATTTTTTTTAGTTTGAAAGATGTAGCTTTCTAATTGGTCCCATTCAAATTTGATCAAGATCTGATCAGTAGTTTTTGAAATATCGTCAATAATGCCTATTTTGTACGCGTACTTTGACGATATTCTCGTTTAACCGACTTCAAAAGTTACCTCATAACTTCTTTTGTTGTGAGCTGATTTTGATGATTCTTTTTTTATTTGAAAGCTGGTGCTTCTCTTGTGGTCCCATTCAAATTTGATCAAGATCTGATCTCTTGTTTTTGAGTTATAGTCAATAATGCGTGTTTAATACATTAAATCTGATCAAGGTTCCGAAGATAAAGCGGTGAAGTCGGTTTTTTTAAGCTTTGCTTGCGTTTAATTATTAACTTAATTTACTCGGGGCAAAGTCGGGAAGGTCAGCTAGAATATAAAATATATATTAACCTATACATAACTCATTGTTTGCAGGTTTATTACAAACGTTCCGCGCTTTATCTGATGCGAGCGGTTTCAAAGTAAGTATGCCACGGCCATAAGCTCTATCTATGAATACTATAATGCAACTCGTGATAAAAACAATTTACAAAATGAATACCTATTTGTATGCAATTATAGACACAATGAAGAATTGGCGAATGCGATCGTGAGACTCGGAGCGTTGGAGCATATTGTATCCTGCCTTGAGGACTTTGATACACAGGTTCGTGTTTACCTATCCTCTTATAATAGATACTTAGGTAAGCACTTTAATACTTTAAAGTGAGATGTGTGCCCAAAATTTCAGGGCCTTAAGACATTTGACATAATATTACACGGTGGCGAGCGCAGTGCATTAATCCGCGTCGAATTTTGAACTGTCAAAGTCCCAAGATTCTGTGTGGCATGGAACTGTTATTGGCATGCGTTTCGCTAACTATCAGAAGAGTGACTTGCTCGTCACGTCTCTCAGTAGCTTAAAAAAATCAAGGTTACATTAGAGCTGGCTTCTGGATCTTGGAATAGTACACTTGGCTATTTTTATCTGGTAGGTACTGCTGTGCTATCAAATAAATTGGTACATTTGGCAACATACCGATTTGTTCTCAAAAAGTTTAAACTCTAAGTAAGATTTAAGAAGCTGTTTCTTAGGAAACCTTTTGAAAAGTTAGGTTGTGTCGTACATTTGTAACATACTAAATACATAAAAAATATTGAAGGTAAAGGAAAACGCGGCATGGGCACTAGGATACATAGGCAAACACAGCGAACACCTTGCGGGTTTGGTGGTGGACGCAGGGACTCTGCCGTTGTTAGTGCTGGCCTTCCAGGAGCCAGAGATGAGTCTTAAACAGGTACTCATTTATTGTAAAATTAAAAAAAACATACCTTATAGATTTCGCCTTTGTCGGTATTACAATACGGGGTGTGGCGTAATGAATAGAAACCCCTATTACTACAGATTGGGGACATCATGATGGTCCAGAAATAAAAAATGCCTAGTAAAAGTCTCACAATTTTCGAGATAATCTTCATTTTTAGAAATTGTGAAAACTATAAATAATACAAAAAATTGCCTATAGTTAAATGTTGTTATTACAAATATTCGCTTTTTACGTTGATTAAAATATAACTTGTAGGTTAATTTCAACTAAAGAAGTAAATTTTAAGGAATGGTTTTCCGTAGCATAAGATCGCAAGCAGTGGAGAGAGGGTAGGGAGGCCTTTGCCCTCCAGTGGGACACCGTAGGCTCATAATAATAATAAGATTTTTTTTTCTGGACCTTCATGATGTTCCCTATTAGTAGGTATAGGGTTATCCATTCATAACACCAAACCCCGTATAATATTTTATATTAGATAGAGCACTTTACTCTCCTTTTTTTGATTGACGGTTCCAGGGTGTAAGTTTTAAATTCAAATCATTATTTTTTTTACCTACCTAAGAACAGACACAGATGCTAGTCCAATGTCCAATTGCCTTTTAAAATTTATAGGTGTTCGGTAAAATAAAACGCCGATTTCCTTTCTTGAGTTGCATCATATAGGTAGCTTTTCGATGTGACATTCTACGATCATAATACGAAGAATGTAGTATAAGTTTTGACCGTTTGCGAAATCTGATTTAAGTTTCGTTTCGTTCTATACATAAATTTACTTACAAAAATCTATAGAAGGAAACGAAACATCATTTTTGTATACGATAATGACATAACTCATACTAGACCCCAGGATACCTATGCATGTACCAATTTCTAAACAAGAAGCTTATCTACTAACGCTTCTCTATCAATCAATAATTTGGTCTACCTATATGACGTACGTGTAATTGATAATGTTGAATGTTCTAGAGATGCATTAAAATGTCTCAATGCTTGAGCATGGATGGGTCATCTTGCTATTTTGAGTAACTTGGATAGACAACGTATACCTATGCTGCTCCCAGGTGGCTGCTGGGGCTCTGGTGGACCTGGCGCAGCACAAACCAGAAGCTGTGGTAGATGCTGGCACGATCTGCCATTTGGTTCATGGTTTGGAGAACCAGGATCCGAAACTTAAGGTTATCTTTCCTGTTTGCTTAGTATCGACAACCAAGGGTTTTTGTGTGTTCCTACGTGTTTTCTTCTGACATCGGATAATTCTGAGATGACACGTTAATATAAGATTTTTACAGACTCTATACCTATATGTATAGAAAGCCACGTAGGCATAATAATATGTTAACTAGGTATATACTCAGGAATAGGTACGGATTCTAACTGACGAATCTACTGTTGGATTTAATTTACTCCCAAGGAATCTGCATTTTTGTTATATAATATTTGCTATTTTTATTGAATTTCCAAGAATTGTTTATGATGAGCGCAGCACGCTGTGCGCGTTTGGTACCGTAGTCCTTGCTCCCAGACAAGCGTAAAGTAATGTCGTTGTTTGTGATCAGCGCAGCACGCTGTGCGCGCTGGGCACCGTAGTCCTTGCCCAGACAAGCGTAAAGTTATGTTGTTGTTTGTGATCAGCGCAGCACGTTGTGCGCGCTGGATACCGTAGTCCTTGCTCCTAGACAAGCGTAAAGTTATGTTGTTGTTTGTGATCAGCGCAGCACGTTGTGCGCGCTGGATACCGTAGTCCTTGCTCCTAGACAAGCGTAAAGTAATGTCGTTGTTTGTGATCAGCGCAGCACGCTGTGCGCGCTTGGCACCGTAGTCCTTGCCCAGACAAGCGTAAAGTTATGTTGTTGTTTGTGATCAGCGCAGCACGTTGTGCGCGCTGGATACCGTAGTCCTTGCTCCTAGACAAGCGTAAAGTTATGTTGTTGTTTGTGATCAGCGCAGCACGCTGTGCGCGCTGGGCACCGTAGTCCTTGCCCAGACAAGCGTAAAGTAATGTCGTTGTTTGTGATCAGCGCAGCACGCTGTGCGCGCTGGGCACCGTAGTCCTTGCCCAGACAAGCGTAAAGTTATGTTGTTGTTTGTGATCAGCGCAGCACGTTGTGCGCGCTGGATACCGTAGTCCTTGCTCCTAGACAAGCGTAAAGTTATGTTGTTGTTTGTGATCAGCGCAGCACGCTGTGCGCGCTGGGCACCGTAGTCCTTGCCCAGACAAGCGTAAAGTAATGTCGTTGTTTGTGATCAGCGCAGCACGTCGTGCGCGCTGGATACCGTAGTCCTTGCTCCTAGACAAGCGTATAGTAATGTGGTTGTTTGTGATCAGCGCAGCACGCTGTGCGCGCTGGGCGCGGTGGCGGGCGCGCGGTCGGAGCTGGCGGAGGCGGTGGTGGCGGGCGGCGCGCTGCCGCCAGCGCTGCTGCACGCGGGCCACGACTCCGCGCCCGTGCGCCGAGCCGCCGCCTCGCTGCTCCGAGATATCGTCAAACATTCTGTGGACGTAAGATATCACAACCAAATAATGGGAAGCGTCTTATGTGCCGTTTGCCCCACTATGGAGAGAGCGCCACTGGCTAACGGGCAACACCTATAACGCTGTTTGCTCCCATAGAAAGATGAGCCGGCTAATAGGAACCACATAGGTAAGCGCTGTTTTCCTCTTTAAAGAAAGATCAGAACAAGATCAGAAAACAGCTACTTTGCTTGAGATTACTCAGTTCTGATCTTTCTATATAACAGTATAATTAGCTAATTTCCAGTAGCAAAATAGCTAAATATTACTAATTGGAAACACGCGCTGGGTAGATCCCAGCGAGAGCTCTGTATGTAGTAGATTCTTATAATTTAGTTACTCGATTTGTGTTCGTAACGAGTAAAAGACAAAGACATAAAATAACTGCCCGTTGGTTAGTTGGGTGATCGTTCGTTTTCTAAGCAGGTATCGGGTTCGATTCCCGGCGGGAACAGAAGTTTTCTCCCCAAGGAACATTTGTTTCTGGTTCATCAGAGTTCGTTTCCGGCATCCACGACACAATTGTCATCGAACTTAGTGTGGGGCAGTGAGTGCGTAGGTAAGAGTTTAAAAAAAAAGATTCGTCTTCCCAATTTAGCAGTATGGCATTGAGTCATATTTATTCATTTATTTATTTTAAAAACTACATGCACAAATTCTATGTAAGTTAATTAAAGTTACATAGGAGGACTAAACTTAATGCTACAGCATACTCTACCTGTCATCCTACTATTTCAGGAAATATATCGGCATGCAATAAATGAAACTATACAATAAAAAGGAAGTTAGGAAACCTACAATTTGCAAAAAATTTATATAAATATATGTATATTTTATATAAAAATAAACTTTATAAAAAATCATGTGTCCAAAATATTTTAGAATATACTTTATAATAGACACAGAGAAGAGTTGATATTATATGAGTGTTATCTTTAGATTCATTTGAATCCTCGTAGAATTACAACTGTAATATGTACTGCCACATTCCCTCAGCTGGCGCAGCTGGTGGTGAACACGGGCGGGTGCGGGCCGCTGGTGGACCTGATGACGGAGCCGGCGGCCGGCACGCGCGTGCCGGCATGCATGGCGCTCGGCTTCATCGCCGGACAGAACGACCAGCTCGCCATGGCCGTTATTGAGGCCAAGGTCAATACTTACACTACCCATATCCCTATAGCGGCTACAAAACTTTCTTCTTTGTCTTTCTCTTATTCGAATTATACGATCATGCCTACTTGATCGACTTCAAACTAAAACTACATGTTTTTTTAAATGACCCAACTCAAAGTAAATAATGCACTGGGATTGCACAGTGCACTATTTGCTTTCTAAGCCGTGCGTCCTGAGTTTTAATACTTATTTTTTTTAACTAAGATAATTTTTAGCAGACTTCAAAAAAAGGAGGAGGTTCTATGTTCGACTGTACCTATGTATTTTTTTTTATGTATGTTCACCGATTTCTCCCCCATTTGTGGACCGTTTCTCAAAAATTTTTTTTTTTTAAATAGCTTGATTTTAAAAATCTTAAAAGTATTACTTGTCATACATAATGTGCTACAGAGACGCGTATTTGGTTCGTGCGGACTTGCTTTGATGTAACTTTTAGTATGCACACTTGACAGGCCATCCCAGCCCTAGTGGAAATTCTTCAGAACAACGAGGCGGAAGACGCGGAGATCTGCGCTGCCGCGTGGACACTCGGTCACATCGCCAAACATTCACCGCAGCACACCCTTGCCGTCGCTGTAGCTAACGCTTTACCTAGATTATTGCAGGTATAAAATACCCACTATGAAAAAAATAGGTGAGCCAGCGACATGATTTTGTTTTTCAAGACCTCTGACCCCCTATTACCTATCTCTGTTGCGAACGGTTTCAATTCCAAAACTACAAAACACTTAGGAAACAAGGTTCATTTTTGCTTAATTTTAATAGAAACTGCTTGCAACAGAGATACGTAATAAGGGGTCTGATCCAAGTCGCTAATTGTGATATTGGTACCATCTGAGGTATTATTTTTTGCCCGATAGGCAAGCATTTGACCACAATCTCACCTGATGGAAAGTGATGATGCGGTCGAAGATGTAGCATGCATACAAATTTCTTTGAAGTTATAGGTATAATAATAATAATATTTAAGAACAAAGAAATCTTCTTTTTTCTGCCACTTTTTTTTTCTACTCTTTATATTAGATATATTTTTAGTCTTGGAAATGCTATATCTCCAGATAATTATGATGTATGCATATGTAGATCCTAGAAGAGAATCCTACACACGATTTTGATTTGTTTTACATGGTTTATGTAGCAGCTATCATTATTACAACTTGTAGACAAAATTTAACTAAGTAGGCAAAATGTTTATCTGAATGGTTGCTACAATCATGTTTATTTCTTTTTTCAACTTTGTTTTCCATAAATATTAAATAGGCCAACAAATATGTGATAGGTCAGGGCTAGAACACTTAAAAGTAATGTTCTACAAACTAAAATTTATTATATAATTTGCAGACTGATTTATGGCTCAATATTATGTGATATACTCGTAGTTCTAGATTGTTTTTCCATTCGTTTTAAAGTGGATCTAGGTTTAGGTCATATCATCAACATGCAGCTGCAAGATAGCCACAACCACATTAAAAACAGATATGAAATAAGGACACTTGTTTATTGTGCCGACTGAACCACAATGTACATTCACGTGTTATGCTTATTTTTGCAAAAAATATGCAATGATTTTTTTTGTATAACTCGTCTAATAAAATCAAATATACCAATTGCTGTGTAAATATTGAAGGCCCGATGTTAGTAAACTAATGATGGTAGAAAATTGCACTTACATCTTACATAGCATTATAATCTGTCAGTTCACCAATAAATTATTCTTGATTCTATAATTTTTATGTGAAGAAGTTATAGTGTATACTATGTAACTACTAAACTTTTCATTTTACAATAGTAGCACTGCATGTATTTGAAGACTGGAAGAAATCACTTTGAGTAATAAGACCTCTCTTTGTTATATTTAAGATTCGTTTTGGTATACAAATAAAGAATCTGTCATGTATTTGAAGACTGTCTGACCTACTACCAGCCAAAGAAGTTTTTTTTTGAAGAAACAACCATGTTGCTCTCCTGATGGTTAGCATCACGCGTGCCAATGACAGTTCAATGCCACCCGGAGCTTTGAACTTAGATCAAAATCCTGCTCGGTAAAGCACTTATTTCCGAAAAATTTAAATTAATGATAGGTTAACTTTTTCAGCTGTATACAAGTTCAAATTCATCAGCGGAGGTGAGGGCGAGAACTTCCTGTGCTCTAAAACAGGCCCTCCAGTGTTGTCTTCACAGGCCTGCATTAGAGCCTTTGCTACATGCAGCACCTTCATGCATCCTCAAATATGTCCTTGCACAGTATGCCAAGGTATATTGACATTTTATTACTATCTTCTTATAGTAAAAAGATGTCAGGTGGCCGAGTTAGTAATTAACATTAGTATTGTTTTAATTAACACTCTTAATGCAGAGTTTCCTAATACACTATTACACAGCTTGCAAATTAGCAGAGTTGGGATTAGTTGACAGTTAAGCAGTTTAAAAGGTATATTGTTTGACCTCTATCTCTACCTACCTCTAATATCTATGTGCGTCTTGTTCTGTGAAGAAAAATTTACTTAACTATACAGTAGCAGCTATAGTTAGCTGCTGGTGGTTAGGCAGAAATCAGCTGCATAGCAAGCCCTACATTTAGCAGATACTTTTATACAAAAGTCTTGATGAACTGAGTGGTGAAGTGAAAGATTTTTAGCATTCTAAAAATTCAGGTTCAGGGTTCCATTTCAAGCAGCACAATTTTCATCCCAAGAGACATCTTGTGCTTCTGGTTCTAGGTGCACCCAAAAAGAAGTACAAGAGGCGCCAGTAACATTTGATTCTATGAACTAAGTTAATGGCTGTGATGAAAGAAAAAGACAAGAATAAAATGATAAAATTTTGTAACTAATTAGGCTATATTTATGTATAAAAATGATCTTACTGCAACAGATGTAGAATACAATATTTACAGCTTATTCAGGATGTATAACATAACAGTAACTAATACACTGGTCCATCATCAAGATTGTCATCTTCCTCATCATAATCATCACCATTATCAAAGTAATTATTAGCATAGTCTGTTCCATCATCAATTTCATACTCTTGCTCCTGTTCATCTTCCACATCTTCTTCTTCATTCTCAGCTTTCTTCAAGGCCTCTTCATCTTCAGCTGTCTCCATATTTTCGTCATTTTCTTGCGATTCTTTCTTTTCCAATGTTTGCAGTCTCTTTGCGATATCTGCTGGTTCTTCTAGTTTTCGTTTACGAGCTGCAGCTCGGACCCTACTCGCTTGCGGTTTCAACTCGCCCGGCATGTTCGCCCATACACAATTCAATACTTTACCTTTCTTAGCGTCTTCAGCGAGCACTTTGTACTTATCGGAATATCGTTCAACCCCGTCCGTCCGCGTTTTCGCTTTCACGTACGCGGGAGATTCATGTAGGTATTCTATGAACTGGTCCTTCACGATTAGCATGTAGTCCGTGGTGGCGTCGCATGTGAGCGGTAGGGGTTTTGCCTCTATTTTGGGGAACAGCGGCGGCGGAGTGAGAATCTGCGCGGTGTTTTCCCCTCGACCAACACCTGCGAGCCCCAGGGCTTGCAGTTGCTCGTGTGTCAGGGAGAGGTTAGCACCGCGTCCTCGACCTCTTCCTGCCATTATACTAATAATAAGTTGATGACATGGGTTTATTACATTTCAATGTATTCACTTCATGTTCACAAGTAAGGGAAATCAAGAATTCAAATTACAACACAATTCACGATTTGTTGTTTTTTCTACTTTTGTTTGACCAAAGAGGATACAATTCTTAAGTAGTATTAGATTGACTTTGAAATGCATGTGCGAAATGACATTGATAGACTGACAGCGTTAAGAAAAAAATACACAGAATATAAAATATACTACCTACTTCTTTTTTTCTATTGGCTAGTCCATAGTCAATAAAGGTAAAAGACAAAAATTAGTTGTTTTTCCTAGTTTAAAATATAAAAATGGTTTTCATTTATTTATATACTACAAATACCAAGCTATGGAAATAGAACTCCCAATATTTTTTTAACTTCGTGTTGATAAACTTAGGTATATAAAACGATGTTTCACAAGACATAACTTAAATGAAAGTGAAGAAAAATTATTCTAGGTATAGAGAAAACATTTTCCGGTCATGTTTCTGGCTTTCTTGTATTTAGATTAAATTCTCAATAATGTATCCTAAATTAATATGAAAAATATATTTTGTTCTTTCCGAATACGACTGTAACTATATTCAGAAAAGACGCGTGACGCGTCATATTAATATTAAAATTGCAATTAAGCAATACCTATAATGTCAAGTGCAAAAATGTCTAAATCTTTCACTAGACATTGTAGAATACATTCTTGGAATGTTGCGAATTACCTCATTAAGTATGGTTAGCATAAAAGATACCCGGTATTATAGGTACTTAATTACTTTTTTTTTGTATTCCCTGCCATACATTGCGCTACTTTAACATTTTTATGAACAACATGCATTATATTTTCAGATATTGCCAAACGACGCAAGAGCCAGAAGACTATTTGTGACCACAGGCGCTTTGAAGAGAGTTCAAGAGATTGACACGGTACCGGGAACTTCGCTAAAGGAGTACATCAATATAATAAACAGTTGCTTCCCTGAAGAAATTGTTAGGTAACCGCATTGTATTAGGCCGAGATTCCAGGTTATAGATGTAAGATGCTAGGTTACTTAGGTAAATTTTGAGTACTGATTGATTTTGAGCTAAGAACAAGTCGTATTTAGTAACAACCAATTACATACTGCCCGCTGGCATAATAAATTGTTTGAGCTATTCCCTTTGAAGCGGTGGATCTTTCCATCAGGTGATATAGTGGTCAAATATTTGACATTTCAAATTGAATAAATAGGTAAAAATAAAACAGGAAATTTGTGTCTGGCTGTGATGTTAATGTTTCCGACATCCACGACTCGTAATCTTCGAACTCAGTGTGGAGCTGGTAATGTGAAAGCGTTTATTTAAGTTTTAACAGCAAGAGATAACATTTCATATTTGGACAGTAAATAGATTTATTCTAAATTAAGGCTATATGTACATAACTTTTTCATTTTTTTCCATAATTGCGTTTTAGGAAACACTATTTTCGTTCATTCTATATCTCGAAGATACAAGTTTTTTCTTTCGAAATTCTTTACATCTAGGTATATATACGAATTACATCTAGGTATATATATAAGAATCTTTGTCCTGGCATACTGGCTCATGGCTGACTGAATTAGAGACGACGCACAGCCTAAACCCCTGGTCGTAGAGACTTGAAATTTGGAGGGTACATTTGTCTTAGTACGAAGAGGTATTCTAAGAAAGGATTTTTGGAAAATATACCCATAAGAAGGATAAATGGGGTGAAAACGTTTGTATGAAAGTTCTTTGTTTTGAAATTAACTATAGGGATTAAAATTGGCATTCGAGTAAACTACTCGAATACCAATTTTCATAATAAAAATTGAGTTATCAATATTGTTTGCCAGGGGTGCAATGGGGGATCAAAGTTCATGTCGAAACTTCTTTATTCATGAAGTCACACTGATGGAAATTGGTATTTGAGTAGTTCTTTAAAATAAAAAAAATATCATTTTTTTTTGGCAGCTCGTGCAATTAATGGGGGATAAAAGTTCATATGAAAAGATTTTTATTTTTGAAGTTAAAGTGATGAAAATGGTATTTGAGAAGTAAAATGAAAAGTACATAATTTTATTAATACGTCATTACAGTCAATCAGATTCAATTACTGTAACGCGTAGTTAACTATATTTTAATCACACTAATATTAGAAATCCGAAAGTTTGTGCGGAAATGTGTTAGTGTGTAAGTATGCTGTCTCTTCATGCTTTAACGGATAAACAGATTTGGCTGTAATTTCTAATGTACGTTATACTCATGATTAGCACAGGCTACTTTAACGCGGGCGAAGCCGCGGGTCACGGCTAGTATTTCATATGTATATTTTTTAACGCATTCACAGTCCCACACTAAGTTCAAGGACTTGTATTGACGGTGTCGGATACATATACATACAATCACATCCAGATCCAGAAGCACAAATATCCATTATAGAGGAAAATTCAAGTACCTACCTACCTAAATAAGAGACAACATTTGTTCATTAGGCTAACGAAATTTTATTGTCGCTTATAAAACGTAATGCAAAGTTGCTCGGTTGTTTTAATGTTTATTTTTCTCTACAGAAACGCATAAACGCATTTTTGCACATGCGGCTAAAATTAATTTGGTTATTCTCTTAACCAACCTCTAACTAGTCGATCAAATATTTACTTGACATAAAACTATTTGTTTTTAGATACTACACACCGGGATATTCCGATTCGTTACTTGATCGTGTGGAAGCATTCTCACCGCAGGTACCTATTTTGGAAGATACGAGTTATTTCAGTATAATATTGAGTACCTATGTTATTTATATGTGTATTTTGTTTTCAGATTCCAGAGCTATTCACAGATAGGGTGCCTAGTGACTGCCAGAGTGAAATGTCGGTAGAACAAAACACAAAATAATAGGCTGTATAATTTTTATATTATGTGTTTAATAAATGTTTTGTTTTATATATTTTTCATTATTTATTCTCTGCTTAAGGTCCACGCGGTCTTCTGGACCTGAACAGTTTGACCTCCGATTTTGGAATTTTCTATCGCCATAGATTGACTGCAAATCCTGTAACTGTAAATAATTATTCAGTACATTCACCACGAATCTATCGCATCTATTCGCCTCGAACTAGCTAAGAAAAAAATAGTTCCTAAAATCCATTCTTGTGTAGTATGGCATAACTACGTTGGATTTGAGAATGACGACTGTATACCGAAGTTTGGTACCATAACGTCGCTCGTCGGGTCCACCGCTAATTTAGCTAGCTAGCTAAATAAACTAGGTACCTATGTATGTTTATTCTGATATAACTATCCGAGACGGATACGGAAGGTACAATACGGACGTCCCGATGCGTTGAAAGACCTTACTGAATCTACTGCAACACGGATTTACATAATTGATGTTGTGTACGGCTTGAAACACGTCTAAATTTCGACTTACTTTGTAGTCGACTAGTCTCGGATAAATTTGTTGTCCTTCATCAGGATGAGTCAGACGCGCGACACGCAGAGGCGAGCGCCTCGAGCCTCTGCGTATAGCGCATCTGACTCATCACTACAAAGTAAGTCGAAATTTAGACGTGTTTCAAGCCGTACACAACATCAATTATGTGTAATACTCACGATAGTTTTAATTTCCATACGGATTTACATATCTGAAATTTAAATTTATCAAGCTAAGTATATAAATATTTTTTCTATCAAATATATTATTATATATGTATTTTTTTTGTATTTATAATATTTACTTAATCGTAGATAAAGTTGACCGTCTTATGGCAGGAAGTTCTAACTCCTTATTGTTATTTTGCAATTATTTTGATTTGTAGCTACGTTTGGTAATTATTTAATATTTATGTATTGACGTTCGCGACGCCCCAATTTGTTACGTTATTTACCAAACATAATATTTAAAACTATCTCAACAGCTTTTACTAAAACATTTTACATTGTGTATTGCAACTAATTACTTAATTATATAAGAGCCTATCCTAAAATGTATAGTGGCTAAAATAGTCATAATTTTTTCGAGCTGCTTTCAATGCGTGCACTAATGTTGAAAACTTCATAGCTGTTGTAGAATATTATTCTTCGACTTACGCGAATTACAATCATCATCAAGCAAGTACCTACCATAGTTACAAATATTAAATAGTTTATGGCTGGTTGTTCAACATTCTTACTATTTTTTTTATTTTGTAGCTAGACCACTTAAATATTATAAATGATTTGCGTAACCAACGTGTGCTACTTGATTACTTTTGTAAAATTCAAGGGAAAGTAACTTATTTTAGACGATTCTCATTTCGCCGGATTCAATGCAGACACTAAATCAATTGGTAGTATACCTACTAGTGATGTAACGAATATCAATTTTTAAACATTAATATTTAAACATTCGCGAACGCGAATTCCTTCCGTCGATTTTCACGAATGCGTATTTCAATTTCGAATTTGGCGCCATTTTATTTTTATAAACAAACGTTATCACACTCACTGCCCCACAATAAGTTCAAAGAATTGTATCGTGGGTGCCGGAAAAAATTCTCTATTGAGACCCTTTTTTGGCAATTTAGGAGTTCTGAATGCTTTTGATACATCCGATAAAATTTAGCGGAAAAACCTGTAGCAAATGACGTCGAACCTCAACTGGTTTCTAAATAAGCAGAAGTAGGTATGAGAAGTTAAAACGACAATGATGTTATAATAAAAATCATATTCCGATCTTTAATTTACCTAAATAAACCTGAAGTCGTATTTTTTTTTCAATCGAACATATTTTCATAAATTTACCAACATGAAATAATTAAAAAGAAATATCGTAACAATTCTTCCATTAAGTATCTCGAATTCAATGGTAATGCACGATAATAAACAGAATCAATGAAGATGAAAAAAATTTTAATTTTGAATTAATCGCCAAAGTTAAGACTTAACCATGACGGACAGGCTACAACATTTGTAATTACATACCCATAAGAAGCTAGGATGTTTATCATTCTGATGCCCTGCGTATCCACCTCGTAGAAAGCTTGGTTTTGTATATTTGAAGGCCAAGATAGTCCTTTTACCATTGTTTCTAGACTGGATATCTCGTCTGATGGAAGTCCCTAATTGATAAATTAACATAAGTTCATAAGTGTTACGTTAATTATTATCGATTTGTTCGAATAGTACTTCGGTAACATAAAAAATAAAATACCTGTATTTTACAGGAAGTAAATCCAATCGAGTCCAGCTCAATAACTAAAATGTAACGCATCGTATGTAACTTGTCACAAACAAAATAAAACTGATATAGTAGAGTTCAGGAAACCTAGTTTTATATCATTGCATTGCCTATCATGCCTGTCAAGGATGTGGTTCAATGATAAACAGTAATTTGCTAGTTATTATATTTATTGAAATAATAAGATCAGATAATAACATATACACTCGCGTGCAAGTAAATCGACTCAAGCCTCAAGTGCGCATAAAAAGTGATATAACTTAAAAATGCCTTATTATACCTCTATATAATGTTTTACACAATTAAAGCCTAGTAATTGAGCTTTAAAATGGTGTAAGTTGCATGAAAATCGATTCAGTAGTTTAGTAAAAAAGGTTAATGCCAATGATAATGTAAAAAATGTTGAAAATTCATACAATTTCACAGTATGGGGTTATTGTGTTTAAATGAAACAAAATGTGCGTAAGATAAAAAATTTATTCGTGTCAATATTTGGTATTTCCTCCTCTAGCTCTGATCACTGCTCTCATGCGATTCTTCATCGACCTTATCAACTTTTTAATGGATGATTGTGGTATTCGACCCCACTCTTCTACCAACGCAGTCTTGAGCTCATTGATGTTTGTCGGAGCTGGATTCCTCGCTCTAACTTTCCTTTTGAGCTCGTCCCATATGTGCTCAATTGGATTTAAATCGGGGCTGAGCGCTGGCCAATGCATAGTGTGAATTCCAACTTCGTTCAGGAAATCACGTGTGGCCCGAGCAGTGTGACATCGGGCATTGTCATGCATCAAGATGAAATTTTCCCCAATAAAGCCTTGATAAGGGACAACTTGATCCAGTAGAACATTTTCAATGTAACGGTCACTGGTCAGACCTCCTCCCCGGCCTCCCCCAGGAACGAAAACAAGGTCC
The DNA here is from genome assembly GCA_948107665.1 of Lomographa bimaculata. Taxonomy (NCBI): domain Eukaryota; kingdom Metazoa; phylum Arthropoda; class Insecta; order Lepidoptera; family Geometridae; genus Lomographa; species Lomographa bimaculata. Next base: position 8,948,216 of record OX403598.1, read on the forward strand.
GTTTTGCCTTCTAAGGAAATTCCGGCCCACATCATACAAGATCCGCCACCATATGCAACGGTTTCCACAAAGCAGCACTGTGAAAACCGTTCACCGGGACGACGGTATACCCGACCTCTCCTATCGCTGCCATGGAGACACATCCTCGTCTCATCTGTGAACAGGACTGACTGCCATTGCTCTATGCTCCAATCCAAATGCTCTCGAGCAAAGTGAAGGCGTGCTTGACGATGAGCTGTGGTCAACTTCGGGCCTGTAGCGGGTCTTTTCGGAGTAAGGTTAGCTTCTTTCAACCTTCTTCTAACTGTCCACTGACTGACAGTCACCCCGCGAACTTGACGTAGCTCCTGCTGCACATCTACGCCGGTTAGGTGTCGATTTCGGAGAGAGGTCGAGACCAAAAACCGGTCGTCACGCTCCGAGGTGCACCGGCGTTGGCTGGTATTAGGCCTCCGAGTGAAGGCACCAGTCTCTTGAAACCTTTTGTATACTCTCGAGACAGCGGACTGACTCATATTCAAACGACGAGCGACTTCTCGCTGGTTCAACCCTTCTTGCAATAGGGCAACGACTTGAGCGGCTTCTTCAGGTGTTGTATCCATAATTTTCTTCAAATGACGGCTTTAATTTGCAAAGATGTGTTCAGGTCAACGTCTAATGAGCGACTGATAAGAAAAAACGATTACAGAGGGTTTTTATAGGGGGTTGAGTCGCGCAAGTTGTGTATAGAGCGCAGAGCAGTTTACGGGAGGTTGCGTTCAGATGCATTCTAAGTACAAGTGTTTATTTAAATTACTGATATTATGCTACCATTTGAAAGCCTAATTATTAGGCTTTAATTATGTAAAACATTATATAGAGGTATAATAAGGCATTTTTAAGTTATATCACTTTTTATGCGCACTTGAGACTTGAGTCGATTTACTTGCACGCGAGTGTATTTTGAGTAAGTCGCACTCATGTTGAGTCAAAATGCCTAACAATTAAATTCTATTATTAAAATCACAGTGGGCTGCATGTTTACCTGGAATGAGAGAACATGGATATTACAATTTAACTTTACTCAATATTAAGAAATATTTCTTTCATCCAATAGATCAGATTAATTTTATCTTCAAAGATTTCGAGATATATGCTTGTCTTAATTATTATTCATCATTTTAACACAAAATTAAGGAACTATAATAATGTAGTTTATCTTAAATTATGCAAGTAAATTAAAGCTACTAACCTTAATGTTTTCATAATTCAGCTATTTGTCCGTTGGTACTGCCTGTCCAGTTAATCTGGGTCTGTGAAATTAGAAAATACTGAATAAGTTAGATTACATGGCTAGTTGCAGGAGTCTTATTTATTTGTATTTACTCAGTAGTTACCATACCATAGCTTTCCCCATGATTTAGTGAGACAGGGATAACAGTAATTCATCATCTAGTTTATATTATCATTATAAATCTTCACCCTTCACGCCGCAATGGCACGGATTAAAAATGAAATTTGGGATTGACAAAACTTTTGATTCATCATCTTCGTGACTATATATTTTGTATTTGAGAATTAAATCTGAGGAGTAACTCAGATAAGCATCAAATTGTTCTATACTTGTAATGAGAAATAACATAAATACCTGTCAAGTTATTCCTCATTTTGAAATTCCCGGAACCCCTAGTATGACCTAGGAAAATAAAATTGTTAAGATACATATAAACATTATCACAATAATCCAATAATATAGCGGGTTTGTTTCAGTAGTTACCATACCATAGTTTTCCCCATGATTTAGTGAGACAGGGATAACAGTAATTCATCATTTTAGTGGGGATCTTTCACAGGGATGTTGGTTGCCTTCATTTTTAGAGCTCTCACTCTAACAACAAAGGCAACCGACATTCCTAAAATTAGAATGCAATGATATACATATAGCTATAGCATATTTCTATCAATATGCTATAGCTATATGTACATTAATGCATGCTTGCGGATAGGGATCGAACCCACTTCCTCTATATTTACAATTGAGCAGAAAAGCACTGAACTACTATCGAGTCATTATATTTCAGAAGTATCATGAGTTTATGTAGTTACCTTTATTAATGTATAGACCAGACATCAATGCATGCTGATAACACCTCAACCATGAATTCTGAAAAAAAAATAGAAGTAGGTAAGAATTTAGTTGCTGATGAAATTAAATATCTAAACAATTTAATTTTAGTTTCAGATGTTACCATACCATACTTTCCCCACGATATCGTAAGACAGGGATAACTAAGTATATTCATCATTAAAGAAATGTGTAACAAGTGGGATTTTGCACAATGTGAATATTGAGAACTTACCAGTATTTAAAATCCAACATAATCCAACGTAGGGCCTAAAGCAAATGACATTTGATTGACACCGATCTGAAAATAAGATATACTTTATGTAAAGTAAGATATAAAACGATTGGTGAGCAAATAACAATAATTTATTTGATCAGTATGAATTTTTCATCAAAATTATATGATATATGCTTGTAACCATCATTTCAAAAATAAATTATGATTAAATTTGTCATTATTATGTAGAATAATATAATGTGGAGACTAACCTCATTTTAATTTAATTTATTTATAATTGATTTTGAATCTGAAAAATAATAATAACATGTTAATAGCACCCTAATTAAGTTTCACAATAAGAACACTTAGATTTTCGAATTATCAGTAAATCGGATCAACATTTTGTTTCAGACTGGGGCGATATTTTATCATCATAGTAGCAAATAAATAATCAGCTATTCATTTCAACCAGCACAACAGTAAATAAGTTTAACCCTATGATTGGGATGCTCATATGTTAGTCTATTATGTTTATATGGACTCACTTGAATTAATTTTCTGGCATCTTATTTCTGTTTCGCAGCATGGTCTTATGAGACATTCAAAACAGCTTCTTCAGATGATTCTTCATGGAGACAAAATGCTTCTGGATAATATCTTGTACAATACTCGGTGTGTGTGACCTACTCTCCCGAAGCACGAACATTGGTTAATTCTTATTAGCAAAGAATTGACACAACCCATCGAAGCGAGGACACTTCAGGTCTATTTAGATGCTTTCTTTATTAATCTTGTGTAGCTGAATCTGTTGAAAAATGCTATGTTAGTGTTTGAATGCAGCTAATTTGTTAATAATTTGGAAAAAGTAATATGAAGAATTTTTTTCATGAATAGAATTTGTCACACTCAACCCTTAGATATTTGGCTATGTGAGCCACGCATCTTACACAGAGTGTGATAATGTTCCTAGCCAGAGTCACGCATGTCAGTTGTAGCAAGACACACATCGGCTTTGGTAGGGTGTAGCTATCAATTAAATAAAATTGACTGACTGAATAGTTTTTAGAAAATATACGATACATACCTGTCACACATTCCGAGATTAATGTCAGTTGATGTTCAGAAATATATCTTCAGCATGATGCATAAGATTCTGGAAATAATACAGCTACATTAGAAGTTACTTGGTATGGGGATTACAAAATGAATTAAAATAATAATATCAGGAATTATCAATCATCAAGAATCAGACAGGGGCGATACTTGTAGTCATCATTTTATAATGAACAGGAGAATAATATATACAACGAGGGAGCCACCTTCGCATGGATGCAAAAAAAAAAACAAGCAAATTGGTTGAGTGTTGATTGATCTTTCATACACACAGCAATTGATTTTTTTTTTATAGATGATGAAGCATGGCAGCGTTATCATAATGGTAGTTTTAAAGGTCCCAAAAAGAAATAGCAGAAGTGATGTAAGTATACACTGCCCAATATTCCGATACCATCTGCTCTGCCCCAAAAGAAAAGTAAGACAATTTTTGATCTATTGATTTGAGATTAGAATTAAACAGTTTAACTGTTTTCATATTTTAACAGGTGTGATGAACTTGGTTTTACAGGCTTAAATTAACTGAAGCTAACTTACCACAACTAATGACAACTTTGACCGTTGTTCAGCAGACTGCTTTCAGCGAATGATGAATATGGGTGTTAATTCATAATATTGACTTGATTTCTGATTATTGTTGCTCCACATTCCACTTATCTGTCAAGAGAACAGTAAAATTAATAACATTTTATGATATCCAGTAATTATTATAAGTTGAGTCTTGAATGAGAGATTTGTCACACTCAACCCTTGGATATTTGGTTATAGAAACCACACATCTTACACGGAGTGTGATAATGTTCCTAGCCAGAGTCACGCATGTCAGTTGTATCTAGGCACACATCGGCTTTGGTAGGGTGACTATAAATTTCATTACTATCATAAATCATACTAATGAAAGTGTAAAGTTTTTCTGTTTATAATAACCATTTTTATCATATCACCCAGTTTAATCTAGCCATTACAAAAAGGTATGTTTTAAGAGAATTAACTACTATAATAAGTAATCACTAATGAGGGTGATGCTGCAGAGTAAAGCTAAAATTAATATAATATGTGATAGTAGTAGTACATTAACAATAGATTCAAATTAAAATCAAGACACACTGCTTTGTTAGACGACCCAGTTGGCACAGTGCCCTCTGCGCCGTGGGTCCTGGGTTCGATTCCTGGCAGGAGCACGAATTCCTTCCCAAAGGGATATTTGTGCTTCTGGTTCTGGGTGTAATGTGAATGTTTCCGGCACCCACAATACAATTATTTGAACTTAATGTAGGGCTGTGAGTGTGAATGCGTTTGTTTGTTAGGTTAATTATCCTGTTGTTTCAACTGAATCTTTTTGTTAGTATGAATCGATTCAGATAAATTTTTATGATAAGATATTCTGGTACGACCTGAAATAGGACATAAGACTACATTTGATCTTGTCTAATGTAAGTTAAGGCTAATTGGACAACAAATACACACCTGTAAATGTCTGATGTATATTCTCCAGAGGATGTATTTCTACTTGAAATTGTTTCAGCTGTGTGCCAGATCCTGAAAGTTGTATGAGTACATTTAGTATTTATTCCCTTGATATGCGAATGACAAAACTTCAAAAACTATAAAATCAGGAATTATCGAATCATCAGGATTCAGATAGGGGCGATACTTTTAGTCATCATTTTAGCATAAGAAAGAGGTGTTTTCATTTTATTATAAAGTATTAACTAAAACATCTCTGTATCTATTGCTGTAGGATAATCTAGTGTTGCCAAACAGTACCTTGTGCATTTTAAAATCATATGTAGCATGATTTTTTATATTATAACTATCGATATAGATAACATGTATCATTTACTAACCCACACTGGGCCTAAGTGATGGATATAGCTAAAGACACTCTCCAGTGATAAGGCCCTGTCCTAACAGTGAGAATTAAAAAACATTGTGACTGTACATACCTGTTTATTGGGCTTGTGTGTGTAAGGCTTCTAGGTTGCTTATTTATATGAGCCAGGCACTGAAAACAGCAAACATAAACATAAATATATGCTCCTCTACATGTCTAACAAAATTATCATAAAAAATATAATCAGTTATGATCGGATCATCAAGATTCAGATAGGGGCGATACTTACAGTCATCATATTATATCAATAGAATTTTAAATTAACAAATAATGTTGTTCTTCATGTATTGCAATACTGTCTTTAGTTTCTTTAAGCAAATAAAAAAGCATACAGTGCATAGAGATTTAACATTAGAGCATGGCGACAAGCATGATATCTTGTCACTTAGGATTTTAAACTAAGTTTTAAATTCTGGCTGGCATTGAACAAGCATCAAATGAGAACCTTTCTAGTCTCATCAGTTATATAAAAGTCAAGGGAAATCTTGTTCATATTTTATCAAGATACTTACAGATCATGTTGAAATCATTGATTATTGCTCGAGCGCTTCTGGGAAATTTACAGGTACCTATATAACATCTCAAATAGGGCTTAAGCTAGCTACAACTAGCCAGTTTGATGCAGCTGTTATACTATCAAAGGCAGCCTTTAGATCTGAAATGCAATTAATTGAACTTAGAAGATATGTTTAGGGATAACAATACAATCAATAGTAAGTCTGGTATCAGTAAGGTGGTAAGTTTGAAATCAATGAATTTCATACGAACGAGACTTAAATAATATAATTCATCACTTGGAAGTCCTTTTGTCAACAACAATTAATTACTAAAAACGGTTTCTCACCTTTTATTTTATGAACAGTGGCTCGATTTCATGTTTTGGGTGGTTGGAGCCTCATCGCAAACATAATTCCATTATATCTCAGGTCAGTTGTTCACTTCCTTATTGTCCATTGATCCTGTAAATAAGACAATTATCAGAGAAGAATCCCAATGCTAAGTTTAGATTGCATATTAGACATGATTCAGCAAAGTGGTGTTTTTGAAATCACTGAAGTTCATACGAACGAGACTATATTTTAAGATTCATCATGTAAATGGTCGGTCTACACTACTAGCAGGGCTGTATGGCTTCATCTACTTAACACTTTCAATGTTCAGTTAAAAGTAACAATAGTATATTAATTGTTGTGATCCAAATGTGAGAGACTTGCAATGTGTATGTCAATATCTGTCACCTAGTGGTAAGTGTATTGGCATTGTGCTTATCGCTTATCTCAACCACATCATCAGAATCTCTACAATAACAAAACTTACTTCTACTAATCAAATTATGTGACTGTTATTACAAAATTAACAACTAATAATATTACTGCACGAAAATAGGTTCCACAAAATAGAACTATCTTACTATTTATGTATTGCCAAAAATAATTATGCCAAAACCTGTCACTTTCAAGTTGTAAAGCCCAATTGGATGTATATCTAAACATATAAAATACATTATTCAATTTAAAGTTACCTTTTGTATTCTCAATATCTGCTATCCAGTTCTGTAAAAGAAAGAAAATTGAGTAAAGAAAAAACACCACATGTTCTGTAAATCTAGCACAACTCACCTATAACCACACTTTTAGGAAAGTGAGGGCAAACAATCATAGATTTAACTAACTTAGAGTAATTCTTTATTTATAAGTCCTTCCTTCCCAGTCACAGTACAGACAAAAGAATTACTTCTTTGCCTTCTTTTTGGACTCTGCGGGTTTGACGCGGGGCTTCTTGACTGCCGTCTTGGGGATCTGCTTCTTTCCGAAGGTGCCGGCACGCGCCGCCTTGACCTTTAGGCTCTTGAAGACTGCTGTTCTCGAGCGATTCCTCTTGACGCGGGCAGAAGTCAGCTTGAATCTATCATAGTCGGTCATCTGTGCACGCTTTTCTTTGTTAGCCAGTTTTTGAGCCCACTGGCTCTCGGCCCATTTCTCATTGAGCTTAGCGTCCGTCCACGTCTTCCTTACTACACGTGTGGGCGCTGTGAAGGGGTACTTCAGGAGGAATTTGGTGAGGTGCAACTGGTTCAAGCGGATTTGCTGTCTTGAGACGCCGCTGCAAGGTCCATCGACGAGAGCACGTGTCTGGTTGATCACATCAATGATGCTCACCAGCTTTCCCTTCAAGGGACCGTCGGCAACCAGGGCAACTCGCCCTGGCTGTACATATCGCGCGAAAGGCATGACGTTCTGAAAAGAATAAATTGAAACACGTCAGAACTTACTTTTGCGTGCGTTTTACGGAAACTCTTTCCTGTGAGAAACTGGTAATTGGCTGGCTAAAGACGAACTCGTAGAGTTCGGTGACACTTTCACAACATCACTTTTTAAAAGCACTTTCGGCCAGGCATTATGTGAAATATATTGAGCTGCCGCTAGATTTATCTACAACTATGACACATAAAATTCCAAACTGCATGATTACTAGTAACTAACATGGATAGAAGGGGATATAATTTTTCTAACCTCACAACGTCTTCTCACAAACAACACAACTCACGAAAAGAAGTTCCGGTTGCAGTTGTCAAACTGACGTTTACATAGTTGCCATAAAAAAACTGCTTCCAATAATATTTAATAAGAGATTGCTTGATGAAATGCTTGATAGTCTATGGTCAAGAAAAGGTCGAAACATATTTTTTTAACACATAATGAAACTCGACATTTTCAAGTTATTTGTAAATGTGAGCGTGATGTTTTTGAACGGACTTATTTTGCGAATAAAGAGGCGGTAATATTATGGCGGTAATTTGAAAAGTTTGTGTCTAGTTTTGTTGCTAAGCAACAATGACACATTGTAATACAAACAAAAAGCACAACAATAAAATTTCAATATTAATTGTTGAAAAATATTACATTGTGCTACGGTTTATGTCCTTTTTGTCTTATCCTACTATGTATTTATATGTAGATTCTAAGTGCTTTTTCTGTCTTCCTTAATGTTATGGGATAACTTTCTATAATCAAGCACATCGTAAGCCGCGTAAACTGAGTTTACCTACTAATATATAATTTGAGTCCTCTTCTTAGAAGCAATGCGACTTAAATATTCGAAGACTTTCATAGAGGCTCAGGTAAACGAAAACCTACATCAAATAAGTATTTATCTATCTTGGTAGTACTATTTTATATTATTCTCGCACAAGTATGTTTTAATATTTCCATCACAAAATACTCTTATTACGCAGGAGAGCGAGAGTCCCATAGCTGACATCTGCTGGTCCCCTAACAATGTGAAGCTAGCAGTGGCGACCTGCGAGCGCCTTGTGTTATTATTCGACAGAGAGGGCAATCGACGCGACAAATTCTCAACGAAACCAGCTGATGCTGCGGCCGGAAAGAAGTCCTATGTTATAACAAGTAGGATTTGCCTTCTCATGAGCGCCGAGTAATGTTACAGATCTGGTGTGAAGTTACATAATTGAGAATTGTTTATAAAATACATACTAGTTAGAGTTGTGCATAAAATACTACAGCTTAACCAAATTATTGAAAATTAAGTCATTTGCATGCGTGCTGTGCAATTGGCACTCCATCCCTTTCAATAATACACAATTTCGGAAAGTGGCGTCCATAATTATTCCATGCATGAGAACACGCGAAACTTCTAACAATTGATATTAAATAAACGACTAGAGTACTAGTGGTTTTTTTATGCTCGATATGCATGCATTTGACCACCTCACCTGATGGAAAGTGAAGATGTGTTTTAGGTATAAGAGATATAGCACCCAGCCAGAGCCACCCAAGCCATCCTCACCTGCACTTGGTGCCAGACTAAAGAAGTTTTGGTGAAAAAGCATTCACACGTTGATGTCAGGCAGATTGCCGATTATATAATTCTTGCAATTATTTTTACAACTAGCCTTCAAGTGCGTTCATGTTGAGCTGACCCTCTTGAGAGATGGATAAAGAGATGATATTAAGAATAAGTAGGTCCGGATATAGATAAGAATGTATCTAACAGTTCAATAGGAATTAAGGAATATATTCTCAGGTATATCCTTCAGCGACAACTCGGAGTTGCTCGGCATAGCGCAAAGCGACAATATGGTGTTCGTGTACCGAGTCGGAGCAGACTGGAGCGGAAAGAAGGTCATCTGCAACAAGTTCCCTCTTACCGGAGCTCCTATGAAACTTCTACCGGCAGAGAGCGGGTTCTATACAGGCACTAGCGATGGCAAGATTAGGTGAGAATTGCCAAATACACTTTCTTGCAAACTAAATTCCCACATACAACTACCTACTCCGAAAAATCGTTCAAATTGATTGCAATGGTATTAGCACCAAATTGTACATTACATTTTATTACATAAATACTTAGATAGGTTCTCCGTTTTACTAATATTTCTGAGATGTGAACATATTGTTTCTTTACCAAGTCTGTAAATTACAGTGACAACTTGCGAAATCAAAATGGACAGGAGCAAGATGGAGTCGTATTTTCGTAGAATTACCTGATTGGAAATGGCATTTTCTCAAACTTTGACAAAAATAGATTTTAGTATTTGCAGTATTGATAGCGAGGTTTGGTGAGGTCTGCATGCTGTTAAGGACGAGCTTTCTGTTCTAAGTATGAGCAGCTTTAGTACACCAAGCCCGAACTCCCGTGTGGTGTTAAATGTAGAGCAGTATTTCACGAGATGATGCTGTGACTTTGCCCTCACTGGTCAGCTGTCTGTGATGCCGGTAAGGTTCTAGAAAATGGAATTATTTTAGAACCCTGGACTGCAAAAGCAATAAGAGCTCAAGCCTGTGGACCGCCAGCGCTTGCTGCGTGTCGCTGGCGCGTTGGTCGGATGGTATGCTGGCGTCGGGTCACGTCGACGGCACACTGTACTTAAACGGGCGCATGTTGCTGCGGTACGCTCTGCCACCGTCTGCTCTCGCGCTGTTACCTCCGCATGTGAGTACTGGCTCCGACCAAATACTGGTACTGAATTATTTTAGCCGGCACGGCATGCGGCAGTGTAAAAACCTGTAAGTTCTATTTATTCGCCCACCACATGTAGGTATCTTTCTAGTGTCAGAACGAATGATAGTAGAGTTTTTGAGTTTCACTAAGAATACGACTAGTTCTTAGCGGCCCGATAAACTTATATAGAGTCTTATGTTACAATTGAATAATACGAAAAGAGTGTCCCGGAAATCCTAATTTTTTTTGTCTGTTGCAGCTAATAGTTGGGTCATGCGATGGCCGCGTGTCGGTATACGAGGCGCAGCGCGGAGCGTTACTGCGAAGCTTGGAGCCCGCCCTGCCGCCGGACAGACGGGATCTCATCTCGGCAGCACCCAGCCCTTCGGGGCAGGTAATAGGCCTCTATAACATGTTATAGAGGATGATTTATTGATACAGCTGTACTGCGTAAGGAGGCTGCGCTTAATTTATAGAATTATTATGAGAATGATAAAATTTGCTATTGTTGGCGTACTTTTAAAATATATTTTTTTAAACCTTACACATACAATTTATCGTTGTTTTAGACTGTAGCATTCGGAGTATTCGACGGATGTCTGATTGGAGAAATAAAGGAAACTGGCAACTTAGAACTGACTATGTTGAGCATACCCAATCTATATGCAGCTAGAGCTCTGGCCTGGAGTGGGGATGGGACGAAGCTAGCCGTGGCGTCGCAGACGGGAGCCGTTATATTGCTCGAAGCTGTATTGAGGTAACAAATGAAATGTAATTTATAATTTTTGAAACTTTGTTACGTATTTTCTATTTTTCCTTTGTGTAACGATGCGTTAAAGTCATGTTTGCGTTAATTAGTAAAATATTTTGTTTCTATCCGTGAGGACCAGTAATTGACTTCGGCTGTTGGTCTTCCTTATAAATAAATAAATAAATAAGTAATATTGAGATTCTCGTTATTATTGTTACAATCTGGAACGCAGTGATGAGGGTAGCAAACATAAGTCACCGAACTAGTTAAGTTATAGCGATGTGTATATTCTTGACTGAAATGTTTATTGCAGCTTTAAGTTGTTTATACATTCCTTGGCCAGTCCGCCTGGGGCGCAAACACTTCTTTGCAACCAAAATAACAGGATTGTACTAACAGCTATTTGGTTCTGACTGAAAGCGAGGTGCTTGTGTAATTTTTGGCCTGCGGTGAAAGCGCGTTGTAGTCCAATGTGGCACTTAAATATTCAATATTTCGGGGCACTACATACTCGTGTGTATAATGGTGACTGTGACAATTTCTTATAATTTACAGACTTTCATTTAAATCCCTGATAGTCTTGAACTCGCTCACTATCTCACTTGTTAGTAAATGATAATATGAACAAGGGTGGTATATACGCTAAGCCTAGAATGCGAGCTAGCTTCAAGCTGCCGGAACACTATTTTATACCTTGACGGCAGATTCTTCTTTTCGAGGGAGACCTTATACTAATAACATAGCGTTCAAAGTTATAACACCACCTTTTTTACGTCGGAGGTTAAACATTAAAGTTTTGTTGTAGGCGTTGGTTGTGGCGTGACTCGGTGGAAGTACAGCATGTGAGCCCCAAACAGCTGGTGGTGACGCGACTGGCCAACGACTCGCCGCCGCTCACTGTCTCCACCAAGCACGCGCCAGATATATTTAACGTGCGCTTTATTGGTAAGGTTTGCTGCTCGTAGGCTTCGTTGGATGTAGGTACCCCCAGCGTGGGAAGAGGTCACCCGCATGCGGAGAGGAGCGCGGGCCGCCCTGTTGTGGCGGTGGGCCGAAGACCTGGCTCTACCTAGTAAAGATATACGCTCCATATGCTGGAAGTGTGTGCCGCATGGGGCCCACAGCGGCACACAATTTCAGCGATTATAGGCAGAGATCTCTCGGCAACGAGAGATCGTGGCAGGCTGTGGTCTCTTTCTGTGAAGCGGTGATGTTTCTGGTTCAACAAACTATCTGTCTATCTAAACGAAAATAAGAAGTGTCGTATTAAGACTGAACTAGGTCGTAACGTCTTATCAACGTGGTCAAAATATAATGTTTTAACATAGCAAAAAGTTGAAGTAGTAAGAAAAGATGTGTAGTAGTTTTTTTTTCTTTACCTTAACTTGTTTTAAGTAACCTAGATTTCAGTGTAATTACTTAATAAATAAAACCATTGATCATTTAAAATTGGATATATGTCCAATTGCTAAAGATACAACTTTTAAATACTTAGTCGAAAACTTAAGCCGTATTGTTAATTATTGACTAAATAATGAGTACGTTTTTTTATCGACAGTCTTGAAAAAAATATTTGTTATTCTATTTAGTAAGGTTTTTTAGACTTGGTGAGATTGTTTTTTATTTACCAGGTGAATAAGTAATTCTGATGTAAAACATTAAGATATGATTTTAAAACTTTTTTATTTTTTGTAGGAAACGATTGGTATGCTGTATGTCGGACTAGCTGTACCTTAATACTTTGCGATATTGCTCGTGGATTTACAAGCGAGGTAAATGTAAAATCTATTAAAATTCACAAAGATTACTTCCTTAATTATATATTACCGAAAGTTGAGTGTGGGCGTGTAAGTATGTTTTAAAGTGTCAACTCAGAAACAGTTGGATAAATTTGGATGATATTTGCAATGTCCCTGGCTGGAATAAAAGCCCTGGAATAAGACAGACTTTTTGTGCCAATTTACTCGGGAAAAGCATCATAACTTTCCATCGGGTGAGATATAAGTGCTTAAATGCTTACCCAACTTGCATAAACAAATGTATGAGTGGTCTTGCCATTTTACCTTTGCTATTAGTTTTAACCCATTGTCCATTAGTCGAAAAAACAAGGCAGGATTACAGGACTTTGATACAAATTACAACGAATGAAGTGACAATAGGATGGGAGTTGTTCAGTTTACCTTTACTCTAATTGTAGGGAATAATCTGACTCTACAATTCAATACAAAATTTTGTCCCGTTGTCTAGTTTATAGATTATTTTGTCAGCTTGAATAAGACTATCTGTAAACGTGATCTCGTAGCACGAAATAAAGTTAAAATATGTAGTAGGTACTGCTAATTTAAACAATTGCGATTGAAAGTGTGCTAAGTATCTTACAAAATTTCATGAATATAATATAAGGGATCTATCAGACATCCCAATAAAAATTGGGGTGCCTGATAGATGCATCGTTTATATTCATTAGATGTATCCCCCATGGGCCAGTGCAAGTGGGAATATTTTTGTGCCTGTCTACTAGTGCTATGAAGTCTACGAGTGCTACGAGTGGTTTTTTTTGTACAGCGCCGCATGTGTTCTGTAGATTCCATGGACGGGCAGCGGCGAGAGAGTATACGCGGCAGTGGGAGGAGCTTGCCTGCTGCATCGTGCCGGCGAACTCAGCGTTGTCGAGTATGGACTGGATAAGGTCTTGCATACGGTAAAATTAACTTATACAGTATATTTATTCTTTACAAGTTAAGTACTCTAAGTTCCAAATTTAGAATGTAACTTATGATGACATAATTTTTCATAATGAATACAACTGCTATATTAACATTAATCTTCGTCAACTGATGTATTTTATTGATGTTATGTACTATTACACCGAAGCTCATGAACAAAGACTTCATCACCGTGTGAACGAGCCAATACAGTTCCTCGACAACACAGACTTAGTGAGAAGACTCCAGAGAACAAAACCTACAGAGTTAGTGTAGTGATGTGACAGTGTAATATAGTGAGTGCTATTAACAAAGAACACAAGAACAAAATGTCATTCCGATAATAGAGACAGTAAGAAAAGTGTTATTGGACATATTCTTAGTATACTACTCTACTTAACAGTTTAGGTCAAAATTAAATTACTTATTAGTCTTAAAGCTAGATCGTTAAATAGATAGATAGATAAACACTTTACTGAACACCTTAACAAATAGATGACAAGGAATAATAATCTAGAAAATTAGTGTAACAACAGGCGGTCTTATCGCTAAGAGTGATCTCTTCCGGCAACCTTTTGATGGAGAGGAGTAAGCAATGAAATTGGACGTCGGTGTTTTGTATAAATATAATAATATAGAAAATAATACAATAATATAGAAATAATAGTATACCAAACGTAATTGGTACGAAATAATAAGAAAAATAAATATAACTGCACATTAATTGAGTGAACATGCTTATTCATTTTGAGAGAACTGCTGTTACTGTTGCAGTTTTAAGTATTTTAACTTAAGAAAATACTCACAGTGTATTTGATTGGCTTAGGTGCGCACAGAACGCGTAAACCCACACGTGCTGAGCGTCCGTATAAATGAAGGAGTGCGAGACAAGGAGCACGAAGACCGCAAGCACCTCGCCTACTTACTCGATAGACAGACCATAGCAGTCGTGGATCTCACCACAGGTATTATTTTGTCTACCATCTTTGACGGCAAGGTTGTTGCCAAATTATGTTCACTAAAATATAAATTTGCTGTTGCGTCAATATACAAATAACAATATGCTATTTTCACACGCTGCTACATAACGTCACACTCCGGTACATTTGACCACACTCCACTATATGACCCTAGACTCCGATATATAGATATTTTTCTAGATATTTTTCTAGTCTCTGATAGGGTAGCGTTCGATTACAGTCTGACATAAAACCACAATCCACTACATAAATGTTTACCCCGTTACTTAAAGCCTCATTCCACAACATAAACCCACACTTGGCAGCCTCAAGAAGATATAATAGTTAAAAGCGTTATTTGTATTGTATCATATAAATTAGTTTTATATACAGTGTTTTTTATTTGTACACTCATATATTATTCAAGTCTGGATGAGAATGTTTCAGATTTGTCTACTTGAGAATGTTTCTGTTTCGAATTGCCTGTTACTTGTCTGAGCGTTCGCCTTCTAATCATCGGGGGTATCGGGTTCAATTCCCGGCGGGAACACAAGTTTTCTCATCAAGGGTTCATTTCTGGTTCTGGTTGTGATTGTGTGTGATGTGAATGTTTCCGACACCCACGACACAAGGCATCGAACGTAGTGTGGGGTGTGACTGAGAAAAAAATGTTTATAAAAAAAGATACCTGCGATACAAATCTCATGCAGGGCTGTGATTGCAAAATTAACAGTTTGTTTTATCGATCGCATAGTATATTACACGTTACAATAATGGTAGGTGTTCAACTCGGCCAATGGTGGCACGAGGCTCGGGTGGACTGGCTCGAGTTGAACGAAAGCGGACAGTTGGTGTTGCTTCGTGACACGCGACGTAGACTCGCCTTGTTGCGGCTACATACTGGTGATAAGGTAGGCTCTTACTCGACATTGTAAGTTAGAGCACTCATTAGTAAAATTTTATTACCACAATGCACATCTATAACTTTTCAGTCCAATACAAATATTACGTATAGGCTCAAGAGAAAGCTCTGATATTTGAAGATGGAGAAAATAATGATATTTCGCATTGGATGCCCGATTTAATCACTTATCAAATGAAACTTAAATGATATTCAAAACATTATCGCATTGAAAAGCAGCCTGTTTATAACTGTAGTTAACTAGTCTAATTTTTATACTTTGGTACTAAATACAGTTTAGTGCCTGAGCATTATGAACTCTATGGCTGTCTTGTTTCTCTTCGCCTCTACGACGGAAATTGTAGCTTTCGTAGCCTTAGTTCGTAGAACAACGTAACACAGAATTCAATAAAAAGACATCAACGCGTGTCCTTTTTCTATCAGTTTATGTTTGTCTTACTTATATTGATTAGCAGTGGCTCATGGATTTGCCGGAATAAATCAAGATGACTATTTACTCCATCCTAGGCCTAACTAAAATCTATCTACCAAATGTAGGCTAAGCATATGTTTGATTTACAATATTGTGTTACCTCATCACTTCTCTCCACGTGAACCGATTTAAATTTTTTTTTTCTAATTGTAATTGGTCCCATTAAAATTTAATCAAGATCTGATCAATAGTTCTTGAAATATCTTTAATAATGCCTATTTTGTGGACTACTTTGACGATGTTCTCGTTTAACCGATTTCGAAAGTTACCTCATAACTTCTTTTGTTGTGAACCGATTTTGATGATTATTTTTTTATTTGAAAGAAACTGCTTTTTATATGGTCCCATAAAATTTTATCAAGATCTGATTTCTAGTTTTTGAGTTATAGTCAGTAATGCGTGTTTAATACATTAAATCTGATCAAGGTTCCGAAGAAAAAGCGGTGAAGTCGGTTTTTTTTAGCTTTGCTTGCGTTTAATTATGTTCTCTACTCTGTCTAGTTTGCGTAATAACAGATTGTTAATTTATTTAGCTGTGTCCACAAATAAGCTCCACGCGCGCTCATGAGTTGCAAAAACTGTAGTTATGTTGTAATTATAATTATGTGTTTTACATTTCTGCAGGAAATTATAGCCAGTGGAGTTGGATTTGTTCAATGGATCGAAAATAGTGATGCGGTTGTTGCACAAACTCCTACCCATCTTCTGATATGGTAAGATGAAAAAAAATATATAATTTGGTTTATTATCACAGCGTATTTACCATTTTCACACCGTTCTGTCAAATTATGAGTGGAGACAAGACTAGAGTCACTGCAGTGGTCAAGAAATGAGCTGATGGCGATGATATATTTCTTTATCTTATTTCATGGAT
The DNA here is from genome assembly GCA_948107665.1 of Lomographa bimaculata. Lineage (NCBI taxonomy): Eukaryota > Metazoa > Arthropoda > Insecta > Lepidoptera > Geometridae > Lomographa > Lomographa bimaculata. Next base: position 8,965,192 of record OX403598.1, read on the forward strand.
GTTTGTAGGTACAGTGCCTGGGATCCAAGCAGCGTGGAAATGTTGGAATGCGGTGGTGGCATAGCGGTAGAGGTGACGGCCAACCGAGTCGTATTGGACGGTGGACAAATACCCTACTTACAGTTGGACGAGCATCGTCTTGCCTTTAGTAAGGAAATTTTGCAAAATATATCTTACGTCATAATTTGATTTTCTAATCATATATAATAAATCGGCTACGATAGCGTAGTCGGTAAGTCCTGATTTTCGGTGCCATCATAGGCTTGATTTCCGGCAGGAGCACAATTTTACTCCCCGAGGGAAATATGTGCGCCTCTGGTTCTGGGTGTAACTGTGTGTGTGATGTGAATGTAAGTTTTAGGCATCCACGAGACAGGTCTTTGTTTGTGAGATAGTTTTCGAATCTAGATGACAATTTATTTTAAAAGTTAGAAGAAGACAGCTGTCGAATTCAATAGTTTGCTTGATATTATTGTTGTCTTGATATTATTGTTCAATGGCTAAAATAAATAGCATGTAGGTATTGTAATTATATTGAAGAAATTATAAAATAATGTAAAATACAATTGGATTTTTTAGCGTTTGCCATGGTTTTTCTATTGCTTAACCAAGATCTGGACCCTACATATTAAAATAATAGTGACATTATAAAGACATAATGACATTATATTGTTTTTTTTAGACAATGCTCTCAGAAGCGGCGACCTAACCGGTTGCGCTGGGTATTTAGATGGAGTGAGCGGCAACGCGGAGGTGGCGCCGTTGTGGAGGCAGCTTGCCGAACAATCATTAGCCAGTGGTGATATACAAGTAAAACACAATTATATTTATATATTTTCGATATATAGTTTATCTAGCTGACCCACCGGCGTTACCCAGATGAAAAATATATCCGCTAAACAAAAAAAAAAACAGTCCTCCTTCTTATATGAGTCGTTCTAAAATCTTACATGCATTATGCGCTGGATTACGTAGTAAATGTTACTCAATCTGTGACACGTAGTCCATAATAAAAGTTACTATGCGTTTAGAGAGGTTAGACTCTTCTACCGATTTTTCCTAGACTCTTTGTACAAATTAATCATGTAATGGCCGAATTGTAACTTAAATTTTATAATTTAATGATAATAAACTTATATAAATAAAATAGATAACATGAAAAAAAAATGTTGGTAAGGTTTAAGTTGCTTTATAAAGTCAACCAAACTTATACCGCTTATTTTTTGAGATTTTAATAAAGCATATTGATTATTTTGGACTAAATGTAAATGCTAGATACTGTCTGGACTTCATTTGTAAAAAATAATAGTTGCAAAAATTTTAAATGGAAACTTCTATATATTAGTGAAAGTATAAACAAAAACAATTCAGTAATTCCAGAAATGTTTGTTATAATTATTTCAGTTAGCCGCAAAGTGTTACTTAGAGGTTGGTGACGAAGCGCGTACTTTCTACTTGGATCAGATTGTGGATCTGGCTAAAACAGACGGCGATGGAGATGTTGCTATCGGTATGTTATTTACTACTATGTACTTACTTTATGACTATAAAACTCTTTGATAATATTGAACAGTAATATCACGATTTTATTATGTCTTACTGACTTGTATTTGCTATTTTCTTCTTTTTTTTCGCATCGTTTTTTTTTAATCTTTTGAATAAAACTTGAGTTAAAAAGCCGTGTAAAGAACTTTCCTGTTTTAATATTGGTAAGGCTCGAAGTAACACGGTAAAAAACGTATTGGAATACTTATTTCAGAACTTTTTAGTGGAATACGTTTTGTGTTAAAGTTAACCACCTACTTAGCATACATTGCCTTCGCTTCACAAACTTCAAGTTAACTTATTTTTTTAGGTCTTGAAAGCCCAATCGTGAGAGCCCGTCTATCGATATTTGCCGGGGATCTGTCCTCTGCTGAGGAATACTACGTAAAAAAAGCTGGGAGGCCAGAGCTTGCTATCACCATGTACAAACAATTCAACCGGTAAATTTTACACAATATACGTAGACGAGCACATCATACAAAATACCTTAGTACGAAGTACTAGTTGCACTAGTATCTTATATAATCTAATATTTTGAGAGAAAAAAAACGGTCGCCCGTACCGCACGTAAACGCAAAATTCTTAACTGTGTAATCGATTTCATAGTTATTTTTTACCTAAAATCAACCTATTCTTTAATCGTCTAATTGTCATTATCAATAATGCAAAGAGCAGTTTTTACAATGAAAGTTCTTAGAATATTGTGGTACATTTATACTCTATCAAATCGTACTTTTAGATGGACTGATGCCATTGCTCTCGCTGAAAAAACCGATAGAGCTTCTGTGGCTGAATTAAAGCAGCAACACATGGACTATTTGACTTCTACAGGTAATTTTTGTCATCTTGTATCATTCGTTTTCATAATTGTTTTATGAATTTAATGATAATTATGTGAGGTATTTGAATAAGAAATTCATTGGTAAGAAATGAGCTGCACAACTGAGGCTTTCTTCATCTCTATTATTTTGTATCATATCTAATACCTTTAAACGAGCAATATATATATATATGTGTAATCTGGATCTCGAAAACGGCTCCAACGATTTTCGTGAAAGTTACAGATTAGGGATTTTTCGGCCCAAGGAATCGATTTATCAACGTTCCAGGTCCGAGAAATGCTCGGTTCCCAAACTGCATTTGAAAAATCGGGTTTAAGAAACTATCAGCGCCATCTATTACGCCATGACCGATGTATAAAAACTGTTTCTACTCGACACTAGATACAGCTTTCTGAGGCAACAAATTCAAACACATTCTACCAAAAACAAAAAACCGAGCAAAGCTCGGTCATCCGGATATTATGTTATTATTTGAAGAGCATACAAATAAACGATAATGATTTAGAGATTTGAATTAAACAAAATTTTGCATTGTGGACTTGTGGAATGCTTTTGTAATTTTCAGCGAGTCTTTGAGAACTGAATCTTTGAGACCAATTATTGACAAAGAATCATATTATAATGTCTAATTCTTACGACAACTTTACTAGTAAAAGAATAATATAATGATTTCTTCCAATAATTAAATGATTTATTAGTTTTAATCGAGTATATTTCAGGAATAATGTGAAACATACGCTATAAAATCCGTCAAAAGTTTCATTAAAAGAAGAATAATGAATCTTATTAAAACGACTATTTTTATATGTGTAAGGTCGATACGGTGAAGCCGGCGCGGCTTTAGCGTCTTCAGGCGACATTCAAGGCGCGGTGCGTTTGTGGCTCAAGGGCGGGCGGGCGCGACGGGCGGCCAACTTGATACTGCAACATCCGCACTTGTTGAGAGACAACGAACTTGTCGATACTATTCACTCGCAACTTATTAAGGTATTATTTACAGCCAGGTACATACATGGATACTATTAACCCGCATAAATCTAAGGGTAAGACATTGATTGACTCACTCACTCGTAAATAATAATATAATTTAGAAGTACTATATGTAGTTTATAAACATTGTTGATGTAACCTATGCACTTTTGATGTACATGTTTATATTAATAGTTCCATTTTGTCGATATGTAGGGTTCCGTACCTCAAAAGGAAAAAACGGAACCCATATAGTATCACTTTGTTGTCCGTCTGTCTGTCTGTCTAGTCCTTTTTCTTAGGAACCCGTGGAGGAATCAAGTTGAAATTCATATCAAATACTCAGGTCTACTGTCTTTTGGAGGCTGTGAAAAAATCGAACTTCTAAGCCAACGAAATCAAAAGATAGAGCCGTTTATGCTGCAAATTTTCGACACTTGCAAGGGAATTAAAACCTACGGGGTACTTCCCGTTTTTTTTTTTTTTTAATTTATATTTGTGACAGGCTAGTGTTTGACCACTATCTCACCTGATGGTAAGTGACGATGTGATCGAAGCTGGTAAACACACTAGACCTGGAATACGCAGGCCGTGAACTCAAAATCTTGAAATTTAGTACGAAGCAACGTATTATAGCACAGATAAAAGAAAATTGCGAAAAGCATAAATTTTTAGTTACATCATATAATAATTCCATTAAGTAATAAAAATACCATAACTTTTACTTATATACCTACAGGTTTATACGGTACCCTCGGTGCGCGAGTCCGACTCGCACTTGGCCGGTTTTTATTATTAGTCTACCGCCGTCAGATACAGTATATTTTTCAATTTAAGTCCTTGCTATGGTTGTCTGGAAGAGATAGCTTGGGGCTGTGAGTACGACAGCATTTATTTTATATTTGTTTGATTAAAACCCCAAGAATTTTTAAGTTGAGTTTTAAGTTTTTAACAGGAAGAATGGTGGGAGATGGCCGGAGAGATATCGGAGAGAAGAGGCGACAATAGGACGGCAGTTGACTATTACGCAAAGGGAAACAACTATGCGCGAGCCGTGCAGCTTGCTAGAGAGGTAAAATATCACTCACCTAATAATACTTGAGATAGTTGTCGAACAGCTAGTCTGACCAAAAATAAAATTCGAGTGCAATGATGCTAATTTTTGGCTTTAACTTATCATTTAATAAATCAGCCCGTACACTCCCAGCACTTTTATTACCATACCCTATTTAAGTCATTATTTAGTTAGAAAATGTAACTCACTTGTGTTAACATTATAATTGCAATAAATTATTGAGTAGAAAAGTCCATTGCTCTTGCCTCTCGCAATGCTGCAATAATTGTATGGACTATGTATATTACTCGGGAGTTTTATATAATTATTATCATCTATTCTTCTTCTTCACAAATAAGAGTAAAATTTTGGCTTCGCAATCTTGTGCATTTAGCCAGTGTCAAGTACATAATAATAATATTTTAAGTGTTTTTCATATCAAAAATCGTTTTCACAAGTCACAGTCAAAGTCAAATAAAAGAGTCAAGGCCCAGTTATAGTCAAGTCATGTCCTAGTAAAGTGGTAGAAATTTTACTAGAACTTCTATTTAAGATTTTTTCAACTTTGTATGTTTTGCTTACAGTTATGCAGGTTTACTAAGCATTGACATAATCCACAATTATTACACATGAACACTCGAAAAATTATAGGTTTTGGAAAATTATACAAAATCAACAACGCCATTTTTTTCACTTTCGCGGCAAAACTCCAAAAACATACTATGTATAATGATGCGTTGTTCTCCGTAGGCATGTCCAAGTGAGGTAATAGATCTCGAGAGGTCGTGGGGCGAGTGGCTAGTGATGCAGCGGCAGGCCGGCGCGGCCGTGCCACATCTCATAGAGGCGGGGGACACGCGCGCCGCCCTCGCCGCCGCGCTGAGGGCACATCACTACAACAAGGCGCTGCAGATCATACAGGTCCTTAAACATTTAATTACGACTCATATGTAGGCTAGTCGACTTAATTTTTGCACCAACCTTCGGAGTCGCCTAAATGAGAACAAAAGTACAATCTTAGAAGTTCCCTAACGTTAATAAGCTAACAAGGAGTCGCTTATTTCGTAAATAGTGCAAACGGACGTTATTATCCTCACCATAAATTTGATTGCAGCTAATTAAAACGGTCATCAGAGGCTGAATCCCGCGATACTATTAATTAATAACGATTAATATTAAAAAGAGTAGGTTGTATTTTTAGATTCATTATGCGATAACTTGTCAATGGTGTTTACGTCTTAATGCTTAGCTTATATTTATAGATATGTGTCACTGTTCGTTTCCCGAATAAAATAGAATACTGATCGTTTCAGTCTAAGGTTCAGGGAATTACAATTACACACACTTGTTTGCAAGATTTATAATGTAGATGTTATATATATCGGTGTAGCACCTGTATAATATGTAATTGATTAAGGATTTTATTGTATATATTTATTCCTTAATATGAAAATGTATTATACGGAAGTTTTATTTGTGGTAGATAGAGCACTATGGCAGTATAAAACTTCAATCTTTACTTGCTCCATATAAATACTATAAGGTCTGAACAATACGAACAAAACATTTGTAATGAAATCGGTGAAACTTGATTAGATCACCCTTTTAGCGCCTTCGAGACAATTTTTTACACGCTTTTTATAAGCTTCACTATATATGTTTGTAACCGACTCCTTTGGACTTGATTTCGACCCACTTCAAACCGTCAGATTTCATTTAAACTTCGTAGACTTATCGAGGACCGATGACAATACAAAAATATGTATTTTTTTTACATAGCTTCAACATGATAGCACATCTACATGGACCTAATTATCAAGGACTTTATTATTACAGGCCATCGAGGATAAAGACTCTATCAGAGAGCAATGCGAGCAGTTAGGCGATCACTACATATCAACACAAGTAAGTTATTCAATGTTTATGTTTACCCCCATTTACATCCATTGTGAAGCGGTAGCTCATATGTAATATACAAACAACTCTTTATTAGTTGTTAAATGAATTTTATTGGATTCAGAATTAGCACTAATTCCTTCCATTATATGAATAAAGATGTAAATAATCCTCTTAAAAATTATAAGAATAAAACATAAGAAAATCTTGGACCCTAACTCTAATTTGCTTGAATTTAACTATATTATTCCCAGGAGTGGGAAACAGCAGAGCGCGTTTTCACATCATGTGGCATGGCGTCACGTTGCGTGGTATCATACAACGCCGCCGGCAAACATTCAGAGGGCCTGCGACTCGCGGCGGCACACCTCACCGAGGAGGAAACTAGGGACATATACATGCCACTCGCGATGCAACTGAGAGAGAACAACCAGCTGAGAAAGGCCGAGCAGATCTATATTGGACTGGGGGAGCCGGATGAAGCTATTTCTATGTACAAGGTATAGTAACATTTATTTATTTATTTATATATTTAAGCCGTTTGGTGTTGAGACATTGGGCCCGTGGGGACCGGGAGCTCATTCCATTTTCAAAAAATTATCAGCGCCTAGTTGAGGCGACGCGTGATCAAAATGCTGGTACTCATTTGGCTCAACGTATTAGCATTGCAATTCAGAGAGGCAATGCCACCAGCATGATGGGAACGCTACCTACTGGTAGTATGCTTGAGCACTTGAGTTACCTATAAGCTCGATGACTTGTAGGTAACTTGGGTCTTAGTGGTCCTGTATAGATGTATATAATTTTAGTTTAGTTTTAGGAAATATAGGTAACCAGTACTTAGTGTTTGAAATATCAGGGTGGGCATTACAGGCGTTCCCAATTCACCCCAGTCCTTAACTAAACAAAATTTATTAATGTAAATATACTTAATTAGATCAAAATCACATGATTACATTTTAGATAAGTTGGACAAACACCTCTCCAAAAACACTTTTGTCCTTCTATGAATCTCTACGTTTGTGCAATGGAACAAAACTAAATAAATGACAAAGGACATATCATGATGTGGCACGGTATCACGTTGTCTTGTGGCTGTATTATGTCACGAAGGAGGTAATTAGGGGCATATAAATGCCACTTGTGAGAGACTTTCTCAGAGAGTGATAATAATGCATGCGATATCAACGCTTCTGAGAGAGTGATTAAAATGCATGGAAAATTCATAATAGCACGATATGTGTGTATTATAGCCAATAGGCTATACTGATTCGTAACATCAGTGTCCGAGTTTTAGGTGGCAGGGACCTATCAACTTTTCTTTATTGCAGTAATTGAGTCGTGGACACTGACGTCAATAAAATAGCGCCAAAATGACCGCGTTTAAAATTGCCCGAACCCGATTGCAGTTTTGATGTTAAATGTAATATTTTTATTAATGTTTTTTTCGCTTGCGTATTCACGTCAATGGACAACAATGGACTAAAAGCATAAAAAATATATTATTATGTAGGATGCTGCGCAATATGAAGCCATGCTTCGGTTAGTAGGCGCACATCGCGGCTCTCTGCTGGAAGCCACCCGTCGGCACGTGGCGCAGGCGCTGCACGGGGCGGGGGACTTGCACGCCGCTGAGAACTACTACATACAGGCCGGTGAGTTTGTAACTGTCGCAGTCAACAGGTTTCATTCAACCAGGATGCTTCACATTACCAACAGCCCCCTACCCAAAAACCAAAACGCTTCGTCTCTATTCTATCAAAAGAACCGATTTCCAAATGTAACACGACTTTAGAACTTGTGTACAATGGTTTCAAATAGCTTGTCTGTCACTTTTCCATTACAATTATGGGATGCTTCACAAATTATCATATTATTGTTATACGAAACTTTGGTTTTCTACTCAAAACCACGCAGTTTACATCCAATTTGGGTCTAGAGACTTACAAAGACTTTTCTTCAATTACTGGGCGTATAACTTGCTGAAGTAATGAAAAGTGAGTCACTGTCACTGGAAGGTTTAAACATGCAGCGGCTCCTGTGATCGGGGGCCTTTCCATAGGTTGAGAAGGGAACTCATGCTCGGGAACTGGTGAAGCTTGTGGGTTCCGATCCGGCTGTTTTGTGGTGAACTGTAAGTGAAGACAATGTTGCCATAATTATTATTATCTAAGAAGAGCATGTCATATATCTAAGTGGACGGAATCCGATAGACAATTAATTCATTAGTTATATGATTACGCGTTCTATTGAACATTTTTTTTCTTTACTCAGGAGATTGGAAGAGCGCGATTCAAATGTATCGCACTGCGAATCAGTGGGAGGCGGCGGAACGAGTGGCGAGAGCTTATGCACCTAGCAACGTGCAGCAACAAGTTAGCTATTTTTTCTTTTACCTATGACTCTTTTATTTATTCTGAGGCCAGTTTATATTTCTGTTGATCATATAGTCAGAAATCGAAATATACCAACATTCAACTATTGTATCTGTATAAAACTTAGTAATATATAGTCTGAATGACAATATATGGCACCATTGTATATCGTCGATCTGAGATGATGATGAATTTGAAAGATATACAAAATTATATAATGACTTCAACGAAACTATGATAAAGTTTGGGCTATTATTTTGATGACTTTTATTCACTTATGGAACTGCGTTTGAATCCAACGAGTTTGGTCTTTAAAACGCAACACGTTTTGAAGCTAGCCATGCACCATTAAACGTAGCTCCCAGAAAAAGGACATCGGATTAGTCCGAAACCTGGTCGGAGCATTTGTTTTGTTAATAATACGTGAGTGAGTGCCGTGTAACAATGAATAACTCTTACGATAGTCTCTATACACTTTTACCTACTTTTTAGGTGGCATTGCAATGGGCAGCAGTGTTGGGAGGTGCTCCAGCCGCCAGGCTTTTGGCTGCGAGAGGGTTGGCCGCGTTAGGAGCTCGGTGGGCAATACAAGCACAAAGGTAAGATACTAATAGATCCTACTGATATTTTACGTTTAATTCCCTCGCAGCAATTATTATTTTTTTGGAACTTAAGCATTTAAATATAAAATAACCATAATAATATGTATACCTTTCCAGTTTGATTTATGGTTGTTTTATGCAGTAACTGTAGGTGTAAGGTTCTTCATGAGTGGGGTGTTATTAAACTGTTTGCTTATTTGTGATTTTTTTTAATAATTATTAATTATTATAACTTTTTATGTTTGTGAAATTGCTAGTGATATTTTTAACCGACTTCACATTTGAATTGAGAACCATTTTTGAATTCAATTCTACTGTATTTTTTATTTTTTTGTCTGTTACCTTATAACTTCTATCTAGGTGATTTTGATGTTTTTTTGTTGTTTAAAAGCTGGTGCTTTCCCATTGGTCCCATTTAAATTTGATCAAGATCTGAGTAGTTTGAGTAGTTTGTTATCCTCTATAATGCGTATTCAATTAATTTAATCTGATTAAAGGTTCCGAAGATAAAGCGGTGAAGCCGGTTTTTTTAAATTAAATAATCTGTATCACATTATAAACAAATTAATCTGTTGCATTTTTCTGAAATGTAAAAAAATAAATAAAGATAAAGCCTTTAACTTTATTAAGAAGTGTGTAAATAAAATAATTTGAAATTAATATATTAAGACAGGATTATGATTCCTCAGATGGGACATAGCTATGGAGCTAAGTGATCTCGGTAGTGGAATTCCCAAGCGTGAAGTGTCAAGGCACGAGGCTACCGCCCTCGCTGAAGAGCATCCCGAGGAGGCAGAAGCTGCTTTCCTTAGGGCTTCAGCTCCTGATCACGCGGTCAGGATGTGGCTGGCGAGGGGACGGCATCAGAGAGCATTGGATCTTGCGGAGCAACATGCATCGCACATGGTAGGTTTATATGTAAAGAGGGATTTTATAAAATAACCTTGGATTATCTATACCAAAAGAAAATTACTAAAATGCTAATATTCAAACGTTTATTTCAGATATTCGGATTTGTTGTGCTCTAGTGTCTTGCTTGATTGTGATTTGATCTTGTTTGACTTATTTTATTGACAAATATTATCTAATTTGCTTGGCACTGACCTGGGACAAGTCCTGCGAAGCTAAAAGCAAAAAAACAAGGGTTCTACCCTTGTTTTTAATTATTTTTGTCGGTTGATGAAAATAAAAATTAATTGAAATCGTTAGGTAAATACATTTTAAAATACGCGATTTCTTTATCGTTAACAATTATATTGTGTGAGTGTATTTGTATGTCAGGTAGAAGAAGTGCTAGTGGAGGGCGCGCGGGCGGCGGCTGAGCGCGGCGACTTGCCGCAGTTTGAGGCGCTCATGATCCGCGCCAACCGGCCGCGGGAGGTCGTGCAGCATTATAAGGATCTCGGTAACCAGCTCACTTATTAGTATTACTGTAGCCACATCGCACTACGGAAGTTTATCACTCTGAAACCTAACATGGCGATTTACCAACATTTTAAGGTGTATTAATTGGATTTTAAAGTAATAATAATATATAATGTTGATTTTCTCAGTCGATTTTTTAGGACGAAATAGGTTACTAAAAATTTATTAATTTGACTGTGTTGTAGATATAATTCACTTTTTTATTGCACGGTGGCAACCTCTGCGTGGAGAACTCTCGATAGTAACTAATACTTAATCTGCGTTGACCGCGCACTTTCTCTACTCATTGCGTCTATAAATACACAACGGTCGGGAGCTAGCATTGTGCAGCCGATCTCAGGGTAGAGGTCGGTCGGTTTGACTCGGCAGAACTATGGGAGGAAGCGTCCCGCGTTTCCCGCGAGTACCTCCCCGAGAGCGGCGAGCCGGTCCCCGAGGCGGTGCCCGAGCTGCTGTCCCGCGCGGCCGCGCACGCCGAGCGCGGCGAGTGGTGGAGCGCCGTGCGCCTGCTGGCCGCCGCCAGCGCCGCCGCCAGCGAGGCCGCCGCGCCGCGCCTCGCCGAGCGTGCCGCGCTGCGGGCCGCGCGCCTGGCGCGGGACCACCTGCGCCGCGAGCGCCGCGCCGCCGCCGCAGACATGCTGGCCGACAGGTGAGTGTGCGCCGCGAGCGCCGCGCCGCCGCCGCAGACATGCTGGCCGACAGGTGAGTGTGCGCCGCGAGCGCCGCGCCGCCGCCGCAGACATGCTGGCCGACAGGTGAGTGTGCGCCGCGAGCGCCGCGCCGCCGCCGCAGACATGCTGGCCGACAGGTGAGTGTGCGCCGCGAGCGCCGCGCCGCCGCCGCAGACATGCTGGCCGACAGGTGAGTGTGCGCCGCGAGCGCCGCGCCGCCGCCGCAGACATGCTGGCCGACAGGTGAGTGTGCGCCGCGAGCGCCGCGCCGCCGCCGCAGACATGCTGGCCGACAGGTGAGTGTGCGCCGCGAGCGCCGCGCCGCCGCCGCAGACATGCTGGCCGACAGGTGAGTGTGCGCCGCGAGCGCCGCGCCGCCGCCGCAGACATGCTGGCCGACAGGTGAGTGTGCGCCGCGAGCGCCGCGCCGCCGCCGCAGACATGCTGGCCGACAGGTGAGTGTGCGCCGCGAGCGCCGCGCCGCCGCCGCAGACATGCTGGCCGACAGGTGAGTGTGCGCCGCGAGCGCCGCGCCGCCGCCGCAGACATGCTGGCCGACAGGTGAGTGTGAGCCGCGAGCGCCGCGCCGCCGCCGCAGACATGCTGGCCGACAGGTGAGTGTGCGCCGCGAGCGCCGCGCCGCCGCCGCAGACATGCTGGCCGACAGGTGAGTGTGCGCCGCGAGCGCCGCGCCGCCGCCGCAGACATGCTGGCCGACAGGTGAGTGTGCGCCGCGAGCGCCGCGCCGCCGCCGCAGACATGCTGGCCGACAGGTGAGTGTGCGCCGCGAGCGCCGCGCCGCCGCCGCAGACATGCTGGCCGACAGGTGAGTGTGCGCCGCGAGCGCCGCGCCGCCGCCGCAGACATGCTGGCCGACAGGTGAGTGTGCGCCGCGAGCGCCGCGCCGCCGCCGCAGACATGCTGGCCGACAGGTGAGTGTGCGCCGCGAGCGCCGCGCCGCCGCCGCAGACATGCTGGCCGACAGGTGAGTGTGCGCCGCGAGCGCCGCGCCGCCGCCGCAGACAAGCTGGCCGACAGGTGAGTGTGCGCCGCGAGACCTCAGTATTGTAATACTGCGGACCAATCTACCGAAATAAGACTAGCAACGAAAAGCAACTTAAACGTTTCTTCATTTGCGAATAACTGTTGTGTACTTCCAGATTTGCTGCAATCGGTCAGAGCGACATTGGAGAACAACTGCGCGCTGCTTTGACTGAGGGTGACTCGGGCGGTGATGACGATGCCCCAGGTATGAACAAAAACTATTTTTAATACAATATTTACTATTTAGGTATTACTAACTTGAACGGGACATCCAATTTGAACACACTTAAAACTATCCCAAACTAAGCATCATACCTACGTTTCGTCGACATGATTCAATTACCTATGTAAGTTTTGGATGTATAAATCCCCGGCTTAACTCGCGTTGACGAAGATGATGATGATTAATACCCCAGGTATTATTTCTGTTTATTATCTACCTGGTTTTATAATCATTACTATCCTTCTATGTTGAAAAGATTGGATACATCAGTTAAACAGTTACGTCGATAATGAGTAACCAACATCCGAACATACAAACGTTCGCATTATTTTTTTAGTGAGACTCGAATTCAGAAATTTGTTGTGTTTGTAAAGAAATTTAAGAAAAAAAACAAATAGAAATAATTATTTTTTTCTATTTTTATTTGAGTACCTATCTGTCTCGACAAACTATAACACCGATTATAATTATGATCTTTAGCTGCATTTGATGATGCCGTGCATTTGATGTCACAACATTCGAAATCACGTAAGGAACCCCTCGTCTGTCAGGTCCATCAGTCGAGTATGAGAATGAAGAGAGTACTCCAGTGCGTCACGAGGCGGAGGCTGAAGCGGAGGCGGAGGCGGAGGCGGAAGCGGAAGCGCTGGAGCGGCTGGCACGCGCTGGGCACTGGCAACGATGTCTGGCTCACGCCGGGTCTCGCGCGCCACATTATGCACTTAGATATGCGGCGCACTTATTCAAGACGCATCCGGTAATAATCCATCCACAATCATTATTATTTTAAAGTAGAAAGCTACTTTAATATATGATTGTGGACAATCAAGATAAAACTCTTTTTAAAAAATCCTCTTTTAAATGTGATTCCAGTATTTGTACTATATTTTTAGGGTTCCGTACCCAAAGGGTAAAAACGGGACCCTATTACTGAGACTTCGCTGTCCGTCCGTCCGTCCGTCTGTCACCAGGCTGTATTTCAAGAACGGTGATAGCTAGACAGTTAAAATTTTCACAGATGATGTATTTTTATTGCCGCTATAACAGCAAATACTAAAAATAAAATAAAATAAATATTTAAGGGGGACTCCCATACAACAAACTTGTTTTTTTATAGATTATGGTACGGAACCCTTCGTGCGCGAGTCCGACTCGCTCTTGGCCGGTTTTTTATTTTAGTGACACTAGGTTTATATGAGAATTCATCCAAACCCGGTCTGTCAATAAACAACCGTCTACTTCGTGTGACGAACATTTCATACGAGCACAATATTTTACTTATTATTTATTTAGTACACTAAATAAATTACATATTGATTTTTTCGATTAGCTGTGCTCGGATACTGTCCACGCTAATCTTTTTTTCTTGGTCCATGGTTACATGGTCAAAAGCAATCTTAAGTAAATCCGTTCAACCACTCTATTGCTTATACTAACTAGGTACTTGTCAAACGTACACACTCGGAAACTTCCATATTTATATAAGTTTCTGTGCTTCGCAGCTACGCTCACGTTAATTAAGTTAACTAGTGGCAATATCAAAATTTTCAAAACATTTCCGACGAAATACTCTATCTGGAAAACGATCTGGAAAACTGGCTCACTCTTAAAAACACTCTCGGATCAAGTCACCTTTCAAACAAAACAATAGTACGTTTGGGAGCTTCGATGACACAGATAGATACACACTACAAACGTAAAACACCCCCCTTTTTAGTCAGTTAAAAACGTGTGAAAACAGAGGATTTACAATACGGAGTGGTAAGTAATGAAACCTACCTAAACTAAACAATGTTTCAGTAAATCAACGTTATGCTTACAGCGCATGGATGGCGTAGAAATTGAAAGCGAAGAGGTGCCAGAAGCGCTATCTCAAGCTCTTGAGACCTTACGCCAGTACATTTCAACCGAGGCCGGTCTTGGCTCCTCGATATCCAGTAACGATACACCGCTGGCTAAAGCGGTGTGTTACGAGATCTTACTTCGAACGTCAATGGCGCCGAAAGCGCTTGAAGCGTTGAAGGATGCTGCAGCGGTAATGGCGGCGGCTGGGGCTGAAGATAGAGTTATGCAAGTGAGAGTAATATACCAAAGTATAGATTTGTCAACTCTTAAGTTTAATTTATTGTTATTTACACTATTCCATCAATATATTAGTATTTAAAATCAAGTACATGAAATACATGTAAGACATGTAAAAAGCATTTTTTGTTTTGCAGGCTATAACTCTTCTAATGGCACTACACGTGCCTCAAGTAGCTCCTAAAGCGGCGCGCTCTCTTCCACGCTTCTCTGATATCATTGTAGCCGATGTGGGTAAGTATGTTAATGTACATTTTACGCGCATCCTTCCGCGCCCCAGTTTATGGTAATAGTTATTCATGCTCTTGCGCATCTAACGGCACCTTGACAAGCCTTCGGGTGTCTTCTATTTTCTTCAGTTCAACATTCCGAACGCAACACTGATGCTCCGGTGTCAAGCTGCGCGCTTTGATCTATCGGAGTGAATAAAATTACGTCGTAAATATACGGTCGATTGTTTGATTTAAAAGTATATCACGCTCAAGGACTCGGAACATCGCTGCACCTCATCAACTTTGAGAAGCTTTGGTTATATATTTAACGTAGTAGTATGTATTATGCGTCATGGTATTTATTTCAATCATCTCTTTGACCTTTTCCCACTGAAAGTGGACGGCACGCCAATATTCTAATTGCAAATTGTAAAAAAAATACATTAGTGATTGTATCATTGGGCCGGGCCTGCTTGACGTCAACTTTGAATGCTTTTATGATACACTGTAGCCTCGTTCATAGGACGAAAGGAGCACCACATGCAGGTTATGTCAGCTTGATGGCTAGGTGTTATGCCGCCCTTATCCCATAGCGTCAGGGTATTTATAATAGTTGTTATTATATTTATTACAATGTGCTACGAAATGTTGTAGCGCTCTACATAAGTTCGTAGACACCTGTAGATAGTCTACAAAATAACGTAGCACTTTTATAGACTTACCCCCGTTTTCACCAAACTTAAGTATCGCCTAAATGAGATGCCTAAGCATTTAAGAGCTACCTAGCACAAAAATACGTTTCATCAACCTTAAGTTTTACCTAACAACCTTAGGAGCTACCTAAGTTTAGAACACCGCGATTCACCGGTGCTTATGGTTTTAGGTAATTCCTAAATAGCTGTCATTTTTTGTATGGGCTTCGTAAGTAAGTTGACAGAACTTTATTTAAATACGTTTCACCAACCTTTAAGAGATGCCTAATGACCTTAAGACCTACCTAAACTTAGGACACCGATTGGCAGTGCGTAAAGCTTAGGTGATTTCTAAATTGACAGCAAAAAGCAGATTGATAGTTTGATGAAAGTATTTTTTACATTTTGGCTCCCCAAATGATGTGTATTTAGCCAGTGTCCAGAAATAAGACGTTATTATTTTATATAAGGGCGGTAACGTAAGTTTGCGTTGAATTACAACGCGCTACTATCCATGATATTTGGGCCGGCCAAAGGCACCAGTCCGTAGTAGTAGTTGATCGAGCGAAGCGAGATCTCAAAGTTGACGGGTGGCAATTTGTCCGTCCGTCCGTCAGAGGCATCTAGCTTCAAAACTCGTATGAACTAATAACTTCAAACTAATAACTTTTGACTTGTGACTAGGACTTTTAATATGAAATACATTTGAAATATATTATTACGTGACACTGGCTAAATGCACAAGATTGCGAAGCCAAAATTAAAAGAAAAAGACTCTTGTCTGTCAGTTATAAAAAGGTTAGGTTATATTTATACAGTCATTGCCGCGTATTTCATCAAGATTTAAAAAAATGTGTCATGTAAAAATGCATTTGAAAACGAAAACCATAGTCAAGATTCACAAATTTAGGCATAGCCTAGCTTAGGCGTCGCCTAATGAAAATATATTGGTGAAATGCAAGGTAAGCATAGGAACTTCCTATACTTAAGAATTACCTAACAAAGAGAAGCGTATACGAACGGACAACCATTAGACTTTTTGAGTGAGTACAAAAATAGTTATTTTTTTTTCAACTTGATTTTCCAACATTCATGTACTTTCGGTTAATAAACCACCATTATTATAATTATACATTCGAATAAACATAAGTATTAGAAAATATTAAAAATAACGACGCCATTTTTTCACTTTCCCGCCAATTCACAAAACGTCAAAAGACAAGCAAACAACATTATAAAAATTAAACCATAGATAAAAGTCATAAGTTTAAGAATTAAAAAGTCGATTGGTGAAATGAAAATACCAACTTAGGAGAATCCTAACGTTAGGAATAACTTAACTAGGAATTGCTTATCTAATGAATGGTGAAAACGGGGGTTAAACTAACAAGCCAAAAAAAAATTGTTTATTAATGATTATTATCGAATTTGGAAACCACAACATTTTTTTATCTGTGATAGGCTAGCGTTTCACCAATATCTTTTCTAAAGGTAAATGAGGATGTGGCCGAGAAATCTTTTCCAATAATTCAACTGCTATTTGGCAACCATTACTGTATTTCGGTCTGAATAGCAAAGTTTCCAGTAAAATTGCAGGGCACAAAGAGATTTAACATTTAATATTTGAAGGTGCTGTTTGAGCTGCTTGAGCGCAGTGCACTGCGTACTGCCGCGCTGGATTTTGAAATGTTAAAATTGAAAATTCTTGGTGGCACTGAGCTTGAATGAGCAAACATATGACTCTTCCATCAGGCCATAGTATCTCAATTGCATAAAATAATGTATAAAAAAATGGTATGTGTCGTTCTGTAGCATTCTACGTATGCGGGCAAGCATTACGCGGCGAAGGCAGTAGCGGAGCGCGCGAGGCTTTCGTTCTTCTCAACCGTTGCCTCGACCTGGTGGAGGCATCTGATGAAGACTCGGCAAATCTACTGGACTATACTGACTTCGGTAATAAAAAAGGCTCTTACTCTGTGTCTGTCTGTGGCGTCGTAGCTCCCGAACAGATTTTGATTTTGTTTATTTGTTTGAAAGGTGAATTAGTCGGGAATGTTCTTAACTATGTTTGGTAAAAAACGGTGCAATCGTTTTCCAGATAGAAAGTCAGGGGTATTTTCAAAATGTTTACTTTGCCACTTGTTTTATATGAAATCTAGGTTTACTATAGATACACCCTGTCATTTTCTTTTTTTAAGTGCTGCTAAATAGTAAAGAAAATATGAGCCGGCCAAAATTACAAAAAATGCCCTGTTTTTACCGCCGTGACAACGCGAAGGCAGTTTCTTTAAATATATATTTTTAAATTCCTCGCAGGCCACCATTCGATTTCATCACAACTCAATACAATATATCAATAAGTTTTTGATGCCCACAACACGCTATAGTCAAAACTATTACCTAAATTGATTTGTTCAGAATGCACGGACTGGTCCCGACAGCCGCTGTTGTTAGACAGCGGCTGCGTGCGAGGATCGGCGCTGGATGAAATACGCGAATGGGTGCTCGCTGTCTCCATGGACCAAGCGGTCGAACAGGTATCTAAGCCTTATAATAAATAAAAATCTGATGACTCTTTTTAACGTCATATTTCTACACTAAGTTCGAAGACTTGTGGGCGCTAGAAACATTCATATCATATACACAATCATACCCAGAAACCAAAAACACCAATTTGGAAGAAAACCTGCGTTTGATACGGGGATCGAACTCAAACCGCCGGCTTAGTAATCAGACGCGCAACTAACTACTCTAGCGGGCGGTTTGTTAAGTAATACATACATTAATAAGTTTATGTTAACGCTTTTACATTCACAGCCCCACACTATTTCCACATTCGATGACTTGTGTCGTAGGTGCCGGAAACATTCACATTACACACGCAATCACAACCAGAACCAGAAACTCAAGTTCTCCTTGATAAGAAAACTTGTATTCCTTGATGAGAAAACTTGTGTTCCCACCTGGAATCGAACCCGATACCCCTGCTATATGCTTAGAAGGCATTAGCTACAACACTAAGATGTGTATTTATCTACAGACCCTGCCAGTAGACAGCCGTGGCATGTACAGTTCGTACGTGGGAGATTCGGAGTCATGCTGCGTGCTCACCGGATATCCGCTCGCTGAGAGACTAGTCACTTTCACTAACGGTTAGTAGTTTGACATTGAGTTTTATTTAGAACTTTTTCGAAGTTATCCTGACAAGATAATGATAATTTTAGTTTTTGATCACTAAATATTTTTTACTCTTATTTTGAGTAATCTTCATAATTTGCATAATGACGAAAATCGTGTGATTTGTTTACAAACATTCTAATCCAAATTGGATAAGGTTAACTATCTTATCTAATGCTAGTATATTTTTTTTATCGTCAGTATCGAGTGTCGACATGGGTCACGATTACTCGTTACACTTCAGATCCATACAGATTTTTACATTAAAAAAATCACCATCTATATTAGGTCTTTGTATCTTGTTATGACAGGGCTGTGAAAACATATTATTCGTTATTTAGTTTTATTTAGAACTTTTCGAAGTTATCCTGACAAGATAATGATAATTTTAGTTTTTGATCACTAAATAATTTTTACTCTTATTTTGAGTAATCTTCATAATTTGCATAATGACGAAAATCGTGTGATTTGTTTACAAACATTCTAATCCAAATTGGATAAGGTTAACTATCTTATCTAATTCTAGTAATATTTTTTTTATCGTCAGTATCAAGTGTCGACATGGGTCACGATTACTCGTTACACTTCAGACCCATACAGATTTTTACATTAAAAAAATCACCATCTATATTAGGTCTTTGTATCTTGTTATGACAGGGCTGTGAAAACATGTTATTCGTTATTTAGTTTTATTTAGAACTTTTCGAAGTTATCCTGACAAGATAATGATAATTTTAGTTTTTGATCACTAAATAATTTTTACTCTTATTTTGAGTAATCTTCATAATTTGCATAATAACGAAAATCGTGTGATTTGTTTACAAACATTCTAATCCAAATTGGATAAGGTTAACTATCTTATCTAATTCTAGTAATATTTTTTTTATCGTCAGTATCAAGTGTCGACATGGGTCACGATTACTCGTTACACTTCAGATCCATACAGATTTTTACATTAAAAAATCACCATCTATATTAGGCCTTTGTATCTTGTTATAACAGGTCTGTGAAAACATATTGTTCGTTATTTAGTGTTTCACTGAAAACATATTATTGTAACAGATAAATATCACTATGCTTCATTGTGTTGAATGACTGCCATAAGTGTAGGTACACTTAGAAAAATGTAAAACTATAATTATTTAGTAACAATCACTATATTATTTAATAAAACGTAGTAACTGTAATTTTAACCGGAAAATGTTTCTGAGAACTTTAGTATTAGCCCAATTTTTTTTCTCCGTGTAGTTCTTCTCCAGGCGGACTGTACAAAAGGGTCCTACTACTATTCTAACTATCCTGAATATTGTACTTATACCGTAGGTCGGTGCGCGAACCGCGAGCATTGGTCTCGCGTGTCAAGCGCGGCTCGCAACGCAGCCGCGGCGGCTTCGCTTCTGCATCACGTCACTCTGTGGTGCGGACCCGCTGACTACACACACGTCTAAATAACGTGTTCTAAGAATTATATCTACTTGTTTCAGTAGGCATATTAGGTATTTGCCTCTCACAAATTTATGTTTGACGCCAATGCTATTTGGTATCGTTATTCTATTCTACAAAAGATTTTGCCAGGATTTCACCATTGTAGAAGCTTTTTAGAACTGCCCGCGCTTGCTTAGTTGGTTGCGCGTCTGCCGAACAAGCAGTGGGTATCGG
The DNA here is from genome assembly GCA_948107665.1 of Lomographa bimaculata. Classification (NCBI taxonomy): domain Eukaryota; kingdom Metazoa; phylum Arthropoda; class Insecta; order Lepidoptera; family Geometridae; genus Lomographa; species Lomographa bimaculata. Next base: position 8,985,660 of record OX403598.1, read on the forward strand.
GTTCGATTCTCGGCGGTAACACAAGTTAACTCATCGAGGTATATTTGTGTTTCTGGTTCTGGGTGTGATCACGTGTGTGTGTGATGTGAATGTATCCGGCACCTACGATTTAATCTTCAACCTTAGTATGCAGCTGCGAGTTTGGAATCGTTTATGTTTATCTAAAATCCCGCCAAAACTAGTTGAAGCAGCAGTTTGCAATCTGTATTGAACTTTGCATATTTGATCTCACCCTGGAAAAAACAGAGTCGCTATTTGTATGTATAGCTAATGAGTGAAAGCTGTAAGTAATTACAGCTTTCACTCATTAATCATAATTAAAATAATCATAATTAAATCGTAAGATTTATATACCACTATTACACAATACCCTTAGGTGAATAGAATATCATTTATTGCGGAGAATAGAATATCATTAATTGCTGCTGTTGCTTTAGGGCATCGTAGGTCGTGATTGGTGATTCGAAATTGTAGGTTCTGCGAAGGCAGACAAGCAACATTAAATTTGACACTGCTGTAAGTACTTGTTAAGTTATGACTTATAGTAATACTTAACGCATTCAAACTAGAACTATGTCAGTCGCGTTATAGCATCAATACTGTATGTGTACTTCAATATAATATGTGCAGCTATGTTTCCATTACTTATTGGGGTATTGTATATCTAGTCTATGGTTGATAATGCTAAGTAATACCTGTTAAAACCTAGAAATTTCAATAAATATACTTTTATCTATTTATCTACCCGTGTTTTATTTGGGTTTCATACATATAGCTTAGGTATGAGTATCTCTGCCCGGGCAAGATAGTGACTGCTAGCGCGACCCTATCTTGCCCCACCTCGGCGAGGGACTGCTGACGGGGGGGTTTTTAGTGGGTTCGAGCCCCACACACCCCCCTTCGTTCACCCTGGGAGGGAAGGGAAGTGGAAGGCATTTTCCAACCCACAAAAAAAAAAGGTATGAGTATCTCTATCCAATTATTTTGACGACAATTTTATAATTATGATATAACTTATATTCAAAACACAAAATATATGTCCAGCCGAAGTTGTTTTATGACAGTATTTCGTTTAAATTAGGTTTATAAATTTTAATCTCAAATTATCGGCACACGATAAGGACATCCAATAACAATAATATACGCTTTTAAACTCGCAGCCCACACTAAGTTTAATAATGTCTTAAAACATTAACATCTTACCTATCAACAATCACACTTAGAACCAGAAACAATCTTCATCAAACAAGAATATTTAGTCACTCAATACAAATTATATAATAATATGTATCATAAAAATCAAAACTGTGTAATATATTGTAGAAATTTTCCCATGTATTATTTAGGATATGTTGAAGTGTAAATAAAACAGCTAGAGTATTGTTTATATCGCTATAATAAACTCATCTGTTATCACATTTATTCAATAATAATATATACTTTGACACAAATATATTTTACGTACTAAGATTTGTAGAATACACTCCATTACATGTTTTATGCCGAAAAAATCTGGTTTAGGTAGTAATAATACTTTGGAACGGGTTCAACTTTTGTACTTTACTATAAAATGAATCGGTAGTTATGTAGTTATTTAATTTGCAGTTTAAATATGTAAGTAAAATGTTCGGTATATAACATAGAAAGGAGTGTAGAAGGGATTGTAACTATGAAGAAACGATTATTCTAAAGAAATGTTAAATTTGATATCCGATACCATATCACATGATTCATGCTACAGAAGTAAGATACACAGGACACTTACATTTTACACCTCTGTTAGTACTATATGATTATTATGAGTTATATATGTATTCAAGATATGCGTAAGTAGGGGTCCAATGGTATCGGGGGTCATTGAGGCACATAATAATTAGATTATGTTTCCTTATGTAAGAATATTAATTTGTTATATTACTCTAATATATCAAGATAATAAGCGTAAGTTGTGATCGATTCCAACATCGTCAGAATTGATTGTTTAAATATAATATCGTTTATAATAAATACTTGTATATTATATTATCCTAGTGTGGCCTACCCTCTATATAACCATGGAGCACCTACTAATGTGTTAAGTGAGATTGTAACCGTTTTGTTCATATATGCTTAGGTTACGAAAATCAATAGCATATTTAGGTGTACTGTTAGGTTATTCAAGAATAGGCCACGTTAATATAATAAAATATTTACAACATAATCGAATAAAAAATTATAGTGTAAAAATATACTCCACATAAATATAATATGATTTAGGCATTTTAAATATTTGAGTATTATTTAAATATAATTTTAGGAAGAATAAGGTATATGCGTATAATATGTTTCTCTCGTTCTCTCTCTTAGGAAATGTACAATTGCTATAAAATAATATCAACGGGGTTGACCCGGCTTCTCAAAATGATTAGTAAAATTTGGATAGAAAAGACAAAAGTACACAAGTACAAAGACATTTGCGCGTGAAATATTAATATAATTATAGACCGAGCCAAGTTCGGCCAGCGAATAAGCTCTGTATGATTCATGCACAAATACCATACAAATCTAAAGGAATAGATTAGTTACCATTGATATCGACCTCAGTAAGAAAACATCAGCAAGGGCCAATCATGATTGAATCTTGTTCAATCTACAGTCCCCGTAGTGCAGGAACGTAGGAAGTTAAACACCAGAAGTATACCATCGAATTTGTAATTGTATAAGTATTGTATACTTTAAATTTATGAGGTTATTTATAATAATTTTGTATATCGACTGCTCATTGCGGCTCATTATAAACGTCTTTTTTGCTTTATTTTAGCTCTCTTTCGTTTGCTTGAATGATGAGGTACAATGTTTAAGACATACCTACAGGCGTCGAAAAGAAAATTACTCAGATCGATATCAACTTCTTTCTTCTTCAGTATAAAAGAGAATTAAGCTAGTGAAATATTGTCAAGGGCTAAGCTTTGAAAGCAGTGGAAGAACACAGATTATAATAGTTTATAATTTACACTAAAGTTCTCGCGAAGGATATGTTATGTGAGATTGTTCTCTAACATCGATGAAAATATATCCACAATAATTATATAAGTATCCCTACAAGTAAATTTGTATGTGATTAAGTATTGAGCTAGGCCAGAGAACCGATGTCACGAACTTTCGTGGATTACTCACTACATCATAGGCAAATCTTTGTGTACCATGTACAACAAAAGTTGTTTGAAATGTTTGTGGGAAGAAACAATGTTTATTTTTCTACTTTTGCGATATTCTATTACATTTATCCGATTCACATATACTTAATAATTATACAAATACTATCTAACTGGATAATTTACTGAAAATGTTGAAAGTATTTGTTAGAGATGTAAAGGTACATTATATTCGAGTCCATACAATATTAAACATTAAGTAATAAACGCTATCACGAAAGTGTTGTGCGTAGTAGAAAACTTTTTAAAACAAGATATAAATATGTACAGTTATGTAGATAAATAGACATCTAGGTGTAAAGAAATAGGTATTTTTTACATGATAGTCGCAATGATAAACGTAGGTATACATTGGAAATTTCACTAAAGCACAACCTTGGAAGAATAGTACCTAGACGCACTTACACACTAGAGTAACATTAGAAAATGTATTAATCGTAATATAAGGCAAAGTGTTGAAATTGGGGTTTTGGTGACATAGTAATTACATGACAATTTAGAGAATTACAATTGTATTAAAATTCAACGTAATATTTTTAAGGAAATTTGCTTTTATTTTGGTAAAATTGAGTAGAACTACTTGTCTACTCAGTACAAAATATGTGGTACGTACTGAATGCTCATTGTAACGACCAGAATCATTAGTTTATACAAGTCTAGTACAAACATGAAATTAAAATTATTAGAATACGTACAACGTAATAGTATAGCTAGATCTAGGGAATTAGTATAAAAGTAGACGTCGAAAGTCATTGAGCTCAATTAGTAGAAACGAGATATTTATCCACAATGTTAGTTTATTAGAGATAAATGTGGTTCTATACATACAGATGAAATCCACTACTGTTTATTTGTTACATTACATTATTACACCGAGATATATGAAAATGTCTACTTACATTTTTCCTTACACATATCTACTAATACTTGCCTACAAAAAATAAAATTTGAGGTGTTTACTTAATTTATTTTTAACATCACGTTTTTACTTGATTTGTATTGCAATGTGTTTTATTTCTAAGTGCTACGGACACAACAGTAGACATTTTAACCATTCATATACGAGTAGGAAGTATAACTTGAACTACAACATTGAAATTAAAGAACTATCTTTGAAAGAAAGTATTGATGTGGTAACAGTACACAGCTACAAAAATATTTCTGAATTGTTATTTAGTTCATTTGTTTTTTGCAAATTTTGTGGTTGAACATCAAGCACGATTTGTAAAAGTTAACTGGACATTGAGTACACGAACTGGAAATTATTTACATATACGAATCATTTTTTCACGAAAGGGCAGCAGTCGTGAGCGAGCGTTAAATATTTTGGTTGGGCAGGGTGAGAAACGCTGAGCCAAAAGTCATAACACCAGTCACTACCATATAATAGTTCTGATGTTATCACGGTAAAAAATAGTCTTATCTTCCCCATGAAGCAATTTCTAAACCTTTAACAAAAATTTACTAACTAACGTCCAAATGGTTGGCTTTATTTTATTAATAGGATTGTATAGGATAACAAAAAATATATAAGTTAAACTCATGATGCAATCAGGTATTTATGATGGTGAGTATTTCAGATTTCAAAACAAATAAAGTTTAAAAAGTTTCCGATTTAAGCCTCATGATATGGTGGGATGTATCGGACGCATTTCACTATTAGTACTACGAAACGGCACCGCTCAGCCTATCACACCCTTCTAGCTAAATCCAAGACAATAGCAGTATCATAATAAATCTAAGCGATCGTGAGCCGTCGTCGTGGTGCGCTAGTAATCCTCGCGGCGCTCCGGCGACGGCTCCCTGGATCAGTCGGGCGACTCGTCGGCCCCGAGCAAGGTCGCCGGGAATAGGGGGTACCAGCCGTACGTGCGTTGGGGTAAAGTCAGCTTGTCGAGGCAGATCTCTGCACCACCCAGCGCGAGGTTGTGTTCGAAACCGCCGCAGCGCTGCCATAGCATCACGACCAGCGTGCGCCCGAGAGCCTCGGTGGACTGGACAGATGTGATTACATTAAGTGAGCTATTAAACAACTGGAGCATCAGTGTCGAGTTGGGTATGAATGTAGAAATATCTCGCGTAAGTGCATGATACCAACCTCAATAATATCGTTGACGGTGGTAGGCTCACTTTTGATTTAATACTGGTATCTGGTGTCACGTATGGAGTGACATTGACCTCTCATTTAGGAATCCTTTTGGGTTAATCTTAATTCATTCTTAATTTCATGACTTCAAGTTTCCCAGATAAGTGCAAGAGCATCCCATTTTAATCTGTTTTTGCTTTATGCCTTCCTAGTTTATTTACAGCCCTGTCACTTTATTAACAAACAATGCGGAACATTCAAAGGAAACATTGGTTGAGGCAACTCAAAGGAAAAAATAAATCAAAAGAAACATGTGGTGTCATGAAGCAGAAACTATAGTTATTGGCTATTGACTTGACTCACCTGATATTTTAGCGTTTGTTTGAATTTAGGCTCAGTAGTACGGCGGACGATGCGCGTCTTCCTCTTGTGCAGCCACTTGTCACCGTCGCGCAAGTAGCACTTTACGTACGAATCTGGAACCTCGCCGTTTACCCCGTACACTCGACGGGCGTGAGATACCTGGTCATGTTAATATATGGACAAATCTTCTGACAGACAGTTCTTATACAACAATAATAATATGTTTTAAAAGGTTATTCGGAAGCCAAAGTATTGGTCGTGAAATGAATTGTTTTCTCAAGAACAAAAAATAAAATGACAAAGGTGGGCCTTCAAACTATAAGCTTTGACGATTTTACTAACTATTGAGTAATCCTCAGATCACTCAATAGTTGAATCGACACAGGGGCGACAAAACATCAATCGCTCCGGTGGCTTTGGTTTCACTGTCTAGCGAGGCCTGTATATAATTTAAATGGAAGCGAAGTCGTATCGGTGTCGGGTCGTCAATAGGTGCTCACCTCCAGCTCCAGCTGTCCCTTCACCATGATGATACTGATATTGATCTCGGCGTGCAGCGGCGGCAGCATGGAGTTCTTGGGCGGCAGCTGGCCCGGGCCCAGCGGCACGGCGTCCTCGTCGGCCGCGAGCGGGTCGCAGGCGGCGGCCGCCGGCACCGCCGCCCACATGCTGCCCTTGCGGCCCGTCGCCGTGCCTGCGCACACCGGCCCGTACAGCGGCCGCGCCCCCGCCACCCCGCCGCCCGAGCCCGCGGCCGCGCGGCGGTGGTGGCGGCGACGCACGCGCATATCGACATACGAAACGATACCAAAACCACTCAATCGAACATTTAAAGATTACCAAAAATAAACATTACATGAAAATAAAGCACGTCAAACAGCTTCGTGCCATGTATATACGGTTCTCGACGTACATTCGGTGACTCGAAACGTCCCCTTCCTAAACACACAGATGAAAGAGTAAGCGTTTAAACGTGTGCAGCCAAGAGTGGAGTCGAGATTCTAATAGTTCTCTCAAGCGATTCTCAACTTATTATGGTAAGCATTCCGTGTCATGAGCAGCCATTAGTTGATTGTTAGGAAAGTTTGCGTTCCGTGGAGGAGTTTCGTATCTTAGCTCATGCCGCCGCCGGCTTCGGCGAGCCGCGTGCGTCCGCTACGTCTCATGCGCGATCGCGACCTACGTTTGCATCGAGGGCATTCCCTAGCTCGTGAGTCAAAAGGGCAAAACTTTATGAAATTAACTACGGCCTAAGGACAGGTCAAATCAATATTTACAAGAAATCTAATAGAATGCGCTTCTTAACAATGAGTGACATTTGCAGAGGTAATGAAATCCAAACATCCTAGGCGACACAATGCCATCGAGATGAACGTAGACAGCCGAACAGACGGAACACAGAAACAGATGAAGTGAGCGTGATCGCCCGCGGCCGGGCATGCGTCAGGACAGAACAGTACAGACAAGTGAAGTGATGAGAAGCGTCGGGCGCAGCCACATTCAACGGTGCGTGCGCGCGGCCGCCGCGCAAGCGATGTACATAATATGACCATGCTACTACTGGCCCGCGCGCGCCGCCGCCTCCGCGCCGCGGGCGGCCGGGCGGCGGCGCGGCGGGCCGGCGGCCGACTCGGACGTCACAAGGGATCGGGGCACCGCCGCACGAACGAACACTCGCTTACCGAGGCGCTAGCGGTCCGTCGCTGCTGACCAAACAAGCACAACACAGTACGATCAGTACTACCCTCAAACAATGTTCGTTATCGTATAGGTACTCTAGGGTTGTGGCGGGGTGACGGGGAGTGATCGCGATGGGCACATGTTTCGGTGACGGGGTGCGCCTGAGCAAGCTTCAGAAGTGCTCTCGGGCGCAGGATAGGGTCGTGATGCGGAAAATACATAGTGAAGGTATCAAATTACTCGGGGACTTTTAAAGCATCATACTTGAGATTAAAGTTAATGATTGTAGCACCTTTTCATTGAAATATTAAGATATCTGCTTGAGCTCGCTGATTATGTCCTAGTTTTACCTATCTGAAAGAAAACTGCATACAATAAGTAACAAAGTCAATTTCTAACTGATGCGGTCGTTAGCGTGGTTCTAACGCCGGGCTCTTGTAATAAACATAGCCGCAGAGCTTTCCAAAGTGAAAATTATTGTTAATCCCTAATAATGTTAAATATATTATTATAATCTAATTTGAAATGTGTTTTCAGGAAGCATGCTTATAATTGGCAGCAATATTTAAATTTAATGTTGCGACTCCAAATAGCTTGGCTATTTTAAATAAGTCAACGAATGTATTAACTTAAACTTATTTTGGCTTACACACGAGAGATTTATACGTGGTTGGATTGAAAAGTTCGCAGCCTAGTCAAAATAATAAAAGATAAGATTTTTTTTATTTAATCATTATCTATTTCTATGCATTTTTTCTTCTTGATGGAACAACAGCTTATCAAATTATATTAAATTGAATTTCTTGGTTGAGGCCTTCAAAATTGAGGAATGCTGCGGCTTTAACCTCTTTGTTAGGTCAACCAGCATCTGAGGCAGCATCGTTTCTTATACAAAACGTTCCTTATACGGTTAAACAATCATTCGCATAAGTTTTATGTTGTATAGATATACATTGGTTAAGTTACGATGGGACTGGCTTGCCATGTGGATAAAAGTCCCCAAATAATTATTGAATTAAAAAAAACCTATTTCTTCATTTCATTAAAATTTGTGTAGGTGCCAAATCAGTGGAATACTGGGAGGGCCAATAGTTACTCGAAACCACAATGGACTATACTTAGGTAAACAATATTGTACTAATCTTGAGTTTTTCTGTTAATTTTTTGCTTTTTGAAAGCTAAATATAAGTATTCAACAACCATAAAACTATTGCCATCATCTAGCCGACAGAAACGCTTACAATTACTTCAGGGTCGTCACTTTGAATGTTTACCGTACACAACTAAAAATGTTGTTTCCGCTCTAGAGACTATTATTGTATTCAGTTTTCATCCATTGTCTTGCGGATCCGCCTTAACATCTCAAAACAGCACAAAATAAGTCAAAACCATATATATAAATTAAAAAGGATCTCCAACAAAATACTACATTAATTAAAACATACGGGACTCATCTAACGGTTTTTTTTTCTACCAATACGTATTTTATGTTATTAATTCATATAAAATGAGTTTCCTGCAACCGCAATAAAAATTTATCTATATCTCTTAATATGACGAGATCGCACTTTTCCGATGTTCTCGTAAATCGTAGACGTTGTAGACCGGTTGGATTGAGACCTTGATGCTGTAAGATTTACGTTTAAATTGTTTCCATGTCGTTATAGATCTCCTTTATTGTTATACCTTTTTAAATTATGTTCTGACCGTATGCTGTACGTTTCCCATTTTTTTTAAAAACAACTTTTACTACCAAAGCAACGATAATTTACACTATACTTACAAAGAAGGTAAATACCAAATAATCTACTGTTGATTTTATGAGGCCGCGAACTTTTCAATCACTGGACGTTAAGTTGAACAATAGATCCACTAGTTCAATTATCTAAGTAGAAAATTCGGGGACCAATTAAAAAGTACCACATTACTAAAGGCCGGGCCCGGGTTAGCACGGGAGCGGCAACGGGACAGGTAGCCAAAATCATATCATATTATTGATCAATTTTAAATTCCTCGTCCCGTTTCGTACCATTCTATCGGTGGGTATATTAGGGTAAGGTCGAAATCCCCGCGCTAACCGAGGCGGTATCGGTAGGTCGGTCGGGGGAGGTGGAAGGCAGTACTTACGCCTGGCCGTGGACCCTGAGAGCGAGAGCGTGCGGCCGAGCTCGCCCTTGACGGCGCGCAGCGAGCGCAGGATGTCGTCCGGGTCGCGCCGCACGCACGACGAGCGCCGCCGCTCGCTGCGCCGCGGGGAACACGCCTCGCCCGCGCCTTCTATACCCGCCAGTTCAACACACGCCATAGTTAATAAACCCGCGTGTTACCTCCACCCGAGATCGAGAACCAGCTACTGGCTCCCGAATCGCGCGCTGGTCAATCTAAGGCCCGTTATCGCTTTTTCATTCATTGCAAAATGTCGTTTGAGAAGACTTTGGGTGCAAATGCAGCTACGCTGAGTTAGTAAAAGCAGGCGATCGTTTATTTATCGTCTTGTCCGTGCGTTGTGTTAGTGCTCGTGTGTATTGGACCAAATTAATTGAGGGTTCACGAGTAGGATGCGGTGTGAAATGGATATTGGATGTTTAGTTTACCCTTTTCCTGCTGTTGGAAAGAGGATCGGCGCGAGCCGGGCAGCGAGCGCGAGAAGTCTTTCCCCAGGTTGTACGTCTCCACCTCCAGCGTCTCCGACTGCGAGGAGCCGCGGCGCGAGCCTCCCACCCACGCGTGGTCGGGGTGCAGTAGCGACGCGCACTCGCCGATCGAGTCCACGTCGTCTGGAAACAATACGCGAAACATCAAAAACATAGCTGCCGTTTTGTAACTCTACTTCAATATATCATTACACACATCTATAAGTTGAAAAACATACCGTGAACGATGCTTCCTTAGTTTGTAAGTGCGGACAAGATAAATGATCTCAATATTAAAAACTTGTGACTGTAAAAATGAGATTATCAAAACAATAGTAGGATAAATAAATGCATGGATGTAGAGGGACTTGAACATTCAGCAAGTTGGTGAATGCGGTTAGTAATCTTCCTTTTTCTGTTTATTGCCAATGACAAAATGATATACAGGAAAATTACACCTTTAGTTATCGAACTTTCATTAGTTAACGTCACATCCGAGTCTCGAGATATACAGGCCTTGAGCTTAATTTGAGACTCATTCATTAATTTTAATGTTATCATTACTATGTATCACCGTTGATATAAGAACCACATAATATGTCGCGTGCGGCGGCGTCGCGGTGCCACGCGTCTAGTAACAGCAGCGATGTAAAGAGACCGTGAACGAACCGCGATCACCAACTCGCTAAGTGTGTACTATGGGGGGGAGGGGTTCAGTGTCCCGAGGGAGCGTTGGTACCTGAGATGGAGCGCTGCGAGGCGAAGTCCCCGCGGCGCAGCGCGCGCGCGCCCGTGAGCGAGCCGCGCGGCGACGTGTTGGCGGACCGCATGCCGCGCTCCTCCAGCGTCCACCACACCGCGCGCTCGTCCGCCGACGCCTTCTCTATGTCCATCTGTACCACACGTTCGGATATCCCGGGCTAGTCCCGTCTACTCAAACTTTAAATGTACCCACCTTTAAAGACGGGTACCTTTAAAGTTTGCGTACCATATCATGCTCGCTGAGAACGATATATTTGGTTGGAGAAAAAGTCTTTTCGCATTAAAGTATGTATGAACTTGTAATAAAATCTCTTTGGCTATACTATTTGTATCTGGCTGGTTTTGGTATTATTAAAGTTTACATTTTAAAGAAGATAATTCCAAATTCAAATTAGGAAAATGTGTGATTTTTATTTGTTTTTCGTACTGTCAAGATGGGTGAATCGAATTAAGAAATTCGATACATTTTAAAATTTTACTACAAAAAAGGTAAAAATGCAACGCAAGCCGCGAAAAAAATTTGCGATGTTTATGGACGTAGTGTCTGTGAGAGTAGCATAAATTTGGTTTAAGCGTTTTCAATCCGGAAATTTTAATGTCAAAATGCACGTCGCTCTGGTCGCCCTATTACGAATAAAATGGGTGCCATTTTTGAAAAAGTAGAGCAAGATCGGCATATCAGTAGTTACGACGTAGCTGAAGAACTGGGAATTGACCACAAAACAGTTTTGGCGCATTTGAAAAAAACTGAGTACACAAAAAAGCTCGATATTTGGGTACCTCACGAGCTCACTGAAAGAAACCTAATAAACCATGTACTCATTTGTGATTCTTTATTACGACGTAATGAAACCGATCACGTACGACAAGAACGTGCGAAAAAGGTCGTGTTCAAAGGCTGGTCAAGCTTCACAGACTGTGGCGAAACCCGGGTTAACTCGCAACAAGGTGATGCTGTGTGTGTGGTGGGATCGGAAGGGCATTATTCATTATGAGCTGTTACCACCAGGCAGGACCATCGATTCTGAACTCTACTGCGAACAACTGATGAGATTAAAGCAAGAAGTTGATAGAAAGCGGCCGGAATTAATCAACAGAAGGGGTGTGGTTTTTCATCATGATAACGCTAGACCTCACACCCAACCTAGGATGGGGAAAAAGATTCTTCGCATTTTTTAAGAAAATTCAAAACATTTTTTATTATAGTTTATTAACATTTAACTAAAGTATGTAGGTACCATTTTGTTCGATAACTTTTTGCATTCTTTTAGGTAGGGGCGACCACTAGTACTCATGATTTTGTTAATAAATATAGAGAAACTCACAATACACTCTGCAATAAGTACAGGGTCGATGCCGGGACAGGCGTCCCACAGCGTGAGCTCGAGTGCACGGCCCGCGAGTAAGTCGGCCGTGAGTCCGCCGAAGCTGAGCGTGGCGTTCCACACGGGGCTGCACGACGCAGACGCGGGGTCGGTCTCTATCGGCGGGCAGCTCTCTCTACAATACAAATTAGCCTTTACAATGACAAACATCACTTGGTTCTTTGACTGCATATTAAAACAAGCGCAAGGTGCCATAAAAATATATTATTTATGTATAGCATAATTAGCCCAAATTAGTACTCATTAGTTCCAATAGAGTCGGGTTAAAATATTTTTATGTCCGCTTCCGAAAGGAAAGGACAGTTACACAATGGATATACAGCGATTTTTCACCATATGGTATTTTAAAAGGGGAAATTTAAACGACTTGAGCAACCACGAAGTTCGATAACACGTATATCGTCCGCCGAACTGCTCTCTGTCAGTATGGATGCATTGATTATTCTTATTTAATGCCTACGTGAATAATTTTTACGGCTGTAATTTTGCGAAACCGGCAGTAGAGTCATTTACTTTCATGAGTGTAATATTAGTTATCTTTGGGATCCATGGGAGTAAACGATTATGAATTTGAATATATTTGGTTAGTAAGCTTAAATATAGTAGGAGAGGCTCAAATACATTTGAGGTAAGTACTATAATTAAGATTTATATAGGTGACAAAACATTGTGAGTGGTGACTCACAGCGAAGGTAGCAGCCGTATCCTCGCGAATGCCTCAGGCTCGTCTCCGTAGCCCAGCGAGGGGTCCCTGGAGGGCAGGTCGTCGGCCGCGATGAGCACCACGACGAGCTTGCGGATCTCGCTCTCGAAGAACACTTGCAGCTGCGCGCGCGCCGCCGGCCGCTCGCGCGCCCGCTCCGCGCGCTCCTGCTCCTTCACACATGCGACACACGGCTCAAATATCTCATACGTCGAGGGACCTGCTCCGTTCCACTGTGACCTGAGGGACTTCTCACTCGACGCGTTTACTCGAATTCAATCCAATTTTCATATACGTTGTGAGAGACGTTCGACAAGTTACAATTTCTTCAAGTCACGTGGAACGGTCGGTGTTAGGGCTACGAAAGTTCGACACAAAAATTGAAAATATACAACGTAACATAACAATTTTTCATTATCTGAATGCAAAATCTAATCAGTTGAAGTTTCGGGGTATGCGATGTAACTTTATCGAGTAACATGCAGCAACCATCAGCTATTGCAGCAAACAGTGGTTCATGTTCATATCTTCACATGATCGAGTCATTGGCAAGATATCGGTAAGTAACATGCGTCGGGCCGAGGCAGTTCTATCAAACACAAAGTAATGAATAAAACCGGATGCTGACATCCGCCATGCAGAAAGCTGTATCATGCTACCGATATCGGTATAAGCTGCATGAACCTGCACACCTACTCCGAACCCTGTACAACGATACGGTACGGAAATATCTCTAGGTCGTGTTTATGCCTAGCATACTATTGAACACTTACTGCCAAAAGCTTTGTGAGGTTAAGGTTAACTATATAATTTCCAACTAAATAGTACACTAATGTCAGATCTCAGCGTCCAATGTAACTACTATACGGTTGGCCTAGATATATTGCAATTAGCCTAGGAGCTATGATTTTTAGGTAATCAGTGTTGATTTTTACTTACAAGTAGGTATACAAAAGTATTGTAGTAAATTATACCTAGCGTATAAGGTATCTAGGGGCTTAGTAAGTAATGCAAGATGTAAAACTATTTATTAAAATTTACTAACAATATCCGAATGCGTAATAATATCTTGCAATCATAATATTATAGATTCTAAGGCTTTGGTCAAGGCATCTACCAACAACTGACGGACTTACTTTGTTTTGCATTGGTGTGATTATATCGGTAGGTATATGAATGGTAGCGATGTAGATAATATGTGATAAGTACCTATCAAAGAGCATAATGAATTGCATTTTCAGGCATTCATTCACATAGACTTAATTTGTATTTCATGAATCAATAACAAAACATTTGAAGCATTAAAATACACATTCATAACTTCATCATAGACATTGAAATCAAAACAATGTATGTTTGCATGAAACACTTTTCAGGTAAGTAAAATCGTGTCACACATAAAGGCTTTCATGTCGGTGCACTCGCTAGACCAATGCACATTCGACTCTGTGCCACTACATGCAGTTCTCAATCGGTAAGTAATGAGTCGGACATTCAACTACAAATAGAGCAGAGCGGGTATGTACACTTGTGTCGCTGGAGGTGCCGTCATCACATGACAGAAGCGTCGGTGCGCGCCTGTCGCATAAGGTGTTCCGTGCGGTGTACCGTGCTCCAGCACTCCAAGCGGCTAGCGGGCTAGTCGCTGCAGCGTCTCTCAATGTGCGGCATCACACTACTCTAAGTCAACAGCAAGACTCGGTAACAGACACTCGATGCGCAAGATATGGGCGGTACGAACGGAAGGGTGGCGCGCGGCGCCCGTGGTTCGGGAGCGGCCTGCGGTGTCCTCGCTTGCTTCCTCGAGATTGGTCACTTTCGTCTTCTTCGTCTCCCGCTTCCATAGACCTGCTACCTTAGTGTGCCAAGCAAGGCCTTTTGTCCGAGATGTTTTGATATATATAATGCCGATCGTTCTAACGGCGCAGTGATGTTTTGTATAATTTGACATCATTGGCTAAGCTGGAAGCGGCTGCGGTCTAGCTTCACTACTTTTGTACGAGAATCTGCACTGTCGATAGTCGACACTAATCATCCACGGTATCCTATAGATGATGTCAGAGGGCGGGACGAGTCCCCTACTCTACCATCGAACACTAAACTTGTCAGCCTGTGTCTACACTTACATATATAAGATCGTCATGTGATTCGTCATAATTTGAGATATTGCCGATCGTTCCCTAACTTCGCCCGGCGCCGATGGCGTCTTTATGAAATTGGTCGGGTGAAAGAAAAAATAAAAATCTGAAAATAAGTAGGTAGCATTTTTTCACACACTTCTCTTAGGATAATCATCATATAAACGATAACGAATATAGATAACAAATGAAGTGAAATATACGCTGGTATAAGTAGGTATAAATATTTATGAGTAAACAAACAGAGTATCCCTTTCCCTAAATAGAAAAGGTTAACAAAGTTAGAATACTTTCTACGGTCGTAAATAGAAACACTAATCTCTTAAAACTAGACTAACGTGGAAGATGTTTATCTGGTAAGTGCTACATTATCACAGCAGATCAACGGAAACCGTTCCTGCACTTTGTCCTTGTCCATTCCGACTCAAAAGGCAGCTTTTGGGTTTCGGTTTTAAGGTGTATGAATCTTCACGTCGTTTAACGTATCTGTTGCATCACCTAATGTTTCAGATTGGACAAATACCGACCAAAGTTCCAAGTGCAGCGATCGCGCACTAGCGCTAGCTCCCTCGGTATGGATCGAGCTCGGAAGTTATATAAGTACACCAGAGCCAGAAATGTCTGCACCCTACAGAATGAAAGAGATCGATTTTAATAAATATACGTATAGTATGTCATTTTATTCCGTATATTTGAATTTAATTCGACTTCCAAAAAGTAAAAAAACATGTTTCTGTCAAGTTCAATCTCTTTCAAACTGTCCATCGTTTTCTACATACAGTGCCGACTATGAAATGTTTATAGTAAACTATGAATTGGCAGTATATGGATCATCTTTTACGATGTATACAGAGCCGAAAAACTGTATTATAATTCTAAGAAACCTTACTAAGTATACAAAACGTACAGTTTTCGACACGGCTCAGTCATTGCCGAATGAGCAATCGGTGGCGATGATCCATCGACTGCGTTACATACGGACTTTGAAAGACGGATAATAACGAGTATGAATGATCCGGAAAGCGCAGAGGAGTAGGCACCGAGTGACAGTCTCTACTAGAGTTTATGAAGGAGAGAGCGTTTCCGCTCAGTGTCTCATGGGTTCACAACACATATTGTTACAATTAAAGCCTATGGGTATTATACCGGGGTTTTCGGCAATTTCCGTCGGGTCGGCGACGATGGTGATTTGTCCGTATCCGGTTCTGTGAACCAAAACAACGCGCATTACACTACTTCTTATCCTAGTCGCGGGTGCTGTCTTACAAACTTACAACTGCGAAGAGAAACTCAAAGTACCAGCAGCAGAGGAGCGCCAAGAGGAAATCTTGCAAGTTCTTGCAAATGCATAGTGAACAAAAAATAACATGTAAATTAACAGATAGAGCTGATAATAAATATAGAGTAATAAAACATTGCAGATTTAAGGCAAATAAGAAACAAGAAGAGATAAAAGCTGTAAGATAAAATATTAGATACCAAATAAAATACAGGTGAAAGATCCTTAGAATTAGGTTTCCATACTTAATAAGATCTCTAAGTAGGTACTTATTATAAAATTAGCTTTGCGTTGTGATTGAGGTAATGATAGCGTGTCTTGTCTTCAGTGTTTGGTTGGCGTAATTCATAAAAGTTTGTTTCAAAAAGTATACTTAAATAGAAATGTGTAGACTTTAATTAGGTACCTACTTTTTTGAGATGATATGCGCGTGGTTAGAGCGAAGAGCAGCTGAGTCTATTGCGCATAATTTCCATTATAATATTTAGTATTCATATTTTCATAGCTTGTGCGAGAAACGATTAATAACAACCTAAGGTAAATATTAAACAAGACATTATTTCAAATTCAGATTTTCTCGATCTAACCATAAAGCATATAGGCAGGACGGTGCGAGTGCGACCAACATGCCTCGATTACGGGAAACTGCGATTGGGATTGAATAAAGGATAGTGGGTAAATATTATTTTTTTAAAATGGTTGTCTGTAAAGTCGGTTTACGGGCGATAATTTAAAGTGATAATGTCATAAGAAAACATCGATGTTTAGGCCGATCGTGCCTCTCGTGCCTGATCGGCTCAGGCGGAATGTGACACTTTTTCGTGCGTGCAGCCGGTGTTTATTGATTTATAAGACGTTATCACGTCAAAAGAGGGTTTTACTCTATTTGACAAACAGATGTTATTTAAGGTAGATTATACATTTTTTCAAACCCTAGATTATTAATATTTGAATCCCAGTTTTTATCACATATAGGAATGTGCTAAGTTTTAGTACAAAAGTGAATTTAAACAAGCACACTAGGTACCAGGGATGTAGGAATAGGAAGAGGTACGTCCTGGTCTCGTTAGATACGTTTAGTCGGCTAGGTGCGCTCGGAGCGCGTACCGTATAGCGCGTGGTGGTGGTGGGAGGAGGCGGGCGGCGCGGGCGGCGCGGGCGCGTCGTCCACCTGCGGCGCGGGCTCCACGAGGAGCTCCACGCTGTCGCCCCCGCGCTCCAACACCGCGCACACCTCTTCGAAGCTGCGCTCCGTCAGCGGCACTCCGCCCCATTCCAAAACCTAACAATTGTAACAACGAACTTTTGAGTTTTGTTGCGTACATGAAAATAGGCTGTGTTGGTTTTGTAATATTTTCCGAAACTTACGATTTTTGAGTATTATCGTATGATAATGGTGGATTAGTTAACAGTTTTTTATGAAGCGCACGAGTGTAGGCAGATCATACATAGTTCACATGTAGTTGAAAAACATGATTTTGGTTTTCATACCGAAACTCTTATTGGTAAGTTTCTACTATATTATTCTTACTATATTATATAAAATGTCATGTCATCATTTAAACAATCTATACAAAATTTATCTCTTAATGTCACCTAATAAACGGAGGGCTACGGCACCCGAAACACAGTTTTATTACTAGTTCGGGCGTCAAAAGTCTCACCTTACCACAATATGTACATAAATAATTATAAGACCTTGAAATAATGGTTTTGGTCATTGATTGGAGTCATGAAGCGAAAACAAAAATCACGTTTTGCAAGATTGTATGAGACTGTTGGACAGCGTTTTTGGACTAGCTCTGGGCAAACAAAAGTTTAGGAAGCCGAGTGCCAACCTTCAATAAATGGAGCGGCACTGGAAGATGATTTCCCTACACTCGTGCACAATCACAAACTATTAATAGAAGAAATCCACCATTATTATGTAAGAACACACATAGACGAATATAATGCAAGTATTATGACTTGTACATGCGAAGAATCACGAGTTTTAGAATACAATACAAAAAGGATGTCATTTTTTCACATTCGCGGCAAAACTCCGTTTAGTTGTTTTCATAATTGAGTTTACACTTCAGGTTTATTCTCGCCATGAAAAGAAAGTCTATTATTAAAATGACATTTCCATTACGTCGCATATCCGACCGCGACCGACAAAAACCGCACGTCCGTGAAAGTTAAATGACATTTGGTTTGCCCCGAATTGACCAAAATAATATATTCAGTAGGGCCCTTTAGACTCATGTTTTGTTTCCGTCATTTGCATTTACGACGTGTTTATGAATTAATTTTTCAGACGGTTCTTTGAACAATGTTCTACTTATAAATATCATGTTTATCACTACCGCCCTTGAAATATGGTAAAAATTAAGCAGCGTCAAATGACAAGCAGTATTAGACATAGATATAGATGCTACATATATTTCTGATACTATCCTGTTCCTAGTACTTTGTTGAAGGTTCTTACGAAAAGAAAAGTTAAGAAAATTGCACAAAAAATTGGAAAATTTCTTAATACTTAACGACGATTTTTATTATAAGTATTTGAACGCAGTGTGGGCTGTTATTAGTTTGTTAGTAGAATGTATCGTGCGGAGTCGCACCTTGTCCCCCTGCTGCAGGCCGGCGAGGTCGGCGGGCCCTCCCGGGACGGTCCACACGATGACGGCCTCGCGCCGCCCGCTCGCGTCCGGCTTGCCGCCCACCACGCGCATGCCGAAACCACGCGCTGGAATACACGTGTCTTCACTTACATTTATATTTTATACTAGCGACCCGCCCGGAGGAGCACGGGTCTCATTCAGAAAAAAAATAGGTACTTTTTTTTATGAAAAAACATGAAATCAATGTTAATTACATGAGAGCTACGTAGAGAGCAGTAATTATACGTAGCGAACTGTGGCGGCCGAGCGGCTCCGGTCTGTAAATATTTTTTTCGTATGCTTTAACCTTTGATATCTTCTAAAGTTATCATTAGGACTATATATTGTGATCGACAATTGTAATGTACATTCCATATACAAAACGACTTAATTGATTTTATTATTTATTCCTTAGCTACCAAAAATTAAAAGTGGCGACTCGACCGCGCAGTCGAGTTCCGGCTGGTCGAGATAACCGACTCGAATCGGCTGTAATGTAAATTTTCCCATTTTTGTCATAAAAACTGGACACAGTCTTCCCAGAAAAAATAAACGGAGGGTCACAGAGGCCGTAGCGTAATTAATTATTACCAAACCTCAACAAAGCCCCTTTATTACGATACGAGCCTTTGAATCACTCAAAATTTACAAAAGGCTCTTTGTCGGCAAAAAGTGAAGTACCTAGCCACGATTTGGCAACGAGCTAAAATAAAATCTGACATTGGATAATTTATGACTACAAAGCCTACCGTTTAATATCAATATAAAGTCTATCGATCACATTAAACCGTACCAGGCGGCGTGACCTACAATCTACATGATTATTAAATAAGTAGTCTGAGTTGTCTTTACATAAATATTTTTTTGGAAAATAACTGGGACAGACTATTTAGAAGTCTTAAGTCTTAGAAGAAGTATTATAGAAATATTGTTCAGTCTTGAAAAAGACTGAACAATATTTGATGCGCCTTTTGTGTTAACCAATAATGAAGGATAATTAAAAAAAAAAACGGGGATTTACCACATATTTAGATTAGGCTACATCTGTGGGGTTAACTGGATTTGACAGGTTAGTTCTAAAATTAAAATCAATGGCATGCCTCACTGCAGAATGGCGGGTAAGCTACTATTACAACTTTCAATGCAGAAAACTACTTTGTGTTTTATCAATCGTATAATTTTATAACCACACATAACGGCACTGAAGGATAATTAATATAATAATAATTCCTATGACCCACAATGCCTCAGATATGAAACTACGTCAACGAAAGAGGTGTTATGATTTTTTACGAGTCTTCTTGGTGCAGAACCAGTCATTTGCCTAATAGCCGAATGTAGACCATAGATGTAAGAATGTCTGGGCAAGACTGAAAGGGCGTGTTGCCAGGGCGGACATATAAACACTTGTAAATTAGGAGATAAGCTAATTGCAGTCCCATGACATTGTTATTCCAAGTCCCTGGTGGGACTGCAGATGTTGAAGACATCTGCCATTGACGATTTACCATCACATACCATCTCATGACTAACGATTTGCTTGTCTGTTAATAGTTTGTACACTGAGAAAAATATCTCGTTGCTGTTACTAACATTCTGGCGCCATTTGTGACAACTATGTATAATTATTTAGTAACAATAAAAAATTACTCAGTAAGCTTATTTTGTAAAAAGAACGTAGTATTTTTACTAGAAAATATGCTACTTAGGTAGTAAAGTTGTCCCAAAATGTTTTCTCCGTGTACAAGAACTTACATCGATGTCCTTTATCATTAGGGTCTCGCCTGAGCGAGACGCGGCGCGGCGAGCGGTCGTCCACGTCGTGTATGACGATCTTGATGGCCTCCGCGTCCACGGACATCTGGCGCGCGGCGGCCGCGGCGGCCGCGGCCGTGGCGGCTGCGGCCGCGGACAGCTCCGCGCTGTCCGACCCGCGGGATGTTAGCGCGGCCATCGCGCTTAGCGCACCTGTTCTTAGTTGTATTGCTGCTATGTCGGGCCTGAGACAAAAGGTGTAACATATCATATCATCAAGAGTGAATAGATTGTATCTTCTGGGCAAGCAAGCTACATCTTCGGCCGCATCTTCACTTTCTATCAGGTGAGATAGTGGTCAAATGCTTGCCTATCGAGCATAAAAAAATATATAAAAATACCTACATGTGTTAGTTATTTATTGAATGATTGTACATGAAGATGGTAATTTGTGTAGGTAGGTACTATCTACAAATATACTGGTTTTTATCGATCTAGTATGTACCAACTACGTTTGCTACGTATGTAAGTTCTAGTTCCATGGGTTATCTATCCTAGTTATGTGGCTAGAGCCTCATATAATTTGATTGAACTTTCTGTGAATGTGCAAGCGTTTGTTTGTTTCTTTGTTTGTAATTTTAACTCTTGAAATGAGGGGTGTTGTACGATTGTAGTGTGTATTTCAGTATAAGTGTGTCTGTCTGTGACATCGGAGCTCTCAAGCGGTTAGACCGACTTGGATGTAAATTTTTTTGTTCGAAAGGTGACTTGATCGAGAGTGTTCTTATGTTTGGTTTCACGATTTTGCGTGTCACCCATGCGCAGTCATGAGAAGATTAGGTCTGTAACCGTTCCCGTTTTAGTATATTATGTATCTGGAGGCGAAGTGGGCTTACAGTTGGCTGCCCCTGCGCCTGAGAGGCCTGTCGTCGTCGACGCTGAGTCCGGCGATGGAGGGCGCGGAGTCCGCGTCGTCGGGCGGCCGGTACGAGCCGCGGCGGGACGTCGCGCCGCCCACCACGTCCACTGCGGACGCTCTGGGACCACCACACAAATATTATTATCGCTCGTTAAAGTATGATCCCGAACTCTGCTGCACGCAGCAGTGCTGCCGCACCACTGCTGTGCGTGATTGGTATCGTACCTTTAAAAGTTCTTTACAAAGATCGCTTTATAGCACTAAATTGAGGTAAACAATTAGAGATGAAACGGATATTCGGCCACTACTAGGTATCCGGCCGCTTAAAATTCAGCCGGATACCGGATAATAAACGAGTATCCGGCCAAATACCGGATTTAAAAAAATACGGCAAGATGCAAAGTTTAGAGGCACTTTATTTAATCCACATAACATAGAGGATCATGTTTTTTTAATACGGGACCATAAAATGTATACTCGAACTGCACTACGGGTAAATTATGATTAATAATTTGCCAAATACCAAGTTCTCTGCATTAAGAGGCAACCAACGATTTTGCTTGTGATCTTAGTATTGTTCGTTTACATGGCCAGCTTCCGAAAAATACTCTCATAAATGAAAGGGCCTGAACTCACCGAGTCCAATCTATCGTTCGTTAGGTTCGCTCGTGTAACGTGACGCCAATCGGCTATGTATGGCCGGATATCCGGTTCAAGGTTGGCCGGATATTTGGTATCCAGCATCTATCAATTTAATATCTAGACTAAACATAAAATATTATGTCATTGAGATACGAGACGAGCAAGTCACTTGCCTGATGGTAAGCGTCACGCTTGCCCATTACAGTTTAGTGCCACCCAGAGTTTTGAACTAATATAATTCGGACTCTTGCGTGGCAAAGCACTGCGCTTGTCACCCTGAGGTATTAGATGATAAATCTGTCTAAGCCCTGTAATTTCACTGGAAACATTGCCCTTCAATCCGATACATTTTTACACTGCTACTACTGCTTGGTTTGCTTGTTTATATAATATATTAGATTGTTAATCAATGACTGTAAACCGTATATTATACCCAAGATATTTATAATTAGAGATTATAATATATACTCTTATTTCACCTATTACATAGTTGGTGGCCTACTCGATTTCTTTCACACAAAAATAAATAAAAAGGAGTCTTACAAAATCAACCAAAACCTAAGTAAAGAGTGAAAGGCTCTAATTGTTCTTCGCCATTAAGAGTATTTTCTGCCTTGTCGATTTTAATTTATCTGCGTTATATTTTTAATTTGTTGGTTTAGATGAATAAATAATTATAAAACGCAAGCAAAGCTTAAAAAAACCGACTTCACCGCTTCTCTTCTTCGGAACTTTGATAAGATTAGATGTACTAACCATACATTATTAATGATATTTCAAGAACTACTGATCAGAGATTTAAATGGGACCAATAAGAAAGCAACATCTATCGAAAGAAAATAAATATCAAAATCGGTTCTCAAGGAATGAAGTTATGAGGTAACACACATAAAAAAAAATACAGTCGACTTGAGTACCTCCTCCTTTTTTGTGAAGTCGGTAGAAAAGATATTTTATGCTTTTAAACCAAATTAGTGGTTTTTATAAAAAAGTAATTCGAATCATAATACAATACACACATACAATCATAATACAAGCTGATTTCAAGATGAAGCCAACAGTTGGCGACGTCGAACGACTGCCAAACTTTGAATAATAGTACACATAATTGGAGACAAGTGTCCCTTAGAGCTGGTCGGATCCAGGCCCGGTTAGTAAGATATAGGTGGTGCTTACCTCCTGGAGATAGGCGGCGGCGCCATGGAGGTGGGCTGGTGGTGCGGCGGCGGGTCGTCCTGCTCGCAGGAGCGCTGGCGCGGCGCGCGCACCGAGCGGCGGCGGGCCGGCGCCGCCGTGCTCGGCCGCCGCGACTCCACCTCCGGCGTCTTGCTGCCGCCGCCCTTTAACTGCCGCCGCGGGCAGCGTGGTTACAACACTCGCCGGTATATACGTATCGACCCACACCGCCGGTCTAACTCACTATGCTCACCTGGGTGACCGTAGGCAGGCGGCACTTACTGTCATATGATCACCCATGAATATCGTCTGGGTGATCTTAGTCATAGAAAAGAATGTAGGAATTACTTCTTCCCGAGATCGTAGTCGACCCAGATTTCACAAACGACTGAAATGGTGATCCTAGCACCGCTATCTATATCGATCGTAAATGGCGAACCCGCAGCAACCGATGGGGGCGCCATCGGTTGTAGTGGTTTCTAATGAACCAGCTTGAGTTTCCGGTGAAGATAACATCGGGATGAAATTCGTGAGCACTTTCCCATGCTTGTCGGTTATGTACCCTGTGCTGAAATATAGTCAAGTGCACAAATCTACCGCGAGGCACATATCGCAAAAATTTAAAAGTTTAAAGTTTTCTGTGACCTAAAAATGGTGCAAGTCAGTTCCAGTTTCAGTATTCCGTCTTGAAGTTCTTAATGAATTCCAAACAAAACCATTGACAAACATTACCTTCTCCAGCTCCTTCAACGAGGCGGGTGAGACGTCCGAATGCCTGCGGAGTTCGGGCGAGCGCGGAGGCGCCAGGCCCGTGGAGCTGCCGCCGCTGCCGAGCCGCGCCTCCGAGTGGCGGCGCTGCAGCGCGTCCAGCATGGGCACGTCCAGCAACGAGTCCGTGCTGTCTTGAGCCGCGGGTGGCAGCCGCGGCGCCGCCTTGCGACGGCACACGGAGCACCGCCATGAGTTCTGTACCCGTAACGATATATCAGTATTTATTCATCATCATGTCTCTATTCTTTCTGATACTGTCAACAGTTAAAGTGATGCTATTTTTGCTACCACATATCTAATAAGATGACGTACAATCACTTATAGTAAGGCAAAATGATTTCACACTTGCACGGTATCATTAGCACAAATGTCTCTCGGGAGAAAAATAAACTTTGTTCTCCTGTCTCGAATCGAAAAATCAAACCCCGCGGCTTTAAAATTATGTAACAACAGGATCGTCTAATTGGTCTTATATATTTTTTGTGTTTCCTATTAAATATTAAACAATTTTGTTGCTCATTCCTAATACATCAATACCCTTCCAACTCATGCGGAAATGGGTACTTCAACTAATTAGTATCGACATGAGAGTAGATTCTCATGTCCAATTCAAGGAAGGAAATTCGTTTTCTGTACTGAGATTTCATTTGTTTTTTGTGATTTTCACTCAACATTTTGCTCTTTTTAAGTTAGCAAACAAATGTCGAGTTCTCTTTAACTCAAAAAACCTTTTAAGCAAGGCTTTGCATGTGCTCTATTTGTTACTGTTTAGGTACACCTAGGAAGCCATGCTTTGCAGTAGAGAAAAGTGGTTTCGTTTTAAAATGATGCACTTTACGGAAAGAAATCCAAAAAACATTTAAGTTTTAAACTATAAATACCTATAGTCTCGTCACTTTAGTGTTTAAAACGTGTCGGAATCAGGCGCGAGAACAAAGGAAACGATTTAGAACAAAGCTATTTTGGTTCGTAGCGAATGCAAATGTCTGGAAACAGATTTGTAGATCACAATAAAACGGAGTATATTTTAGTCTTTATAATACAAATATATTTTCATACCACCTGCTCGACAATGTCCAATTACATATCACGCAATCGATGAAACGCAAGGCATTCTCTTTTTATCTCTGGAGATATCATTGTATGTAACTTATTCGTCTATGGATATAAAGTTATCTAAAAATCCTAAGGGATATAATGTGATTTGAATTTAGAAACTTAAAATTCACATGAAAACTCTTAGCATAGACACTGGAATTGTAAAGAGGGTTATTCGATAATCAAAGGTGCGATTTTAAAGATTGTGAAACAAAATATGGTGTAACAGTTTCAAAGCACTACCGCTCGATATTTTTGTGTAAACTTAAAAACTATAATGAGTTGATGAAATCAGACACTTTATAGATTACTAATAATCAAAAAATAAATAAGATAAGTCTATGTAGCCATGGGTCTTTTTTGAAGAAGGTATAGAAAGTAGAGTATTCACCTCGAGGATAAAGCCTTATTTTGTCTTGGACGTTATTTATTGTCTTGGACGCCTTAAAACCCTCGCCTCATTAAGAACTCCCTTACTTTGCTCCGTGACATAAGATACTAATTTACCCCCTTGATGCATAATATACTAACATATTCATGCATAAAACATAAATTACGAATTAAGTTGTTTATCAAATAAACTATATCAATCTTGTGCTTAAACCAAATTAAAATCTAAAGTAATGGAAACTGGTGGTAAAGAAACTGGTCCTCGTAACACAGGAAATCCTAGCATGAAGCGAGTGTTCCTAACTGAACAGTTATTACAGTTTAAGTAGCTTAACTTTCTTGTCTAATGGATAGACACTTTTTTACTGTATTACTGTAAAGTAGATTAATTAGATACAATTTTACTTGTTCATACCTACTATATATACTCGTATATCTGGAAATACGAGTACCGATCTTTCTGTGAATAAACTATTAACTAATCTTATCTTACTCCATTTATATATCACCTCACGAGGATTTGTTGGTATTAACCTCTGACTAGTAGATATTAAAAAAATAAATGGATGCATCTCACCGCGTCCTCGTCACTGGCTGGCTTGGAGTAGGAAGAACAGTCCTCGCAGACGCGGTGCTGGCAGCCATTGCACGTGTGGAACACTTCTCCCGGCTTGAGGGCTTTCAGGCAAACGCGGCATGCGCCTGCGCGGGACGGAGCCTTGCCGGCTTCTCTGAAATACATTATGCCGTAGAAATAACGAGCGTTTGTTGGTTTTGGCAGCAAAATTATTACATATTCTTTATTGCAATGTTGCTATCCTGTGTAACTATTGTATTTAATCATATATTTTGCAAAATTTGGAGAACATATTTTACATAATTTAGTGATGATTTTTACTTTAGTGATAATTCATGTAATTGGTAAATAGTAAATTTTAACATTTTGGGCTTGTCATATGAAAAAGGCTGCTCTATTTTTTGTTACTACTAACAAAGTAACAAATAAACTTATGATGTCGCGATCTCTATGATCTTATAAAATTTCAGCCGCATCTTCACTTTCCATCAGGTGAGAAAAATCAAATGCTTGCATATCTAGCACGAAAAAAATTGTCAGATAAATATTGCTCCAGTATCGAAATCCGTTTCCGGTACAGATGATATGATATCTATTCTATGTATATATAAATCAATGTCCGTGCGTTAGCCTCGCAAAAACTCCAAAATGCCTCGACCGATTTAAATTTTGTTTTGTTTTATTCGACTTAACAGCACTCCTCTATTAAGGTTAACTGAAAAATGTAAACTGATAATGTTATTAGGGAATTGCCACTTTGGATTACAATACTATAAATAGATGACGCTGTACGTCATCCAATGTTTCATAAATATATAATATGAACATATTGTGGTAATAGCATTTCAGACTTCATAGTATAAAATGTAAAATATTACGATTTCATTTAATATATATCTACCTAAGTTTACAAATAAGAGAAAACATAATAAAAAACAACTGTGATCTTTAGTCTACTTAATTTTTTCTTCTTCTCGAATATGTGTGAACTGTCACTGTCAATTAAGTCACCGCATTAATACAGTACCAAGAACAAAACGGACATTCTCAACCTCTACCGGACCTCTCATTCGTAATCCATGCCTCCATCGCGCTGATCAGTGGGCAGATTTAAATTACAAATAGCGCCAGTTGTCGCGTACACAAGCTGTCCGTGCAAGAAGAGCACGCGCTAACGACCTTAGCGCGCACATATGTGAAAGAGCGTGTACAAACGGTTCAAGTGTGACGATGATTTTAATTATTTGTATCGAGTGTCCGGTGTGTAATAAGTATGAAGATTGCAAGTTATTTAATATTTAAGTAATAATGTAGTTACC
Source organism: Lomographa bimaculata (assembly GCA_948107665.1). NCBI lineage: Eukaryota > Metazoa > Arthropoda > Insecta > Lepidoptera > Geometridae > Lomographa > Lomographa bimaculata. The sequence goes on from OX403598.1 coordinate 9,013,175, forward strand.
GTTCAGTCTTAGTAGTTGGCGCAGGAGGGGTTTGCGCGGGCGGCGGCGCGGGCGTGGGTTCGGCCGCCGGCTCCGCTGACCTCGGTCCCAGCTTTGTTACTGTGAAATAGACCACTAAGTGACAAATTATAAATTGCTTCAATCAGTTAGTCTTTGTTTGTAAAAGAAAATACTATTATTTGACCACGGCTGAGGCAACTCTGCGAAACTTTTCATGGTCTAAATATTTTTTATTTTGAAGAATAAAGCGCGAAATTATTTAAATTTCTCTAACAGTTATGATTGTTCTAAAATGATTAAAAGCTCTATTACCATCTTCCTTCTCCGAACGGTAGAATCTGAAAGACTACACAGTCTATAGTAAATAGGTATCTGCCAAGCAAGCATCTTCGACTGCATCATCGCGATCCATCAGGTGAGATAAATGTTTGCTGATTGTGCATAAAAATTACTCTCTTGTATAAAAACTACTATATAGAGAAACGCCCATTGGGAGGTCATATTATTTCTCAACTGCGGACCACAAGATCAGAAATTAATGTGTCCCGTAAATAAACGTACGAGATGGCAGGACTGCCTACCAATGTCGTTACCAACACTTTGCCTAACAGCCGTATAGCAGGGGACGGGTTTCAGCTGAAATAGTTGCCAGTGTAATTATTGTTCATATGAAGCGTAACACCTTATGCCTCAGGCTTTAAGTCTTACGTAGAACTTTGTTATCCTAAGGTTTGTAATAATATATTTTTTTTAAACTGTATTCAAATAAAACTGAGCCCTATTATCGGTTGACAAGAATACCTTTATAGAAGGTGTTAAAAAACTAAAAGCATTTTCGCCATAACAACACAAAACTCCTAAAAATAATCCGAAGGACGGCGGAAGCTTATAAATAGAAGCTCCTCCTACGCAGCGCTGGTTTCGTAGCAACCAAGTAAAGCGTAGGCCGCAGACAGCCACCGTAGCTTTTGGCTACGGAATCTACGGCGTAGTAAGAATAGAATAATATAGAAACTTCAAAGGATGCAATGGGAACCCTACTACTAAGTCTAAAATGGTCTGTCATGATAAACCATGATAAGTATTTATTTTGTTTTTACTCTATCGTCAATCATACAATATTTCGGAAGTGTTTACAATACATATTATAGCAAGTATTCTCATTCCCTATATTACATGTGACGACTGTAGGGACCTTTATAAGAGCTATTATAATACAAAAGTAAAACAAATCTTTAGTTTGTATGTCTATAATGTATCTACGATTTCTTTTAAAAGAACACATTAGTTTACACCCAACCAAACTCAATTAAACTGAAATTAAATTCAGTTCATTGTTATGAAATACTAAAGTTAGCGGAAATGATGAGAATTCAAATAAGTCCGCAGTTTGTGTCTACCTTTCAAGCAGGAATCCACTAACAATGCGTGCCAGGGGAGGCCGCGTGCCGTTGCAGGGCGCGATATTCCGCTATGAATATCGAGAAATGATCATAAATTCCATCGCGAACTCTCTCAAGCTTACTCCGATATTCAGGTATTTGGCGAATAATCCCTTTTAATACGCTGTCCGTATTACGTTATTACATTTTCACATCAGCTAAATGCATGACCATTTTTACAATGTTTTTATCTACGAAGCGGCGTTATTTACACCCAGTATAATTATTGATATAAATCGAAAAACGTGGCAAGGAATTTTAAGCCCCAGCTTACAAACCACATCTATTTATTAAAGCTCCAACAAGTTCCGACACCACAAATCGGTAAAAGTGTTAAACAAACTGTTCGTAAACAAGCTCGAAACTTCATCTAATCTACAAACTCCCTCTTATAGTTAATCGGTTGAAGACTCACTACTAGGATCGAAAATAATTACGGAATAATTTACATACGTTCGTGGAACTCCGCTTTATATCTGTTAGACGGCTTAAAGTTCGTGCCGTTTGTTCGCGTAATCATGACTACGTGATATTTTTGTGGTTTCAAGATAAAAAGATTTTATCCCACGAGTGATGATTGGGTATTGTTCAGGACTAGAGAGGTGTGTAATGCGCAGATAGATGGGTGGTTTTGGATCAAACGGGCCATGGGACCGGAATTTTGATTTTACGCCACGTACGCTCGTGGGTATCGTGGAATACAAAAGGTATATTGTACCTTACTTTTAATATGTTAGATGTTTTAGAAGTACGTTAAATGTAACAACCAAATCTAAAAATGTGTCATAATTAAAAAGGTATATTTAAATCCTGTAGCCAAAGCAAAGACAGCTCAGTAAAATAAGAGACGTCGTTTGTCAATTGGTGTTTGATGTTTCAAATCTTCAGATTTCGGTAGAGGTAACACGTGATGAAATCCAAAAAGGTAGGGCATTTTATATAAATGGGCAATGTCGATCTATCAGCTACTAGTATGACACAGTAGTCCTTGTTTCCTACCCTCAATAGTTAGTTCTCTTTGTCGATCAGCTGAATAGCAGCGCTGCACAAGCAAGATTGGTTACGGCTTGAAAAGGTGATTTAATAGTGCAATAATTACTGAGAATATGAGGAATGATACCTTTTAATTATCAGTCGCAGCGCACATATAAGAACGCATTGCAATGCCACTCGGGACTTTAACTTAACTTCAAGTTTCAAGTGACATAACTGATGCAATATGAAGGATGACGCTTACCATTCGGTGAAATAAAAATCAAAACTCAAAGCATTGTAGATCTTCAACGTAGACAATATTTAAGTAATTATTTCTTGTTAAATAGCTTATTGTAAACTGTTAAAGTGCCGCATAACATCGTTTCGGCACACATACGACGACTACATGGCATGTTCGTACAGTTTAGTTATTACGTAACTTGGAAACCTCAGCTACATAACTTCTCAAGTCTAACAATTTATTTACCCCTGGCATTATTAGTGTTGTAACGAGAAGCCAACGTTAATGTGGCTTAAAAACTGTGAGTTCTTGAAAGTAAACTTTACGCTAATTAACCTCAATTAAATTAGGATCAACTCTGACTTTTTACTGTTTCAGAAGTAACTTGAAAATAATATTTGCTTTTCGCAATTAATTCGCGTTATCTGTTTAGGAAGTTCGAGAATCTCTTTGAAACGTACCATTGATATAATTTTATAGCGGAACTTCTCCAATTATCTACTTAAATGATACGTTGTGGAAGTTTCCGTGTATACTGTAACTCCTAATGATTTGAGCTTACTTCCACTCTAATAGTGCACTGGCGGTGCTACAACTTATTGTTATTATACCTTTATCCTGGGCCGTGAGCAGGGAGGAGGAGAGAGTTTGCCGTAGTTTGCCGAATGTACCCGGCGTCTCTATCTGCCCTGGGACGGTACTCGTATCCTCCGTCGCCACCATCTGAGGACAACATCAATATAAAATTACACATGATATATTAACAACCACATTTACACTATATAGGTGTTAACACGGACAGAACCACTTAATATTAAAAAGTTTGACCACGTGTTTTTATTTTTTGCTTGATATTTCGACATCGATACAAACGCCATAATTACGAAAAACCAGTTTACAGTTGCATAAAATACAAATAAATTTCGGGCCTATTTTTTTTTAAGTTTCACAAACCTGCCTTTACTAAGTAGGTTAAATAAAGCAAATAATGGATAGAAACCAGAAAAAATATTCCATGCGAAATATCCACAATGATGCAATGGTGCCGTTGTAATGACATAACCCCAAAGCCATACCTCGATGTTTAATTAAATACATTTTGTGCAAGTCAAATGTAACACAAATTAGAATTAGCAGAGAAAAATATATATTCTCCTCTTATCACGACCATATAAACCTATATCCTCATAAAATAAATTTAAAAAATAGCTTATTTTCTATTGCAAAATGCACAAATAACTATTTTATTGCCAGCAGAAAGACTATGATTCATCCTTTATTGAGGAAAACCCCTAAAATTTCACGCTTCAAAAAAGCCTTTTCGTAACAGAGATAACGAAGTACGTGATAATAAAAAGACAGTGAATTAGTGATCCCGATAAAAACACTTGCCTTTGAAGAAAAACTCATGTCGCGGAAAGCGACGGCGGCGCGCTGCGGCGATAAAACTCTTCATACAAAAATAACGACTCAGTAATACTGTCGTAAATTTTATGGAGAGCAACAGATGGAGAATGAAATACATCGCAGAAGCGAAAATCAATATTGTCGTCTCCCGAATTCAACGGCTGCCGGTACGTTTTTATTGTTTCGGCCCGAAGTCCCCAATTACCAGAAAGTTCGATATTGATATTCGAATATAAGATAATAGTTAGTAACTAAAACCAACACTAAAACCCGACTGAGTAGGAGTATTTAACGCAGTTCAAAAATATTTAAAACTTAATAAATATTAGTCGTACTTAATTGCTCGCTCAGATGTCATACTCTTTTGAAGTGTAATTATTACCTGCCAATTACAAAAAATAAACAGCTTGAAATTACCTAGCCGTAACTTATTAAACTCAACGAATTGATACGTATCAAAATAAATCATAAACCTGACTTAATAATATATTAACCTGACTTAATTATATATTATTAAGTCAGGTATCAAAATAACAAAGTATGTGGTCTATAATAAATATATATATTTTTCTTCCTTGTTATGTACTCTACCACATATGTTTTATTATAATACTAGTTTTAGGCACCCGGCATGCGTAGCAATACCACGTAAAGAAAAAGTGTTTTACCTCTATTCATGTCTATGTTTGCCTAGTACTTTATCAAATCCAACAGACGCAATACTGTTCAAAATTATAATAAGCTTGTTCCACACAAAATGTATAAGAAATAGAAAATAATTTACAAATATCTTATTTGTGAATTTTTCTAATGTTTAATAGTTATTCTGCTATTCAGGGCTACGATAAATCTAACAAATCAATGATCATAAAAATCGGTCCAGCCGTTCTCTAGTTATAAGTGGTGCTACTAACCCGACTTTATTTTATAGAACCTACCTAAATTATCGAGCTTTACTTATTAAAACGACGTTTTCTATAAATGAAACCTAGCTAGATCGATTTATCGCCCCCGAAATCCCCTGCATATTAAATTTCATGAAAATTGTTGGAGCTGTTTCCGAGATTCAGATTATAAACTTATATATATATATATATATATATATATACTACATACACTTATACTACATACACATATACTACATATACATATACTAGCTGACCCAGCAGACGTTGTTTTGCCTTATAAATTATTTCATGCTGAATCATAAAAAAATTAAAACAAAAATTAAGTCCAAAAAATAAAAATAAAAATTTTAGATTGGACCACCAAAAATAGATGTTGACCGATTCTCAGACCTACCCGATATGCACACTTTCATAAAAATCGGTCGAGCCGTTTCGGAGGAGTTTGGTAACAAACACCGCGACACGAGATTTTTATATATTAGATATATATACAAGAATTGCTCGTTTAAAGTTATTAGTTTAGATACAGGGTACCATAAATACCATACCAAAATACCATAATATATATACCTCGGGATATAATTTCTACCATAGATGCCAACGTCTTTCTTGGTACGGCTACTGCAAAATCGTTTTATTGATTTTTTAAATAAATTTTAAAATATATTATTCATCTTCCTTGTTAAGTCTAAGGTGTCAAGTGTCAACTGGCTTTTGAGTGCAGAGTTGGTTGTTATCTCGACCGAACGGAACTCGATCGCGCGGTCGAGTCGCTACTTTAAATTTTAATTTAATTTTTGTTTGTTAACTCGACCGCAATAATAAATAAGTACAGTCAGATAAAAAAATGTTATAAAAAATTGTTATGATAATAAAATAAAGCATAGTTATTGATTATAAGGACATCTTAGTTTATTTGTTTAAGCAAATTACGCATATTACAACCGTTATTTCCGGGATAGTGTAGTTTAAACCAGTTTTTACTACAGATTTTTTGGCATACATCATCTTGATTATTACAGAAAATATAGCGCTTAGAACAAAGTCATAGAACTAAATGATCAAAGGGTTAGAATAAGAATCAGGGTCTGAGAGCTTTCTGGTAATTCACAAATTATCCTGTATATATATAGGTGCTGTTCAGCTAACATTGATAATGCTGAAAAAAATATTATTTTAAAAATTCAGCTTAAATGCACGCAAGTGGCACTTGTAATGAAGGTTGCCATTTTACGTGCTTAATATTACCCTCGAATGAGCTCAATATTACTCTCGAATGAGCTCGATATTACTCTCGAATGAGCTCGATAAAACCAGAAACAATACTCGTTGTAAATGTACTTATTTTTTAATCAGAGTTCAATGATGTAAGTTTGAAAACGATTTGTTTTTATGATTGTATGTGTGATGTGTCATCGAACTTAGTGAGGGGCTGTGAGTATGAAAGCGTTTTATGTTTAAATAAGTAAGCGTAACATGAGTTATCTATCAATCTATTATAAAGTATTTAGGTAAGCGTATTTTTAACTTACATTATTTTTTACATCTGCCCGCTGGTTTTTTGGTTACATATTTGTAAATTAGTATTGCCCACTGGGAAGTAACGGCAGTAAATGCCCATCCTGGTTTGATTCCCAATGGGCACATACATTTACCACCCAAAGGGAATTTGAGTTTCTGGCGATAACAAGTCTTCGAAATTAGCTGTAAGTGTGAAAGCGTTTGTTTGTTGTGTCGATTTAGTTGTATTTTAGTTTAGTCTAGTTACGCATATTTTATCAGTCTCTACAGTCAACTATCCCGCTTATATTGTAGTTTATATAAAGTGTAGTTTATATGTAGGGTAAATATTTGATGTCTTAAATGATGGCTGAATCGATTCACAAGGTAACCGGTGACATTTTTTGATTTCTTATGTTTTTATTCAAATTATGTGAAAATTCGCCTTAAAACAAAAAAAAACAATTACCTACCTATATTTAAAAAATAAAAAACATGTGATTTGATATTTATTTTCCTTATATTTTTAAATGTTACGAAGAGTTTGTTGTTAACTCGACCGCGAAAAACTCAACCGCGTAGTAGAGTCACCTTTAATTTCAATATTATTTAATAATTGTTAACTCGACCATCAGAGGAAATTAATACAGTCAGGGGCATCTAAAAAGATGTTTTGCATATCATACAAATATTATTTATGTATTACGTTTTGTTATGAACGTCGAGAAAAACGATTAACAAGTCACGCGTTTTAGGAGATATCATGGTATCACCCCCTTAATAGCTATCGCTGAACTACCAGCTTTCCAGAAAGTTGTTTAGACAATGTCCATGAATATTAGATGAAGGTGAGCGAGGCTGGGCCCGAGGGGCTGCGTACCGGACGTAAGACGAAACGGACGACCGCTGGATGGTCACCGCTATGACTGTGCCAATGTGTACATTGAACCGCAGTACGTATGTTATACAATCCAACACATTTTTTTATTTAAATTCATTTCATTAGGTCTTATGCTGAAGTTGGTTGCCAAAGTTAGTTGCGTGCCTGCCTCCTAAGCAGCACGTATCAGGTTCGATTTTCTCTCGAAGGGAAATTTGTTTCTGATACTGGTTTCAAATAGGTATAACATCGAGCGCATAGCACAACAATCTAATATATCCTACTAATATTATAAATCCGGAAGTTTGTGTGAAGGTGTGTAAGTATATTTATTCCCTCTTCACGCTTTAACGGCTGAACGGATTTGGATGAAATTTGGAATATAAATCGCTTATACCTATATATATATATATATATATATACATAGGCTACTTTTTAATTTGATAATAGCGGGCGAAGCTGCGGGGCACGGCTAGTACGACATAAAGGTTTGCCTAGTTAGTTTTATCTTGTGCAATAAATAGTGTTCTATCTATCTATAAAACTATATATAGAATATATACGGTTGCAGAGCGCCAAGAGTTGTACTACACATTAAGTAGTTCCTTATTATTTCAGCACAAAAAATTAACTTGACTTGTAGTGTGTGTTTAGACTAACTACCTACATGAAGTTGGCCAAATACAAACCTGTAGGAAATAGTAGAAAAAGGTTGGAGAGTCTTCTATCTATCTATATAAAAATCAATGCCACTTTTCGTTGTTATTTTATAACTCAAGAACGGGCTCACCTATCCAAACCAAATGTTTAGGCTTTGTTCGGATTATTTAGTAGATGCTTTACGTGAAGTTTGCACAAAATCGGTCGAGCGGTTCTTCATTTATCACACCCGGGCGAAGCCGGGGCGGATCGCTAGTATAATATAAAAATTCTCAGGTCATATAATGATCAATTTCGTTAAGTGGTCAAATAATAGCGTTTGTTAATAAATAATGTCACGATGGTAATATCAAACGGCAAACGAAATAATATGCTCATTAATGTGATTGTCTTTATATTATGTTTTATTGCTATTATGCTCTATATATTATGCAGCTATGATCCCTGTCTATAAAGAAGAGCACTGTTTTCAATTAATTGTAGTCGCAATGTATTTATGTTGGTATAACGGATGACCTAGTTATAAGAGCCAGTGCGAGCCGCGAGTATGCATGAGATGAACCAGGCAGTTTGTCAAAAGCTTTATCTCTGGCGTAGCGTGGACGCGGCTGACCTCAGCTTCCTATTGTACATTATTGGATTTGCGAGCAAAGCGGTCGTGGTCGTGACCGCAAGCTTTCTGCCTAAATACCTTGTGAAATGGATTGTGTACTTTTATATACATATAATACAAACATGGTAAAATGTTGATACAATTACGTTGATTCTATTTTCAAAAATCTATCAGAGCGCCTAGTTGAGGCGACGCGTGATCAAAATGCTGGTGCTTATTAATTTGGCTCATCGTATTAGCATTGCAATTCAGAGATGCAACGCCGCCAGCATGATGGGTACGCTATCCACTGGTAGTGCGCTTAAGCACTTGAGTTACCTGTAAGCTCGATTTCTTGTAGGTAACTTAGGTCTTTGCTGTAACGTTTATTACACATATATTCATAATATTACACAGAGTGTTATAACAGGCGGGCGCGCGTCGATCGCCACCCCTAAAACACAAATTTGTTAACAAAAAGCACTTGCTAGTAAAATTTTATACTTGAAATTCTTCCAGATAATATACAATTCAAGATTATAATTATTATACTAGCTGTGCCCTAAATACATTGCAATGCCACGTAAAGAAAAAAATTCTCTTTATTGCCTAGTAAGTACTGTAATACAATACTAAAAACGTAATGACTTATCTTACTCTTTAATGTACTATATATTTGCGTAGTACTTTTTTACCAAGTCCAACAGAGGTATGCTGTCCAAAATTATAAAAAAACCGATTGCAACTTTTCCAATATTTTTGGACCACGAACTTTAACCGTCTTCAGAACAACTCACCAAATTTTCCATCATAATCGTTAATCCGTTCTCGAGATATCAACAAAATAGCTGTTTTTCGGGTTTGCCAACCTCATGTAGAAAAAAATATCACTATATCATTCAATTATGTTGAAAGCGACCGCGACTCAACCTCGACCACATCATCACTTACCATCTGGTGAGTTGGCAAATTCTAGCCTATTAGTAATAAAAAGTATCGATGACCTTATGGCATTTACCTGTATCGCCGTATAGGAAGGCGCATAGAACGTAAAGCTCTATACGCTACATTCTAGATACCGGAATGCAACGTAAGACTAATGACCATTTAGCGGCAGGAAATGACCATTACATTAATCCTTATCACGTGTATCCTTGGTGGGTTCGCTAATTTTAAATCGCAGTGCAGTTCAAATATGGAATCGGTCTAAGTTTTAAAATGCATTGTTTAGTTTTTAAAGATCTAAACAAATCAACAAATCTTCACATGCAATGAAGAAGTCATAGAGCAGCTGTTATAGTTAATTGTATTTTTTTAATATTGTACTTCAATTCATGCTCTTAAATTAATTAATCCATCAAACAATGAAACGATACTGATATCATTTTAAACAAAGCTGCTCATCTATCAAGGTCGGTGCGTTTGATAGGCTAAACCCACAGTTTTGAAATAAAGTGGGTCATGAACACGGCTCGTTCATGACCCACTAGTGAGGTACAAGAGGTGGCTGTTTGACCCACTTGTTGCCCGCTATTTAGATTACAACTCCCTTATTGCTTCTGCTCGACACCAGGTGTAGGCTTTTACTTTATCTCCACCTTGGGAGTAACCTTTCCTAATTCGTTGTTGATATCTATGCTCACAGATTCCAATTTTGTAGCACCATCACCCTCCCATTGTATTTATAATATTGTTTATCTAGTCGTATAAGTTTGTATCTTTTTGGTGTACTATAAAGATTTTTTATTATAATGTATCTCAATCAAAGGTGATGATGAAGAAAATATGAGAGGGGGAGGCGGAATAAAAGGTGACGAGGTATACTAACGATTTCTACAAGATCTTTGGGTATAACAATTCCCAAGCAAACTTCACCTACTCGTAGTACATCTGCTGATTAACGATTCGGGCTTCTAGGCGCGTTTCAAATCAACAAACATCATAAGATTGATGCCAGGCATTCGGAAGGTCATAAACACTCAGTCCAAATCTTATCCACAACAAGGGATCACGAGTATGTAAGTAAATAATCCTCTCTCCACTCTTACTCTTCCTACCGGAAGAGTACTTACATATTGTGCCGACCCCATTATGTGGGGAAAAGGAAGGGTTGCTGACGATTAAAAATACAACATTTTAACAAAGCTGTTTCTGTGATTTAGAATCAAGTTGCATTATTTTAAACCATGTTTTTTACATATACAGATATGATTGAATAACTATTATTGACCGAGGAAAGCTAGGTTTATAAAAAAACTTGGATGTCAGAAGCATTTAGCGTTTAAACTATACAAGTGAATAACTTCTTAGAGAATATGTAAGTTGTGGCTATTTTTTGCTTTGGGCCACAGCTTTACATATTCTCTGAGAATTTGAAATCATCGCTTGTATGGTTTAGGCGCTAAATGCTTCTGACTGACGGACGGACGGAAAGATGTTGAAATATCTATATCTCAGGCATGAATATTTACCGCTAATCAGAGACTTTTCTATCTAGCTTCAAGCTTCGGCGTTTTAAACTGTGCCTCTACATACAACCATATTAAGCTGCTTGGAGACACTTGACGTCCAACTTTGACTTTGGCCTAAACATTTTAAACATAACATAAACATAACATAAACGCTTTCATACTCACAGCCCCACACAAAGTTCAATGACTTGTGTCGTGGGTGCCGGAAACATTCACATCACACACACAATCACAACCAGAACCAGAAATACAAATATTCCTTGGGGAGAAAACTTGTGTTCCCGCCGGGAATCGAACCCGATACCCCTGCATAGAAGGCGAACGCTCACCCAACTTAGCCAACGGGCAGTACATTTTATCTTTTCTTCATCTCTGATATTCCAGCGTTTGACCACTATCTCACCTGATGGTAAGTGATGATGTAGTCGAAGATGCTAAACATATAATCTGGAGCAAAGCTAGCAGTTAAGATATTTGACATCCTAGCTTTCAGGTATGAAAAAATTGTCTTGGTGTGTACCAAGAATATAATAATAATATTATACGGGTGTATCTTGTATGCGATAAAGTATTTATATGTGCTCGTATTATATGGACATAATGCTTTTGTACAGCTATTATACAGCGCGCAGCATCACAATAATACTTACTGGCGTATAATACATTAGTATACGACTACGTAACCTTCAAACAGTATGCAAAAGTACTTTGCAAAATTACTATTTATAAATATGAGTCTAAGTGTAAATTTAATTATGTGTTTGCAACGTCACTGTTTATATATGTACGCAGCAAGCACTGGTCAAAGCTTCTTTTCACAATATTAATATCAGGGCAAAGCTTTGTGTTATTATATGATTTAAAAAGAAGTTCTGCTCTGATAAATAAAATAAATTGAAATAAAAGTTATCCAATTCAGATAAAAGATAGGCCATTTTTATAAAAATACAAGATCCAATCTACGAATTGTCCAATTAATTGAGCGGTTCCAAGCATGTCATTGATTTTTGTTCAACAATAGAGGCGGTAACAATGGAGTTCACCTCTCCACTGGACATGAACATAGGACGTAATGATTGTCCCTTACAGGGCACATTAGTCTAGGACCGGATGTGGGGGAGAGATTTAGATGTGGGGGAGAGATTCAGTAAAACCAAGTTGTGCCAAGGACTTTCGAAAAATGATTTGTTCTTTGCGCTTTTTGTCATCCTTTACTTTTGTTTGCTAGTGCGTGAGTATATTTTATGCATGCTTGTCTCATGTACCTCCACTAGTCCATATTAATAAGCTTAGACCACAGAATAATAATTTATTTTGTGGTCTAAGCTTATCACTATGGCACTATATGCTCTAATGAGTAGAAATTTTACAATAAACGCAGAGAGTTGTTAAATGTTATATATATATTTATAATTATCATATTATTATTAAATTGTTTAACCTATGGCATGGGGCATTCGTTGGCTAAAGTCATTTAGTTGGTTAATAGGTTGATACAAACAAAAGCTACAAAACAAATGACGCAAATCAAAAATAAAAATGAAATATATGCACGGGTATCATGACCGTATTTTGTAGTCGACATGTTTCGAGATTTTGGTGAGATCTTTGGGACTTAATTATGAATATTATTATTTGTTTCTGAACGGTGCAAAGCCAGTTAAATCAGCACAGAAGATAGACATTAAGTCGTGAATTCGACGAGGCGATGCATAATAATTAAAACGTACGAACCTCCCCACAAACGAATAAAGATATATTTCATACTAGCCGTGCCCCGCGGCTTCGCCCGCTATTATCAAGTTAAAAAGTAGCCTATGTGTTAATCCTAGGTATAATCTATGTACATTTCAAATTTCATCTAAATCCGTTCAGCCGTTAAAGCGTGAAGAGGGAACAAACATACTTACACACTTACACACAAACTTTCGGATTTATAATATTAGTAGGATATATGAGTAAAGCCAAACATACTTAGCATCTCAATAAAAAATTATAACAAAAAATATAAATGTTAAAGCCTTACCCGGCCCTACCCCACTTTCTCACATATGATGTTGGCCAAGTTGGGCTTCGTGCCCGCAGGAAGGCCACCACAAAGGAATGTAATTACGCGTCACAGGCACGCCACCCTTTGCTCTTATTTAAGCTTCAATTTATTTGTGAGCAGTGGCGGTGGCTGCTAACGTTCTTGAAATAGTAGGTACGAAATTTTGTGTTTAAAAGAAAATTCCGAGTAGGTACCTATCTGACGAAAATATTTGTGTCAGTTTTCTATTTGCCTTCAATATCTATATGCAATCCCATTCAAACGTATGCATCTCAAATATGAGTAGGTTTCAACTAGCCAAAGTTTATATCTATATAATATGAATAGACTGGGTGAACGGTAACTTTACTATTACTATTTAATAGGCTAGCGTTATGTTTTATTTTCTCTCGTAAATGGTGTATAATAAAGAGTTCAACTATCTGTCTATCTTCTATTTAAAATGTGTTAGCCGTTGGGTAAAAAGTGCAACAAATTTGAAACTAAGGGATTGAAATCCTAAACAAAAAAAAAATTAAAACGAAAGCAAAGCCGACTTCATCGCTTATATTACGGTTTTAACTTGGCCGATTTCAATAAAATTTATATAGGACCACCTCTGAAGTATATTCTACCAAACAAAAAAATAATCAAAATCGGATCATAATTGGCGAAGATGTCGCATAACATACATACAAAAAAAAAACATACACTCGAATTGAGAATCTCCTTTTTTGAAGTCGGTTGATAAAGGGAAGGTTTTCCTTAAGAGCTAAACATTTAACCTGCTAAACAATTTGTCTGAATTACCTAAACCTCTCAGAGTTACGGAATAGTATATGGGCGTAAAAGATGGGTAAATTAGAAAGAAATTGTAAAGAGAGGTTAAAAAAACCTGAGTCATTCAGGTACCTACAGGGAGAGCAAAGCACAATTCTAAGTTAAAATCTTACAATTAAGTATTACTTATTGCAGGTATTTTTACTTGCCGTAAGATTTTAATTCGATATTAGTCTTAATTATTATAATGTTGCTATAATGGTTACGTTTTTACGTAACGACATTTTTGTCACAAAACCGTTTTTGATTTGTGATTCACTTACTACAATTTTATTTAAGTACTTGCTGTATAAATGCTTATTTTAATGCTGATTGCTCATAAACTAAAATTAGGAGAATAAAGGTAGAAATCTAATATCCCAAATCTAATGAGGCGTGGCATACTTCATCCGAGAGTTGGGGAAACCCTTCAGGAATCGCATTAAGCTAGTTTGGGTTGGGCTGCCACTACCGTAGGCGTCGGAACTACATTCAAATAAATCTAAATCACTGTCACTACGAATATCCTCACAAATCTACTTTAGCACTACTCTTTGTTCTCGGGCCAACCTTAATTTGACACAGTTTTTACCCACGTGCTACAAAATTGTTCAATGATAAAGTAAAATTTTCTGCCGGGTATACTACGTGTATAAAAATTGTTTGAAAGAGAGCACATTTTTAGAACGGGTAGAGCTTAACAGCCTTCATTACTCAAGGAAAGTTTAAGTATTCCGCGCGAATGTTACAAATTCAGCGGCGTTTATTGCGGAATAAGATTAATTGAGCCGTAGAGACCATTGGAGCGTGATTTCGCATAATATTGAAGTCAGGAAGTGTATGACTGGCTTGTAACGCATAAGGCTTACGTCGTTGTTACATATGTGCAGGTGGCATGAAATTGTAGCCATTGTTACAGCGGACGACCGGCAGCGGCAGCGCTCGATTCATGAACGTAACTTCAAACACATGAATAGCATACCATGTTCTATCTGAATTTAATTTGCATTTATACCATTCCCAAGTATCTTTCTACGCCACAATAATGTAGTATTTTCAAAGGAGTTACTGATATTATTTAGAATATATTATTACTCAACTATACCTACATTCATATTGCTGTCGATTGTAGATTTAGACCAGATTTTATTCTGTCCGAGTTTCTTTTGTTGAGGGATATTTACGGCTGCTTGGATCATTTTATTCCTTCTATGTTCACTGTTTATATAATTTTTTACTGTATCCAACCGGATTCCCAAAGTGTTTGGGAGTAAGCTATTATAGCAGGGTCAGGAACGTAACCTCGGTAAGCCTTTCATCTACGCAATGGAACAGGCCGCGGACTCAAATCGTATAATTTAACCGGCTACACCACGAGAAGTAACTTTTAGGAAACTCGACTGTTAGAAAGTTCTGTCATAACAATTTTTAGACGTTACGTTACGAACTTTATTTGGAGTAATGTTAAACTGGTCAAATTCAGGTAATCGTGAATTATTAATGGATTTTATATAGTTGGTAGTATCAGGGATTGTCTAGACACCTAGAACGCCTGAAAATCTTGTACTTGTTTCAATACAACATTATGTCGACCTACGTAATGGGTCTATATGAACGTCGTCGCCTACAAATAGAGCCTAGACTATTGAGTTTGTTTAAAATTAATGTTAAACCTCCATAATTTAACATAAAGGTATCTTAACTTAATCCTCGCCTTGATTTAACTTGATATAACTGGGAAAGTCTTTAAAATAGCGACTAAAATAGAAGTTTATTGTTCATTGCCACGTCTACGAACTTCAGAAGCTTAGCATCTTCTATGATGTAACTCGACTTTGATACACCTTGAAAGTTGAGTGCAACCTTGTGAAGGTTTAATTTAAATGTATTTTTACAGGTCGTTGAATGTTTATTCTATTTTACGATCACTTTAGTAGAATATACGCCCAGATATGAATGCCTTTTAGAAAATTATTTTAGTACATATTTTTTGCTTGTGAAACTGTTAATGTTGCATAAATTTTGCTGCATAATCTATCACATGATGCAAATATAAAAACTTCCGTTAAAGCAGAAAATGAATAGAATTAATTACACACTGCGAGCTTACCGTCCGGTGAGTTTCCAAACTATTTGAAATTTAAATGTGAGGATATATGCCTCGCGTATGTAGCGTTATATTGTATTTGGTATAAAGTTCTTTCAAAGGAGACTTTTTTAATCAGTTCCCAGTAAAAAAAAAAAAGGAGTGACCACTGTACTAAAATGTGTAGGATTTATATATACACTTTAGAAAAAAATACACTTAGGAAGGATTTAACGTGATGTATTTTCTTATATGTCTGTATCTACAGTATGGTTCTCCACCTGTCGAGAATCAAGTACGGATCGTTTCTAAGATTTCAATCGAGAACCACTCGAATGTTGAGAGTTGCGACGATCGAAAATAGACTGGATTAATATTAATTTACCTGGAAATGATTTCAGTCAGCATGATATTGATTATCTCACGCTCAGATTACAAGTTTAATACGTCAAAAAGACATTACTGTTATGGTGTTATATATAAGGAATAAATAAATAAATAAATAAATATTTAAAATGAATATGTACCCTAATACGTAGTGTACAGCTGTTTTACTATTCGATGTAGATGAGGTCAATTGCCTCCGTAAAGGGCGCGTTCCTAGGCTGTGGAAAGGGGAACGTTGCATTCGCAGGTTAAGTTTAAAAGATAGCGCGGGAAGTAAAATATCATCGTCAATGACAAGACTACAAGTCATCAAACAAGGAGGTAGAATTTAGCCGGCAAATGGCCAATATCATAAGTGACAATTGGCCATTTGCCGGCTTATCAGCATTGTACACGAATAAGTCTGCACAACTGATTTCAGTTGCCGTCAGACATCACCAAGCTGCCACACAACACATTTGTCCCTCTGGCAGCATAATGTACGAATGAACATATTTTGTAGTTAAGGACAATAGGTATCCTAAAATACTACATACTACATGAGTACTGCTGAATACCTCCATTTTGTTATTTTTCTTTATCTATAAAGTTCCTGCAAATACCACGTCTCGTACATACGTAGAAACAAGGTATTTAATTCTAAGCGAATCCGTTGTGTCTATTGTAAATTTGATAGACTACATAATTCCTAGCTTATTATTTTATCATAGGGCACTGATAAAATTGAACATCTACTGAACAGCTACTGAATTTAGTTTTAATACAATGTACAGCATCAAAATTGACACCAACTTTAAAGGAGGTTTTAGATGTTCGATTGAAGGTTTGTATAAATAAATACTATAAACTCCATGTACCTACATCTATTAGGCACGTTGCTATTTTTAGTAGCTATTTCCAACGAAGTTTCAATAGACTGCAGGTCTGTGTTATCTCGATGGCTATTTCCTTCGAATATTCTATTTCAGTCAGATCCAGACAACTTCTCATTTTAGACTTACACAACGCTATTTAATGCTTTGCAATTATAAAGTAAACTAAAGCTTATAACTATATCACCATGATGATACCGACGATATAACATCTCACATGTTCACTGCGGCCTACAAAGAGGCGTCACAACTTTGTTTGAAAAGGGTCCTTTCTATTAACGACACGAAAACAGATACCTATTATATTGGTTGTCTTTAATAGAGTTAAATTAAGGGCTACAACAATTTTCTTGTGTAGATAATATAATGCTTCATAATCTACACGTTAACGTAGTTTTAAGGACACATCTGTACTTTTATATTCTCTTAGCAAATTTATGTATGAGTAATACAGAACGTTAACGAGTGCGCTTATTGAAGACTAATGGCGCTCCTTAGGTGCTCACTCCACATCGAGCCATATTAGCATTTAAAAGAAAAAATATACATAAAACGTTTACTCAGCAAGCGTTCCGTTCATTTCAACTTGTTTTCCTTTAATGTCGAGAGACGAAATGAAATTGGTTTTAAAACTTTCATACAGCCTGGATAAACATTTCACTCGAGGAAATTATACGATTCTTTTGTTATAGAAAAATGAATAATTATTTTTCAATCACAATTATGACACTCCAACAACAAAGTAACAACTCGACAAGAGAGATAAAACGAGAAGTAAGTAATAAATACAAAGATAAATGTCATTTTTTTTTTGTAACATGATAAAAAAAATACTTCCTCACAAAGCTTCTTGGTACTTTTTCCTCTTATGTGTGTACTTAATAGAAGTAGTATGTTTTGTAATTTTAATTTTAATGACAAGCGTAACTATTGTTGTATTTATTCGTCAAGTATAGCCTTGACATAAGTAATTGTTAGCAGAGAATGTGTTGTGTGTGTGTGTGTGTGTGTTTTACGCAATTTAGACAGTTGGTCTCTTTTTGGGATTATATATTAACTAAAATATTTAAATCAGAAATGTTTCGTAGTTGAAAATATATATTAGTAGTTATAGTACATGAAGGTTCTCATAGTTTAGATTTACTCTTAGCTGCTATCTTATCGCGAAGAGTCATGGAAGCATTATAAAAAAAATACTTTTTCTCTATAGGATCTGAACTACAATAATATTGAATTCTATTTTTATCTATCTAAATATTTACTGCAATATAAGTAAATCACACACACAGGTTAACGTTTGGCATGTTTCCAAAATGTTTAGATGTGTTCTAGAATGGGAAACACACTATTCGCTCAAGCCTATCTTAGGATTTGACCCATCAGTAGGGAGGTACGTTTACAACGATTGAACTATCACCAACTATTGCTATAAACACTAACTTTTATTTAACTTCGCATAATACTATTAAAATAAGCTCAGCTATCCGGAAAACTCTTAGTACTATGATATATAAGAAAAAAGTTTGAAAAAAAGCAAACTCTCAGCTGAAAGAGTCGTTTTAATATGCACGCTTTGATAAGCTTCCCTTTTATGCGCTCCAGACCCTTTAGAGTCGATCTAGGTCACTATGGCATTCAATGCACTGCTCGATATCAACGCCGAGCGCCATTTCAGTTGAACAGGATATTTACTGAACAAGGACCGTTTATCGGTCTGATCCCTCATCATAACCTCGATAATGATTTTCACTTTGCAGTTTGTGAATTCTATAAAAGATAACGAATGTCGTTCAAAGCCGATTTTCTATGGTTCAGTGCTCTTGAGCTTTTGGTTTAATTGAATTTTTTGTTTTTATATTTTATAAACGGGATCCTATTTTTAGGCCTACGCTGTATTTATATATAAATAAATATATAGACAAGCTTCAAACTTCAAATAGTAGTTATAGTATAATAAAGTCAAAGAATAACAAAAACCAGCCAAATGTGAGTCAAACTTGCACATGCTGTGGTGCTACAGAACTTTCAGTGAGTGAGCTTGATGAATACAATCTTGATCGGTTTTATTATGTCATAGAGAATAGAACTAAATTCGCTCACCAGAGGACAGTCACGTCTGGTTCTAAAAGCTGCATTTATCAAACCGAATTTTCAACTTACTAATAAATAAAACTAAACCTCGCGTGGCACTTGAATGGTCTTCTCTCTTTCAGCTTAAATTCTGATGTCTCATATTATCGTTGCCCTTTCAACCGGAACTAACCTGCTATTACATTAATACTTATGCTTTTGGGAACATTGCCGGCCCATCACGTTTTATTTTGTTATTTAGTTTTAGGAATATACTAACAAAATTGTATTTTATGGAGAGCTAGCCATGGCCCACGGCTTTGTCCGTGTCAAGTTAAAAAGTAGCCCCTATGTTAATACTAGGTATAAACAATTTACATTCCAAATTTCATCCTAATACTTTCAGCCGTTACAGCGTCATGAGAAAACAAACACACTTACATATTTACAAAAAAAACATTCGAATTTATAATATTACTGTGTTAAGTATTATCTGATTTCTTTATTTCTAGGGAATTTTCAACCCTCAAAAAGCGCTCTCTTAATTGCAATCATTAGGTTTCTCTCACCTTAACATAATTCTTAAAACCAACAAATTCAATAAAAAGGAGCTGTATTGTATAATTAAAAAAAAAGAGTCTCTTCTGAACGGACTTAACATAAATGCTGAAAAATATTTTTAAATTATCAAGAAAATTACGTTTACCCACCCTATACATAAATATGGATCGTTATTACATTTTATCGACGATAACGCATTTCGTTGAGCTACGAGAATAGCTTCGTATACTTAATCTTAGCATTCGTAGCAGCTGCTACGAGAGCTCTACGGCGCTTCTGTAGAAAGCTTCGTTAAGAATAATTGTGAACTTCCTATTTCCATCCTTAATCATTCCGTGATAACTAACAAACATACATGAGTAGTTGTAGCGAGTGTATAAAAAACAAAGAAAACAAGAAAAACTCGTCGTTACATCGGTCGAAGTTCATCTCCATGTATTTCTGTGGCACGTGATACTATACTGTCATACATGTTATTATGTAAACAAGCTATGTTATGAGTAATGTTAAATCCACCGTTTATTTGTTTTAGTTTGTTTACAGCAATTACAGCTTGTAAAAGCAACATAACGTCTCTGTATTTATTAACACCGAGTCCGTTTGATATTCGCAGGTCGGCGAAGTCGCTGTAAAGCAAACACATTGTTTCCCAGCGGGTTGTTAGTGTAAGCTCGGGGTTGGTGAATCGTGGCTGAGGAACATAAAATGATTTTTCCTATTTTTTCATAACAGGAAAAATCAGGTATATAAATTATTAAGTAATGTACAATATAAGAAGTATTAAGAAATAGGGGTATTAATGTCAATGTTTGGTTGAACTGTACTATATTATTTTAAGCCAAAGAAAATAAATTAGAGCGGCTAATTAAAATATGAGCGAAATTTTGTGTTTTCAAGGAACACTTATAACGTATTTTTTTATCTACACATCTATGCTATCTGACCACTATCTTTGATAGGCTATTTGACCACTATCTCACCTGATGCTAAGTGACGATGCGGTCGATGATGGAGCACGTTTGCCTAGAAATTTTTCTCTCGACTTGAAGACTCTAAGATTGTACATATCTGGGAACACAAACTCTGGCAAGGAGTTGCAGTTCGCATAATGAACGTGGAAGCAAAACGCTTCGTGCCCATTTGAGGAATACCCACCATATATCGGTGTCGCCATGCAGTCTGTCTGGTGGTTCTATGATTGGAATGGAAATGGAGGAATTAGATCATGCAACTCCATAGCACACTCTCCGAAATGTATCCGATAAAATATATCGATCAGCCTAATACTGATACAAAGCATAGCGAAAATTCTTATTTTAAAACTCAGTATAGACCATTTTACTAAATTGCATTACCTAGTACTACAATTGAATGCAGGTGTTAATAGTACGTGTTTTTACTGTATAATTAGATTATGTTGTTATGATTATGAATACGTCCCACCTTACAGTCCCACTATAGAGTCAGACATGCACCGCAAAGCGTTTAACTTCAAACGGTTTCAGCATGCATGCGGCACTATATTGTTTTGAGTGGAAAGAAAGACGTTTCCGCTTCGTAGAGCGTTAATTCATCGCGCAGGAAGCGCTAGTGAGGCGACGCTTCCACCTGCTCGCTCGATAGCGACACGGGATGGCTGTATACTATTGTATTTGTACCTAGTTATGATTATGAATACGCAGACAAAGACGTGGATGTGAGATAAAGCGTAAAATGATAATGTATAACATTTGTTCCCTAATATACTTTTTCTGTAAGCTCTTTTGATAAAACATATCTGTACAATACTTACAAAAATACAATACTTACAAAAATATGTTTCTTATAAATAATCAAGCATATTACTGCAGTTGTTTTATTATACTGTACCTCATAACTTCGTTCAACGTGAACCGATTTTGAAAATTACTTTTTGTTTGAAAGATGTTGCTTTCCAATTGTTTCCATTTAAATTTGATCAAGATCTGACCAGTAGTTCTTGAAATATCGTCAACAATGCGTGTTTGGTACACCTAATCTGATCAAAGTTCCGAAGATAAAGCGGTGAAGTCGGTTTTTTTAAGCTTTGCTTGCGTTTAATCATTTTTAATAACTTTTGGTTGAACCCTGGAGATAATTAGTGAGGGTGCTTATAATAATAAAGCGAAAACTATATTTTATTATTTCATATATGAATTAGTTTCCCAGCTTCTTAAGTATTATCCGCCTTGTCATCTCATCTTTCTTTGTTTTTTTTTAAATAATCGCGACCAGTTTGTTGTTAAAAATGTTAACAAATTATTTGCGGCACAATACTCACTATCTACTTAAAGATTGTAGCGTTCGTTATAGATGTGTACCTTCTTGAGATGAATATGATTGAATGAGGCTTTTAAAAGCTGTGTACGATATTTAATAGACTTGAGTCCCGATTTAATAGTTACTGAAGTATGTATTTTCTGATCATTTCTGATGTATGAATTAAAAAGGCTACGTATTCTATATATCAAATCGTATATAACTCCTCAAATTTTGAATATACCTATATGTTATATTATTAAGTGCATATACATCGACGACCCAAAGTAAGTAAATTTCAGCTACTCATGAATCTCGCATACCTCTATTATATTAATACATTTAAAAGTCAATAAGCGATAGACCGTAACAACGGCAAAGGATATGATTTACGATCCCAAAGTAGCGAGATCAAAACCCCGGCACTAATAACCTACCGACGTGAACTCATCCTAGTATGACCGTTTCGAATTTGTCGGTGGCTTCAAAAATATACCCAGATCTGTGGCTAATATAAGAGACAAAACCATTATAATTGTAGCAGTAAAATACGATAATCAAACTATAGTAGATAATAGGGTTCTTTCAAACACTCCAAACGAGAAGCCGTTGATAAGCATCTACAGAATAATGTCCCATTAAACTAGGACGATGAAACTTTAATTAATCTGTTTCCCCATAATGGCTGCTCTACATTCATAAAAGCTACTATAAAAAACGGTATAAAATGAGGACGTAATAATACCTGCTTTATATTCATGTCTTACTAAAGGTGAGCTAAAATCTTAAAAAACGTGAGAGATGCCTAAATAGAACGGCTGTTTTATATACAGAATTTCAGCGACCAGTGACTACTGCTGAGAATTTTAATTAAGGCGTGCAGCCGTAATATAATCAAAAACAACGATCCAACATTAATGTGGCCGAGGCTTTATTATGATTCCTGAAGGAAACATTAAGAAAACGTGACTACGGTTTGTGCACGGATATAAATAACAAATAAGTTTGATTAAGCATGAATGTATTCTTGTGAACCAGGGTAATTGATTGACTGATTAGTTTGCGGCGAATTGGAAAGGGAAGTCACGTTTTCAGGAACGCTTGCTTTGCCCCTGAACACATTTGCGCCACAGAACGTTTGACATCAATCAACGAGGTGGGTAAGGAGCGTGACGTAGCTTTTAGGTGTATACACATGACATGATGCCACATTTTGATTTTCGTGGGAAAATGCCTATTCTATTTTGGGAACCATCTTTTAACGACTTGTATGGATATACAAGTCGTAATAGCATTTTGAAAAATGTGACGAACTTAATGTAGTGTCTTACAGATAATATAGTAAATGTGGAGTTCTAATGTAGGTATCTAAGTTTATGTGAGTGGGCGTGTGCGTGTCTGGTGCGTATGTGTTTTCACATCAAGCTACTTTAACGTAACTAAGACTTATATAAATTTTTAACTAAATATATATATATATATATATATATATTTAAAAATGTACATAAGTTTTAGTTAGTAGCTTTTTTGTATCGATGCCAAAACTGGACGCGATGGCAAACACTCCGCACTCATAATCCTGAGTAAAGCATCCGGATAAAGCCGAAACAATTGACAAACAATTGACTATGTATATGTATCTAGATACGTATTAAAAATGGGACTATGGCGCTAACACTTATGAGTTGTCGATTTCAAGTTTGTCAATTGTTTCGGCTTTATCCGGAAGCTTGATTCAGGATTATGAGCGCGGAGTGTTTGCCATTGCGTCCCGTCTTGACATCGATACGAAAAAGTAAAATTGACAACGCGTGAGTGTTCAATGTTCAAATAATAGACCTTTTATCTTTAGCTGAGGAGCATATCAGGTGATCTAAATATTTTACGTCAGGTACCTACAATCAGAGTCTCTAATATGGTTCTGGGACAACTCAGACATCCCTTTCGTTCTTGCAGTTAATTCGGACAAATGTGACTGAAAAAAAAATATCTGTCAAATAATCCGTCATATCATCAGACAAGCAGTCAAACTAATAATAGAAACTAATAATATATGGTACACATTCTACGAATGCGGACGAAGCTTTTTGCTTTCACATTCATTGTGCGAACTGCAAAGGAATGGAACTCCTTGCCTGAGTCTTCGAGTCACGAATGAATACTTAGGTATCTTCTCGGCAAGCTTTCTACATCGTCAACCACATCGTAGCTTACCATCAGGTGAGACGGTGGTCAAAAGTTTGCTTATCTTGAATAAAATAATTAAAAAAAAAAACTAAAAATATTTTATCTTATATACATCGGATCATCGGATGCGTGTGCTCCATCGGTAGTAATGACAACTATTTTATCGACTTTGGAAATATGGCAGACCTCTGGACGTTGTTCCATCTCTGGCATGGTCTCATGCCATTTACCCAAATGACACAAAACAAATCACGATCAAGTTTTCGCAAGCAACCTAGACTCGTACTCTAGTACAGGTCTAGGTTGCTTGCGAAGACCATAAACACCTCCAAGACAATAAACTTGCTAGCTATTATGTATTCCATACCCTAGTGCTATGTCATATATACGACAAACAAGCAAGAAGCTATTCACTCACCTTCTTCATAAATGACATAACGTTTGTAGGCAACATGGTGGCGGTTTATCTGTTGACGGGCACTTCACAATCACATCATCACACTACACTGAGCACGCAAGCACTGCACTGCACGTTAGTCTGGGATGAGCACGCTGCCGCGGAAACACGACATGTTCGAAACTAACGGGCTTGAGAACCACTGGTTACAGTCCTCCGGGAGATACCTGAAACAAAGTAATTTAATATGATAAATACCTGTTCGCACGAAATCCGCTCCGTTTCATCCCCGGCAATGAATAAATCAAGGAAAAATATCTTTCTTCAGAAAACCTCTCTGAGAAATAAAACGTAAGTACCTAGCTAGGTATTACCGTATTGACTTGTTCGCGAGTCTCCGACTGCCGCCGTTCGCGGTCGAGATGCGGAGAGAGAATGAGGCAATGCTCGTAAGCACATATAGCATTCAACAGGTACTATCTATTTTATTTCAGTTTCTTTCTTTGGCATCCATTTTATCGGCTTAGTTTCAGCGGCAGCCAATTATAGTACTTTTCTCGCCTGCGACACAAATAAATGTTCTCCTTCGGGAATACTCTTGGGGCTTGTTGATGACCTTTTCAGTAAATACCATATAATATATACCATCAAATTTAAAGTTTCAATTATTTGTGCTTGTTGGTTTTTATACTTGAGAAGTGTGTGTGTATGTGGGAGAGAAGAAACTTATAAAATAAGTATGTGTTCCAAAGAGTCATTTGAGTCCGTGAGGTGTGTAAAAAGTTTAGCTTGAAAAAATATTGTTCTTATACCACCTTTTATCTCTATTAACGCGGGCAAAGCTGCTGGATACCGCTAACTCTAACAGAGCATGATTTTATCTTTGAAATTAATAAAAAAACGAACTAAAATAGATAGGTACATGAAATTTTCGATTTGATATCTTAATAACACATTTTCATTGTTTAACTAAAACCCGAGTGTTTTCACATGGATCGGTTTCTCTCTTTGTCCTTTACAAACATCCTCTTTGCTAGTTTAGAGTTAACTGAACTATTAGTTATGTTGATGCTATGTTTGTTTAGGCATACGTAGACCTACGTATTTTTGTAGGTAACGTCTTCAAATAGCTTAAATACGAGGATGTTGTTTAAGATGTAATATGGATGGTATATGAGCGTTGCCTAGGCCAAGGGTCGGGAACCTTTTGAGTCGGAACAGTCAAAAATTACAATTTACAAAATTCCATAGTTTTATAGAGCCACAAAAATGATTTTTGTCTACAATAATCCTTAATGCCTACAATAATACCTGCTGTACTACGAGTATCGTATAGAAAACGCTATGCACGCGTTATACCTAGTTATATCATGCCATAATTTACTTGTTTCAACTGTATAAATGTACTTTTTTGCTACCTTTGAAGGGTTGTTAATGGCTCGATAGAAATTGTGTCTAATCCTCGTTAATCGATTCAGAACGTTCTTTTAAATGTTTTTTTTAATAAATAATTTGCGTGTGGAACTAAAGAGCCGCAGCTTCACATCCAAAGAGCCGCATGTGGCTCGCGAGCCGCAGGTTCCCGACCCCTGGCCTAGGCTAATAAACAAGCATAAAAACGCCAAATTTCAATCCAAATTCTTTGAGCCATTACAGGTATTTTTGCCACAGCGTCTGATTTGGTGCGTTAGACCATAAAAGCACCAAATCAGACGCTGTGGAATAGGACATAGATAACTTCTTATTTCCACGTATCTCATAAAAACAGTAAAAGCTCTACGCCACGCCGCGCCGTTGATTTTAAAACTTGCTGAACAAAGCCTGCTCAGTAGCTCCGGACAAATTACGTACCTGCCTACGTAAATATTTTGCCAGGACATTGAGCTCTATATTAAATCGCGTGGGCAAGTTGATTCTTGGCTATCTCCTGCAGCGGCCCTGGATTGCCAAGGATAATCGGAAGTTTTTGGAAGGCAGTCACTTCGAGGCAAAAGGACTTTTTTTTCTTTTAATTTTTGCTTCGCACTCTCGTGCATCTATATATTTTTTTATTAGCCAGTATCAAGTAATAATACAAGTGTCCAGTAATAATACTAGTCACAGTCAAAGTCAAGTAAAAGAGTCAAGGTCCAGTCATCGTCAAGTCATTCCCTAGAAAAGTGGTAGAAACTTTACTAGAACTTCTATTGTTGTTTTGGAGCAAAAGCGAAAATCACGTTTTTCAACTTTATATGATTTGCCTACACTTATGCACGTTTTCTAAGTATTAACGGTTTTATTCCACCATTATTACCTACACATTAACACTCGTAGAAACACAGGTTTTGGAAAATTATACATAATCAACAGAGCCATTTTTTCACTTTCGTGGCAAGAAGAAAACGGCAAAAGGACTTAAATATATTACCTGGCTAACGGTATACATAGCAAATTTGGCAAATAGAATGCCTTACCTAGGTGTAAGTACCTACGTAGGTAATTATGTTGTCATTTTCTAATACTCGCAACACAAAAACTACTACAATGAGATGATTGTAAATCGTTCATCTCTTTTTACCGACTTCCCAAAAAAGGAGGAGGTACTCAAGTCGACTGTATTTCTTTTTTTTTATGGAAATCGTTCATCTTTATATCTTGTTTATTGGTAAAGCATAAATATTTGTAAAGCGGCACTTATTGACACAGAATAAATTACAGAATTTATGTTCCGTATCTCAACAAAACGAACGTTTAAAAACTAAAACTAGACTACTAGGTGGTTAGTGGGAAATAGTTTCTGATAGTTCAAAATTAAATTATTCAGTAGGTACTTACGTGTTTTTTATATTACGAGTAGTTGTATTTTGATAGGGTTGAAGCAATGAGGTTGACATGTTTGGCTCACATTATGAGGCGTGAATTTAGAAATTATTCCCAATTATCGGGTGCTTGCAAGGAAAGCAGCGAGCAACAGTTAACATGTATAATAAAAAAAATGTGCTAATAAACCCCTTGCATTTGATAACCTACACGACAGAATCATTAAAATTTTAAAAATATTTTTAGTTTATGTTTTTTTTATTTTGGTTCCGCAACCTATGGGCATTGAGCCAGTGTAAAGTGATAAATATGTTTCAAGTAAGTTATGCGTATGTATTTCATCTAACAACCAGACAAACTGTCAAACGTCATCCATTTATGTTTGACATACCTCCAGTTCGCTCGAAGCGTTTTGCCTCTACGTATATCATCCGTACAGCGAAGGAGTGGAATTCATTGCCTGCGTCATTGTTCCCCGAGGGGTATAATCTGGGAGTCTTCAAGTCAAGAGTGAATAGGTAACTTCTAGGCAAGCATGTTACATCATCGGCCGCATCGTCACTTTCTATCAGGTGAGATAGTGGTCAAATGCTTGCCTATTATGCATTAAAAAAAAACGACAAAGTTAATCCTACTAATATTATAAATCCGAAAGTTTGTGTGTAAGTGTGTAAGTATGTTTGTTCCCTCTTCATGCTTAAACGGCTGAACGGATTTGGATGAAATTTGGAATGTAAGTAGATTATACCTAGGATTAACACATAGGCTACTTTTTAACTTGATAATAGCGGGAGAAGCCGCGGGGCACGGCTAGTTTATTATATTAGTGTTAATCCCGATAAGGTTGTTAGGCTTCGGTTGCAGCATCCGCCTATAAGCATGCAGGGTAGGTTATATATGGTCACTTTCCATCAGGTGAGATAGTGGTCAAATGCTTGCCTATCCAGCATAAAAAAATATATACAACATTTTGTTACTTTCCCCTTAAAGGAGCCATTTAGTGTCAAAATCCCCTTTAGAGCTGCAAATTCAGGTTAAAGGGGATTTTGGCGCTAAAAACCCTCTCAAAGGGGGATTTCTAAAGGGGTCTTTGCCACTTACCCGTCAAAAAGGGTTATCCCCTGTTGTGGTACCTAACCTTTAGAGACCAGCGTGCTGGCTTAGAAGCAAACACACCTGAATGACAAGTGTTCCTACTATGCTTGTCATTCTAATGTGAATCGCAGCTTACCATATCTATATAGTTCAGTTGTTAAGCGCAGCTTCTGTTAACCTCCATATGCGGTCGAAGTCGCGGGACAAACAAAAAGTTATTGTAATAAACATTTATTTTGTTTAGGATCGAATGCCTCAAAAAGCCAATTTAACATATTTCCGCTTTTCTTTCAGATTTTATCTGGTATCTATATAAATATAAAAGATGTCAGATGAAATGATATGCTATCGCGAACTTCTTGTGAAGCTAGTAGAGGCCAACATTAGACGACATACAAATATTGATTTCGTACTGAAAATTAACTTAATAAAATTGTTTTAAAATTAATTTGTCACTCAGAGATAATATAGGTACCAATTAGTAAAAAAATAAATAAGAAACGAATCAGTAGTAGAGCTCAGTAGACTACCTGAGGTAAAATTAGCTCCGTATTATACTTATGAATTTCTCCAGTAGCGGACAGGACGGTCGGTAGGTGTTCTATGTACTATGTAACAGAAGCTAGGAAAGGTTCTAAATGGGCTAGTTTGACGACAGCTGCATTTGTAATGTAGTAGCCTGATATGTACCTACCTTATATGTTACCTCACAGACTACAAGTTTCCCTTATCTAGTTTCTGTTCACTGGCTCATTGGCTATGGTGGCTGCGATGATGAGGGTATGGTAGTACCTATGTCACTTACCAATTTTTATAATAAAATATTGTATATACAAAATTTTATATAAATAAGCTATAATAAACATAATACTAAAAATAAAATTGTAGGTACGTAGATCGAGCAACCTTGTGATATCTAATCTAATATCTTTAAACGAGCAATTCTTGTATATATATGTGTAATCAGGATCTCGGAAACGGTTCCAATGATTCTCATGAAAGTTACAGATAAGGGGTTTTGCTGCCCAAGGAATCGATTTATCAACGTTCCAGGTCCGAGAAATGCTCGGTTCCCCAACTGCATTTGAAAACCGGGTTTAAGAAACTATCAGCGCCGTCTATTACGCCATGACCGATGTAAAAAACTGTTTCTACTCGACACTAGATGAGGCTTTCTTCTACCAAACACAAAAAACCGAGCAAAGCTCGGTCATCCGGATATTATCACATTATATGAATGTGTGGCTGCTTGTTCCACATGAATGTATTATTAGTAAGATATACGTAGAATACGGACTCTCTCATAACCTCTAATGAGAGGTATCTTTTATGAGAATACATAAACCAAATATTCCGTAACATGAGTAGACAACATAAAATGTTGTTTTATAACAAATGATTAAAACAGCAAAATTCAACGTAATATTTTTATTTAATTACCATTTCGTCAAACTTAAATCTTGTAATATTATATTAAACCGTAGGGCAATTGGTTATATCTAGATGAGAATAACTAAAGATTTGACCACCGTATCTCCAAACGTTGACCAGTGTACCAAAAGCTGCAAGATATTCATAACTTAAATTGTTTCAAAAGTTACCCTGGGCTACTGAAAAAGATCAGCAGGATACATTACTTCAAACAAACAGTAGGCCCAAAAAAAGTGCACCATTAGCAAATCATATTAAAAATCTAATATCACCACAGACATTTCAAATTTGGTTTAAAGAAAGTCTAGACGCGAAAAGGACAAATGCTAGGTACATATTATCCAGAGAGAAAAGCCGCGGCCATAGCTATTTTTTAACATATAAAGCAGAAATATTGTGTGTTAACGGCGGAATAGATCGGGATTAAATTCGGATTGGGAAAAATAATTAATTTACAATATTTTTACCTTGAATCAATGAAGCTGCTGGTTACAGCTAGGTAGCTTTACAAATATGTATTTCTAGTATATGTCTAATTTGCAGGTATAGATAAATTATCACGATGAGTCAGTATTCAGAAATATTAGAATTAGGTGAATTCACACCGGCTCACACCTCAAGACATACTGTGGCTTTTTGTGATGAAATTTCCAAGGAACTATTTCGTCGATTTTAGAATTACACGATAGAAACTGAATTAAGATTTTTTTTTGCAAATTAACATTATACACACGGTTATAATAATAATTAATAACGGTAATTTTTAAAATTACGTTTTTGATTTAATACCAATCAAATGATTTTTGATTGTGTAATTAAATATATTTGAGAAATAAATTAGTGTAGAGTGCACAAAATGTGCATTCATTTGTTTTATAGAATTTCTTTAGTTTTCAAATTACATACCTGTCATAGTAGGTATATAATATAGATTTGCTGGAATGTACAACAAAACTGTAATTGAATTGTTGCAGCATATTCTAAAAGTAAATATGTCGTTTTATGTAAATTTATTCCTTGCCACCTACAATATACATATTTAAAACCGGGATATTCGAGAAGCCTTTGGTTTTTTTAATCAAAAACCTATGCATTTTCCATACTGACTTATCAGATCACATCATTTCTGTAAACCAATACATAATGAAAAGTACTTAATCGTTGGTCAAATCAGCCAAAACAATTGACTATAACAAATCAATTGAAGATATTAAAACTTATTACAAGAAATGGTTACAATAAATTGTAATTATTCTGGAGATCCAATAATGTTAATGAATAAAAACACATTGTGTGCTGTTGTAAAACATTCCAGGAAATATTTCTAATCTTTATGATGTGCCATTTTGTGCCCGGTACTTGTACCATTGTGAAGATTTTTTAAGTTAAAACTAAATGTATGAGTAGTAAATAACTACATCATATTTTGTATGTAGTTAATCCTTAATTATTGTTTGACTAATATGAGGTTTGTTTAGTTTCAGATTAAACAATCTCCACAGAGGTTTTATTACTCAACATTTTGATGCAGTGTGAAGATCATTGGCATAAATAGCTATTAACTTAAAATTAAATGATAATAATTTCAGAAATTACATTTAGATTTAGGTAACATTTATTTGAGTAAAGGATTGAAATAGTTCAACTTATTATAAAATTTACATATTAAAATTATGTTCACTTTTGAGCCAAATGTTTTTGTTTTCTGAAAATCAACACAATTATTAATATTTATAACAGCTGAAAACTGGCCGATATGCTCATACATATGCAAAATTCAATAATATTGTATTTTATACTACACCATAATGAAAATAAAAATTTTTGGACCTGTAAGGTTGTAGAGCCGATATATAGTGTAAGAACTCTATCCGATCATTTACATACAAGATTGTAAGATATCATTAAACTTATTTATATTATAATTATTAACACATTTCATTATTCTACCTAGCTTCACTAAATATACTTATATCATCAGGATTATATAAAAAATTGGAAAGTTGTGTGTGTATGTTGGAATGACACATCTCTGTAATGGCTGGACTGATTTCAATAAAATTTGGTATTTAGATAATCAAGACCTTCATAGGACCTGTTCTGGCTATCTTATCATACAGCGCAGTTAGTAGGTATATCTGAATTATTTTTAATAAACAAGGGCAAACCAGTATTGCTATAAGTAGGTAAACATGTATTGTATGTGAAAACATGTTATGCAAAATATTATTAATTATAAAGTAAAATAAATATTTGTACCATTATCATTGTTATGGCACAACATATGGAGTAATAAGGTACTCAATAAATATTCCATTAAAACATTAAACTAGGGTATTAACTGATTATTCCATAGCATTGGTATACATATATTACAACAAACAATTGGCAATAATTGCTTACAAGCCCAAATGTGAATCCCACCAGAAGTACAATTTTCCAATCTATAGGATATTAATTATGCTTCTGGTTCCATATATGGTGTGAATGTTTCCATCACCCACACTTTGAACTTGGCCTGGTATAACATCATTTTTGAGTACATATTTTAAAACTCACATTTCAAAATGTGAAGTTTGTGACATGAGAAAGTTTGAACTTGAAACAGTCCCTAACAAGACTTAAGTGTTGTTTAATATTGTAATATTATTTTGAATGCAGGCATTTAAGAATAATTTAGTGAAGCTAGCAGAACATCGATTACACCTAATTTTAATATACAATCAACGTAGAAGCTCTTTATGTGGAACCTTCACTCACACGGTTCATTGTTTATTACTGTGTACCTACATTTCATTCAACCATAGTGGACAAGTCTATCCTGTACTCATATTTATGTAAAAATAACATTTTCACACAAAGAATCAATATCATCACATATCAGACTTATTTAAACGGTACATACAGTCTGTCTATATGTGGAAGTATTTCAATATACCAATGTTATTGAAACTGTTATCAGAAACTGAAAATGGCAACCAAATCAAGCTATTTTATTATGTAGTAGAATAAACAGTTTTGCCAGTACTTGATATTCACATCACATTATGATGCGTCAAGGAGGAAAATTGCACAGGCAAACTGTGATTTTCTAATTTAAAATACAACAATAATATTACTAAAAACAATGTAAGTACACCCAGCAAAGATTATTTATTATCGTAAACTGTCAATTAAATCATTATCAAGCACAAGTATTTCTGTTGAATGGTTTGAGATAACACCAGCGTCTCTTTCTCTATCTAATTCATCCTACAATTGAGATATAACAAGTTTACACCAACTATAAAAATACACAGCTCATCAGTACATTTCAATTTACAATCACCATTCTGCATCACCATTGGCCTTTTGAAATACAAAATCTTTGCCAGCTAAATTCATAATGCCGTCTTTAAGATAGAACTTCCACTTGTTGCGACTGCGAGTAATTTTGTCATATTGGCAAACAACCACATTATCAGTATCAAACATATCACCAGGTTCCTCATCTGAGACATCGTCTCCAGAATTTAGAGGTTCTTCTTCAGGACCACCTAGTTCATCTCTCTCCTCCTCTTCTTCCTCTGCTCGGTCCTCCCCCGACTCCTCCTCGTCATCGTCCTCCCCCGCTGCATCATCTGACCCATCGCCAACATTGGACCCTTCATCGTCAGATGAATCCATGGCACCATCCAATGAGAAAGGAGCAGCACCACTACGGCCTCCTCCACCACCGTCGAACTCATTCTGTTGACCTGCTAGTGCCGAGTTTATGTGTTGCTGGAGAAGTGTGGCAGCCAGGGGTTGTGGCAGACTTATTGTCGCATTTATGATGGGACCTGTGAGAACTTGATGGAGCTTGTTGCCGTTTAGAGCTGATGCAGGTATCTGAATAGTGAAACATCTAGGCTGTGAACCAGGGACTCCGGGTTGTGCAGGCAGTGTGAGTTGGACGGGCACTTTGTTACTAGGATCCAGAACATGAAGAGGATGTGAACCAGCTACATTAGAAGATTGGCCGCCATGTTCAACATTTGAATTATGGCTGGATCCTTGAGGCATATGTTGTTTGGGCACAGCGTTACCACCATTCACTTTTTGGAAGTTCTGTAGCACCTGAGGTGGCGCCATTGGCGGGTCTGGCTGCGGCGGGTCCATGGCACCGCTGGCCTGCAGCTTGGTCTTCCAAAGCTGCTTAAGCTCTTGCAGCACCTGCTCGTCAACGCCATCGTCCAGGAACACGTCCCGGACCCCTGTTATCACATCGTCGACCACTGTGTTGTACAGTTTTATTACTGTCACCTGGCTCATTGTCATCTTCGGATAGCTCCGCTTGTGCCCCTGCGAGCGATTCAAGCAACGATGCACCTTTTTATTCGGATTGGAAACTTCCCCGAGATAATAGCACGGTGACGAATGCGTATCGACTTTCGTGTTTTACATTTCAACTGTTCAATGTCAAGTTATAATCATCGACATTTACACGATCATTTGTGGCTCGACGATATAAAGACGACGTTTCAATTATCAGGTTTGTATTGATTATCACGAAGGAATAAAATAAAAACTTCACGTACACTCCATAGCGACACAAAATACCAATTCTGAGAAATGAAAATTTTGACAATTCTCTAAAACATAACCTATAAACAAAAAGAAGATTTGCGTTATACGACAGATTAAAAAACTAGTCTATGATAGGAACAGACTATGCACGCATGCGCGACTTGCTGGCGAGGCAAGCATGCGCGATTCATGCGCGGTTATTTTTGGGCAAGAGACACGCCCGTTGGTGGGGTAAGCGGGTAAGGAAAGGGATTGGCTTGGTTTAGTTTTGTCCAACATTTGCAAACTCTCCGCGACAAGCCCGCCAAATCAAGAAATGCCCGTGAAGTAACTCATTACAACTGCACTAAGTATATATCAAAATAATATATGCATATTTTTGTACCTTTTTGTTGAAAATAAATATAAATGCAAAATTATTATCATTCTGAGGGACATGAAATAAATACGGACGTAATCTCATCCAATCATGGTTGAAGCATGCAAATGTCCATGTGCGCGTGGATCTCGCTGCAAAAAGCTGTCAGACAGAGACATTAATTCAATTTGCATTTAGCCAGTATCAAGTAAATAATATATTTCAAGCTAAGGTATGTAGTTCATAGAAGTAGTCCTGGTGTGTAGTCATAGTTAAATAATGGCCTTACATATTACATTTTGCATGATTTGGCTACACTCATGCACGTTCACGATCTTTTTTTCACATTTTTTCACATTCGCGGCAAAAACCCTTAGCCGTTTTTATTTGCCAGTTTTATTATCAAAATCTTTCACAATGGATGCTATGGAGTGAGCTTTGCTCACTGCTCACGCATATTCTATAGACTCGCAAATGAAGGATGAGCGTCAAAAATTACCTACAAATTTTAATGTTAAATAACTGCAATGGATGGCGGCAACACCGATTTAAGAAAAATAATACGTCTTATAACGTACAAATTCAGTACCTTCAGACTAGAGATGAAACGGATATCCGGCAACTATCCGGTATCCGGCCTATCCGGCCTTGTTTTCACTATCCGGCCGGATACCGGATAGTAATACAGTATCCGGCCGGATACCGGATAGTAAAATTTAAAAAAATCTCATTATTTTACACAAGGCAAATCGTACTCCAATAGGTTATGGACACCGTTTATTTTTATAATCGCACATCAAAAATGTTTGTTTTATTAATTATTAGTTTAATACCTACTCAAAATTAACAAGTGACAAATTGTGATGAATAAATACCAAATTTTCCGCGTTTGTTGGTAAGTGGTAAGGCGACTCCGCTTGGCTTCGTATACCAGACCAGCTTCTGAAAATAGCCTTTCGCTGTAAACGCTACTGCCAGGTGCTGAAAGATAAATTCTAGCAAACCTTGACAACTACGGGTACTGATTTAGATTAACTGACCACCAAATGTATGGGTCGTGATTGCGAACATAAAATCACGACGACAAGTGATAAACAATGAAATAAACAACAAACGAACTGAGAAACAAACACAAACCGACTCGCGCGATAACACTCGAACGCCCCCGAGTCGACCCGATCTCCGCTTACGTGCGACCCGAATGCGCCTGAATATTTCCGATCTCGTTCACCGCGCCAATATTCAAATCAAACTGATCGCGTCAACGCAATAAAGGGCCGAATATCCGGCAGCCGGATATCCGGCGCTCCGGCCTAGTAGCTTGCCGAATATCCGGTATCCGGTATCCGGCCAAACTACTATCCGTTTCATCTCTACTTCAGACGTAATTGCGTTTTGATCATAGTTTTCCCAACATAAGTTGGTTAATGGCGGGGCATTGCTTGTAAACTAACATGTAATTTTAATACGAAACTGCGTTATTCCCAGTTATACCCATCTATCTTTTTCGCATGAAAGGTTAGATTTTTCAACCTATTTCATTTATTGTATAATTTTATTCGGTATGTAGAGGGTGTGATATGTGTATTATATTTAGGGCTAAGTAAGTTTAGAGAATCCCAGGCGATTTAGTACATCCAACTAATAGAGTGAAAAGTAACGTATAAAAAAATATGGCATGCTAAGTATGGCCGTTCTTTGGTGGTTTTTATTGCTATTTAGTCTGTGGACTGAAACAGCTGGTACAAGTGCGACAAGGATCTTTTGGCACGCGGTCAAAATTTGAATTAACGCCGCCATCTTGAGAAATATCACTTTTTGACAAATAAATATGTCTTTGCATTTGTATATAGGGTACCATCACAGAGTCATTTTCTATATACTGGTACCATATTAAAATCTGAGGATCACTGACAATATTCCTTAATATTAAATGATGGTGAATAACGTTAATAAAATAGAAACAGGTACTTCATATTTTTATGACCTCTTAAATTACTTAATTTCATTTTTATTTATTTATTCATTTCAAAAAAGTTCAAGTGACTCTTTGATTATATAGACAGGTATATAATCAAAGAAGTGACTATCTTTTTTCGCGTTTAAACACAAATTTACCGAATTCTTAATTTTTTTATTTTTAGTTGAGGTAGAGAAAACTGGTTTTCCCACCGAATTGAACTCTAAACAGTACCTAGGTATTAAAATATGACGGTTAAGAGATGGATAATATTTAGGCTAACCTTTTATCGATCTATCGTAATTATTAGTATGATAAGTGTGATAATCTAGCATAATATTATTACGTCGTTGGAGTAGCTCTACCATAGACGTAATATTATGCTATCACAACCAAAAATATGTCATATTTTAGCTTGATTAACGAGGGCAATGCTGCTTGAGACAGTTAGAATTCAAGAAGGTAGATAATACTCACTGAACTGTTCACTGGCTATGTTGAATGCGAGTTTGCAACGGGTTCAATTCTCGGTGGGAACAGTTTTTTTCCGAAGGGAAATTTTTAGTATGATTGTTTGCGATGTGAAGGTTTATATAAGTCACTGAACTTAGGAGCTGTGAGTGTGAAAGCGAAACGAAAAGTGTACTTATGTCAGATTTTTTAAACGATAGGTTAGATTTCAAGCACGTTATTCATGACTAAGATTTATTTGCTTTCAGTATTCTACGTTTTCATTTAGCGAGTGCGAAATAATTCATGAATTGATTCCCCATAGGGGTGACCCGTCGTGCTTCATGCCGCCGTGTATAGTGGAACTATAACTAACTAGGTGTGGTAGAGAAATGTACTCTCCACAGAGGTAGATCTAGTTATTATTACATAGTAGACTAATGGAACTCCGCGTCTTTAATCAAATAAGACATAAGCATTTTAGGTACCTACTACTAGTCGTTCTCCCCGAACTGAGATATCACACCTACATTTTGTCTAATGGAGAAAAACTTATGATAATTTGAGTGAACGACTAGTTTTAAGTGATTTATGTAAAGTGTAACATAAGAACGTTACATACCGATCTATTTCTCAAACAAATACTAAAAAGAAACAATGATTAGATAAGAAAAAAGCTACAAGCCAATAACTACGTACCTAAAGGTGTTAAAGCAAAAATAACACTAGCCTTTTAACAGCAAAGCACTAGATAGTATAAAATTGACTCGCGCAAGCGTTTCGTTTACGATTTATCAATTTATTTTATATATATATATATATATTTACAAAAAGACAAGACTTACCTAAAATTACCTATTTGTCGGACACGTGTCAATTAGTTGTCGCGAGGTCTCAGTTCGGACGAACTACTAATCCTACTAATATTATAAATGCGAAAGTTTGTACGTAAATGTGTAAGTATGTTAGTTCCCTCTTCAAGCTTTAATGGCTAAACGGATTTGAATTACATTTGGAATGTACATAGCTTATACCTAGGATTAACACATAGGCTACTTTTTGACTTGATAATAGCGGCGAAAGCGGCGGGGACTCGCAATATGTAATGGGTAGAAAATTATACTTTTTTGCCCTTGTGATGTAAAGTGTTAAGGAGTTATATGATATACACAATGTTAGGTATTATCACTTTATTAGTACTTAGTGCGGTGTACGTGCGTGGGCGAGGCGAGGGAAGCGGGGTCGCGTGTGCGCCCCAAGCGGAGGCGGCTGGCGAACTGGTTCGTTGGAAGGGGTCGCGGCGCGAGATACGTCATACGATCGCGGCAACCACTCCCCCGCTCTCTCGCGCTCATCGGTGCCCGGGTGTATGCGTGTTTGAGTGGTGGCGCGTGAGTCGCCACACCACCCACCCACGGAGAAAAGTACCCCCAAAAGAGAACAACAATAAAGTATACAATAATATGAATAACAAAAACATTAGTTGAACAAATTTTTACAGCTTATTTCTTATGAACTAGTCCTAAGTAAAATTTTTATACATCAATCGGCGTCTTAAAATGAACGCGACGTCCTGATCGAGTAACGTATTTGGGAGTTGGTGGGTTTGGGAAAGATTGTGGAGCTGCCTGAGATGAAAGTTTAGGTGGGACTGGAGCTGGTAGTGTGGATTGGAAATGGGTTGGAGTCGATGGAAGAGGATGTGGAATTGACGTTGGTTCCCCTTCGATAAAGGCTGGCTTCACCCGATCCAGACTCACTTGAACTTCCCTGTTTCCCACAGTTATGCAGATTGTTTTGTCGTTTCTGCTAATAACCGGGTGAGGTCCAGTGTAAGGTGGCTTCAGTGATGCCCTGACGGAGTCGTCTCGAAGCAGCACATGTGTGCATGTGGACAGCTCTTTGAATACAAAAGGGCGCCGTTCTGAATGATGCGAGCCTGCGACAGGCTTCAGATCGGCCATATGGTTTCTCAGCTGTGATGTGAAATTATGAACGTCTTCTAGAGTGTCGTTGCCTGTTGGGAGAGTAACAAATTCTCCGGGGAGTCTGAGAGGCTCGCCGTACACGAGTTCCGCAGCTGAGGCCCGTAAGTCCTCTTTCAAGGATGCTCGCATGCCAAGAAGCACTAATGGAAGAGCGGTGCACCATGTGCCTCCGTGACACATGAGTGCCGCTTTCAATTGGCGATGCAACCTCTCCACCATGCCATTGGCACATGGGTGATAGCTAGTGGTGCGTGTACGTTGTACTGAGCTATGTCTCAAGAGAGCCTTGAAGAGGGCAGACTCAAATTGGCGGCCTTGGTCACTGGTTATGACGGCAGGAACACCGAACCTGGCGATCCAGCCATTGGTGAATGTTTCGGCCACCTCTTCTGCCGTGATACCGACCATAGGCCATACTTCAGGCCATCGAGTGAACCTGTCCACAGCTGTAAGACAATATTGAAACCCTTTACTCGAAGGCATTGGGCCAATGATATCTATGTGGACGTGGCGGAAACGGTTGGTCGGTGGGGTAAAACTACCTAAGGGCGTTGAGGTATGTCTTGACACTTTGCTGCGTTGACATGGTAGGCATTCACGAGCCCATTTCCGACAATCCCTATTCATAGAGGGCCAAACAAAACGATCAGCCACCAAACGCGTGGAAGCCCGCGCGCCTGGGTGGCTGAGGTTGTGAATCTTATTAAAATAGTTACGCCGGTAAGAAGGTGTCAAAAATGGTCGTGGTTTTCCAGTTGATGTGTCGCAGATGATGGAAATGTCTGAGCCAGGAATGCAAACTTTTTCTAGTTTCAGAGAAGAGTTGGTCATGGCATTTTGGAGCTCATCGTCTGAGGCTTGTTCGTCTGCTAAAGCTGCAAAAGTCTCCTCAAAGGTGATAGCTTCTATCCTTGACATCGCGTCAGCAACCACGTTATCCTCTCCTTTCACATGTACAACATCGGTTGTGAATTGGGAGATAAAGGACAGCTGGTTGAGCTGAACAGGAGGAAGCTTTTCGCGTCGCTGGGTAAAAGCATAGATGAGTGGTTTATGGTCCGTATAAATGGTCACATGTTGGACCTCGAGCAGGTGGCGAAAATGTTGCACACTTTCGTACACTCCGAGAAGTTCGCGATAATACGCGGGCCACTGAGCTTGTTTGTCCGTACGCTTTTTACTGAAAAACGCCAAAGGCTGCCATTGGTTATCAATTTTCTGTTGAAGACAAGATCCCACGTGTACTGAAGAGGCGTCCGTGAATAATCCCAAGGTGGCGTCGCCAACTGGGTGAGCAAGAAGTGTAGCGCAGGCCAGGCTCTCCTTGCATTTCTCGAACGCAACTTCAAGTTCAGGCGTCCAGGGAACTGGCTTAGCACCCTTTAGTTTAGAAGAAGCTAGTACATTGATGAGAGGGGCTTGCAGTTCGGCCGCGTTAGGGAGGAATCGGCGATAAAAATTGATCATTCCCAGAAACCGCCGAAGGCCTTGCACAGTTTTTGGCAAAAGGAAATTTCGCAGGGCTTCGATTCTCTCCACAGGCGGGCGTGTACCATCTTTGTTGATGCGGTATCCTAAAAAGGTCACCTCGTCAGAACCGAAAACACATTTGGATGCATTTATCATGACACCATAGTCGTCCAGGCGCTGGAACAAGGTGCGAAGGTGGTCTCTATGCTCATCTGCCGAGCGTGAAAAGACAAGCACATCATCCACATATGGATAGCAAAAATCGAGTCCCCTCACGACTTCGTCTATGAAACGTTGGAATGTTTGTCCAGCGTTTCGAAGACCAAAGGTCATGAAAGGAAACTCGTACAGTCCGAATGGTGTTGTGATCGCTGTCTTGCAGATGTCAGCCTTGTGTACGGGCACTTGCTGGTACGCTTTTACTAAATCAATTGTACTCAGCACGGTGGCCCCTGCAATGTTGTGCGAGAAATCCGCTATGTGTCTGACGGGATACCGGTCTGGAACAGTTCTAGCGTTCAGAGCCCGGTAATCTCCACATGGTCGCCATCCCTTTTCGCCTTTCTTGGCCATATGCAAAGGAGAGGCCCAAGGGCTGTCCGAAGGTCTCGCGGTACCACAGTTGACCATATCGTCAAATTCTTTCTTGGCCGCGACCAGCTTTTGCGGAGCGAGGCGACGTGGGCGGCAGGAAACTGGCGGGCCATCGGTTGTTACGATGTGGTGAACCGTCGCGTGTTTCACTAGCCGTGGGAAACCTGGAGGTCGCGTCAAGTTAGGGAATTCCAGGAGAAGTCTGGAATAAGGTGAGGTGCTTTCGACAGACACACATTTTATGCTGACCTGGTTAATTTGAGCTATCGATGCCGGAGTGGTTAGATTTGTATTTCCATCGATTAGGCGTTTGTGGCGTAGGTCGGGTAATAAGTTATAATAACTTAAGAAGTCCGATCCTATTATAGGCGTTTCGACGTCGGCAATTGTGAAATTCCAGTGGAAATCGCGGCGTAGACCTAGGTTCAGATGTAATGAAATGCTTCCATAAGTTTGGATGTTGCTACCATTTGCTGCCGATAATTGATATCCAGATGATGTTGAGGCGATACCCTTGGCTAACTTTTGTGGGTAACAGCAAAGGTCGCTGCCCGTGTCTATCAAAAACCGGCGTCCCGTAGTCTTATCTGTGGCAAATAAACGGCGGCTACTCATTACCTCAGAGCAATCAGTCGCCGCGCTTACTGATCGCTCGAATTGTTTTCCTGGTTTTTCCAGGCGCATGGAGAGGTGCATTTCACTGCCTTTTTCTTGTAGGTTTGGTGATACCAGCACAGGGTGGAGCGTGAGGATGATTTCGATGTTGATCTCGATCTGTTGTCATTACGCGACCGTGATCGCGCTCTCGAGTCGGCACTGAGCGCTTCAACGCATTTAGTCAACTGCTCGACCCTGAGCGCCAGTTGC
Source organism: Lomographa bimaculata (assembly GCA_948107665.1). Classification (NCBI taxonomy): domain Eukaryota; kingdom Metazoa; phylum Arthropoda; class Insecta; order Lepidoptera; family Geometridae; genus Lomographa; species Lomographa bimaculata. The sequence continues at coordinate 9,055,496 of OX403598.1, forward strand.
GTCAGCTCGGGTGACTGCGAGGCCGTGGTAACTGCATGCACAGCAGGTGTGGTTACCTCAAGTATTTTATCGGCGATGTCAGCCGCCTTCTCCAGGGGCAGATCTTCTTGCGCAGCCAGTATGGCTTGTATATTGCCTGGCAGGCGGCGCATCCACAGTTGCCGAATTATGTCGTCGCTTTTAAACTCTGTCCCGGCCAACGAGCGTAGGTGCCGCAAAAATTGCGACGGCTTTCGGTCTCCAATATCTTCTTCACCAAGAAGCCGCCGGACTCTGTCCTCGCCTGACGCTGACAAGCGTTTAATAAGTTCGGTTTTCAGATGTTGATAAGAGTCCGTGACTGGGGGGCGTTCGATAATGTCCGCAACTTCGCCGGCGATTTTGGAATCCAACTTTGCCACAACGTGGCTGTACTTGGTCCGTTCCTGTTTAATGCCCGCGATTTCGAACTGTGCCTCTACTTGGCCGAACCACACTGTGGGTTTATCGGCCCAAAAAGTAGGCAATTTGACTGAAACGGCCATTGTCCGTTTATCCTGATTGTCCTGAAGCTGTTTTAACTGTTCCTGCAGCAGTCTAATCTGCTCCTCAGATGTTGCCATTATCGAAGAGGAACCGGAAGTAAAATAATAAAAAACCGGAAGTGACGATAATCTGTGACGAGGCGGAAGTCAATACAACAATTGTATGAAATATGAGTGGAATAAATAGGAATCAGGAAATTAAATGACGGGCCCCGGACGTGGACGTATGATACACCTTTACGCGTAGATGAACATAACACGGCTTATAACTAATTAATAATAATAAAATAAAAACTTAATTAGACACTAATAAAAAAAAAAACAATAATCGATATTATATAGCTCTTTCGTGACAAAAAAAGAAATACAATTTATGAATCTATCCTTTTTATGTAAACAAATTTAAATTCGACAACGAAATGACAAAATTTACCATTTCTGGTATTTTATCCGAAATCTACCTTTTTACGAGATGCTTACCGAAATCTACCTTTTTTACGTAAATTCTGTAAATCGCTATTCGTACATTATAATCCGTAAAAAAATTCGAGAATTGCTTAAGAGTAATGTTCCGATATGATCACTGGTCACGACAATAGTTGACGGAAATACGTATGTTCCTTTTCAAATTGAAAGTTTAAGTAAAACAACACAACACTGCACGTTATTGTTAAATGTTTGTTTATAGGAAAGATATGCAAGTATTTTGGAGTTCGCTCACCGGAATCGTAGTATACTCCCTGGAAATGTTGTACAGTTGAAAACTACGCGGTCCAGCCCGTCCCGCACTCGGGGGCGTTGACCGCTGGCTGCTCGCGTCGCGTCGTCGTCGTGCGTCGTCGATGGCTTGACGCGTCGATTTTTTTGCACGTGGCTCGGCGAGTTTGCAATGTTTGCAATCCTCGGTGGTCCCGTCGGTGCTGCGGCTCAGGGCGAATCGCGACACGTATCAAATCTCGAGATGTTCGCGTGTCGTTGCGCGGTGTCGAAGTCGTCGCCGGCGGCGCCGCGCCGGCACAGCGGAGGCGGCGCGAAATGAAACGGCGGGAACAAAATCGCCGCGTCGTCGTGGCGCTCGGCGTGAACCGGCGTCTGCGCCCGTTGTTGAAACGAACGTCGTGAACTGCACTTGCTGATATGAGCAGGGTGTGGCGCGGCACAATGGGCAAAGCGATAGGCCGGGCGTTGCGACAGCAATTAGATGTTGCGCGCGATGTTGCTGAAGTTCGCCGCGTAATTTTGTCATTTCGTTGTCGAATTTAAATTTGTTTACATAAAAAGGATAGATTCATAAATTGTATTTCTTTTTTTGTCACGAAAGAGCTATATAATATCGATTATTGTTTTTTTTTTTATTAGTGTCTAATTAAGTTTTTATTTTATTATTATTAATTAGTTATAAGCCGTGTTATGTTCATCTACGCGTAAAGGTGTATCATACGTCCACGTCCGGGGCCCGTCATTTAATTTCCTGATTCCTATTTATTCCACTCATATTTCATACAATTGTTGTATTGACTTCCGCCTCGTCACAGATTATCGTCACTTCCGGTTTTTTATTATTTTACTTCCGGTTCCTCTTCGATAATGGCAACATCTGAGGAGCAGATTAGACTGCTGCAGGAACAGTTAAAACAGCTTCAGGACAATCAGGATAAACGGACAATGGCCGTTTCAGTCAAATTGCCTACTTTTTGGGCCGATAAACCCACAGTGTGGTTCGGCCAAGTAGAGGCACAGTTCGAAATCGCGGGCATTAAACAGGAACGGACCAAGTACAGCCACGTTGTGGCAAAGTTGGATTCCAAAATCGCCGGCGAAGTTGCGGACATTATCGAACGCCCCCCAGTCACGGACTCTTATCAACATCTGAAAACCGAACTTATTAAACGCTTGTCAGCGTCAGGCGAGGACAGAGTCCGGCGGCTTCTTGGTGAAGAAGATATTGGAGACCGAAAGCCGTCGCAATTTTTGCGGCACCTACGCTCGTTGGCCGGGACAGAGTTTAAAAGCGACGACATAATTCGGCAACTGTGGATGCGCCGCCTGCCAGGCAATATACAAGCCATACTGGCTGCGCAAGAAGATCTGCCCCTGGAGAAGGCGGCTGACATCGCCGATAAAATACTTGAGGTAACCACACCTGCTGTGCATGCAGTTACCACGGCCTCGCAGTCACCCGAGCTGACGCAACTGGCGCTCAGGGTCGAGCAGTTGACTAAATGCGTTGAAGCGCTCAGTGCCGACTCGAGAGCGCGATCACGGTCGCGTAATGACAACAGATCGAGATCAACATCGAAATCATCCTCACGCTCCACCCTGTGCTGGTATCACCAAACCTACAAGAAAAAGGCAGTGAAATGCACCTCTCCATGCGCCTGGAAAAACCAGGAAAACAATTCGAGCGATCAGTAAGCGCGGCGACTGATTGCTCTGAGGTAATGAGTAGCCGCCGTTTATTTGCCACAGATAAGACTACGGGACGCCGGTTTTTGATAGACACGGGCAGCGACCTTTGCTGTTACCCACAAAAGTTAGCCAAGGGTATCGCCTCAACATCATCTGGATATCAATTATCGGCAGCAAATGGTAGCAACATCCAAACTTATGGAAGCATTTCATTACATCTGAACCTAGGTCTACGCCGCGATTTCCACTGGAATTTCACAATTGCCGACGTCGAAACGCCTATAATAGGATCGGACTTCTTAAGTTATTATAACTTATTACCCGACCTACGCCACAAACGCCTAATCGATGGAAATACAAATCTAACCACTCCGGCATCGATAGCTCAAATTAACCAGGTCAGCATAAAATGTGTGTCTGTCGAAAGCACCTCACCTTATTCCAGACTTCTCCTGGAATTCCCTAACTTGACGCGACCTCCAGGTTTCCCACGGCTAGTGAAACACGCGACGGTTCACCACATCGTAACAACCGATGGCCCGCCAGTTTCCTGCCGCCCACGTCGCCTCGCTCCGCAAAAGCTGGTCGCGGCCAAGAAAGAATTTGACGATATGGTCAACTGTGGTACCGCGAGACCTTCGGACAGCCCTTGGGCCTCTCCTTTGCATATGGCCAAGAAAGGCGAAAAGGGATGGCGACCATGTGGAGATTACCGGGCTCTGAACGCTAGAACTGTTCCAGACCGGTATCCCGTCAGACACATAGCGGATTTCTCGCACAACATTGCAGGGGCCACCGTGCTGAGTACAATTGATTTAGTAAAAGCGTACCAGCAAGTGCCCGTACACAAGGCTGACATCTGCAAGACAGCGATCACAACACCATTCGGACTGTACGAGTTTCCTTTCATGACCTTTGGTCTTCGAAACGCTGGACAAACATTCCAACGTTTCATAGACGAAGTCGTGAGGGGACTCGATTTTTGCTATCCATATGTGGATGATGTGCTTGTCTTTTCACGCTCGGCAGATGAGCATAGAGACCACCTTCGCACCTTGTTCCAGCGCCTGGACGACTATGGTGTCATGATAAATGCATCCAAATGTGTTTTCGGTTCTGACGAGGTGACCTTTTTAGGATACCGCATCAACAAAGATGGTACACGCCCGCCTGTGGAGAGAATCGAAGCCCTGCGAAATTTCCTTTTGCCAAAAACTGTGCAAGGCCTTCGGCGGTTTCTGGGAATGATCAATTTTTATCGCCGATTCCTCCCTAACGCGGCCGAACTGCAAGCCCCTCTCATCAATGTACTAGCTTCTTCTAAACTAAAGGGTGCTAAGCCAGTTCCCTGGACGCCTGAACTTGAAGTTGCGTTCGAGAAATGCAAGGAGAGCCTGGCCTGCGCTACACTTCTTGCTCACCCAGTTGGCGACGCCACCTTGGGATTATTCACGGACGCCTCTTCAGTACACGTGGGATCTTGTCTTCAACAGAAAATTGATAACCAATGGCAGCCTTTGGCGTTTTTCAGTAAAAAGCGTACGGACAAACAAGCTCAGTGGCCCGCGTATTATCGCGAACTTCTCGGAGTGTACGAAAGTGTGCAACATTTTCGCCACCTGCTCGAGGTCCAACATGTGACCATTTATACGGACCATAAACCACTCATCTATGCTTTTACCCAGCGACGCGAAAAGCTTCCTCCTGTTCAGCTCAACCAGCTGTCCTTTATCTCCCAATTCACAACCGATGTTGTACATGTGAAAGGAGAGGATAACGTGGTTGCTGACGCGATGTCAAGGATAGAAGCTATCACCTTTGAGGAGACTTTTGCAGCTTTAGCAGACGAACAAGCCTCAGACGATGAGCTCCAAAATGCCATGACCAACTCTTCTCTGAAACTAGAAAAAGTTTGCATTCCTGGCTCAGACATTTCCATCATCTGCGACACATCAACTGGAAAACCACGACCATTTTTGACACCTTCTTACCGGCGTAACTATTTTAATAAGATTCACAACCTCAGCCACCCAGGCGCGCGGGCTTCCACGCGTTTGGTGGCTGATCGTTTTGTTTGGCCCTCTATGAATAGGGATTGTCGGAAATGGGCTCGTGAATGCCTACCATGTCAACGCAGCAAAGTGTCAAGACATACCTCAACGCCCTTAGGTAGTTTTACCCCACCGACCAACCGTTTCCGCCACGTCCACATAGATATCATTGGCCCAATGCCTTCGAGTAAAGGGTTTCAATATTGTCTTACAGCTGTGGACAGGTTCACTCGATGGCCTGAAGTATGGCCTATGGTCGGTATCACGGCAGAAGAGGTGGCCGAAACATTCACCAATGGCTGGATCGCCAGGTTCGGTGTTCCTGCCGTCATAACCAGTGACCAAGGCCGCCAATTTGAGTCTGCCCTCTTCAAGGCTCTCTTGAGACATAGCTCAGTACAACGTACACGCACCACTAGCTATCACCCATGTGCCAATGGCATGGTGGAGAGGTTGCATCGCCAATTGAAAGCGGCACTCATGTGTCACGGAGGCACATGGTGCACCGCTCTTCCATTAGTGCTTCTTGGCATGCGAGCATCCTTGAAAGAGGACTTACGGGCCTCAGCTGCGGAACTCGTGTACGGCGAGCCTCTCAGACTCCCCGGAGAATTTGTTACTCTCCCAACAGGCAACGACACTCTAGAAGACGTTCATAATTTCACATCACAGCTGAGAAACCATATGGCCGATCTGAAGCCTGTCGCAGGCTCGCATCATTCAGAACGGCGCCCTTTTGTATTCAAAGAGCTGTCCACATGCACACATGTGCTGCTTCGAGACGACTCCGTCAGGGCATCACTGAAGCCACCTTACACTGGACCTCACCCGGTTATTAGCAGAAACGACAAAACAATCTGCATAACTGTGGGAAACAGGGAAGTTCAAGTGAGTCTGGATCGGGTGAAGCCAGCCTTTATCGAAGGGGAACCAACGTCAATTCCACATCCTCTTCCATCGACTCCAACCCATTTCCAATCCACACTACCAGCTCCAGTCCCACCTAAACTTTCATCTCAGGCAGCTCCACAATCTTTCCCAAACCCACCAACTCCCAAATACGTTACTCGATCAGGACGTCGCGTTCATTTTAAGACGCCGATTGATGTATAAAAATTTTACTTAGGACTAGTTCATAAGAAATAAGCTGTAAAAATTTGTTCAACTAATGTTTTTGTTATTCATATTATTGTATACTTTATTGTTGTTCTCTTTTGGGGGTACTTTTCTCCGTGGGTGGGTGGCGCGTGAGTCGCCACAGTGTATTAAGCTAGTGCCAAGTTCATCGAATTTTAATTAATCTAAGATTTCTCTCTTTCATAATAATATAACATTATTCGGCCTTTCAGGTCTGTATAATGAACATAATGATTTGTTTTAAACTGCCGATTTTTTATAGTTACATGCAATGACGTCGACACATTTGATTGGCTAGTTAGTGGATGTTAGACCTACCTACGTGCTAGTAGTATTGGAATTAAACAACTTTTAACGGATTTTATCGCGTATACTGTACTCATGAGTTACATAATTTTTTCTTTAATTTTTAGCTTTTGTTTTGATCACCTAGAGTTCAAGTCACATGTAGACAAATTATGCAATTTAAGTACTTATTCATTTAAAACAAGACTCAAATTACACTTAAATTGTACTTTCACTACCGTTACATATTTATTATATATACATATTTATTATATATATAACTCAACATTTAAGTTTAATTTTAGAAAATATAGACAATAATTGGCCTGTAGTATAGACTAACTTTCATATTCACTCTAATATTTGCTCTAATCTAATACGGGTATATTTATAGCGCTGTGGCGACTCACGCGCCACCACTCAAACACGCATACACCCGGGCACCGATGGGCGCGGGAGAGCGGGGGAGTGGTTGCCGCGATCGTATGACGTATCTCTCGCCGCGACCCCTTCCAACGAACCAGTTCGCCAGCCGCCTCCGCTTGGGGCGCACACGCACCCCCGCTTCCCTCGCCTCGCCCGCGCACGTACACCGCACTCAGTACTAATAAAGTGATAATACCTAACATTGTGTATATCATATAACACCTTATTGGTGACCCCTACAAACACGTGCCTACGAAAATAAAAACAATTCATTCGTGAGGAGTGCATAGTGCAGTGATTCAAAAAGTGAGGCTATCAAAGCTAACCTACGGCGGACATTTTGGTTTCATCAAAAACCAACATCACCACGCGGCGTACTTCAGCAACATCGCGCGCAACATCTAATTGCCGTCGCAACGCCCGGCCTTTCGCTTGGCCCATTGTGCCGCGCCACACCCTGCTCATATCAGCAAGTGCAGTTCACGACGTTCGCTTCAACAACGGGCGCAGACGCCGGTTTTCGCCGAGCGCCGCGACGCGGCGATTTTGTTCCCGCCGTTTCATTTCGCGCCGCCTCCGCTGTGCCGGCGCGGCGCCGCCGGCGAAGACTTCGACACCGCGCAACGAGTTTTCATTTCGTGACACGCGAACATCTCGAGATTTGATACGTGTCGCGATTCGCCGTGAGCCGCAGCACCGACGACGGGACCACCGAGGATTGCAAACATTGCAAACTTGCCGAGCCACGTGCAAAAATCGACGCGTAAAGCCATCGACGACGCACGACGACGACGCGACGCGAGCAGCCAGCGGTCAACGCCCCCGAGTGCGGGACGGGCCGGACCGCGAAGTTTTCAACTGTACATCGTTCCCAGGGAGTATACTACGATTCCGGTGAGCGAACTCCAAAATACTTGCATATCTTTCCTATAAACAAACATTTAACAATAACGTGCAGTGTTGTGTTGTTTTACTTAAACTTTCAATTTGAAAAGGAACATACGTATTTCCGTCAACTATTGTCGTGACCAGTGATCATATCGGAACATTACTCTTAAGCAATTCTCGAATTTTTTTTTTTTTTACGGATTATAATGTACGAATAGCGATTTACAGAATTTACGTAAAAAAGGTAGACTTCGGTAAGCATCTCGTATAAAGGTAGATTTCGGATAAAATACCAGAAATGGTAAATTTCGTAATTTCGTTGTCGAATTTAAATTTGTTTACATAAAAAGGATAGATTCATAAATTGTATATTTTTTTTTTGTCACGAAAGAGCCATATGTCGATTATTGTATTGTTTTATTTGTGTCTAATTATGTTTTTATTTTATTATTATTAATTAGTTATAAGCCGTGTTATGTTCATCTACGCGTAAATGTGTATCATACGTCCACGTCCGGGGCCCGTCATTTAATTTCCTGATTCCTATTTATTCCACTCATATTTCCTACAATTGTTGTATTGACTTCCGCCTCGTCACAGATTATCGTCACTTCCGGTTTTTTATTATTTTACTTCCGGTTCCTCTTCGATAATGGCAACATCTGAGGAGCAGATTAGACTGCTGCAGGAACAGTTAAAACAGCTTCAGGACAATCAGGATAGACGAACTATGGCAGTTTCAGTCAAATTGCCTACTTTTTGGGCCGATAAACCCACAGTGTGGTTCGGCCAAGTAGAGGCACAGTTCGAAATCGCGGGCATTAAACAGGACCGGACCAAGTACAGCCACGTTGTGGCAAAGTTGGATTCCAAAATCGCCGGCGAAGTTGCGGACATTATCGAACGCCCCCCAGTCACGGACTCTTATCAACATCTGAAAACCGAACTTATTAAACGCTTGTCAGCGTCAGGCGAGGACAGAGTCCGGCGGCTTCTTGGTGAAGAAGATATTGGAGACCGAAAGCCGTCGCAATTTTTGCGGCACCTACGCTCGTTGGCCGGGACAGAGTTTAAAAGCGACGACATAATTCGGCAACTGTGGATGCGCCGCCTGCCAGGCAATATACAAGCCATACTGGCTGCGCAAGAAGATCTGCCCCTGGAGAAGGCGGCTGACATCGCCGATAAAATACTTGAGGTAACCACACCTGCTGTGCATGCGGTTACCACGGCCTCGCAGTCACCCGAGCTGACGCAACTGGCGCTCAGAGTCGAGCAGTTGACTAAATGCGTTGAAGCGCTCAGTGCCGACTCGAGAGCGCGATCACGGTCGCGTACTGACAACAGATCGAGATCAACATCGAAATCATCTTCACGCTCCACCCTGTGCTGGTATCACCAAACCTACAAGAAAAAGGCAGTGAAATGCACCTCTCCATGCGCCTGGAAAAACCAGGAAAACAATTCGAGCGATCAGTAAGCGCGGCGACTGATTGCTCTGAGGTAATGAGTAGCCGCCGTTTATTTGCCACAGATAAGACTACGGGACGCCGGTTTTTGATAGACACGGGCAGCGACCTTTGCTGTTACCCACAAAAGTTAGCCAAGGGTATCGCCTCAACATCATCTGGATATCAATTATCGGCAGCAAATGGTAGCAACATCCAAACTTATGGAAGCATTTCACTACATCTGAACCTAGGCCTACGCCGCGATTTCCACTGGAATTTCACAATTGCCGACGTCGAAACGCCTATAATAGGATCGGACTTCTTAAGTTATTATAACTTATTACCCGACCTACGCCACAAACGCCTAATCGATGGAAATACAAATCTAACCACTCCGGCATCGATAGCTCAAATTAACCAGGTCAGCATAAAATGTGTGTCTGTCGAAAGCACCTCACCTTATTCCAGACTTCTCCTGGAATTCCCTAACTTGACGCGACCTCCAGGTCTCCCACGGCTAGTGAAACACGCGACGGTTCACCACATCGTAACAACCGATGGCCCGCCAGTTTCCTGCCGCCCACGTCGCCTCGCTCCGCAAAAGCTGGTCGCGGCCAAGAAAGAGTTTGACGATATGGTCAACTGTGGTACCGCGAGACCTTCGGACAGCCCTTGGGCCTCTCCTTTGCATATGGCCAAGAAAGGCGAAAAGGGATGGCGACCATGTGGAGATTACCGGGCTCTGAACGCTAGAACTGTTCCAGACCGGTATCCCGTCAGACACATAGCGGATTTCTCGCACAACATTGCAGGGGCCACCGTGCTGAGTACAATTGATTTAGTAAAAGCGTACCAGCAAGTGCCCGTACACAAGGCTGACATCTGCAAGACAGCGATCACAACACCATTCGGACTGTACGAGTTTCCTTTCATGACCTTTGGTCTTCGAAACGCTGGACAAACGTTCCAACGTTTCATAGACGAAGTCGTGAGGGGACTCGATTTTTGCTATCCATATGTGGATGATGTGCTTGTCTTTTCACGCTCGGCAGACGAGCATAAAGACCACCTTCGCACCTTGTTCCAGCGCCTGGACGACTATGGTGTCATGATAAATGCATCCAAATGTGTTTTCGGTTCTGACGAGGTGACCTTTTTAGGATACCGCATCAACAAAGATGGTACACGCCCGCCTGTGGAGAGAATCGAAGCCCTGCGAAATTTCCTTTTGCCAAAAACTGTGCAAGGCCTTCGGCGGTTTCTGGGAATGATCAATTTTTATCGCCGATTCCTCCCTAACGCGGCCGAACTGCAAGCCCCTCTTATCAACGTACTAGCTTCTTCTAAACTAAAGGGTGCTAAGCCAGTGCCCTGGACGCCTGAACTTGAAGTTGCGTTCGAGAAATGCAAGGAGAGCCTGGCCTGCGCTACACTTCTTGCTCACCCAGTTGGCGACGCCACCTTGGGATTATTCACGGACGCCTCTTCAGTACACGTGGGATCTTGTCTTCAACAGAAAATTGATAACCAATGGCAGCCTTTGGCGTTTTTCAGTAAAAAGCTTACGGACAAACAAGCTCAGTGGCCCGCGTATTATCGCGAACTTCTCGGAGTGTACAAAAGTGTGCAACATTTTCGCCACCTGCTCGAGGTCCAACATGTGACTATTTATACGGACCATAAACCACTCATCTATGCTTTTACCCAGCGACGCGAAAAGCTTCCTCCTGTTCAGCTCAACCAGCTGTCCTTCATCTCCCAATTCACAACCGATGTTGTACATGTGAAAGGAGAGGATAACGTGGTTGCTGACGCGATGTCAAGGATAGAAGCTATCACCTTTGAGGAGACTTTTGCAGCTTTAGCAGACGAACAAGCCTCAGACGATGAGCTCCAAAATGCCATGACCAACTCTTCTCTGAAACTAGAAAAAGTTTGCATTCCTGGCTCAGACATTTCCATCATCTGCGACACATCAACTGGAAAACCACGACCATTTTTGACACCTTCTTACCGGCGTAACTATTTTAATAAGATTCACAACCTCAGCCACCCAGGCGCGCGGGCTTCCACGCGTTTGGTGGCTGATCGTTTTGTTTGGCCCTCTATGAATAGGGATTGTCGGAAATGGGCTCGTGAATGCCTACCATGTCAACGCAGCAAAGTGTCAAGACATACCTCAACGCCCTTAGGTAGTTTTACCCCACCGACCAACCGTTTCCGCCACGTCCACATAGATATCATTGGCCCAATGCCTTCGAGTAAAGGGTTTCAATATTGTCTAACAGCTGTGGACAGGTTCACTCGATGGCCTGAAGTATGGTCTATGGTCGGTATCACGGCAGAAGAGGTGGCCGAAACATTCACCAATGGCTGGATCGCCAGGTTCGGTGTTCCTGCCGTCATAACCAGTGACCAAGGCCGCCAATTTGAGTCTGCCCTCTTCAAGGCTCTCTTGAGACATAGCTCAGTACAACGTACACGCACCACTAGCTATCACCCATGTGCCAATGGCATGGTGGAGAGGTTGCATCGCCAATTGAAAGCGGCACTTATGTGTCACGGAGGCACATGGTGCACGGCTCTTCCATTAGTGCTTCTTGGCATGCGAGCATCCTTGAAAGAGGACTTACGGGCCTCAGCTGCCGAACTCGTGTACGGCGAGCCTCTCAGACTCCCCGGAGAATTTTTAACTCTTCCAACAGGCAACGACACTCTAGAAGACGTTCATAATTTCACATCACAGCTGAGAAACCATATGGCCGATCTGAAGCCTGTCGCAGGCTCGCATCATTCAGAACGGCGCCCTTTTGTATTCAAAGAGTTGTCCACATGCACACATGTGCTGCTTCGAGACGACTCCGTCAGGGCATCACTGAAGCCACCTTACACTGGACCTCACCCGGTTATTAGCAGAAACGACAAAACAATCTGCATAACTGTGGGAAACAGGGAAGTTCAAGTGAGTCTGGATCGGGTGAAGCCAGCCTTTATCGAAGGGGAACCAACGTCAATTCCACATCCTCTTCCATCGACTCCAACCCATTTCCAATCCACACTACCAGCCCCAGTCCCACCTAAACTTTCATCTCAGGCAGCTCCACAATCTTTCCCAAACGCACCAACTCCCAAATACGTTACTCGATCAGGACGTCGCGTTCATTTTAAGACGCCTATTGATGTATAAAAAAATTTTGCTTAGGACTAGTTCATAAGGAATAAGCTGTAAAAATTTGTTCAACTAATGTTTTTGTTATTCATACTATTGTATACTTTATTATTGTTCCCTTTTGGGGGTACTTTTCTCCGTGGGTGGGTGGTGTGGCGACTCACGCGCCACCACTCAAACACGCATACACCCGGGCACCGATGGGCGCGGGAGAGCGGGGGAGTGGTTGCCGCGATCGTATGACGTATCTCTCGCCGCGACCCCTTCCAACGAACCAGTTCGCCAGCCGCCTCCGCTTGGGGCGCACACGCACCCCCGCTTCCCTCGCCTCGCCCGCGCACGTACACCGCACTCAGTACTAATAAAGTGATAATACCTAACATTGTGTATATCATATAACTCCTTAGCGCTGTGCTATAATACTAACTCAGCCGAACAGATTGTTCAGTGGGTTCTAAATAGAAGGGTGTAACCACTAGAAGAAGAAACAAAGCCTAACACAACAACTGAATAAACTTTTGTTCGTGAATTGCTTTACAATTCGTAATTTATGTAACTGCTAACATTGTTACCGAATGGTGTTTCTCTACAAAGCTTCTCAAAGTATCGGCTTAGTGTGCCTACGTATGTAGGTAGCTTGCTAGACCGCTGACTGGCGTTTAGAAACTGGAATAGAGGTTATTTATATCTCCTTATATGCACTTATTGCAATGGTACGGGAAACGAGTGTTTGTTGGTTTCTTAACACAAGTACATTCGTATCCAATGAAGCATCTGTTATAATTTTTGGTACATTAAAAATAAAGAAGCGAGCTTTGTCTTTGTTTCCCGAACGGTGTAATCAAGGCCGCATTTTTACTTCTCATCAAGATTGTGATCAAATGCTTGTTTATCTAGCATAAAAAAACTCTACTCTTAAAACTCCAGTGTACTGGATATATCTATAAAGCTAACTTTACCTAGAGTACCTACATATCAGATTTTAGGTACACAAACTTGATTCGTTATTTTATTCGCTCAAAATTACCTAAACTTAGGTTTTAATTTACATCAGTCAGTTCTACTTTGGTCTGTATTAGTATAAAAAATGTTTCAAATTAATGATCCGAACCGAAAACTTTTTTGTATCCGTAAATCAATATCATGGCTCCATATTCAAATCCCCAGTAGAAAAGTTAATTAACTCTGTTAGAGTCTGGCGCAGTCCTATACCTACGTAGAGTGCTGAATTTCAGGGGAGATCGCTTTATCGACGCTCGGCAAAAAGTAGATATCGACTCTGTAATCGTCTCTATTTTCCTTTTGGTGCTTGAGGAGATGGCGCCCTTGTGTTACGGATATTCAAATTTCGCGTGCTAGTTATTTCCTTCCTTTTAAAACTAGAAGAATTTCTGGTTTCAACTTTGAGATACGAGTCAAAACCATATACAGTAACCATATATTGTAAGCTTACTTTGGCTGCAAAATCTTTGGTTGTTTTGTATTGTGAAATTGCGACAAACAATAAATCTGTATACTTATGCACTAAATAAAATCTGTCGTCATTTAATGATGTTCTAGCAGTTATCTTTGAGAGCTATAACAAGCATAGCTTTATAACACCCTCGATCATATATCACTTTCCATCTGGTGATTTAGTGGTCACTAGCGTTTGACCTTACAGATAAAAAAAAGATACAAACGAAACAAGCTTTTTCCTAAATTTGTTGCATTCTGTTTTTCTTACAAGATAAAAATTAATTTAAATTATTTTAAGTTTTATCGGTTTCCAATAGAGACAGATAGCAACAAAGATACCTAATTATAAGAGGGTCCAGACAGTATTTGTGCGTGTAAGTTCTGAAACCAGTCGTCAGTTTTGCCTAGAAACCGGAATTGATTCTACGCGCGCTATCCTAAGTATATTAAGGTGTTAATCAGTAATAAAATGGGCATTAATTAAGTTTATTATCAAAAGAACACATTAATGACAAGGACGCATGGAGGCAAACTGCACAAGCGCTTTCGGAAATTAGATATACAAAATTAAAAAAAACGACGATTGCTTGAAATTTCAGTTGATTCGATGGTTCATAAGAAAAGGAAATCGTTTGTTTTCGACGTCGATGTAAAGGTAATCTATGCCCGAAATAGACACCCAGGTTCTTTTCGAGATGGCTATATACTATCAGAGATATTAACTTTCAAGGAGGCCTCTTGAGAGCCTGTAATTAAACTATTTTGACCTTTATTAATTTAGATAATATACCTACACATATGTAAGTTATACACGGTTATTCTCGTCAAAATCGAATCCCAGCTATGGGTAAGTATTGAGGACTTGCACAACATAGTACACAAAACGAATATGTTATAAATAACTTCCATAAATAGCTATCATCATATAAGTGTTTAAGAAGAGAGTATTAAAAACATAGTTTTTTTTTATTCTAAATAGGCAATCATTTGACCACTATCTCACCATGGATGGAATGTGACGATGTGGCGGAAGATGTGACATGCTTGCCTAGAAGATACCTATTCACTCTTGATGTAAAAAAATGTATTGTGTCGGGTGCTAATTCAATAATCCCGTTGTTTGCGTAGGTTTGTCTTCTATCAAGATGATTTTACGCGAATGATACCATAGCACAGAATACTATTACTCCCTACCGGGAGTACCATAGTGATAGGTTGTGTCGGCACCTTGCTATTTTCTTTTTTCAATATATGAATAGTTTTGCAAGTGTTATTTTGCAAAAAAAAACCGTTTATATTTTATAAAAGCCCTACCCTGGACCCCCTACACCCACACAAAGATAGATACACAGGGCCTGCAGAGGCTATTAACTTCATAGGTTAGGGGGTGCCGTAGGTACATATAATTTCAATGGTTAGGGGTAGTAAAGCGTATAAATAAATGTGAGGTGATTCGACCTTCTTTCAAGTAAAGGAGTAGGTAAGCTCCCACCTCATCACTCATTTTATATGTCACTCATATTTCGTAATAAAAGGAAAATGAAGGAGAAAACCGTAGCAAAGCCATTGTAATATTGTGATCACAGAATACTATTTGATTGAGATATTTTATTTACAAACATTCGAAGTTATTTATAGCTTTTTTAAATCGATACAAACTTTAATGGCTTTGATCGATATATGTTTTAATTTGTAGTCATGTAACATTATAATAAATATATAATCTCAGTTATAAGACATGGACACATCGATTAACATCGATACAACTTAAACATTATTATTGTCTATTTTTTTCTACGAAAATATTATAGTACTTTAAACTTATATTTATTTAATACTTAAATGAATAATAGCTTATTATAACCCTTGGGTATAATGTAGCTTCCTATACCTAAGTAAGTATTGTTCGTAATCGGATCAGCGGAATCTCGGAGATTATCTCCTACATACACACATAACTAACAAAGTCCGGCCTGGAGCCAAACTATAGATTTGTCACCTATCTAGATGATCTGAGCCCTCATTAGAATGACGGCTTTTTTACAGGCTTCACAAAAAAGGAGGAGGTACTCAATCAAACTGTATTTTTTTTTCGCGTGAACGGATTTTGATGTTTTTTTTGGTTTGAAAGCTGGTGCTTTATCATCATCATCAATAATGCGTGTTTAATGCATTTAATCTGATCAAGGTAACGAAGATGAAGCGGTGAAGTCGTTTTTTTACCGACTGTACAAAAAAGGAGGTACTCAAGTCGACTGTATTTTTTTTAAGTGTGTTTTTTTAAATTGTTATTTCTCATAACTTCGTTCCAAGCAAAACGATTTTAAACATTTTTTTTTTAGTTTGATAGATGTTGCTTTCGAGTTGGTCCCATTTAAATTTGATCAAGATCTGACTAGTAGTATTTGAGTTATCCTCAATAATGCGTATTCTGTGGACTGTGGTGGATGTTCTCGTTTTCAACCGACTTCAAAAGTTACCTCATAACTTCTTTTTTTGTGCGCCGATTTTGATGATTATTTTTTTATTTGAAAGCTGGTGCTTTCCATGTGGTTCTTGGCTTCATTGGCTTCTTGGTTGCTCAAGATCTGATAACTAGTTTTTGAGTTATTGTCAATAATGCGTGTTTTATACGTTGAATCTGATCAAGGTTCCGAAGTCGGTTATTTTAAGCTTTACTTGCGTTTAATTATTTTTTAAGTTTTGCTTGCGTTTAATTATTTTTATTACTTTAACGCGTCGACATATTTAACGTCTAACTACGTAAATGAAAACAGATTCGAGTACATGAGTACATTTAGAGAATGTTTAAAAATTATATTAAGTACTAGCAGTGGCCCGAGGCTTCGCCCGCGTGCATAAAGTTAATTAGTTAGCTATTTCTAATTTATTGTAATTACTTATTAATAAAATCATCTTTCATTTTACTACTCAGATACAATTTACATCACACTAAAACTTCCCATATGAACTTACATTCCCCATTGCTCCACCTTAGTGCACCCCTGGCACAAAATATTGTAAACATATATTTTTTTATATTAAATCAACTACTCAAATAGCAATTTTCATCGCAATAAGTTCAAAAACAAAGAGCTTCCATACAAACGTTTTCACCTTTTAGGGGTTTAAAATGGTTAAATGGAAAAATAGTTAGAATGAAGAATTTCCAAAAATCTTTTCTTGGTACACCTCTACGTACTAAGACAAATGTACGCTCCAAATTTCAAGTCTATACGACCAGAGGTTTAGGCTATGCGTTGCCAAGTCAGTCAGTCAGTGAATCAGTATGTCAAGACAAAGAATATAAAACAAAAACTGCACGGCTCGATCATTCAATCCAACCGTAAGGACTTTAAAATTTTCGTGGTTCGCTTGATCGAACCTTGCGGCCGCAGCGAAGATTTTTATGGTATTAGATTATTAAGATAAAGAAGAAAGAAATTTAATTCTAGGTTTCATAGAGGTTTCTTTTTGCATGATGCATACTAAAAAATTCGGTTAACACAATATGAAGTTTTAATACTATTAAGTTTAGCTTTGCTTAAAACTTATTTTTCCATTTCATCGTAAATGTGCTGAAATTTATCCGTTAGCTTAGTCGGGTGCGCGTTCGCCTTTTAAGCAGCAGCTTGGGTTCGATTCCCGATGGAAACATATCTCCCCAATGGATATTTGTGCTTCTGGTTCTGGTGAATGTTTTCGGCACCAACGACACAAGTCTTCGAACTTGTGTGGGGTATGAGTGTGAAAGCGTTTATATTTATGTTGTAAATGAAGTTTGGTTTATGTATGTGCAGCGGGCGTAAAGTCCACAAATTTACAGCTTTCCGAAACAGTAACTCTTCGTTCTCTCTCCGAAGCTGAAACCTATTAATAGGTGCCTTGGCCGAGTCGTTGGGTGTAAAATTCGGTCAAGTGAAAGGTTCTGTACAATCCCTTTTTCTTGGGATATTTATACCTAAGCAAATTAATGAAAATCATTATTTTCGTTAATTTTCTAGAATATGTTTATTATTTTATTTAAATTGCTAAATGTACCAACTGAAAGTTCGTGTTTTAGAAATTTCTATATGGAAAAATATATAATATAAAAAGATAATTTTGCGGAAAAACCTGCAACCTCATGGATTATATACTTACTTAGATAAGCAAGCTGTGTGTACGTGGGCATCACAGAGTCCCGTCCCCGTCGTACCGTTTGCACCATTGACTGGCATCATCAATGGTGCAGATGACACTGTGTATCGTTTTCACTATTAAAATTAAAAAGGGCTTGTTGTTATTGGAAGCTAACTTTGATATTTATTTGCTAAGAAGACGCAAGCCTGCAGCTAGCAGACCAAATTCCTCGCCATCCCCATTCCATCATCGGACAACCAGATTAACTGTTTTGCAACATCGCTATGTAGAATATATTCCTCCAATATGCATGAAGCTTTGCTTCCACATTTATAACATGTACCGCTAAAAAGTTAAACGTGCATGATTCTGTGTTTACCGATAAGTTAGTATAATCTGGGAGTCTTCAAATCACCACTTCTTGGCAAACGTGCTCCATAGTCAATCGTGTGGCCACTTAACAGTATATACGAGTAGGTTACCTAACAGATAAGATAGTGGTCTAACGTTTGCTTATCCTGACTTTTAAAAGCCAGTGTTAATGGGCATCGAAGATCAGTCCAAGAACTGAAGAACTGCATGGCTTGTTGTACAATGGTCCAACAAAGCCCGATGTAGATCTGCAGACTGCTCGCTTCGTTAAACTGAAAACGGTTGTGTTGACCTCTTTAACAGACAGAAAATTAACAATGTGATATTTATTATGAAGGACGATACGGTCGATATTTTGTCATACTTGCAGTGCGAAATGTCTGTCGTTCTCATCTTAACTTGTAGTACATCTTGTCGGTTAGATAATCCATTAAAATCTTGCTTTATAATACTTACTTGTTCAACTCTCAGTTTAACATACCTACATTTTCTTTGTATGCATTACAAACTTACTCCAAGATAAACCTTCGTTTAATGTAGTTTAATGTGTGTTTGTGTGTCTGTGCGTATTAAGCTAAGCTGAGTATTAAGCTTTAAAGAAGAATATTTTATTCCTATGATTCGTTTTATGTCTAGTGAGTTAAGAACTTATTAATTTCCATTTGACGTGATAGAACTCTAACTTGCCGCTACAATTTTGCGTATGCAAATTTTGTTGAGCAATATCGAGTGCGCCTGTTCACTAAATGTTTCAGATAGCTGGCAGCTACTCGTAGTGTAATAATACTAATAACTGCGAAAACTCCACTATTCTGTTTATTACTCCGGCTGGTACTAGGCACCCGACCACTGTTCATTAGCAACAACATAGATAACTTTCCAAACACGAATAAAACTTTAAGGCTTACAACTTGATTACAGAGGTAGAAGTTGTGAGCTACTATCAGTAGTTTTAGGTCCCCATTAATGCAAATGTCCTCGTAGGTAAGTATCGCTAGCTAAGATGATCGCATAGCTCCAAATCTGTTTTCAATTTAAATTCAATGCTCGCTCAATAGTCCTGCGCGTAAAGTCAATATTATCAGTTTAGTGCCGTGGAATGCCACTTTCAGTGTTTTTTTTCAGTCGGAATACTTGAAACGATTTCAACGTCGTAATGCCTCGTAATGCGCCCATGAAATGGAAGCAAAGTTGACAGTTATCGACGCGTCTCTGAATCGCGGAATGGAATTTTGTATACTCGAGGGTAGAATTTACTCCATTTGCGGAATGGAGGATGAAGGGAAACCATGTAGCTTACGTCGTCTACTTTACCAAGATTATGAATAGTTTGCGTTACGTCACCCGAGAGTAAACATTTCTGTATAAAATGTCACACAAACTGCGCAGATTTAGTTTGTTGTATTCTTTGTACCGTTTTACAGGTTAGATCAAATAATTTATATAAATGATATACAAGATTATATATATTAGTACAGGGTAATTTGTAAAACACAAGAACACATTCCAACCATCGAGACCAAAGTATTTCGTGGTACGACTACTGCAAGTTCTTTTATATGCTTCAAATAAAATTTTAAAATATGTATCTTCTCAGTTAAGTCTATGGTGTCATGTGTCAACTGACGTTGGCATGCATTTTACGTGGCGCGGCGGTGATGCCGTTTTCGGCAGATCAGAGTAGTCAAAACAACGAATTATTAATAATAATTATAGATTGTATAGAATACATCATCTTAATTATTATGAAAAATATAGCATTAAGAAGAAAGTCGAAGAACTAATTTGAGCTAAGGTTTAGAACAAGAATCATGGTCTGAAAGCTTTCTGGTATTTTGCAAATAACTCTATATACTATCTAAAGAAAATGTTTATTGCTGTGTATCGTAAAAAATAACGCTGTGACGGAAGTCGTTTCACCATTATAACTCTGTGGCTAATAATGAATTACAACGTCACGTTTCATCAGACGGCAAACTTTTGCGTATCGGTGTTCCATAAAGTCACTAATGGCGCCCGGCAGGCTGGCTATTTAAGTAGTTCCACGTAGCGGCAGCACGCCTCAAGGTGGAGAATACCTAATGACTAACAACCGGCATCGGGTAATGCTACAGGTGGCAGTGGCACCCCACATAAACCCGAGTAGCCAACTTTACGACTCTCACATAAATTTACAAGTTTATTGTCCGTGAACGCAGTGAAAATTTACGCAAAAAATTAACTTCCTTTGTAGATTATGGGAATAGGTGCGTTAGTAACTACTTATATCTCGAATAATTTTATTCAAAATCATTAATTTATTTAAAGAAAATTGGCGTGATTTAGGCGTTCTTGATATTTACGCTTTTATATAGAATTGTCGATCAAGACGATCGTAAGTCACGCAAATACCCGTTTAAGAAAATATCGTCTACAACGGGAAATTCAAAATTAAACAATTTTTGTCCTTATTTGCTTGGTTTGATGATATGATATTAAAGTTCACGATATTAAAATATTTGATTACATTTAATTTAAAAAAATACTTAACTTGAATGCAGCTGCTAGCATTATACTTCTGTTGAACCTAAATCCTTTTAATAATTAAGAATTTACATTTTATGAATACATACCTAATAAGGAGTATGAGAGTTGAAATGGTACACTTCGGATGTTCCCAACTCCATTAAGAATAACAGTTTCAAGCCTTAAAATCGAAATACGAGTAAAACTTGCCGCCAAAAAACAATAACTATCACATTAATTTAAAAATACTTATGTCTCATTGGATTGCACTTATAATGTAAGGTTTTTGATATCATTATATATCATTATTTGCTTAACACAGCGCTTAAAATATTTTTTATCTTACAGATTAAAAACAAATCTTTCATTCGTAGCTTCGTACATCACTGATTTAGTAATTTAGATTCCAATTTCCATTTCATAATAACGAAAGGATTAGGTACCAGTGTACCTTATCTGATATTTTGTTATTACTTTCACTAGATCGCTAGTAGGTACACGAAAGTCTAAACATTTTACAAGAAAATAGATTTCTAGTTAGATAGGCGGAGAAAGTTAAGCTTTGTTATAATGTTTCAATTTAAACCATAAAGGGTCCGCTGGAGCCTGAGACGAGTCGCAATTAACGCGATAAAGACATTTCGCATCCCTCGGATAGCGAGCAAACAGCGCCTAAATAATATTAATATTATAAAATTAACACCGAGACTGGTGCCACGGTTTTTATTCGGGTACTGTTTAGAAAGTACAATTGACGGATTCGCGCTCGTAAATCACACAATCAAAGCGCTGATTCTCGACAAGGCACTTTGAGAAGAATATCATAAATCACTTCATTAAACGCACCCCTTTATTGTGCGTGTCTTAAGGCTTGTAACTGAATTCAGTTGTGTGCTTATAGCGCTTTTCGTAAAACGAGCCCGTTCACGAGCCAATTTAAAGCAACGGTTCTGCATAACAAAGCTTTCAACAAAGTAAGCAAATAAAATCGCTCTTGTGACGCAACGTCCGCTTCAGAAAGTAAAGGTTTCAAAAGACATTTGTATTTTATAAATCGAATTTATAATAATCAATAATTAAACGCAAGCACAGCTTAAAAAAACCCGACTTCACCGCTTGATCTTCGGAACTTTGATCAGATTAGATATAGAAAACACGCATTATTGACGATATCCCAAGAACTACTAAATTTCAATGGGACCAATTGAAAAGCAATTTTTTTTAAATAATTAATATTTGTGCTGAAAAATAAATATATAAAATGAACACTGAATACGATCGCAAACTGGTTCCAAGGAAATGAAAGCCGAGTAAGATAATTGCGCGCAATCGGTCGCGCTGGAATAGGTAATTGCTAATCTGCTCGAAGCGGCGCGCGGCACACGCGGAGGTAACACTAAACTGGGTAAATTTGAGCCATCCCATCCATCTACTCCACTCGCACCCACTCACGATTGAAACACAAATTGAACGAGATTGGTAACGCTGTTAAAGAACACTCATAGGTATGATTAAAACCGCTATGAATGTTAGTAAGATGATGATTGTAATAAGATAAGTCCCATTCCAGCTCTCACGTGCTATCGATCGAGGTATCACAACTAACAAGATCCCGAGTGAACCCTTCAAATTTACCTCAACATAACAGCGATTGCGGCGTATGTGTACATATAATTATACATTGTTTGAATTGAATTACATCTGGTATGCTAGGATATTATTCTATCTTAGATAGGATACCCAGTACTATGCTCTTAATGAAAGCTTGATTTTTTTAGTAATTATGCTTTTTAAGATAATTAAAATGATTTAATTGAACTAATTTTGTTATTGACAGCTGTTAAAGTTTTACAAAGCATATTAAGAATCAAAACAAAGCGAAGGTTCTGTCTAATTTGCATTGTAAACTTGTGAACCCTATTGTTATTCCTTTTTCGTTTTTATTTGCCATGGGGATAAAAATAGTAGGCTGTTAAAATGACGAAGAGAAAAGAGAGGGTAATTAAACCCTCTTTTACGAGCTGTCCTCATTTGTCCCTCCGACTTCTCTCTAGGGACCAATTTGTCGAAATGAGAAGCATACCGTCAGCCTTTTTGTTTATAACTCAACGTCAACTCTAACTCTATGATATTTCAGAGTAACCCTTCAAAGTAATTTAATTTAATAGTCGTGTCAACATCAACTGGTCCCCTATGAAAGGTTTAATAATAGCCGACAAGCTACCTACCTAACGCAAGCTTCAGATACTGAAGCACCTAAAAATGAATTTCGTGAATTGGCGACACATGCAGCTTTATTCTTATATAAGTAAATGAATATGAGGCTTATTGATGCAGTAAAGTCTTTTAAATTCTTATAATCGAAGGATGCTCAATAGCTAACGAACGTATATTCTGGGTATTCATCTAAACTTGAACATGTGGGCGAGCACGTGTCAATTGTATGAGATGAACTGAATGAGGTATAAAAGGCTCAGCATATATACCTACAAAATATATATAACACTAGCTGCGCCCCGCGGTTTCACCCGCGTTGATAATGATGAAGTGATGATGATGATGATGATGAAAAATAGATGTTGGCCGATTCTCATAGATACCGGATAAGCACAAAAAATTTCATCAAAATCGGTCAAGCCGTTTCGGAGGAGTATAGCAACGAAAACTGTGACACGAGAATTTTATATATTAGATTAACATCCTACGGGCTAATTGCCTATATTTTCTAAAAATAAACTAAAGCTATATCCAAAAGACCTAAACGAATATGTAACTCAAGTACTCGAGCCCATCATGCTGGATATCAACATATACATAATATATTCTAGGAAGTCATGGCCACATTTCCTCGTATTTTTTGCACACAAATTCGCGTGAAATAAACTTTGAAGCTGAAATCCGGAAAAACTTATCTCACGTTAGCTCACACCTTATTGTGAATATAACTTTTGAGGAGACGATGCGCTACAAAAGTTTCGAGTGTAAGCGACATGCCAAACTACATACTCGCGTTAAACTTATTCACTCCGATCTCTAACAAAACGGTTTGTGGTTACATGGGCGAGGAAACAAATGGGAAATTTATTGCAGTGTGAATCCGAAAATATCGTTTGTTGCAAATTGTAGCTCAGCTTAAACTACGACACAACTACCTAAAGCAGTATGCGTGAATGCCGCTGTACTAATTTGTAGCACGACAAATGAGCTAGCGTGAGTTGGTAAATTATAGTGTTGCGTTGTAAACAATTATATTTATGTATGTACATCTATATCTATATATATATAAAATTCAATGACACTTTTCGTTGTTATTTTATAACTCTAGAACGGGCTCACCTACCCAAACCAAATTTTTAGGCTTTGTTCGGACTATTTAGTAGATGGTTTATGTGAAGTTTAAACAAAATCGGTCGAGCGTTTCTTCATTTATCACACCCGGGCATAGCCGTGGCGGATCGCTAGTATTACATAAATATAAAGTACATTACATATTGTACCTCAAATCAAAATGTACCAAAACTTCTTCTTACTGAATAAATAACTTTTTTAACTTAAACTTTTTTAAAGAATACGTAAAATGATCACAATAAATTTCAATAAAGTTGGTGAAGTATTGTGAACAACTCTCGTGCCCTACGGAAATACTTTCTTGGTGAAGTAAAAAATAAGATTTCTTCTATTACATAGGGGCGCGAAACGATGAATAATTTCCGGACATCAGTAGAGCACTCTGTAGGGGCTGCTGTAAATTGCACGGAAAATTCACCAAGTCATAAGTGCTACTCATACATATGTAGGTGTAATATATATGTATATGTTTACATTTGAACAATTAAGAACTCTTTTATACCCGACTAAAATGAACGAAAATGAAGATTATGATTTTAGCACCATTTCTACGTATATTCATTTGTCTTTCCATTCTTTTTTTTGTGTTTCCCCTTAACGTCCTAAATAATGATCAGATTGTAACAAAGAGTAGCGTTGAACTTATCTCAATTCTCAGAGAGTCATTCTCTAGGATTTCAAAAATAAAATAAAATAGCGGTTCTTAATAAAGTGGTGATCTAAATTCAAATGACCAAATACTACTACGATGAATATCAAAGAAATTCCATAAAATAATTTTAAAATAGGTATATAGCCGTCCTGCGGCTTCGCTGTATGTTCTACGGACCTATCTATTCAAGAACCAAACTAAAATGATATATGTACATCTGTGCAATAAAAAAAATACTACAAGCCACAGTTTATAGGTAACTCAAGTGATCAAGCCCACCAGTTGATAGCGTGCCCATTGAACACCAACACTTTTTACGTTTTGATTGAAAACCAAGCAGTACATATTTCAAATTATACATATTTATCGAAGGTAAGCTAAAAAACTATAAGTAGCTGACACTATTGCCAATGTGATGAGTGAGCAGAATAGTGAAAAGGATTCACTTATTGGCGAACCTCCTAAAGTTTCGCGCAATATATTTTGTCAGATTGACCTGGAAGGGTCGCCGGAGGCAGGTAAATTTTCTCTAAGGTACATTTCTATTGTGCAAATATAGATATAGTATTGTAAGTGAAGCCTTGGCGAGGACGCGTCGGTATCGAGCGCGCTCGACCCGTGCCCGCATCTAAATACAACGCGCCTACTTCAAAAATATTTGTACACGCTGTCAAATTTATACACCCACACACACTATCAGTTACGCTTGATAGAATTGGTCGACCACATACCGAGCCCAACCCGCATTTGCCGAATATACGTCAATACACACCCCGGTATCAACATACTCCTCATTGTAACATATCACTCAACCGTTTTTGCAATCAAATAAGTAAAAGAAAAGTTCATGTTCGTGATCGTACGTATACATTTAATAAGAAAATGTCACAAAAATTATCTTACTAATTCGCATAAATTCACGACGGGTTTCGTGCCTTGAGGGAATTACTTAGAAATTGTGGTCTAAGGAGATGTTTTTACACAAACGTATTGAGGTTTTCACGATATGAAGTTGTAGATACAGTTCAACAAAATAATGTTTACGCTTTCTGCTTTCGGCATCGTAATTCAATTTCGTATTGTGTGGTTGTTCACAATTTCGTTGACAAAGGGACTTGTGAATTCGTTCAAATCTAATTATATCTGAAACCGCAAGAGGTCGTGCGACCTAACTTATGGCTGTTGGTAGCCGCGGGGGCGAAGATTGATTGACGCGATGAAGGGGTGAGACTAACAAGTTAATTAAGTAGGTGAAAGAGGTAATCTGCGCAACAGTTGTGAACCGGAACGTGCGAGCTAATCGGACCGGCATCGGTACGGGCACGGGCACTTTGGGACGGTGACACGTATTAGCGCGGCTGACACGTCCCAAACCCGGGCTCAAACTTGAAAATCACGAAATATCTCTGTTTAAACTCAATTTGCCGCTGCGCGTATCACGCCTGACTTCCGAACCGCCCTAGGCCTTTGCGGAAATTAAATTTTAAATCTGGCTGAAATTTTGCCAAAATTTTACGCCTCCCCGTAAGCGTTACCTTTCTCAGATAATTCTACTTATGCAAACGAATTACTTTATTCCGACGCTTTTGCGTATATGAATTTATATGATCTAATAGCAAAATAAAAGTTGAGAGTTAGTCTTTTCAGGCGTGTTAACCACCCATAACCACATCATCACTTACGATCGGGTTCATATTAGTCAAACGCTAGCCTATAATATTTGAAAAAGTTATGTGTATATGTAAAAGAAACTGGTAACAGGCGAAAAATATAAAAAAAAATATAAATCAAACAACAACTTATAAAGTTTGATAAATTTAAAAGTAACATTTTTTTCTGCAATTCTCTGCAAGGCCCTGAGAGAATCTGACGTAATATAGGTAGGTTATATTACGTCACAATTATAATTTACAGACTTATTATACCTATCATCGTTTTTTAGAATGTTGAAATACTGAAATAATAAGATAAATGCATATATTTTTTTTAATGTTTTTATTCGATTGTTTGTGTTAACCGGTAAAAAAAATAGCAAATCATACATTTCATATCACAATTTGAAACTAGTTTGAGGCAGATTTGGGCAATTTTAAACTCGGCTCCATTTTGCCGTTATGTCTATGACGTTCATGGCCCAATCGCAGCTGCTATCAAGGAAAGTTGACTAATCATTGACATCAAAAATTATGTTAACGGACGTCACGAATCCGTTTAGCCAATATCATGCGTATTGCTAGTTTGCATTTATATAATTTTTTTATTGATTAAAATTCCTTATGCTTACCTATATGTTTTTTAGCAAGCAAGCATATAGGCAAACTTTAGCTTTTATAAGTTGAACGTCGATGTGTAAAGTGCCTTACAACAATATTATACAGTGCACGTCAGCTGGCGAAGTGACGACACGTCCTCACTTACCCCTCACGTCGACAACGCTCTAACGGTTACGTTAACCCTTGTCATAGATGATTTATTTTTTTTATGTCCCATAATCTAAGTTTATGATATTGGAATGTCCGAATGTCCAGAATATTTTTTTCAAGTTCTATAGGAAAGTCCTTGAATACATAGCTTTTAGGATTCTACAGCAAACCAAAAAACAAATGTTGCATACATTATTTAAACCTAAGCAAAGCTTAAAAAAATCGACTTCACAACTTATATTTTGGTATTGTTTTGATCGATTTCGATAAAAAAATATATGGGACTAACTCTGAAGTATAATCTACCGAACAAAAAAATTAATTCGGTGAACACACATAAAAAAAAAATATATACATACAGTCGAACATAGTACCACCTCCTTTTTTGAAGTCGGTAAAAATGGCAATTTTTTTATGAAACAAAAAGTTATTTAGTTATTAATCCAATAAATGTATGTATTCAATTACGTACCGATTTATTAAATTTCAACGATCTCTATGTTAAGGTCCCTGTGGAGATCATCCGTACCGAATAAAGATTTTAAATTTTTCAGTGCTATGTTATCGATCAAATTAACTATTTTTAGTTTTTACTTACTTATCTTGAGGGAATGAGATGCATTTACACAAAGTTTCATATTAGAGAGAGATTGACTATTTTCAGTTTTTTTTTCAACATTTTTCTTTACGACTAGTTAAGACTTTCCAATCTACGGGCCAATTGCCTATATTTCCTAAAACTAAACTAAAACTATGTACAGCAAAGAACTAAGTTAAACTCAAGTGTTCAAGCCCACTACCGTGTGTAGCGTTCCCATCATGCTGGCGGCATTGCCTCTCTGAATTGCAATGCTAATACGTTGAGCCAAATAAGTGCCAGCATTTTGATCACGCGTCGCATCAACCAGGCGCTCTGATAGATTTTTGAAAATAGAATGAGCTCCCGGTCCCCACGGACCCAGTGTCTCAACACCAAACGGCTCAAATATGTAACCACTGCCAAGGTTTCCATATTTGCGCCGTTTGCGCTGCTCTGCCGAAATTGCCGCGACGCCAACCCCATTTTGTGTTTCAGAAAGATGTGACGGAGCTAAAGTATCGACACAAGTTGCATCCCATACTAAAGGCCGCACAACTTCCATGGAATTAAAGTCATGCCGTCGGGTCTTTTACCATCGTCACGCATCAGACCATTCGGTTCGAGAATGGCTGGAACGTTGGCACTGGTAAAAGCCCGACGGATCAAATCGTTGAGGCTGGCGTGGCGAGAAAGGCAGTACCACACTGACAGCTATGGGCAACATAGCGCCTTGCACCCAAACGTAAGCATATAGCGAGACGGAAAGCAGATGGATCTATAAGTGTACCTGTATTAAAAGAGGGAATGGCCTGCAACCAAAGCCCTGGCTCCCATACAGAAACTGCTAGAAGTCGAGCACGCTCTGTGACGCTAGGACACGTATCTAAAAGATGTTTCCGTGCTAGTCCACAGAGCGGCCGATCCCACAGTCTCTGTGAGGATAACCTCACTGGGAGCCCGGTATTTGAGCATCTCCCAGGCGCTTCTAGCCTCAGTCAGGTTTGCTATTTCTAAAGAAACCAAACTATGTGAAAGTATTTTTTCGACTAATTTAGAAGTACCATGAACTGAGGACAAGAAAGCTGGTAACGCAACAATAGAAATTTTACGTATACCTAAGCCTCCTAGTCTTACAGGTAAAGAAGCTTGCGACCAAGCCCTGTCATCTATGTCAATATTCAAAACCGATATAAGAGTATTCTTTACGATACTGTCCATGCT
The DNA here is from genome assembly GCA_948107665.1 of Lomographa bimaculata. Taxonomy (NCBI): domain Eukaryota; kingdom Metazoa; phylum Arthropoda; class Insecta; order Lepidoptera; family Geometridae; genus Lomographa; species Lomographa bimaculata. The sequence continues at coordinate 9,084,517 of OX403598.1, forward strand.
CTCGAGGAGCGCGCCATGTTTCCATAGCGGACAACATCTTAAAGAATACGTAAATTTTGGGACAAAAAGGCAGAATCTAATAATTGTAAAAGCCATATGAGTGTTAATTTTGAGCAATCGGTCAAAAGAATTTTTAAAATTTTGAATTTTTTCTTCTACAAAAGGTGAAATTGATTTATCTAATATCGGCGAACCCAAAAGGCGAAGTGAAAGATTGACATGTTGTAAGTTTGACACGCGTGTCATGTCGCGTTGAAATCTACTGAATATCGGCCTAGTGGCCTATTCGTCTAGTAGTCGACTTATTAATCAAACAAAATGTATCAGGCTATTGAAAAAAAAATTGCTGTTAGAGGAATAAATGCTGCCTGTTTGTTTAACTGAGGATTGAAAAATCGACCCTAATGAAAACGAAAATTAAATGTTTACTTATGCTCGATAAGTGCCCATTAAGTAAACTACACTGGAAAAGTTAAATATAAAATTTTACAATACTTTTTTCCAAAATGTTTCCCCATTGTACGTATTCTAGGGTTACAGGTCATGTATTATTTATTTACTTTTTCTTTTCGATTTATAGATTTGTTCAACACACTGACATTATGAATGTGAAAATGTTTCAAGGTGTTTTATTAATGGATATAATAGATGTAAATGTCAGTGATTAGTTTGCCCAGTGTACAGAGATTTGTAAATTCATGTATTTGAATAAAAAAATAGTTTTTTTATCATTATTTCAATAATATATTATACGTTTTGGTTATAACTTAATTTGAAGCAAAAAAGTGTTTTGGTACATAAAAATTTGTGTAGCGGTTATGCTATTTTATAAATCGGCTAAAATTGAACTTGTTTTATTATGTACCCATCATCAATTATGCTTACGATTAAGCAAATTTAATCGTAAACCTGTCTTATGTTTATTTAAAGGGTCGAGGATACTGGCATTATTCTATTAATAATTAAATAGAGCAACGATGTTCGGTGTCAGTTATTCGCCCACCCCTGATATTATCACAATATCATTATACCGATTGAATTACGTTGGCGGGTTCCTCGAATACAACCACGCCATTTAGGTTAACTTACCTACACTGATTTGTATGGGTAATTATCTATGTAAAATATGAGTGATGGAGGTTCATCCATTACAATGTACCTTATAAATAGTTTCATATCTTTGTTACCCAAAAACTGACTAAGACGCCTTTTGACGACTCAGTTGGCGCACTGCTTTCTGCGCCGTAGGTCCTGAGTTCGATTTCCAGTAAGAGCACCGTTTCCTTCTCAAGAACATATGTGTTTCTGGTTCTGGGTGTGAACGTGTGAGTGATGTAAATGTTTCTGGCATCCACCATAAAAGTTTTTGTAAGTTGGGTAGAAAGTTGCACTCCCTTGTTTGGTTTTGATACACTGCCCAATGTCACAATAGAAACATCTAAAATATATAACCATTTAGTTTTAGTTTGTTGGTTACATACAAGTAGAGCTCATTTAATAAAACGTAACGACATTAAGCAGAGCTTTGATACTTCGTCTACAGGTTCACGATTTATGAGCAAATGTAGCACAAAAACAATAAAAATAAAGAATTTGATGACCCAAAGCAGAAAATTGTAATGTGTTACATCATAGTTACACACAAAATTTCTTGTGATTTCAGTACTATGTTAATTCTTTTGGTACAGTCCTAGTACGTCTACACTTATAAAACTAAATTCAAGGTGTCACCAGTACAATATAGTAATGAAAACTCAAGAGTAATCTACTAATCTTGAACACAGATGGAGTTCGCTCGCGCGGGACGATTAGATAATTAAAGCGTCATGGCGGCAACCTTGTATGTAATTGTTAGTTTCGAGTGTCGGGACTCGGGACTTGTGTGAGAGAACATGGCGAGAATGTAGCCGGAGGGCACAAGATAGTCACACTTATGTAATAAACTAACTATCCATCACTAACCACCGAACTGCTCGTTGGCTTATTTAGGTGATCGTTCGCCTTCTCAGCAGGGGTATCGGGTTCGATTCCCGGCAGGAGCACAAATTTTCTCCCCAAGGAAAATTTGTGTTTCTGGTTCTGGTTGTGATTGTATGTGTGGTGTGAATGTTTCCGGCACCCACGACACAAGTCATTGAACTTAGTGTGGGGCTGTGAGTGTGAAAGCGTTTTTATACCTAGATTTGTAAATTAAATACGTACTAAATTTCTCAATCTGTTCAGCAGTTACAGAAATATGTCGTTTCAAACTTAATTATTTTTGTTATAATCTAGCATGTATTTGGCTATTGAATAATTTTAATTTAAATTCAAGATCAAAAATATATATTAGTCATGGAAATATACTAAGAATGTTAATAAAAAACAAACAAGCATTTAGCGACGCGGGGGAATATGTTGGCCCGCAGATTTACCCGGTGTACAGACCAGGTTAAAATTACTTTATTCAAAGCGTATTGACAGGGCATGTACACTGGTGGTCTGTGGTTCAGCTGTTCCCAGAAGTCACTGGACATTCTGCGCGTCCAATACAACAATGTGTTCAGGATGATGAAACTACCGGAGGCGCTGCAAAATGGGGGGCCATTTTGCAGCGCCTCCGGTATGTTGGCTGAGAACCACACTGATGGCTTCCATGCCATCATCAGAAAAAAGATGGCGTCTTATTTATTTAGATAATTTAATTTAAACGTCTAATTTAAATTAAATTTTAGATAGTAAAATAAAATATGTCCATTCGCTTTTATTGATTCGATTTTATTGTATATATTAATGAGAAGACCCATTGTTTATGTGTTCTTTAAGGTAGCACTATATGACACAGTCATATTAACACAACATTAAAACTGCTTAGTTCTGTACACGTCTTTAACGTTTTAATACTTCTCACTATATCCAAGCAGCTGGACAGCGTAACATTAAGGTAATATAAGATATTTATTTTGTATCATGAATGTACATTATCTAGGTAAAAAGAAACTTGAAAATCGGTGATTACAAACTAGTACAAGCCCTCTATCATCCATTTCACTTCAGTTGATGGCACTAGCTATAGTTATGTTATATAATTATCTCGTTGATTTACAACACCGTTATAAAGTATTAACCTAAAAATATTGTTCCCAAGTTTATATTTAAAAGATAAATTAGTGACTACTTACACCTTATAATGGGCACTTAATTTTACTACCTTGAAACCTTTCCAAGAAGGAAAGCTTTAACCCATTTATGTCGGACCTTTCTCGCTTACAATATTTCCGGAAAGGTAACAAAACTCCAACGTAGATGCCCGGAAGACGGCGTGCAGGTCGACTCGTAGAAAGAAATTTCGTAGAGCAAGAAATTTCGTATCGTACCTGCTACGAGCTACGACTGGCTACAGCTCGTAGCCTTGTTTTATTTCGAGCATAACGTAACAGCCTCGACCGCGTTTCATGTGGCTCTAAATAAATATCAAAGGTTTTTGAGTGTCAAAACAAACGTTAATTAGTTTAACTTTACTCAAGCCGACCAAAGTAATTTTAGAACAAATAAAGTAATTCATTTTTACATGAAAACAAATAGTACGGTTTAACTTTACTTCATTGCTTAATTTTGAGTAGTGTGTACTATGTGAAGTCTATTTTATTTAACTCACAATAAAGATTTAATTAGTACTGAACTTCATACATTTACATACGAGTATTAAACAATATCACTGTTTTATGTCACATTAATATTTTATGCATTGTATATATTTTGTTCGTCGTACTATTATTATAATAAAGAAGCATTTTGCTATGTATAAAAATAAAACCTATTGTAGTGGTAGGACTCCTTTAGAAGACTTAGAGAAGTGCTTTTGTCAATCACTCAACTATAAAGCCGTAGTGTACAAAAATTATGTTATTGATTGAAACGCAATGTGTATTGCATTTTAAACTATGGAAATTCTTAATTCTGGGTGGCACAAAACTATACAAAGCACGCGTGTCACTTATTGTTCAAGAACGACTTGCTACTCTGGTCTGCATTGGTCGGACTGCATACAAAAATGTTTCGAAAATGGATAATCTGAATAAAATGTATTATTGGCTGCCTCGTGTACGGAAGTTCTTCTCGAGCACTGAGTGGTAATCTTCGCTTTACTGCTACATAAGACGTCGTTTCCGCCCGAGATTAACGCGAGTACCGCCGTTTGCCACACATCACTGAGTTTTGTTACATGTTCATGTTTATTAACCGTATTTATTTAATAAACAGCTTAAACGATGTGAAAACGAGCCTATTAAAGTACAAATAAAACTGCGGCACGCTACTCGTAAGCGTTTCGAAATAATTAATTCCTCAGAGGCGTGCAAGCGACGACTCGCCGATATTTATTATTCAAATGCTCATATTCAATTTATGAGATCATAAACTTCGTCAAGGTCGGCCATCGACCGCATCTTACGAGGGTCATTAATTATTTCGTTACGTGCTCAAAATTACAAAACGTGTAATGACTTTAAACCGAAGACGCCGCCACCGTTTTGTTAATGAAATTAGACGTGCAAGTATTTTAACATATATTTGCAAGTTTATTGAAGACTGCACACATTTAACTGCACACATTGTGACACATATGACACGTCTATAGATCGTGGTTTTGTCATAAAATAGACTTTGAAAATAATTTTACAGAATATTGTTGTCACGATATTATTTAGAAATGACAGTAGGTCGAGGGGCAATGAGCAGCTGGCCGAGAGAGCACTTTTGTTGCTCGCCGGCCGCTGCCGTCGAGAGCACTGCCGACAAACGAGCAAAACGAACGTAACTAACTCTCGTGTTTGTATTTACAGCCACTTATGAAACCTGCAGAAAATACGGGTATACATTTTCTTGGTTTCTGGGTTTATTTTTGTTAGTTTTCTTTATACTAACTGTACTTTGTCTTTGGCAGTATAACAAACATTTGATATTTTATCGCAATTATATCAAAACTACAAGTAACTTAGATTTGCTACTAAGTTAGTAATGCTTTTCAGAAAAAGAAATATGTGCACAGAATCACTACTAACTAGATTCTGATCTTAAACCAGAATACAATGCCTTCGTTTGAAGATCAGTTACGATAACCAGAAGAATGTACAAAGGCAATTGTACAACAATGGATTTAATTTGAAAACTTTCCGGCTCCAACGCCATTAGATATAGATAAGCGTGGCCTTAGGTTAATTGCTTAAAGGGCTATTAGTAATAAAAGCGTCCCTAATCGTGCTAATAAAGCGCAGGCACACACGAAAGCCCGTAAAAGTGTCAAATCATTAGCCGAAATTACTTTTCCGTTTGTACCCCGCTGATACTTACATATCCGTCCTGTAATGACCAGCTAATAATGACGGCTGGTCCTTATTACCTGTTACAAGATCCAACGGAAATTGTTATGTGCTCTAATGGTATGGAAGCAAGGACGATTTATATGATTGCTAAGCAATAAAGTTTGTAGTATCATGATTGCATGTGATATTTGTTATAAACTAGAAACACGTTGACTGAATCTCACGAAATATACCAGACGTAAAAAGAGTATGAACATGAACATATGTCATATTATAGAGTTCGCTGCTTAAATATTACTTTTGTACCTAAGTATAAAGAGAGCAATGAGTTATGCGTATAAAATGTATGAAGTATAAAGATTATTGTACATTTATATGTACACTAGCTTTTACCCGCGGCTTCGCTCGCGTTAAGAAGTATTATTATTAATTAGGTATAGTTTTTGCGGCTTTACATATTATCTATGCACTATGCACAAAAATGGTTAATTCAAAGTTCTCTCCAAAATAACTCAATGTAGATGGCGCTAGCATACAGAAATTCGTATATTTTAAACTGAAAAGTTACTAATCTTATATAGCCTGCATCTCAAAATCCTTTCTTAGGGAATACCTACGTCATAGTAGCTTTATGCATGCAAAGTCTCAGCCCGATCGGTTTAAAATTGACAAAGTTTCATACAAACTTTCATCCCCTATTTGATCCCCTTGGGGGTAGAATTAATCAAAATCCTTTCTTAGCGGATGCCTACGTCATAACATCTACCTGCATGCCAAATTTCAGCCCGATCCGTCCAGTGGTTTGGGCTGTGCGTTGATAGATCACTATGTTAGTCAGTCAGTCACCTTTGAGTTATATATAATAATAATTATATATATAGAAGATAGAAGATGAATATCTCTTATGAGTCTTCATTAACGATTCCACATTCTCAGCCCCACACTAAGTTCGATGACTTGTGTCGTGGTTGCTGGAAACATTCACATGACAAACTCGACAACAACCAGAACTAGAAACACAAATTCTCCTTGTGGTTCAAACTTGTATTCCCGCCGGGAATCGAACCAGCTACCCCTGCTGAGAAGGCGAACGCACACTCAACTAACCCAACGGGCAGTTAATTTAAACAGTAAAGGCTTTATCATGATGATCGTTGCCTTTATTACCATATATTAAAATACCGTATTGAAATTTGAATTCCCATTATAATCGGACCACAACATAGAATCAGTATACACCTATATGATACATCAACATCCATTAACGTAGCCATTGTTCTGTCCGAATAATCGCATTAAAGCTAAATTGAGGCGGCGTGCGTCCTCCGTTTATTGATCAAATTGAAAACAATATACGACACTATTTATACAACTTATCCACTCCCAACTATATTATAAACATAAAGGTAAAGAAAAGAAGAAACTACCCGTGCACGACATTCAAAAATATTAACTACGTAAATAGAACATTCTAGTATAGCGTCGGTTGATAAATCATAACTTTACTTTTGAATTTCACACCGATTTCACTTTTACATCTATTTCCGTCGCCAGCATAAAAGTTTTGAACGAATCAGTGAAGCAAGCATTCTGAGTAATTCAAATAACCAGGTATAGAACGCTGATTCTGTAAATGAACGAAAATTTTGTATTTTATCAAATAGCTGAGATAAACTCGACTGAAAGCTGGGCTTGGTTTATAAATATCTGCTATTATGAGGGTATGTCGACCCTTGAATCTGAGATGAGCATCAATTAAGCAACGTCCTCTACGCGTCCATACTGGATCATTTTATAAGCCGAGCCGGCATCTATGTCACTTTGTTCTATTCAGGCTTATGATGGATCAAACGCAACAAATATAAAGTTAATCTCGTCACGACCCTCTCTGTGTTGAAGTATTAAGTTGATTCCGAAACAATTATGATGTTAATTTCATTAAGCCAGAAGCCTATAGGCAACCGTGCCAGCCAATTCATTATTGGTGAATTAATTCTCATAATTTAGGCGTCCATTGCCATTGATGATCGGCCATTTTAACCCCCATTGAAGTTAAATGAATCCTTTGGTTTCATTAATTCCTATTTCACTCACAATCAGAACTCAGATTATCTACAAAAGTTTTATGACTTCGGATTGATTTTGTGTGGAGCTATTGGAATTGAAATGATGATGGGTGCTTTCTTTAATGATGCCTGATTAGTCACACAATTCTTGTCATTTGGTAAGTCCAAAAAATGGTAAGAAGTACTAAACTCCATCTTATTTTATTTTATATTTACATATTAGGAAAACTTACAGCTAGGTAGTTACAAAATCGAATAATACATATAAAATACGGAAGGCCACTTAAAAGTTTCCACTAATAGGTTTCGTAAATGATGTATAATATATATCAAAGATCGTATACGACTACATTACTAATACATCTGGTAGAGATCGCTATTAGAAATAAGGCCGCCTGTTGTGATACTTTACGTATAAGCTTGTTTGTTACCTTTGTTTTATCTCATCTTATAAATTAGATCAATAAAGTATTATCTATCTATCTACTAACATAAATAATAGTAATAATAAATATAGGTATATTAATATATATAAATGTGAAGGAGAAGTTTTTCTATTAAGACTGGAAAAGACTGGCAAGCAACTACTTTAAACCTAGGATAAACACATAGACTACTTTTTGATTAGACTAACGCGGGCGAAATCGTAAGGCACAGCTAGTGTTATATAAATCCCACAACAATGAATTGACAAAATTTAATCATTTGATTACTGATTTCATAATAATTTACAAACATGTATGGGAATGACAACTAACAAGATTCATATTAATTAAATAGGCAGTAATTGTAGTAAGATACTTAAGATTGACTAATTTTATTCATAAATTATAAATAGTTTTAGTAATTATGTAAATTGTGACATTAATGTATCAAATAGGTTATTCAATTGTTGCTAAAGCCGTTACACTAGATACAACGAAATAAACTTAAATTAATATCGTCTCCGCCTGGTGTTAGGGTTGTAAAAATCTGACGACAGTGTGAACCGTGCGAGTCGGAATCTGAGGATGAAAGAGTAATAATTGGTGAAAATTGCGGCGCGGCCTACCTCTTTCATTGCCTCTCGCAGGAAAACTGCTGGGTGTTACAAAGTATTACCAAATTAACACAAAACTTCAAAGAAAATTTACAAAACATTTTAAAAAGACTTTCTACGTAGCAATCGAAACAAAAGTCTTAAAGATAAACAAGATTTTATATTCATCAATCGAAAAGTTTTTAACGTCGTATAATGTGCAAAATTTTATTATTTACTTTCCAAACATTATTTCATGGTTCATTACAATCGTCTGAAAGTTTTCAACAAAAATAAAACTACGAGACGTGTTTAAATCAGCCCCGTGATCCATGAACGAAGATCTTATCAAGAAATAAACCACCAAAATTTCGTTCATAATACTCATCAAGATTTATTCGCGCAGATCTCTAATCGCAGGAAACTCAAAATCCACTTCGTAACCTAATCACAATGATGACAAACTCATTAAATATTTTACAAAGCAATTATTTAACCCGCCACGACCGAAAAGACACGCTATTCATAACGTTGGATATGACAAGTGTATTTCGGAAGACAAAGTGTAATCCTGAGGCTCAAAAACTTTTAATGAAATGCTCGTATAAAAAGAGGGTTGTCATAAAATTGACCGCAGTGCTGGCAAACCCAAGGTAAAGAAAGACAACCTTCGTAACCGAGACGGCGGCAGCCAGATGGGAAGAGCTTACTGGCTCAATGGTTTTCTAACTCTAAAATAAATAGATATTTAATGCCCAGTATGAAACCATCATCTATTTTTTTGGTAATCTCATTGCTATCACAGTAATATTATGAGAAAGTGTGGGTACTACATACGCCTACATGTATGTGTGCTAGTGTGAGGATATGTAATAGTGTGTATGTTTAAAATGAGGTTCTATTATAGATTATAATATGTTCTTATAGAAGATTAAATTATAGTTACGAGTAGGGTACGTATACCTAGTTGTAATGTAACTGTAACTGTATATGTTTGCAATAAAGAAATGTGAATACTTCACATCAACGAAATGTCTCTGCGGTGCGGCGGCTGGACAGATTGTAATGAAATTTAGTATTAAGGTAGTCTAGACATTTAGCCACTGAACTTAGTTACGAAGGAATACGCATGAGATTTAAATATAGATTTATAGCAATAAAATTACGCTTATAATATTACTAGATATCTTATTAAACCGCTTTTTAATTAGATTTTTTATGAAAAAGAAGTGATAAAACTGCATGAGAAATAATAAAATAGGAAAGATATTAACTAAACTATTCGTGACGTCGATTCACAGGTTTTTGGTGTCAATTATTAGTCACCTTCCTTGACGGCAGGTGTGTTTGGTACGTGAACGTCTCAGAAAGAACGCGGTCTCAGAAAGAACGCGGCGGTCAAAATGGCCGCGATTACATTTATAATTATTTTGATATCAAATGTAATTTTACATTATTATATGTGTTTTTATAAATGAAAAACTTTAGTAAATCGAGTTATTAGATGTTATGATATCTAATGGCCCTAACGTTTTTTAATTTAAGGTATAATATCTAGATGCTACCTAAAATTTTAGATATTAATCACACCACGTGCATGTGCACGTGTCCCTGCCGAATAGCCTAAAAAGCCTTTTCCGAATTTGTTCAACCGTTGCCATGCGAGAGGACAATACTCACACACAAACGCATTATATCGTCCAGAACGAGATATGTGTAAAAGAACACCTTTTAACACCTAAATGCATGAATCCGGAAAAACGGACCGCTAATACTTTGGAAAGGTATCTCCGCTCGTGACACAACTTTAGGAGGTAAACTGTGGAAATTGTAAAACCTAATTTATTAAAAAAGTGCAATGTTTCTGTGTTTCACTATTGCTATATTATTGCTCAATTGAATTAAATCAATGAACCTGAAAATGATTTTAACACTTATAATTTATGGCTGAACTTATGATAAAGGAAAATAAATATAACTCGCTTTTACTTTTTCCGAATGTGAACAAATACACTTACCAACAATAAATTTATGTTTCACCAACAAACGAGTTATAAAAACAAGATCAATTATGATGTTATATTTTTCTACGCCGCTCGCATAAGCATCGTAACTAAATAATTGCGACAAGAAAAGTAAGATCGTGGTTGTGTACATTTCGAAGTTTTCCATTTGATTGCCAATGTAACGTTTTTTCGATTGTAACAAACGTATATTTAAAAGGTTTCTGGGCTTCTTGACGTTTATTCTTAAAAGGGTTGAACGTACTCGTAACACCGTACCTATTTCAGCGGCGGGATAAGTAGGTAGCATCAAAATAATCCAGCGCGAGACAAGGCGAGCTAATGGAAGGCGCAAGCATTAATCATAGGCCAGTCCTCAGGTGACGTGACGTCAGAGTCTCTGCTAAAGCATTATAGGAAACCATTACTTAACTTATTTTTTTACTAATTAATATGGAACCTGTACAAAATAGTATCCCTGATTATGGAGAATGAAAACAAAAGGCAAGTCAGCAAGTGAGCCATTTATGTATAAAGGGTAGATTGTATGGGAATTATTATTAATTTAACAGCTTGTACTATCAAATACATTCTATGCAATAAATGAATTATGATTATGACTATGGGGTGTAAAATAAATATACTTTAATCGAAACTACTTTTAAAGCGTATTTTCTAAGGCCAACATTTTTTTAAAACCATTTTTAGTGTTACAGCTTAATTTTAAAATACACATTCATATTCTTTAAAATAAAACCCATCAATTTGTGATTAACGGCAGTAATAGATTCCGTAGAACGACGGGTCGGAGCAAAACGTGATTTATCAGTATCAAGCGATAAAGTCGCTTAATGGAGATGAATTTCGGCGTATCATTCACTATTTTTAACTCTCCCCGTGTTTGTATACTCCAAACGCTGGAGAGACAAAACGTTCTCGTCAAAATTATGACGACAAATTCCTTTGTCAACGAATTTTATCCAAGAAAAATGTTATAAAGTGCCGCAACTCCGTTCCATTCCGGTCTCATCTTTATTATTTCATAACTTTTGGCAGTGATTTTATTTTTGTACTCTCAACAATTTTGTCTCACAATAAACCTGGGACTAAATTGAAAGCCCAATCTGCCTTTCGAGTTGTTTGTGACCTTTCGTCGTTAATTAAATGTGGAGTCGGTCGGAGCAACACTATCCTCAATGGGTTTTGTCTTTGTTCTCACATGCCGCGTTTGTACTCATGGTATATATCGATTGGAATCTGCGACCGAGGCCCGGGTATTCACAGTTCATTAGAGATTCGGCAGGCGACCCGCCGAGATAAGATATCGCTGAAACAACTTTGCCCGTGTGAGTATCGCTGAATCTACGGATAAGGAACCAATAAATTGATTAGCTTACTCACCAAAATAAATACTTCACATCATTTATATTATTATTATTATTTATATTCGCTAGTAATAGACAATAACGAATGGCAAAACCAAAGAGAGGCCTATGCCTAACAGTGGGCTATAACAGGCCGATGATGATGATGATGAATAGACAATAAATCTACCTCCTAACCCAGGAATATAACTTGTAGCCTTCTCTAATCTACTTTATGAGTTATACAAACTGAGAAAGGTAGCTACGAACGTAATACTTAAATCAATGACAAAATTGGCCACTCGCTTTTGAGAATTTCATAAAGAAAGAAAAAATCATCCAACGTCGTATACTAAGTTCTACGTAAGCTTTAAGAGCACACAATAAGAGGAAAGTCGAATATGGACCGTAGATTAGGGTCGTTAGGGAGGCTCGGTGCCGCCCACGTTGCTTGTCCACGTTGCCAGTACGTACCTAATCACTTTGATGAACGATATTGATTCCGATACGGTTTCTTTAACAAATTCACTTATTATGAATGTTTTTTGTAATTGATCCTAATTGGTGGATCGATTGTATTCGAGCACCCTCGAATAGAGAACAACTATCGAGCTTGCATCTCTCTAATGATGTGATCACTTGTACTACAAGTACCAGTTTCGTTTAATTTTTTTGGCTTCGCAATCTTGTGCATTTAACCAGTGTCATGTAATAATATATTTCAAGTGTTTCGTGTTAAAAGTCGTAATCACAAGTCACAGTCAAAGTCAATTAAAAGAGACAGGTCCAGTCATAGTCAAGTAATAGAACTTCTGCTGGAGTTTTGGAGCGAAGGCGAAAATCACGTTTTTCAACTTTGTATTACTTGCCTACACTTATACACATTTACTAAGTATTAACGGTTAATAGTCCACCATAATTACACATTAACACTCGAAGAATCACAGGTTTTGGAAAATTATACAAAATCTACAACGCCATTTTTTCACATTCGCGGCAAAACCTTTTGTTTAAGTTAAATATTTTATTTTACATCACTCACCTACTTTATTCATTTATTCAATAACAATTTATTTAATGCAGACTTTGGATCAATCCGGTTCAGCATTCCAAATACATGTATAAAATGCGACTACATCATTAATTGTAAACAAGACGAATGTTCAAGAACTAAAATCCAAGTTATTAATCACGTACACACTACAAAATGGCGTCTTATAGTTTGAAACGAAAAAAATGTTTTACGGCATATTGCAATATGTGATATATATTTTTGAAATGGCATTTTGCAATTGTTTCATTTGATACCCATGATGATGGTAATGCAATTTTTTTTTGTATTACTTTATGGTAGTCAATGACTTCATCTAATACTATAAGAATCTTTGTCTTAACATACTGATTTACTGACTGACTGACTGACTTAGAGACAACGCACAGCCTAAACCGCTGGTAAAAAAAGATTTTTGAAAATTCTACCTAGAAAAGGGGTTAAATGGGGTAAAAAAAGTGTTATTACTTTTCTTTGTTTTTGAACTTATAGCAATGAAAATTGGTATTTGAGTATTTCATTAAATATAAAAAAAAACAAATATTATGAATTAAAGTGATATCAATTGTATCTGAGAGGTTATTTTATTAAGACGTCATTACAGAAAATTTGATATAATTACTCTAACGCGTAGCAAAACAGTAGTCTGGTAAAAATAATCTTTATTTGACGCAACATAATTCGATGAATAGAAAAAACTAACATCATCCAAAAACGTTTACCTACTCAAAAGTTACGTATGCATAAAACGGTAATGAATCTTAATACAGATATACTAGATATTGGCTTACGTTGTATTTACCTACACCTACAATATAAATTAAAATACTAGTATACATTCAAAAGAAAATAATAACACGTGGCATTTCTGGTTCCTTTATCGTCACCAAGCCGAGTGAAAAGACAATAGTTTTTCCATTTCCTTGCATCCCGCCGTTGGTTCAAAGGAATCTCGTAATTAAGTTGAGTGATGCCGGCGTAATGCTCCGTAAACGATATTAGGCCTCGCTGCCGATAAATGTTTGTCGACTACGAACTTAGTGCTGTGTCGGTAAATATTGAATGTGATCTCAAGCCGTTTGTAGCAACAAGTATCTAAATAAATAATTTCAGAACCGCTGAGTACATAGACCGGTGAAGATGTATAGCAGTAGACAGAAGCAATATTTATTCACTCTATCGAACAAGATGCATAACCTGATTGCAAGCCTACGGTTTATATATATATATATATATATATATATTATGAAGAGTGTATATTTTGGAGAGTGTGCGCATGAATTACATGTTTTAATTTCCCCAACTCCATTTTACTATCTAACTACAAGACAAACGCATCAATTTATGGTTTAAATTCCAGTTCGCTCAAAACGATTCGCTTGGAAAAACAATATGGCGCATAATAATAACACGTTACTTATAATAATTAACCAAACCTTTCGAGTAGGGTATCACAATGGAGGAAATTAATAGGGGATTACAGAAATTACATAAAAGGTAGGTTCACATCATTCACCGTCGGGTTTTAGAATTTTTAGTAGGTTTTGATTTCAACTTTGAAATTTCTGTCGGGACAAGTGAACATACCAAGGATTTTGTAACTAAAGATATAACCTTGTTTTCTATATAATTTGTTTCCTATCTCGATGGAACAAACACAACCTCAAGTGTCTGATTGACCGTGAAATGGGTGACAGCGACGGTCGGATCTGTAATATTAGTATAAAAATAGAACAAACAAACGCATTCGCACTCACACTCGTGGGTGCCAAAAACATTTACATATCACACACACAATCACACCCAGAAGCAGAGGCACAAATTTTCTTTGGGGAGGATAATTGTGCTCCTGCCGGGAATCGAACCCAGGACCCACGGCGCAGTGGGCAGAGACTTGCCCACCACGCCAATTGGGTCGTCAAGTATAAAAATAGAAGTGTGATTATTTGTATTTATGTCTCCGAACACAAGAACTATAGAGATACTAGTTGTTCCCCGCAGCTTCGCCCGCGTTAAGTTTCAAAATATCATCAAAACCCCCAAAAAATTTTGATGTTCCTAAAAAGTATTCTATGTACGTCTCCTGGTTCTAAGCTACCTCCTCACCAATTTTCAGCCAAATCGGTTCAGCCGTTCTTGAGTTATAAATAGTGTAACTAACACGACTTTCTTTTATATATATAGATATATAGACTCTAAACAGCTAACTTTGCCATAAAAGGCCTGAAAAGTGACTGGTAACTGCGGCAAAGCGTGCCCAGGTGCTACGAGCACTACGAACGCTACGAGCGGGTTACGAGTCTACGAGACAATTTCCACTCTAGAGAGCTCTTTTATAGGATTATTGTTCTGGTTTGCACCTTTCAATATTTGCAAAGATTCATATTAGATTATTTTTTTCAGCGCGGTAATACAGCTAGCATTTTGAGCCCTAACAATAATGGCAGTCTAAGCAATCTCTAACACTTTTCATATCGTAAATAATAGAATATGAATTGTAATACTTAAACGTGTTGAATAAAGGTAGTCAAAAGTAGAAAAAAGTAGGGTCATGACTATCTAGTCTCCAAGTTTTATTTAATGTGACCGGTAGTTACAGGGATACCTCATTTTAAACAATTAACTTTACCCTTTCCCAGATAAACAACACTAATTTTCAAGATCATAAGTTTATTATGATCTATTCCCAAATCTAAACTATTTACTTACCAATTTTTTTTATTTTGTGACACTACCTCGGCGAACATCTTAACCGAGAACAGGGTTAGATTGAAAAACAGCGCTGCGAGTCCATGCACGCATGTACTCGCAGCACATGCTGAATCTACTCCTATTGCCCTAAACTGCACTGATAGATGCGACCGTTTCAGTCTTGGCTTGCTAGGGTTAGTTCTCAGTAGTTTTCACAATAGACTAACGTTGTCTCTCAGACTGAGGCGGTCTGTCTATCATTTATAAATTTTTGATGTAAATGTGTTTTAATGTTGAGTTTTTGGCAATAAGTTGATTTTTTATTTATTTATTTATTAAAATTCGAACGACGGTTTTCCTTTCCTCATTCCAAACAACTTTATAAATTTACCCTATCCCACAGGAACTGGACTGGTTTTTGAGATCAAAAGTAGTTTATGCCCTATTCCAGGGTCTAAGTTATCTACTTATCAAATTTTATTGAAATCTGACCAGTGCAGGGGCAGAGAAACCTCATTTCAAACTATTGATAAATTTATCTTATCCCACTGGAACTGCACTTATTTTTGGGATAAAAATGTGTGTAAAAGTGGCATATGTCTGAGCTAATATCGTATTTACTCGTACTTGTCGAATTTTATCAAATTCACACCAGCAGTTACAGAGAAACCGTATTTCAAACAATTAATAAATAGGATACATTTATGTTATATCCCACAGAAACTGCTCTTTTTTTAGGATACAAAGTAGAATATGTAAAATTTCAGGGTTAAAGATATTTTTTTTTGGGGGTAAAATGCCTAGAACTTCCTTTCATTCCCAGACGTGAAAGAAATGGGCTCGAACCCATTAAAAACTCCGCCGTGAGCAGTCCCTCGCCGAGGTGGGCAAGATAGGGTCGCGCTAGCAGTCACTATCTTGCCCCGGTGGTAGACAGCGATTCAAGCTAGATAACTTTCAATCAACCAAATGTTATCAAACTCCAACCAGCAGTTATATATTAATCTCATTGAAACTATTATAAACTACTATTGTATTAACATATTTTCCAGTCATTTTGATTTAAAAACCAAATTACTGAACCGATTTTATTAGACTTCTATGGAACAAATCTGAAAGTAAATTTTTTCAAAAAACCTTACTAAAATGATATACTTGTAATCAAGCAGTGACACCATTAACAAAACACATACTTCATTTCCCTGCACTGTTTTGTTTAATAATATAATATAATAAGGAGCAACAGGAACAGTTGCTAAAAGTTTAAAGAAGTACATAGACAAATTAGACACCCACATTGACATCAGCATCCTTCAGAAGCAAGCAGCCATACATACATCTATCATTCTCACCAAAGTGCTTGGAGATACTGTTTTTGTAAACACCACACAAAACCCACTCACACAAAACATGCAGCAATCGACAGTCTCACATCAGGCACCAAGCACAACAGGCTTACCCATCACAACCACTGAATCTAGCACACAAATTTCATCTGACAATTCACAAACATTACGAAGAGGGAGAGGAAGACGTAGGAGAAGAGAATGTATTCGCACGCAACGTGCGATGAATATAGAATAGGAGGGAAATAGGTACCTTTTTTCCCGTGGGCTACGGGACGGGGTACTTATCAAGACCGACGTAAGTCGTGTAGGTGAAAACCACCATAACATAAGTTAATATAATATAATATCGTTAAGTATCCTGCAGATTGTGCGTAACTAAATTATCGAATTGAGATAGATTTCGACCTTTTTGGCTACCACCACAGCAGTGAGAAAAAAGCTAGTAAATAATAAATAATCTCGCTCGTAACCTTTATCGAAAATGCCGCACGTACCTATATCAAGTTAAAACTTATTTCGGAGGGCAACAATACAATCTAAAACGAGCATACCTTTATTTTTCTATTTTCATTCAACGTTGCTAACGTATTTCATATTACATAATATCTGAAAATGCCGATGAGAGAGATAAGTTTGAGAATAACTGCTAAGTTTATTTTTGATTGATTCAGAAACTTGTGTTTTCGTTCTAGTGAATATTTTATATGAAAGTGTAATGTGGGCCCTGGGTTCAATTCCCGGCAGGAGCATAATTATTCATCCCAAGGGCCATTTGTGCTTCTGGTTCTGGGTGTGATTGTGTGTGTGAGATATGTAAATGTTTCCGGCACCCACTATACAAGTCTTTGAATTTAGTGTGGGGCTGTGAGAGTGAATGCGTGTATATATATTATAAATATAGAACTGCTTACGCGCGGATTTAACCGTCGTTTTAAACGTTAACTTGACTCTACCACACTAGTCGTGGATATGTTCGTGTTTAAGTAAATTTATGCGCAAATAATTATAATTATATCATCTGATGTATGTACTTAAAAATTGCGATAAATGATTGAAATTGAATTGTGTGTATATATATTTTCGTTTGTTTAGTACTTAGATTAAATAATATTTATGTTTAAAAAAATAAATGTAAAGGTTTAGATGTAATATTGTTGGTATATGTACTTATTTTTCATATCATATGTAGGTATCATAAAACCCATTTGTGTTATATCGCATAACATTTTGCGGGACTAGAAAATGATCTCTGCCTCGACATTAAATAATCAAAGGAGGTTTCAAGCTTGCCCTTCGAGTAAACCTTTACACTCACGCATTGTGCATAACAGAAAAAAGGATACGTAGTTAAATTCACATTAGCTGCCCACGGATCTTGCGAAGATCCGAAGCGTAAAATATGAATCCCTCCAACTACGTCATAGGGAGTCCGGCAAATATCGTGCCAGTACCTATAGCTACTTGCTTTTATGCCATAATTCATGTTACAATTTCAGCCTCACACCCAGACGTATTAGATTTCCTCGCAGGCTGTTAGTATAGAGTTAATATTAGCTAGAAGGATGTTTTATTACCTTGTCGCTGGCGAATATCAGGTTGTTACTCTAATACCGCTGTAGCTTCATATTCAAAGTATACCTGCCTGTGTTGTAGTCGTGTGTGGGTGTGACAATGTAATTCCGCGTACAACATTAAAAAACATGAAATAAAACCTCATTACGCATGTTGTTACAGTTCAAACTCAACATTTCTCATTTCGGATGGTTTGTTACATCTCACGTTTTTTCGTGTTAACGTGCTTAAAGTGACGAGGGTTATTATCTTCATGATACCAAGGGGCGAGCGAATTAAATAATTATGTATTACGAGCAGCAGTGGTACGGACGGCATAGGTAGTCGTTTAATATTACAATGATTTAATGAACATCCTTACCTCAAAAGTTGCTCCAAGTGCTTACGTATTCACCAATGGATTATAAAAAAGTCTCACAGAGAAGTTCTTATGCTATTGTGTGTATGAAGACTAATTAAGTGTAATATAATTCACAGAGTAATTTGTATATACTAGATATAATTTAAACGTAAGCAAAGCTTAAAAAAAACGAGTTCACCGCTTATATTTTGGTTTTGGCTTGATCGATTTCGATAAAAATTATATAAGAATATCTATAATCTATCAAACAGAAAAATAATTTAGAGAATCGGTCCACAAATGGGGAAGAAATCGGTGAACATACATAAAAAAATACATACAGTCGAACATAGTACCTCCTCCTTTTTTGTCGTTTAAGTCGGTAAAAATCATTTTGGTTTAATTGAATGCATCCTACTCACAGTTATATTCAGAAAATTAACTTGATTTCTACTTCAGGCGGTAGTTATATAATACAAGCATATACAAATTAATATCGAATACCGATAGACCAGCATTTGGCCACCATATCACCTGTCAGTAAGTGATGATGCGGTCGAGGATGGCAAACACGCTAAGGTTAGAACGGCTGGCTCTCAAGAATAGTTGCAGGAACATCATACTTAGTGATTATCGCGACAGATACTTCAGTCGGATAAAAAGTAAAAACTAGAAAACGCAACAAAAACGAATGTCTATAGAAAATAAATGAAACAACATTAAAATCGATGAAATAATATATATCGGTTTGGTCTGTTTTGGTAACTGAGTTTCGTAATTGGCTACGATAGAAGAATCTAATTTCACTTTTTCGTAATTAATTATTAAAAAGAATAAATAGCATTAAAAACATATTAAATTATGTATGTAATACCGAAGCAAACCGTCTTTTGTTAATCATTAATTTATTATTCGCACAAATCTTCTATCTATCTATCTCTACCTATATATAAAAAAATCATTGCCACTTTTCGTTGTAATTTTATAACTCAAGAACGGGCTCACTTATCCAAGCCAAATGTTTAGGCTTTGTTCGGACTATTTAGTAGATGGTTTATGTGATGTTTGCACAAAATCGGTCGAGCGGTTCTTCATTTATCACACCCGGGCGAAGCCGGGGCGGATCGCTAGAATATTATATAAAAAATATATAACGTTCCTAATATGAAGGCTTTCAGAACAGTTGATGGATCACACATGTCTGCTATTGTTGCGATTCTATCTGCTATTGTAACCCAATATAATTCAGTAAAATTTCATATATTTATGTAGAGTAACAACTTCTTTCCTGTCTGAAGGAGAAAACATGTCTAGTCCATTACCTGAATAGCAAAAGCGCTATTTTATTACATGACCTATATTCTATTTTCTATATTTTATTTATTAGATGAAAGTGTGTACTGTGCTATAAGAAATAGCTTCCCTTTTGGATTGGATGACACTTCATTTGATCGAAGAACAGGAAAACTACACATATCGGATATTCCATGTTCGGTCGTTCCTGCCAGCCTTATATTATTATGAAGATGTCAATTTGAAGTTAAATTAATAAAATGAACGAGTAGAGATACGAGTGTATATATGTACGTGTGTATGTGACTGAACTGCTCCTAAACGGCTGGACCGATTTTGATGATTTTTTTTTGTGTGTGTTCAGGTGGATTCTAGAATGTTTTAGAAATACACAATTCATTAAAAAAAATTGCTCTTGAACTAATACATAAGTCACTCTGATTTAGTAAAGTACTAGGCAAACATCAACATGAAGGAGGTAATAATTTTGTCATTAAGTTTGATATATATGTATATTATAGTAGTATGGCATATATTTTATATAGTCAATAAAGTAGTAGGCAACTATAAGCGTGAAAGAGGTAACTGCCTGTTGTCTTAGTTGGGTGAGCGTTTGCCTTCTAAGCAATGTATCGGGTTTGATTCCCGGAGGGAACACCAATTTTCACAAGGAAAATTTGTGTTTCTGGTTTTGGATGTGATTGTGTGTGTGAAGTGAATGTTTCCGGCACCTACGACACAAGTCATCGAACTTAGTGTGGGGCTGTGAGTGTGAAAACGTGTAAAATTAATAAAATAAAAGGTAAAACTCTTATCATCATTACGTGGCATTGCAACGCATGCCAGGTAAAGCTAGTAATTCTTTACAATTTTTTTTATGCCCCATAGACAAGCAATTTAGAAGGTACCTATTCACTCTTGATTTGAAGACTCCCAGTAATCTGTCTGGTTTTATTTTAAACGAACTGTTCTCACAATCGCTTGGTGTCATATATATATATATTATATATATATTAATAATGGAGTCAAATGGCAAGTACCACCTATCCGCATAAAGTAATATACAATACCAAAACTATTCGAAACCACTTAGAGACAGATTCGAAATATGTCATTAAGTAAATTTTTTCTCTTTACTTATTTCGACATAATTATGTGTCTGAATTCAAATAACTTATATTTTTTTTAATTTTGCACGCGCTTCAATGGATTAGAACCTAAAACATATATTTATTATTTCACACAAGGTTATCTGTAATAGCCAATTACAGAGATAAGTTTAATATCAAACATTTAGGTATTGGTCAGTTATTTTTAAGCACCCCTTTCATCAAAC
Source organism: Lomographa bimaculata (assembly GCA_948107665.1). Taxonomy (NCBI): domain Eukaryota; kingdom Metazoa; phylum Arthropoda; class Insecta; order Lepidoptera; family Geometridae; genus Lomographa; species Lomographa bimaculata. The sequence goes on from OX403598.1 coordinate 9,105,903, forward strand.
GAAGTTCAAACTTACTATGTACTGTGGATATGCTAAAGGAGGCCCGTCCCTGACCGAGTTCTGTGACCGATATCCGTGCAGCCCTGGCAGGGCTGACACCACCTCTCAGATCCGATCTGAATATGGGCCACACCCAGTCAATTAAAACGCAAATTACACTCGAAGTGTGAATTTAATGGTGATTTCAGTGTTGCTGTGTCAGTAAGTGCCTTCATACATATATCGCAAATGTGTCTTTGATTGCTCCGGAAAACGATATTTGTAAGGAAGCAACTGAGATCGAAACAAGGAAATAGAACTCTTGATTACTATAGAAAATTAATTAAAAGAACACTTTGGTAAACGGCAGGCAGCGTGTTTTCCCCCATCATAGTTACGTGCTGTACCTTTATATATATTTTCGTAGATTGAAGAAATATTATGTAAACTACTTATTATTGAGCTCACGCATGAACTAGTCATTTCTGTACCATCGCACTCTTTTAACATAAACATCTTCACGTTTCTACTGTAGGTACTTATTTGCGCCAACTCGAAAGGCTTACATATTGTGACAGCAAGCGAAAACAGATGGTGATGCGGTTGGCAGCAACCCTATGCTCATGCAATTCGCGAACCGCAAACGTACCTGGCCGTCTGCCTGACAACCTTCACAAAACATGCCCGTGCCCGCCCGCTCTATTCACTGACGCCCTGTTTTATACAACTTCTTCTTACTCTGAAAAAGACCTTACGTTATAATCACTTCAAAGCTCCAGATTTTTAACACTTCCACAACGTTGTTATTTTAAAAAGGATTTCCCTCTGAAATAGAGCCGCTTTTATATCTACTTACAATTTTAATTTATTTGAAATGATCCTCCACCTCACCCAACCAGGTTCCCAAAAACCACTTGAAGTGCCTACTTCATAACAATTTTAAATAAGAATGAAAGTCGTTCATTAAAGAAATAATAAAATAACAAAAAAAATACGAGCACGTCACCATAAATATTAGATATTTATTTCCTTCATGGATACCAATTTACATTGGTAGCACGGTCTTATAAGTCTTTACTTAGTATAGAGGACAACTTGATCCTCTAATTTAAACTACGGCCTCACACTGGGCTCAAAGCCAGGGTCGTGGCGATCTAATAATAAAGTGAAATAATATAAGGTACAATAGAGGAAGGAATCAATTTATTTTATCATCTTCAATATTTAATGTCCATAATATTATTTGATATCCATTCTCAATACATTAATTTGCAACATTGCCCGTACTAGAACGCCTTATGAAATACTACCTGACCCGCCCGGTTTCACCCGAATAAAAAACATAGAATACACACACATTATTAACGCTTTCGTCGTCATCACGACATCACACAGACAAAATTCACTTCACACCCAGAACCAGAAATACAAACTTCCCGTGTGGAAAAAAAATGTGCTCCCACCGAAAATTGAACCCGGAGCTGTGTAGACGAACGCGCACCCAACTACGCCAGCAAGCAGTTCAGAGATCAAAGATAAGTTAAAACCGGCTAAACAAAAAAAGTTGACTTTATATCCACCTTCTTATGCAAGTCGGTTTAAAATGTAGACGGTATTATATATACATGTTTATTAATCCGGACCCTTATATAGTGTGGCGGATTACACATTACATTTAATTATACTCGTAGCTTACGAGTGCTTAATTCGTTAAGTTCACCACTGTTGATGATAGTTTTCATAACTGAGCAGGCATGTCACCAAAAAATAATTACATTTCAGCTCTCTGTCGCTGTGGGGTGTTGTTTTTAAATTTTCATGTTTATTAACAGAGTAAAAAGTGGCATGTCTGTCGGGGTCAACGGCGCGAAGGATTTTAATGACGAGAGCATGTATAGGGCTTACATTTGCATAATTTATAAAGTCCCTCTCTAATTGAGCCCTGGCCGAGGGAACTCGCTGCCTCTGAAGCGCAGAATACATTAAAAGTTCTTTGGAGAGCCACTATGCATGCATTTATGAATAAAAATAGCTAACCTCGATGAGCTACAATTCAATCGATATCACCGTCAATCGCGCTAGTCACCTGTCGTTTGGGCTAAAGGTCATCTGTTTCGAAATAAAAATAAAACACAATATTCTGTTTTCATTCAGCTGGACGTGTTGATAAATTATTTCATAACAATTTAAACAAAAACAGTCGGCAAAACTTGTTCCAGTATAAAACATACAATTTAATTGTACATACAACGACGTTTATTTTCAACCGACTTCAAAAAAGTAGGTTCTCAATTCGACTGTATGTCCCTGTTGGCGCAGTGGACAGGTCTTCGCTCTCTGCGCCGTGGGTCCTGGGTTCGATTCCCGGCAGGAGCACAAATTCCTTCCCAAGATATTTGTGCTTCTGGTTCTGGGTGTATTAGTGTGTGATGTAAGTGTTTCCGGCACCCACGATACAAGTATTTGAACTTAGAGTGGAGTTGTGAGTGTGAATTAGTTTGTTTATTGTTGTTTTTGTATGTATTACGTACGCGATATCTCCGCCAATTATTAATCTATTTTGAAATTTTTGTTTTGGACCACTTCTGAAGTATACTCATACTTCAGAGGTGGTCCCATATAAATTTTATCGAAATCGGTCAAGCCAAAACCGAAAAATAAGCGATGAAGTCGGTTTTTTAAGCTTTGCTTGCGTTTTAATTACACAGTCATAAATAAAACATTGCAAACTCGAAATCAATAAACAAAAAACTTGAGCACCAAAACGCACTCAGTATGAAAGTTAGACACTAAACACCAGATTGGAAAATTTAAAGAATAGAAATATTCGTACTTCATTCCATTCATTTAACATAAAATGATGTTTTTTCTTTTTTGAACAAGATATATGAAGCTACTTCTGCGATATGAAGAAAATATAAAAAATAATGGTACGTGTTACTATTACCGCCCAAAATTCTCTTGGGAAGGAAAAATGTTTTCCTTCCTCGCTTACCATGTAGTTGAAAGTAATCTAGCCTATAAAAATAGTTCTGTTGTTGTATAAATACTAATACGGATAGCACAATACACACATGCACCTTTCACTAGTAAGAAAATATTGTAACAATAAATTTCGAATAATCTTCATAAATTGGCAACAAAGCTGGCGCAGTTTGCAGTAGGTATATTTTCCCGCGTTAATAAGGATACAAGTGAACTACAAAAATCACTATTTATAGTCTAAGATCCCGCTACACAACGACCTTCACCGAGATGCTTATTTAATGAAACGTATTTTATATTTAATTTAATATGTCAATAAATATAATGCATATGGGTTGCCTGGCAAATTTCAGTCCAGAGTATGTTTAATTAATAATTAAAAAAATATATTTTTTTAAACATTTCACCGGTACGATTATTAGATAAATTCTATACCAATCGAAAGTATGAAGCCCATACAATATGCGAACGATAGGTTGCCTATTCTTTTCCGGTCACTACTATCGGGTTGCCAGGTATAAACAGGTAAATCTATACTAGCATTTTGCAACGGTCTGTTTATTGAATGAAAATTAAATGAAATTAAAGATTATTTTATTCTAAACACGGTGGTATAGGGTTGCCTGCGAAAAATCAGTCCAGAATTGCGGTTGTCGAATTTAAAAAAGTAAAATATTGCTCCGAGTGAATGTGTGCGACTGAGAGGTCTCAACCAACCATCCCATGCGATAGAAGAGGACACAGCATAGCAGCTGTTTAAAGTCCACCCATTTAAATAAAGAGAGTACATACTAGCCCTAAATTCTTGAACGGTCTTCATTTTTTCATCAATGAAAATATCAGCAGCATCTGTTAATGATGTAAAAACTGTTTGATATTTTTCATTTTTTGAAAATAGCTGAAAAGGTTTTACTTTCCCTTTGTTGTAAAAGGCTGCCGTGTAATCGCAACCTGTAAATGCATGTAAGACGGGAAGACTTTGGCATAATTTAATTCCCAACTTCAACGCTAAATCGGTGCAATTAATGCAATCAACAGTTTGATTATTATTATTTGGCCCTAACGCGTGCAATTTCTGTGCATCGTCAATTTCAGGGGTATATTCCGAGTATAAAATATTAGTATAAAAGTATACACATTTTAGTTTTATTTTAGAAGAAACATTTAATAAAAACATAAAAATTTTTAAAGCTTTTAATAAAAACATAAAAACGAAAACATAAAACAATTTATTTTCTATACAAATACCCACTTTTTCTAAATTACAACTATTTATCAACTTTCTGTACAAAGGTACAGAAGGTTTAAAGGTCTGTGTAAAATAAAATAAAAGTACAATACAAAACAAGTATACATTGTCTTATAGCTTATTTCAATACCTTTTAAATAAAGTAACTCAAAGCAGCCTAGCTATAACTAATCTATCACTAGGTGTAGAATAATACGCAACGAGCGAAGCCGCGATTCGCCGGATAATCATGTTTTCAGAAATCCGCGATCTCGATGACTAAAAAGGGTTAAATAGGTGGATTTTAAACAGCTGATATGCTGTGTCCTTTTCTATCGCATGAGTTGGTTGGTTGAGACCTCTCAGTCGCACACATTCACTCGGAGCAATATTTTACTTTTTTAAATTCGACAACCGCAATTCTGGACTGATTTTTCGCAGGCAACCCTATACCACCGTGTTCAGAATAAAATAATCTTTAATTTCATTTAATTTTCATTCAATAAACAGACCGTTGCAAAATGCTAGTATAGATTTACCTGTTTATACCTGGCAACCCGATAGTAGTGACCGGAAAAGAATAGGCAACCTAACGTTCGCATATTGTATGGGCTTCATACTTTCGATTGGTATAGAATTTATCTAATAATCATACCGGTGAAATGTTTAAAAAATTTTTTTTTTTTAATTATTAATTAAACATACTCTGGACTGAAATTTGCCAGGCAACCCATATGCATTATATTTATTGACATATTAAATTAAATATAAAATACGTTTCATTAAATAAGCATCTCGCTGAAGGTCGTTGTATAGCGGGATCTTATACTATTAGGTTTCCGTTGTTAACTTGTATCTAATACTATTAGAATCTTTGTCCTGGCATACTGATTCACTGACTGACTGACTGACTTAGAGGCAACGCACAGCCTAAACCGCTGGTCGTAGAGACTTGAAACTTGGAGGGTACATTTTATCTTAGTAAGTAGAGATGTACTAAGTATGGATTTTTGGAAATACTACCCCTAAAAAAGTTAAATAGGATGAAAAAATTTGTATGTAGTATTTGAAGTTATAGCGATGAAAATTGGTATTTGAGGGGTTGATTTAATATAAAAAAATATGTTTACAATACTTTTTTGCCAGGGGTGCATTAAAGTGTTGCAATGGGGGATGAAAATTCATGTCGAAAGTTCTTTATTTATCAAAGTTATACCGATGGAAATTAGTATATCAGTAGTTCATTTATAGTAAAAAAGAGGTTATTAATATTTTTGGCCTGGGGTGCAATAAGTTGGTGCAATGGGAATTGAAAGTTCATATGGGAAGTTTTAGTGTTGCAATTAAATTGTATCTGAGTAGTAAAATTAAAAGTAATTTTATTAATAAGTAATTGCAGTAAATTAAATAAACTACTCTTACGCGTAGTTAACTCAGTTATAATCACACTAATATTACAAATCCAATCCGAAAGTTTGTGCTTAAATGTGTTGGTGTGTGAGGACGTTTATTTTTTCTTTTCACTGTAACGGCTAAACAGCCAACTCAGTGGCTGAAATTTCTAATGTACATAGCTTATACTAAGAATTAACACATAGGGTAGTTTTCAACTTAATTTACGCGGGCGAAGACGAGGGACACGGCAAGTCCTATATAAATTAAGTAAGGAAATAAAGTTGCAAATCTTAAAACATTTATTTAATTTAAAGATGTAGACGAAAAGCATTTTTATACAGTGGAATATTAAATGGAAAAACTTTTAATGGGATTGATGAACGGAACGCCTTGGGTTCCGGAAAAACTGAAAGGCAATTTTGTTGTCAAACAAGAATGCCTTAAAATCCTACGGACACGACGTCCGTGCTTAATTACATCACGTAAAATATGTACTTTACACGCCGAAATGTTCAGAATCAACATTTTCTTGTACTTGAACCAGCTAAACAAACGTTGCTGGACCTGGTGACCCAATTTCAAGGGTATTTCGTCCATTATATAGAACGTACATAAGTGTAGGCAAATCATACAAAGTTAAAAAACGTGCATTTCGCTTTAGCTACAAAACAAAAGTATCTACCGCTTTACTACGGCCTGACTTGACTATGATTGGAAAATGGGTCTTTTTCTTGACTTTGTCTGGTAACCAGGAATAGTTTTACGAAATACCTAGCTAATTTATAAATATTTATTAATGACTGACTAAATGCACATAGATAGCGAAGCCAAAACTAAAAAAAAATGGAAAGCAATTCGATCGTGGATTTTTTGCAAACCTCAAGCCTGAGTCCCTAGTTAGTCGTGTTTTTATTTTTCATTTAACAACTAGATGGTGTCAGAGCTCTTTCCTAAAATCAAATTTAATTATATAAGTACAATTGTATATTATTAAGGACTACTCCAGTGACAAAGCAGATAGGAATTGATGGCTAAGCTCGTGCCAATTAAAATTACATTTATTATTTATTACTAGTGGCTCTGTGAGCTGAAAACTTCGCGTAATTTTCAAAATGGTTGAAACGTGTTTTTACATTTTCAACCCCATAATACATCCGCCATTTATAAAAAACCAGTAGAGGAGAAAAACCGGAAACCCGACGGATATAGGAAAACAATTTTGGCCAAGTTGAACTGAGACGCTTCGCTTGCTCTGCTCGCACGGTCAATTAGCACTTAACAATAAGGAAGAACATATTTTGGACAATTCATTAACGAAAATTTTTGATTTATCACTCATGGCAAATTTTAAATCAAACAATGTCGTCCTTGCGAAACGTATATTTTTGACACCTTTTTTTTATATTGGCTTCGCAATCTTGTGCATTTAGCCATTGTCAAATAATAATATATTTCAAGTTTATTGCACATTAAAAGTCCTATTCACAAGTCACAGTCAAAGTCAAGTAAAACAGTCAAGGTCCAGTCATAGCCAAGTCATGCCCTAGTAAAGTGGTAGAAACTTTACTAGAACTTCTTTTGGAATTGGGCGAAGGCAAAAATTACGTTTTTCAACTTTGTATGATTTGCCTACACTTATGCACGTTTACCAAGCATTAACGGTTAATAATCCACCATTATTACACATTAACACTCGAAGAATCACAGGTTTTAAAAATTTTACAAAATCAACAAAGTAATGTTTTCACTTTCGCGGCAAAACTCCCTACGCACCTTTTTTTCACCTTTTACAGAGCTCATACAACAAGCTCTGTTACATCAGGGCATACCCTGTTACAACTGTGTCAAACCGTAGTTTGTTAATTTCCGTACTCGCTGGCTAAAAGTTGGTAATTTTATTTTAAGTAGCCTCTCATAACAACCTATAGACATTTCTTCATACATATCTTGTGCCTTGCACTGACCGTGGTCGTAATCCAAATCCTTGAATAGCGTATATAATATGCGATAAAATGGTTGGTACATAATAAAACTAATATCATAAATACAAAAGTTTGTGTGTTAGTATGGCTATTTTCTTTAAACGCCTTAACAACTGAACGGATTTGGATGAATCTTAGAATATGCATAGCTTATTAAAACAGCTATTTTGCTATTTTAAACAAAAGTTTTAAAATTTTAAGCCGGGGGGCACAGCTAGTTCGTTTATAATGATTGTATATACCTAAAGTCTGAGTCAGAATACATAAACTTGGAAATTTTGTAATTGTTGGTTTTTATTGAAGTAGAAAATGAGGCTTAAAACGTACTTGAAATAATATTTAAAGTGGGATCTGGCTTGCGGCCTAAAAGTTAGTCAAAGAAATAAAAACGTTTGAAGTGTGTTCAAGTTATTTTATTCTTTCGTCTTTTATTTTCTTTCTTTTGCATATTTTAGATACTTTACGGTTCAAGTATCTGTGTTGTACTTACAATGAATTATACTTACGGTCAGTTTTATTATAATAGTTATTTAATACTTAATATAAAATACCCTTGTTCAGTACTTACCATGTCGCAATATCTCCGGTTGAGCCCGGTTAGTTTAAATAAAGTTAACTTGGTCGGGACGAGCCCCGGCAAAGCCTAGCCAACATAAATTAAGAAAGAATGGCGTAACTTGTGACTCTAATGGCACATTGAACAGATTAAGCGTCTATAGGAGGAAAACGTTCTTACAGAGCCGATTTAATATTTTTTCATCTTACTTTTTACAGACACACAGCTCCATTCCTAAATAGGCTATCTTAAGTTAACTAAAGTTGTATAATACTCTATTTAGCCGAGTTTATTATATAGGCACATTATTTATTTTTACGCGTCGAGAGATGCGATTAGCTAGCTAGCCAACCTGGGCTTCGTAACGCCACTTGTTTTGTGTCTATATGGGTATCTTTATTATGTTGATAAGATAGGGTAGCTACCACTCAACCAGTATGCAAACGACAAGCACTAAACGATACTTCGGCAGCTATCTTTAACCCAATCCACTTTCAAGGTTTACAACCCTCGACTACTACGTTACTAACTTTAGGTAATATAGTGATCAAACGCTAGGTTATTAATTTAGTGTGATCAAACGCTAGGTTATTAATTAAGTGTGATCAAACGCTAGGTTATTAATTTAGTGTGATCAAACGCAAGGTTATTAATTAAGTGTGATCAAACGCTAGGTTATTAATTTAGTGTGATCAAACGCAAGGTTATTAATTTAGTGTGATCAAACGCTAGGTTATTAATTTAGTGTGATCAAACGCAAGGTTATTAATTTAGTGTGATCAAACGCAAGGTTATTAATTTAGTGTGATCAAACGCTAGGTTATTAATTTAGTGTGATCAAACGCAAGGTTATTAATTTAGTGTGATCAAACGCAAGGTTATTAATTAAGTGTGATCAAACGCTAGGTTATTAATTTAGTGTGATCAAACGCTGGGTTATTAATTAAGTGTGATCAAACGCTAGGTTATTAATTTAGTGTGATCAAACGCTAGGTTATTAATTTAGTGTGATCAAACGCTAGGTTATTAATTAAGTGTGATCAAACGCTAGGTTATTAATTAAGTGTGATCAAACGCTGGGTTATTAATTAAGTGTGATCAAACGCTAGGTTATTAATTTAGTGTGATCAAACGCTAGGTTATTAATTTAGTGTGATCAAACGCTAGGTTATTAATTAAGTGTGATCAAACGCTACTTTATTAATTTAGTGTGAAAAACGCTAGGTTATTAATTTAGTGTGATCAAACGCTAGGTTATTAATTAAGTGTGATCAAACGCTGGGTTATTAATTAAGTGTGATCAAACGCTACTTTATTAATTTAGTGTGATCAAACGCTAGGTTATTAATGTAGTGTGATCAAACGCTAGCCCATCTGCATATTTGGTGTGTCTATTAGTTCTATAAAAAAGATAAGACCTGAAATAGTAGAAATTAAGCTTATTTTCCATAAAATCTCATAATTTATGGAAATTTAAACGATATTGACTCAGATAAAAGACAATTTAGATGCTAGGCATAAAACGGTATCTAAAAACGTAAAATAATGGCGAACCTTTGGGCAAGAAAAGCTAAAACCGTTATGTTATATTACGGTTTCTCTCAACTCAACAATATCATCTTGAATAAGATTTTTGTAGAAAAGTACATTTTTATACACAACTTTTATAAAAACACGTGTTCAATCATGTAACCTTATTAAAATTTGCCCAAAACCAAGAATTTATACAGTTAGTTACAGAAAAATTCCGTTCTCCAGCATCAGAACAGTTTGCTGTTACCACAATGGTTCATTCATTGGAAACTGACAGACATGCATAGGTAAAAAAAAAATAACAAGATTTAGCCATTTTGAAGCCATAAGTAGGTACCTTTTGAATATGACTATTAATATAAAAAAAAGAGCCAACTTGACTTAAAATGCTGTAAAACAACTCACCTTACGAATTTGGTATGATGACCTTGTTATAAGTACCTGAAAAAGATAATTTTCATAAGTTATGTGTGTGCACTAACTATGTGTGAATGTGTGGTTGACACAATCCAGGTCCTCAACAAGACAGGCGTAGTGAGGAGCCTTAATAGGAATTGACAAAATTAACTTACACTCGCAACACACTCACCCGCACACACACATGTTTATCTCACAAAAATAACTTTTATTGTCTTACCGCCTAGTTTATTCATGACTTCTTAATAGCCATAGTATATTATTGAAGTATACTATTGAACTACTCGTTGGCTTAGTTAGGTGGCGTTCACCTTTTAAGAAGGGGTATTGGGTTCGATTCCCATGGAAACACAAGTTTTCTCCCCAATAAAAATTTGTGTTTCTGGTTCTGGTTATGATTGTGTGTGTGATGTGAATGTTTCCGGCACCCACGACACAAGTCATCGAACTTAGTGTGGGGCTGTGAGTGTGAAAGCGTTTAGGTTTATGTTTACGTTTATAGTGTGTAAGTGAGTAAAATACTCGCACTTGGAAGAGTAAATAGTAAATGTGCTTATCGAAGGAGAGACTTGTAATTGGCTCTGTTATACATGTTTAATGTTTGTTTGTTCATAATTATCAGAATGCTGTCAGTCTTCTTAATAAATAAATATTTATTCAGCTAATAAGAACAACATTAACATTTTCACTCTTTATTCAAAGAAGAATTAAATTAATTTTCACGTAGTAGTTATAATTTTATAGTATCAAAGAAGACAATGTAAAATACGCTTTACATATGACTATAAAAAAACGTGCTTCAAATTACACCCACCAGAGAAGGGAACACCAAGAAACTCTTTTTTAATCGCCAGTATAGTATTTAATTCAATAAATATCAGATGTAGGGTCCGTGATAACCCATCATCGTGAGATAGTAGTCAAATGCTGCATCTATATCTATAATATATTTATATAGTTATATATATATATATATATATAAGAGCGGTTGAACCGATTTGGCTGAAAATTGGTGGGGAGGTAGCTTAGGGAGAACCAGGACACGGAGTTTTTAGGAACGTCACTTTTTTTTACCGACTACTTACCGAAAAAAGGAGGAGGTACTCAAGTCGAATGTATTTTTTTTTATGTGTTACCTCATAACTTCTCACCACGTTAGCCGATTTAGAATTTTTTTTTTTAGTTTGGTAGGTGTTGCTTTATAATTGGTCCCATTTAAATTTTATCAAGATCTGATCAGTAGTTCTTGAAATATCGTCAATAATGCCTATTTTGTGGATTACTTTGACGATGTTCTCGTTTACCCGACTTCAAAAGTTGCCTCATAACTTCTTTCGTTGTGAGCCGATTTTGATGATTATTTTTTACCGACTTCCCAAAAAACCGAATAGCGGAATATCTACTAAAATATCGAAGAAATTTACGAAAAATAATAATAATTTTCGGAATAAACGGAATGTGGGTTTTAATTATATTTTGAAAATTAACGCGGGCGAAGCCGCTACAACTAGTAAATGATAAAAAAACGTAATTCTATCTTGACTAATGAAAAACCAATGTGTTAGTCATTATTTGTTTTCTGTTTGGGCTTTTTGCACCCAGAAAAGTCAACACAACATGAACTCACTTTGGCATGAGTATTTATGACCGGCCGCCTGCCTCACGACAATAGCATGCTGTTATTAGTTTTGCCTCGTTTCTTGATCAGCAAGGACACCACGTGTTAGTGAGGTTGGTTTGGGTGGTTAGGTATTAGTCTACAGTCTTACACCGTCTGTAAGCAAAGGTTCTATTTTATACACTTGGATTCGTCTACTAAGTATCTTTAAATCTAAGATTGTACTTAATATTTTTTCAACGAAACATTCTAATTTATACATTGATTATTCAGATACCCATTCATTTGCAAAATATTCAAATAATTCAATTTCCCCACGCTTCAGAGCTTATTTGAATCAATTGAAGCAGTTGTTCGCGTTCAAATTGTATTACAAAGCAGTCGCGCTTTATCGGTGTTGATATTTGTTATTTAGTATCAAAGTATTAAGCTTTGCTATCTTGCGTTGCAAAAGTAAGATAAAACAATAATTTAGATATACGAACGAGCTTTCTTGCGAAACAAAAGTTATAGGAATAAAATGATGCCCTTGCTTTCTTACATAAAATGTATTGAGGACTGATTTCAAGTTTTAGGTACCTACATGATAGCTATTTACTATTAAAGAAATTTCTAGTCATATATTTGTCTAGTTTAGCTAAATTATTTAATCATTAAATATCTACAAGCCCAAACTTCTTTAATTGGAAAGATAAGATAAGATAAGATAAGATAATTCTTTATTGGCTAAAACTGTAGTGTTAGTATTCGCGAGTTCTTATTGCAGGTAATGTTATTACAGTTGACCCATCTCGGGCGTCCAATGTCACAAAATATAATTATACAAGCCATACAAATTTTCATTATTTAGATTATAGATATTTGAAATTTATGGTGAATAAGATACAATAATTATGATTAGTTTGTTAAATATAAAGAACACTACAAAAATGTCAGAGATATTAAATTCATGCTATGTCAAAAAATTTTTAAGGAAATATTCTTTCAAACTATAGAAAACATTTTCAGTCAACCAATTTTTTAAAGCAGATTTAAACATATTCATAGGAAGTTCTTTAATTCTCTTAGGGAGGTGGTTATAGACCTTTAAGCAAAGTGCTGTACCTGTCAAATTAAATCAACCCTTACAACACGGTTGAGAGCAGGACACTGCGCAATATAATCTGATTTAATGTAGTTTATTTTAATCTGGGTCAGTCAATTAAGTATCTATTTCATTAATTAGTACAAATTGCTAAATCTTTATTAACAAGTTTATTAAAAGCTTTTATATTTAAAGGAACCGCTCCTGAATATATATCAAATTGAAATAGCTGAGTATGTTTATCAAATGGTTACAACAATACAAAAACAGATTAGTGTAATGGTTTTAGCAGCGTGCTGTTATGTACTCATATGTTTGTCATCGCATATGCTGATAAACCGATTGCAACGTAATATAGTGGTCGGAAAGTAGATTCGTGTTTTATAAAAAATCGTCTGATTTTTCAAGAAGAATCGTCCACTACTTTTATAAAAGTGGTTCTAAAATTAAACTTCTTCATCAAGACAGCAGTGAAGGACTTTAAAATACCACAAAATACTTAATATAAAACACCTATGAAATATGTTTCTAGAAAGTGGGATATAGGATATTTTTAAGAGGTCTCTCTCAACTTTAGAATATAATCCTATTTTACAAGAGTGTTTTTTTTTTAATGCTCGATAGGCAAGGATTTGACCACAATCTCACCTGATGGAAAGCCATGATGTAACCGAAGATGTAGCATGCTTGCTTAGAAGATACCTATTCACTCTTGACTTAAAGAAGTTCTCTGTATTACAGATGAAGAGAATTTTTATATGTTAGCCTATGGTAGGGTATAGGACATAAAGATACAGGCCCTTAGTATAATAGTAGTTACATTTTAGTTTTCAACTTTCGTTTTGTCAGAGTTTACCATTTTATACAACTCAAAATATGATTGGCAAACATTTTGTACGCTTATATTATCATTTACTGCAATACAATGCGAAAAAAACAATAATACCATCGACGACAAACATAACGAAATCCGAATTTAACTAAATTTATTTTATACCACAGTCTGATACGCTGACACAAGTAAACTTATAAAACCACTCTGTTTACGTCGAAGGTTAAATACGCCATTTTACAAACCAAGTTGAAAGTTGGTAAAGCAACAACAGTGAAAGAAATGTTCATAGATATTTTACAAAAACGATAATCAAAAATTATCCTATAACGAATACAACGCAACTGAAGGCTTTATCAAAGTTTTCATAAAACTGGAGGCAGCAGGAAATGAAATCAATTTCTTTCGTCCCGTGCCCACTTGAAACACTGGTTTGACGCCGCAGCTGCGAGACAGGACCTCTTTACTTCTGTATTAATAAAATTCTTTAGAAAATGAGAAAATTTATGAAGCGAATACCCCCATAAAGAATTTAAATAACCGTCTCTACGAACGTGCGAGGAGAATATTATCTACAACATTATCTACATTTATAACATATATTTGTGTCTTATATACAGGAGCTATATATATATGTATATATATATATATATATATATATATATCTATCCTGTAAATATGATTATCATTTCTTAAAAAATCTTATTTCGTGACTGTTATATACAAGTACATATACTCGTAAATAAATGTCACGAATTTAAAGCCCGACTATAGAGTCGCTGTAAATTCTGTGGTAATTCAGAACGTCAGATCATATTATTGATAAGCTGAGTGGATATAGCTATTTGAACGAAGTGAAATGGAATAATCTTGTTCACGTTACGCTAGACATCCAGCGTGTTGATAAGCGATTTGAGGTAAATCGGTATATCTAGATATATAGGTATTATCAGTGTACCTATTAGTGGCAAGGCCTTGACTGAAATATAGGTATTTCTATTTAGTTAGAGCTATTGGTTTTAGGTTTTAGGGTACCGTACAGAAAAGGGAGCACACAGATTTTTTGTACTTCATAGGCAAGCATTTAAACTTCATCTCATCTGATAGAAAAAAAACCTATCATTGATTACAAATCGTATTCCGCCTGTCTGTCTTTCCAAACCTTTAAATATTTTGAACCGAATTAAAGGTATTTTTAGATTTTTTACAGATTTATTATGGTAAATTAACAAATAGTTTAATGGATTGGTTCGTGGTTGATAGATGGACGATAGACGACGACTACAAGTAATATGTTTCAATTTTTTTTATCATTAATGCTTAAAGAGATGGCCAACATTTTCCATGGAAAGAAACATTTCCCGTTCTGGTAATTTTTTTTTTGTAAGTAAATGATTATGAATCTTGAATTTTTGACAGTCAAGTCTCATAAAAATTTCATCTGTAGTGGTTATACATAGTAAAGTAACGAAGATATAAAAATAGATATAAATAGTAAGATATCATAAACCTTATACACACTTTCTCTTTTTAATTTTATATTGATAGACATGATTTCCTCGTCGCAATTTGTGTTTTTAATTCTGGGTGTGAATGTTTATGTGACGTGAATGTTTCATGCACCCACGATACAAGTCCACTAAGTTTGAAAACTTCGTATGGGGTTGCAAGAGTTAAAGCTTTTATGTTTATATCGTGATATTATTCTATAAAAATGTAAGTGATTGATAAATATTAATTGCTTGACTTTGTCTTTAACCATATGGTCACTAAGTAAGCGAGTGTACATTGTAAGATTGATATGTAATGTTCAGTTGAGCCAATTAGCCTGTGGCTACAGCAATCTGTGGGGAGAAAAACTATCAACAATAAAGAGAGGCCGAGGATAGATTGATTGTTCTATGAAACAACTCGAACTGGACTAGAGAGCTTAGCGATAATGGCTGGCTCTACGGAACGATACCTTCCTTCACGCGGTAACGAGATGTGATATATCAAGCTGGTTTCTTTATAAGTACAACCCTTAGAACTAAAATAGATGTGGAAGTAATACCTAAACTATCTGAGATAAAAGTTTAAAGAGCGGTTCGTTCGTCTCTTGCTGATTGCACAAGTTTGTATCAACTTTAAGTTTGTATAAATTTTTAAGGAACATTTTAGGTCCGACAATTTTCTTTATTGATATACTATTTATAACCTACTGAATTCAAAATCTTGACACTAATATTTTGAGTCCGAACATTTTTATTGTAAGCGTTTGAAATGAGGATTCGTTATTTTTCTCTTTCGTTTCTTTTAATACGTTATTGATAGAAATCGATGATGCGGCTGAAAACGTAGAAAGCTTGTTTTGAGATTCATCTAGACTTGAAGAATCCCAGATTATACCGTTTTGGGAACAAATACGAGGGCTATAAAAGAAATCTGTAATAGTTAGATAGATTTGGATTAAATTTTACACACTGGGTTGAAACATAAATTGAATTCTCGTATACAGGCTAAACTACGTTCTTACAGGGCACACCTTAATGACCAGACAGACAGTAGAACCATAGAGAGACATATTAGAGATCGTAATTGATGTTTTCCTTTTTTTCATGACTAAGATGATTAGGGTAGCTTCTGTTCGCGATTTTTAGTAAATACGAATTAGCCGAATGCGACGTAAATGAGGGACATTTATCAACCTATGTAAGTATGTATTTTTGTTTCTCTGTGGCCTTCTAGAGACCAAACACGTGGGCAGTTTTTGATGAATATAACGTCAGTCGATTTGTCTCAAGCTAGCGAGTGTCACACTCGAAAGCTCGAGACAAAATGATTGAGACAATACATAATAGAATCACAAGACATTATCGAGATATAAACTACTCCTAAATACGAATTTGTTCACCAAGGGGTTAATGTAACAGACAGCAGATACCTGTCTGTTACATTAGCCCCTTTTGAGGCCCGGCCCTAATTCACACTTAGTAATACAGAATTCCCCCGAGTGACATAATGCTTTTAATTGACCAACCGAAGCAAGTCTAAGTTGATGGGGTGGTTCAGCACTTTGTCTGTCCGTGCGTCTTTCAAAGGCATTTAGCGTCTAAACAATACAAGCGATCAAATTCAAATTCTCAGAGAATTAGGAAATATGTGGCGCCAAGCCTAAAATTGCAAGTCAAATAACAAAAACAAAAATTGTAAAAAGGCCTGGAGTTTTCTACCTCTGTGGAGTATCATTGAAAAGGACTTAGCAAGAATAGTTTGAAAGTGTTCTTGAAAAAAACTATTTTGGAAAATGACAATTTGGTAAGACACTATTTTAGTCCTATTTAAAAAATGACAACACATTTAAATCTGAAATTACGTATAAGATCGGTTATAGCCTGTACCTAATTGAACGATAAACACCAAAATCGAACAAGTAATAAGTATTAACCTAAAATATTTTTCTATATCAGGCAAAATGTAGGCATGATCCTGCTGTCTCAGTTCGGAGCGAACGACGAGTTTCATATGATTCGATCATATAAAAAATTATACATACAATTCAGATATTCCACACTAAAATAGTCATAAACACCAAACATGATTTATTTAAACTATCCGATTTACTCTCGATCCGTATCTACTCCATATGTTAAATTTTTCAAATCTTCCCTGGATCCTCCTAATGAAATTGTATTTACAGTTGCGGCCAATGTAAACGTATTCACGAACTAGGAAAACGAGGCAATCCTAGACCGTTTCCATCGATCGTCTTTCTACAGCCTAAGCGCGTTCCAGCAATCCAATTTACTGGAATCGAGACTGGGATCATGTTACAATGTGAGATGAAGCGGTTAACGGTAACTCCTTAGCAGTTTAAAGTAGGTAGAGCCAAACTAATAATTAATTTTCATTTACATTACGACGACCGTCTCACGGCTTACCAAAACCCTGATATTTATTCAAACGAGCCTTCCCTGAAGTGTATGAATTACACCCCACTTGTTTTTCAATATTAATATTTATAAGATCGTGTCCGACCATGATAAGGAGCCACTTCATGGCGGCAACAAATTATCATAAAAAAGAATGGCACCGTTCGCTCGCCATAAGACATGGTAACAGACTATAAAGCTAAGCGGAGCCGTCATGGAAAACACTCGTTAATTTGTTATGTCGTTTGGAAACTTTATAAACTTTTAATTAACTTGCGCTCCGTGTTTGTGGGACTTTTTTAATCTAATAAGATCTAAGTTAGTGCAAAACATAGCTATGAGCAGGTTTAATAAATTCTCTCGCCATGTTGCGGTGAATAACGAAATGTTTCTTGTGAATATTATTTTATAGGTACCTCTTTTAAATTAAAAGTAAATTGTCCGATAAAGCACTTGTACGTGTGATATTTTATATATAGTTAGGTTTTTTTTTCTCTTAATGCATATAAACATACACTCGATTTAAATATCCTTCGTTTACCAACAGTTGGATAAATAGCTATTACTGGGTGTATTTTTAGAAAAGCTACGGATAGATATTATCGCCTGCTTTAATCGGATTAACAAACATTATTATTTTCTGTTCCAGGGTCTCGACTACCCGGTACATTTTTTTTATCTAAATCTTATTGGTGGTAGTTGGGATACCTCGTTTCAAACAGACTCAGACACAAAGTTTCGGATTTATAATATTAGTGTGATAAAATAAATACCTACTTAGCTAGACGAATAAGTAATTCATTGTATGTACTACATAGATAACAGAAAACAACATAAGTCAACTCGGATCCAGTCAATCTATGAAACTGTACCGTGTCATGTTCAAGATTCGAGAATACACCAATAAACGACATACAAACAATGCATACGTAATTATGTACAAACATACGGCGTCTGAAATTGAAGTCTATGTAAATTGCAATTTGACTTGCGTCCCTTTTCAATGCCACGATTGCGAGGAGGACAGAAGACCAGCGCCATGATGGATACGAAATTTGGAACTGGAAGGGATCAAATATTTTCCTCCACTCAGAATATTAAATGTCGTTTGAATTTGGATAATATAAAGGCAGTCGTTTCGAAGGCACACAGTCGTAAGAGTGGTTCCCAACCCACAACTGGGTAGATACTTAAAACTGAATTATGGCACAATGTGTTTGTCCGTCTGTCGTTTGCGTCATACCTACGGAATTTGAGATATACTTAGAAGTGCTTTATGCCGAGACCATTATTATTTTTCTTTAAAAGAAATGTTATACTTATATACGTAGAGTAGTGGTTATGTAAGAAAACCGAATTTATTTAATTTGATTGCAATGAGACGTTCTCTACACTTGAGAGTACTACTACTAGTTGAGAACCAGTCCTAATATATTTTTGTAGTGTTTCCAGTTCGGCACCTATGAGAAAGTAGCGCGCAAGGATAAATGAATATATAAAACACAGTTTCGCAAAAAGGACGAAAAAGGACTGGTTCTCAGTTCTCACAAGTTATCGAAATATGTCCTAGCTGCCTTTTTTACTCTGCCCAGTGCAGTTTCTACATTTTATATGACAACTTCTCTTTTTAAAAGTTGATACGCTCGGTGCGATGTTGCCTATGGGGAGCGAGGTGCGACCAGATAGACGCGAGACACCTGTCAAGTATTTTAATCGCTACGCCATGAAACTAATAAGTATTATCATGATAGTATAGGATAAGAACGAGAATAAGATCGTGCAATTTATTTAAAGTGAAAAGTATTGTCAGTGATTAAGACTCTATAGTCGGAACTAAAGTTGTGCATTACGTCATCCATTTATGGTTGACATACCTCCAGTTCGCTCGAAGCGTTTCGCTTTTAAGTTTATCATCCGTACTGCGAAGGAGTGGAATTCATTGCCCTTGTCTTTGGTCACCCCGGACGGTATAATCTGGGAGTCTTCAAGTAAAAAGTGAAGAGGTACCTTCTAGGCAAGCATGCCACATCTTCGGCCGCATCGTCACTTTCCATCAGGTGAGATTGTGGTCAAATGCTTGCCTATCGGGCATAAAAAAAAGTACTTAAATTATTATATTAATGAAAAAAGTGCAAAAGTTTTATTGGTAGATATCTATATAGTTATCATGCGCGCCGCTTGTTTATCTTACTAACAAGTAGGTGTCTAAGTATAATGTTTATATTTACATGTTGTTTAATAGAAGTCGTTGAACCTATTTTGAGTTCACTCGTTCGTGATATCTCAATAGCTCAATTCTTCACTTGAAACTTGAGAATAAGCTCCATTGTTCACGCTGCACGGCCGCGCACGGCTGCCGTAGTTCAAATCGTCAAAGTGACAATTCTCCCTAATGCCGAAATGCGATAAGTTTGTTAGGACGATGAATAGGAGATAAAACCCCTATCCTTCAGAATAACTCGGAGTAAATTGGAAATCTTGATGACGTCACCGGGCTTAAGAGCCTGGGGCTCTTGAGATGTGTCGTTCGTTTTCGCTTCGCACTTGAGTGAGTTTGGAGTCAGAACCGTGGGTTACCAAGAATAAAGGTACTATCATGAACGACTTATAACTTATATTGAGGTTTTTGTCGTACTCCTAACTGCCCCGTGAACTACTAGCTAGCGCTGTCAGTGTAGCTTCTGTCTGCCTTCTACGCTGCGAGTGCCGGGTTCAATCTCGGTGACAGCAGACACTTTCTCCACAAGGTAAATTTGTTTTTCTGGTTCTAGTTGTAAATGTCATGTGAATGTTTTAGCACGGGGTTGTGAGTGTGAAACTGTCTATCTGTATGTCTACCCTTGGATTTAAAAAAATTGAAAATAACTATGTATATTAAGTATATAAAATAATAATTAAAACGCAAGCAAACCTTAAAAAACAGATTTGACCGCTTATATTTTGGTTTGAGTCTATCTAAACTAATTAATTTTAGACCTATAAGATGTCACGTGTATTATTTATACTGAGGTTATGACAAAAAAATACTTGAAATATAAGGACATTTAAAAAATATACAAGTTATATACATAAATAAGGCTCACATATGAAATAAGAATACAAGAACATAATACTTCTAGTGGCAAATGGCTGAAATACTAGTACATCAATAAGAAGATAGTATACAAGTCAAGAAATTTAGAACCAAAGATTTCGAAATCATAATCTATCAATTACATGTAGGTAGTATGTATCGTGCTAGCTTATACGCTTCCACTGGCCATGTCTCCCCGCAGACTAGGCCTTTATCAAAATATACTTGCACTTTGTACATGTCCGATCGCTACGGTTGACAGATAACATGTCGTGTCTTTTAATTTAGCGGTTCCTAGAAATGCCGATGCCAGTTTCCTCGTGATGTTTTCCTTATTTGTTGATCGATTGCAATTAGTAGTCATTACACAAATAACTTATCAATTAAGTCATTGATACGAGCTAGGGCGCTTGGGAATAATATAATATGGTTGGAACTCATGAGAGGTGGTTTTTTTAACCTATTTCTGCCTAAGTTGGGACTTATGAAAATACTGGAAAATATTTCAAAAAATATTGAACACTTTCAATTTTAGAATTATATGTATTGAAAAAGACAAAATTGTTTGCATAACTTAGTTCTGAGGAACAATAAATTCTAAATCTACATTTAGACAATTCTCTTCAGTGACGATGGTGTAAACTCGTTCGAGTACGGCATTAACCTTAAAAACCAATTTATATGCAATAAACAGTCAACAAATCACCCAGTCGTATATCTGTTTTTATGTGTTCAGTTATTGAGGAGCAAAAACGACAGTTAGCCAGTTACGAGGCAACAGCTGCTTTCACCGATATTGCCTCGTTTCGCGCGATACGCTCTATGCTTACAAAATACTGAATGTTCGACAAATCGATACCTGCTGCTGCTACCGGCATCACACAGATGTTATATCCGCAACATATAGGCTTTCGAGATATACGAGCTATATGCATAGGTTATATGAATGCATTGCCCACGTTATTGTGCTCGAGTTTCGCGTTACGTGGAATGTGTGGGGTTGGCTTTATAAACTGAAGGGAATGTACCTCATTACTCTCTATATCCGTATCATATGTGGGTGTGACGGGAATGTCGATACCATTTGCAAAGAGAAAATAACTGATATTTATGGGATATATAGCAACAGACGTAGGAGAAATAAAGTACCTACGTGCTCTTAGTTAATAGCGTGAACTTATTTAAAGTTCATAAGTAAATTATATTAATATTGTATATTATATACCATTTTCATATTGTAGCCCACACTGTAAGGTGTGCGTGGGTTTTACAATATATGTTCTCAAAAATTACATGATATAATGGCTTCTTACTGTTTTATCGAAAGTTAGGTACTTAAATATAATATGTAGTATCAACAATTACGGGCTTTTGCTGTAACAAATCAATATATTTTTGGTTTTTACAGCATTCGCCATGCTAGGCTATACTACAATGTTACAAATCAATTTAATAAAATCGATGGAAGATGAGTGATTGATGTATCTATAACTACTACTTTTTGGTATGTCCACCTAAATTGTATGTACCTATGTCATTATATCGTCATATTAAATTATTTACTCCAAGCCAATATATACGTATTTATTTATACAGGTAGGCAATAGGCATATAGTGTGAACCTGCCCATATAAATAATGTATTGATGTTTAATAAACTGGTTCCATCGTGTTGAATCAAACTCCGAGCAATAGGAATTTCAATTAAATATATTGCAGTTGGCCATCGCCCGCCACCGAACAACACAAATGTTACGATATCGACCCGATTTGTCGCTTCCATAACAATTATGATGATAGGCGGTGATATAACAGTCCTCGTATTGTCATAAAACTGATTTTATCGTCTCTCCATATTTAAGGGATTGATTTGTACGGTAACGTATGAATTATATTACTGAAGATGCCAATTTCCCTTTATTTCTATCGTGGAGCCCGGGCGCTCTCATTTACATACACTTTGCTGACCCAGCACCGATAAAACCCTTTTTATCGCACTAAAAAGGATTTCTGAGGTTCAGCGAAGAATTCTTTACTATTTAATAGAAATCGGTAGGCACGCCGGATGGACCAACCCTCCCCACGGGATCCGTCACATAAATTGCTATCATTAGTTTAACACAGAAGGATAATACAAGTCAGTTTTACGTATTTATTTACGAGAAACTTAAGTACATCAAAAGACTGAGCATTCCTTTGTTTGTCCCTTGCGGCCTTCGAAATGTCATTAATGCAAACAAGAATAAAGCGCAGATATAAACTTGTTTTATATAAATAATGAGTACGCATAATAATTAGGTATAATACAATTATTACGAGTGGTGTAAAGTATTGTCACGAATCAAGGTTTGGTCTAAACAAATAAAAAGTCCTTTTTGTTGGTAAAGTTTAAGACAACAAGAGAGAATTCAAGGAGATTCCAAAAAATAAGTACTGGGAGCAATGACTACGGATGGAGTTAAGGAAGTGATTTGCATACTAAGCATTGTGAGGCCGAACTAGGGGCGACCCCTCTAGGTCTGCTGCCTAAGTAACTCGCGGATGAAGCTTTCGGGTGAAGGGGTTGGTTAAGAACGTCTTTAACTTAAATACATTTCGTATTTCACCTCAAAGTTACGATAACTTTGTAATTAAAAAGCAGCTTTTGTGTACCGTCTTCCGCATCTCATTATCGGACTTCGTGAATTAAAATTCCGAGGATTTCGTAACACCGTACACAATGTCGCGACACGATGTGGACTTTGCTAGTTATATTGTTTGTTGTTACTTCAGTCAGGATTAAGACTTACATTATATAGTAACTCAAAGTTTAAAGATTGTAATATGGGCTTACGAAAAGCTCATTTGTACCTTTTGGGTGCGGAATCCTAAATATAATGGGTAATAGAGGAGGGTATAGAATTTCGTTAACTTATAATCCCATTTTTTTATTTTTACACTTACATATTTGCTTGTGGTTGGTTGCTCAGAAAGATGATAACCATACCTACTAATATTTTAATTAAACTTAATAGCGTCAAGCATTAGTAAAGGTTGTCTGTAAGAGATCTTTCTTGGAGACAAAACATTTTGCCTGTATATTTAAGGTTTTCAGTTTGATATTTTTATCTTTTGTTGTCTATAAATATTATGTTGTATTGTTATATATAATCATGAATATTACGGATTAAAAAGTGACACTGTAGTATTGGTGCATTTATCAGTTATCTCAGTTTTCCTTGTTATCTTAGTTTTCCTTCATCTTGGTTTTCCTCACATTTTTTAAATTAAGTAGGTTTAGCGGAGATTCGCACGACAAACAAATTAAAAAGGAATAAAAAAAATCCTTTCGAGCGCTAACTTAATGAACTAATCGTCAAAATTAGGGGAGCTTATCCCTGAAGGACATGAAAGACAGCATTACGGCTTAAGTAAATGTAGATACGGGCGTTAAAGGACGTTTGTAAATACACTGGGACCCGTTTAAGCCAGGGTTTTCCGCCTTATTCTTTAAGTAAGTC
Organism: Lomographa bimaculata; assembly: GCA_948107665.1. Taxonomy (NCBI): domain Eukaryota; kingdom Metazoa; phylum Arthropoda; class Insecta; order Lepidoptera; family Geometridae; genus Lomographa; species Lomographa bimaculata. Next base: position 9,129,995 of record OX403598.1, read on the forward strand.
CTTTACGTGTTGCGATTTACGTCACAATCCATCATGTTAGTTAATACCTTAAAGATATTATGATGGTAAAGGTATAGGATTTATTTTTGTTAACTGTTTTGTATTGAGTGTGTATGAAATTCAGGTTTCAACATTAATAATTTTACTATCATATAATTAAGTAATAAAGTATAACGTAGAATTATTTGTTTTTAATTATAAGAAGCCATTTCGTATTAGGAATCTTGTTTATGATAAAATTTTTTTGGTTGGCTGAATCACTTTCATACATATCATCTACAATGAAGAAGAAGCAAACATATTATTAATAAATGTGTCTCAGGGCTTTCTCTACGTTATTTAAGATAAGAAAAGTATGACTTGTTCTAGAGTCAATGTGTATAAATACACATTGACTCAAGAACATAATATAACATCTATAACATAAAAGATTTCAATAAAATCCGTCAAGCCGCTACATAGAAACCTTGTTTAAACACAAGTACTCACATACTCATCAACAACAATCCTAGAACGATAACATGTAGTGTGTTAGTGTGATAGGTAATAAAAGTGAAAGTTGAGTGACAGAGCGAAGTCCTCCCAATCGTTCAGAGAGATGAAAAATAGTTGATCATGGGCTGTGTAGGGCGGCAGGGTTGACAAGATTTACGCTACGGCTACTATACAAGGATGACAAACAAACCATTTTCACCAGGTTTTCACTCTGTTTAACATATGTTTTATCTTTAATAGGGTAGCATTTGACCACTATCTCACCTAGTGAAAATGATAAGTCGAAAGTGATGCTGTGGTTGAGGGCGATAAATACGCTAGACCTAGACTGACTGACTCTCAATTAATGCTGCCGGAACAGCAATTTTTAATGATGAAGCGAGTTTCGGCTTAGATATGATACGTACTAGTATATTACCTGCATTGTAAAAGTTATAACTTGGCGGCATAATTATAGTCAGCCCTTTTTATTTGTGCGTAAGAAAAATTATATATAATATATTTATGTGCTTTCTCTTACGCAAAACTACTAAACCATTTTGACTGAAATTTGAAACGCTGGGCTCCATTTTAAAACGAGTTTGATTTAGTATAGTATAGATTAATATAATTATACAGGCAATGGGCCCGAAGAGATGTGTTATAAAAAAATACATAACAAAAACTTGCAGTTACAGATTTTCAAAGGAAAATCAATATTTAGCTTTCGCAATACTTGAACTGCCTATTGTCTTAGTTGGGCGCGTGTTTGCCTTCTAAGCAGTGGTATCGGGTTCGATTCCCGGCGGGAACAATTTTTTTCTCCCCAAGGAAAATTACTGTGTGTTTCTGCTTCTGATTGTGATTGTGTGTGTCATGTGAATGTTTCCAGTATCCACGACACAAGTCATCGAACTTAGTGTGGGGCTGTGAGTGTGAAAGCTTTTATTTTATACAAGTAAGCAAACAAATTTCACCGTCGAAAGCGGAGCGCTTTTTATCAGCTTAAATAGGGACTGTCGCAGGCATAAATAAGTAAAAATGTTTTTGGTGTAACGGACAAAATTTTGCTGATCATCGGTGTGGATCGCGCTGGTAAACGACGAGGCGTGCCCGCCCAACCATTTGTTTTCGTTGTCTATCTCCAGCAAACAATGTTTCACCCTAATGTCGACTTTTTAACCCCCGATGAAAAAGAGAGAGTGTCATAAGTTTGTATTCTGAATCTGTATGTCTGACTGCATCGTGGGTCCAAAACGGCTGGACCGATTTTGATTTAGTTTTTTTTGTATTAATGGTGACTTAATCGAAAGTGTTCTTAGCTGTGTTTGGTAAAAAACGATGCAGCCTTATTTTAGATAAGTAGAGCGCTGGAGGTATTTTCAAAATATAGATTTTGCCTCTTGTTGTGAGAGCTATGGTTTCACGCGCACGATCTAACATAAAAACACAAGTTAAGTATTTTCTATTAGTTAACGTAACGTAACGAATACTAGTGAATTATTTTGTAATAATATGCTAAATGTTATAAGGTCATTTCAGTTCTGAGATTTGATTTAAATTGGGTACCTATAATTGTAATCATTATTAAATTAAAACCTAACTAAATCATATAGATGCCACTAGTAAGTACATAGGGTCGGCAACAAATGAAGTTAAATATTTGTAGGTTTTCAATGTGGCTAAAGCATTTAAAGAGGGTCAAGGGTGTTTTAAATCCCAAACGATTTACAAAATTACTTTGACTGTGAAAACGAACGCGAGTGTTATCCATATTTGTTTAAATCCGTTAAAACCGCCGCGAGTCCCAGCCGATTACAAAACAAATACATAAAACTCTGTTCACCCCTGCATGGTAGTATCAAACAGTTATTAGCATACACCATTACACCATTATACTTATCGATAGCAGCGCACGCCGAAAGTACGTTAGATTTTTTATTCATGCTGGATAATAAGGCATTTCTCTACTATACTATCTATATATATAAAAATCAATACCACTTTTCGTTGTAATTTTATAACTCAAGAACGGGCTCACCTATCCAAACCAAATATTTAGGCTTTGTTCGGACTATTTAGTAGATGGTTTATGTGAAGTTTGCACAAAATCGGTCGAGCGGTTCTTCACTTATCACACCTGGGCGAAGCCGGGGCGGATTGCTAATATAGGTATAAAGAAATGAAATTAAATGAAATGCATTTATTGGTATCATAGCTGAGAATATTATACAAGGGAAGTCAATGTTACAGAATTATGTGCATGTTATGTAAAATAATAATATTGATATAATTAAATAAAATTTAATTAATCAAGCTGGCTTAAACATTACTAAATGAAAACATTGATATTATTTAAAACGTCCAGTCCAGACATTATTTATTATGAAAGATATTAACTTTAAAAAAAAAATCAAATTTGCTCTTTGTTACCTTGAGATGTAAGGTGCTAAATCTCTTTATGCTCTATAATTTCAGTAACATAGCATTTCATTCCGAAATCAGTTATTTTTACACAACACTGCTTTGCGGATGAATGGCTGGCAAAGGCTATTTCCCCAGGCGAACTCGGCGAAAGTGGTCCCTAATAAAAAATATAACTATTACATGTATTCCGAAGTATCAGAAATTTATTTGAGGCAACTTTTAAAATGAAATAGTCGAATACAGACAGACGCATTAGATACCAATTTACACATACGCAGGCACACCTTTACACATACACTTACTCACTAACTCACATAACATTTTATAGTCAATGGTAACGTCATTTTAGTCGGTTGTATAATAATGAAACGCAAGCCAAGCTAAAAAAAACCGGCTTCATCGCTTTATCTTCGGAACCTTGATCAGATTTAATGTATTAAACACGCTTTATTGACGATAATTAAAAAACTAGTGATCATAACCATAATACAATTTAAATGGAATCACATGGAAAGCACCAGCTTTCAAATAAAAAAAAAATCATTGAATCGGCTCACAACGGCAGAAGTTATGAGGGAACTTTTGAAGTTGGTTAAAAACGAGAACATCATCAATGTAGTCCGTAGAATACGCATTATTGAGATTAACTCAAAAGCTACTAGTTAGATCTTGATCAAATTTAAATGGGACCACATGGAAAGCACCAACTTTCTAATAAAAAAATAATTATCAAAGTCGGCTCACAACGAAAGAAGATATAAGGTAACACACATAAAAAAAACACAGTCGAATTAAAAACCTCCTCTTTTTTTATTAAATCGGTTCAAAAAAGGCTATTCTGGTCCGATCCCCAATATAGATAAATACATGTTGTTTTGTTTTGTGTTCTATGTGTAATTTTGGCTATAATACTATTTTACTTACTATTTATGAGAAAAATACTTAGACTTTAATTAAATAGAGACACGATAAAAGAAACGACGACACTCTCGTGAATACTAAATCAAATCTGAAGACTGTATCTGTAGTAACGGAACGTAGATAGTATTTGATAGGTACCTAGGGCGCACCATAGTCAAATTAACATTTTTAGAAGTATCACACTAATGTAATAAAGGCGAAAGTTTGTGAGTGTGTTTGTATGTTTGTTACTTCTTCACACTCAAACGGCTGGACCAAATTTGATGAAATTTGTAATGGCGGTAGCTGACACATTTTTTTTTTTTTTTTTGTTTGTTCCGCCGTTTTTTCCTCCGACAAAGGTCGGAGACTTTTTTTAGCAAAACAATTTGTAAAACAATTTGCTATTTTTATTTCTGAAGATCGATTTATCATAATTTCGCCTTTAGTTACACACGCTTTTGTTTGTTAATTGATACGAGTGACGTGCAATAATCTACAGTATAAATTAACTTATTAACTTGTACATATATATACATCTACAAAGGTAAGTTCTTTAATAATAATGGCATTTTTTTTTTTTTTTTCTCTTTTCTTTTTTTCTCTCTTTTTTTTTCTATTTGTTTACATATATATTTTTTTTTTTTTTTTTTAGTAATTTTCTTTATTTTTTTTTATTATCTTTATGTTTTATTATTAAATTTTTTTTTTTTTGCCATTTACAATGTGTCTTTCATGTGTATGTACTTTACATTTATTTCAAATAACACTCACATGTATATCATGTTTGTGTCGATTTGAAAAAGTCCGAGTTACGTTCCTACACTCAACAAATATAGTAATTATATTTATTTACTCTAGGTGCTACATTTTTGATTTAGTAAACTACTAGTGGACATGTAATATTTAAAGTTACAGTTACTTTATTTTCTTTTATACTTAAGACTAATTTTTTTGAAGCATTAATTTCTATATAATTATGATATATTATAGTTAAATATATCTTATATATAGGTTTCACATAGAATTATTTAAATTTAATCTTATACAAAAAAAAAATATATAAAAGGTTTCACATACAATTATTTAAATTTAATCTTATACAAAAAAAAAATATAAAAGTTCTTCATTAGAGAAGTTATTATTATTGTATTTAATGTCATAGTTAAGTAGAAGTAGATAGATACTTTGATTAAATTAACTTATGCTATGTATATATTTTATCCATTTATAGTGTTTAGGAACTTTAAGTCTTATTTCTATTGATGCATTTTACAGTTACATATTTACAAAATTCTAAAAATTTGTCTCTTGTGCTATCGCTTTCTTGCAGCCATTCTTTTAGGTTGTCTGTTTTTATGTATTTTTTTAATTCAATTTCAATTTCATTTCTTTTGCGAATATTAACAGGACAATTGACAATTGCGTGAATACTACTGTCTTCCTCTGCGGGATCGCATTCACACTCGGGACTGGGTTTTATTTTAAACCTATGCAGATACTGCGCAAAACCACCATGACCTGTGAAAGCCTGTACCAAATGTGGGGTAAGTTTGATTTTTTTAAATATTCTGTAGGCAGCTTGAACATTAGGGAAGAAAAGTTTGGTTGTACTGGCTGTTGATTCTTCAGAATACCTTTTTTGCCATTTCTTTATGGAATTGTTTCGTACGGCGCGTTTTATGTAGGATATGGGGCACTTATCATAATGAGCTGCTGTTTTCAATTTTAAGGCAGCTTCTTTAGCCAGCAGATCAGCACGCTCGTTGCCTTCTACTCCTACATGAGCCTTTACCCAAAACAATTCAACATTTTTGCCTTGTTCTTTTAATTTTATTAAATTTCTTCTTATTTCAGAAGCCAGCGGGTGACAGGTTTCGCAGTTTTGAAGCAAATCTAAGGAGGACCTTGAATCTGTCAATATCGTTATTTTTGGTTCGCTGTCCTCTAAAGCCTGCCCTATCGCGTAATAAAGAGCATACATCTCCGCCTGGAATACTGTACAAAACGCCTCTAGTTTCAGTTTTTTGGACTTAATCTCTTTTCCATTCTTCCACCAAGAGATGGCTGCACCAACTTTGCCTTCTATTTTACTGCCATCAGTGAAGACCAAGAGACCGTTTATCTCGTTTTCCGATACACTTTGTTCTGTCCACTCCTCAATACACCTGTATGTAATTGTTATGTTTCTTGCTGGATGTGTTGCTTTCATAAAGGTCTCTCTGATCTCCAGCTGATGGTCGGCTACATATTGGTCGAGAGGTTTTCCTCTCTTGGCCTCGTAAATAATTGCCGCTTCTTGTACCCTCATGTCGAGAGGGATTAAGCCTGACAGTAAAAGGGCTGCGTTCAATGATACTGTTCGATAGGCTCTGCAAATTTTTAGAGCAAAACCCCTCTGGACAGAGTTCAACATTTTCTTCATTGAAATTTTGGTTGCTGCCTGCGCCCATATACTGGCTGCATATAGTGTTATGGGCTCAATTACTGCTGCGTATATTGTCCTCGTGACCTCGGGGTTCAGCCCCCAAGATATTTTAGCTGTCCGCGCCAGTTGTTTGTATATATTAATAGATTTCTTACAGGTGTTTGCTATATGACTTTTGAAAGTTAATTTTTTATCAATGATTAGGCCTAAAATTTTTATTTCCTCTGTAAGTTTTATTGGAGTTCCACCCATATTTAAATTTGGCTCATCGTATTTTTTTTTTCTTGTAAGTAGCATGGCGAACGTTTTATGTGGTGCAAATTTTAGTTTATTGTTATTACCCCACACGTTCACTCTATTTAATGTTTCATTTATTTTTGTTTCCAGGTCTAAGACTGATTTACCCGAGAACACGAGGGCAATGTCGTCGGCGAAAGCTTGGCAGTATACGTTCATCGCATCCAATTCGTTCAGCAGAGGATCCAGCAGCACATTCCAAAACGTGGGTCCGCATATTGATCCCTGAACACAGCCCTTGGTCGTCTCCTTGACACATCGCTCCCCAGCATATCTAACCTCCACCGAACGATCCGAAAGGTAGCTGTTAACCAATCCATTTAGGTTTTTAGGGCATCCTTTTCTTACGAGTTGGTGTCTTATAGCGGGCCACCAGGCGCTGTCAAAAGCCCCTTCTATATCCAGTGAGACTAGCACTGTAATATTTTTATCATCAATCTCCTGCCGAATGTAATTCACTAGATCGTAAAGGGCATCCTCCGTACACCGCTGGGGCACAAAGCCATATTGTCGAGGGTTACATTTCGGTAAGAGATGCCATCGTAATCTTTTGATAAGCATTTTCTCTAATACTTTTCCAAGTACCGGCAGTAATCCTATAGGCCTGTAAGATTTTGGTTGACTATAATCTATCTTACCTGGTTTCCTTAATATGATTACAGCCGCCGTTTTCCATATTTTAGGAAAATACTGAAGTTCCATGCATTTTTTAGTTATTTCTAAAAACAGCTGGCCATCCATCAATATTGTTCGGGCACATATATCTGCAGTCAGTCCATCGGGTCCAGGCGCTTTCTTAGGGTCAAAGCTCCTAGCTATATTCACTAACTCATCCAAAGTAAATGGCGGATCTTCTTCAGGGGTTTGCTCTAATGTTGAAGTATCTGCCAATCTTCTGATCTCGGAATGGTAGGGTGTGTCGTCTTGCTGTTTATCGTCAGGGTAAAAGACAGTTGTGAGCAATTCGGCCGATTCTTGTGGTCCTAGCGCTTTTCCTTCTTTGATCAGCAGCGTATCTTCTTGTCTTTTTGCCGTCTGTTTAAGTATTCGGTAAATGCCATCCCACATACTTTCTTTGTCTTGCTTAGTACAAAAATCTCTCCAGTGATTTGTCTGCAACTTTTCTGCCATTTCTTCATAGCATTTTTTGGCTTCCAAGTACTCTTCTATAACGTATTTTCTTCTGCAAGGAGCTGCGCATCTTATTCTTCTCTTTTTAGTGGTCATGTCTCTCTTCTTCATCTCAATTTCGTTGTTCCACCAGGGCAGTTTAAACGTTTTCTTCGAGTGTTTCTTTGGGATGGTCTTTTTACACGCCTCTTTTATACAGTCACTATATGTCTCTACTTTTTCTTCCAGATCTTCACAGCTTGTTATGGCCTTTATCGTAGTCACGTTGATGTGTTTTTCGGTAAGAAGTTTGGCCAAAGCTGAATCAAACTCGGACCATTTGGCTTTTTTAGTGTTATAGATTCGAGTAGATTTGTACTCTAGCATCACTTGTGGTTTCCTAAACGCTACTGTGTATGATATGGCATTATGATCTGAGCTCGACACAGACTCATCTACACTCCAGTCATCGATTTTAGGGAGGATATCTACACTACAGACAGTTATGTCTACTCTGCTTTGGTAGATTTTATCATTTCTTACTACTTGAAAAGTTGGCTTATCCCCTGTATTTAGTATGTGAAGATTCATTTCATCCAGAAATGCACATATTTCAGCGCCTCTACCATTTTCAGAAGCGCTTCCCCACCATGGACTCCATGCATTGACATCTCCGCCAATAAGTACATTTTTATAATTATTCTTTACTATAATTTGATTTATGTGCTGGAGATATGGCTCCAAAGGTTGGTCTTCTTCGAAATAGACTGACAACACTGCCAGTTCCCAGGAACTGGTCTTGAGCACCGCAAACGCTACATTTCCTGTCGATAATGTGGGATCGGCTATTATTTTAATGTTGTCGTCCATAACCATTATTGCTGCTTTCACAGGTTTTTCAGGGGGTATAATAGTCATGGCTCGCTGGATTATTCGGGCTCCGGTGTAATCCTTCACCCTTCCTATTGCCCCGACATATGGCTCTTGTAACAGTCCAAAACTCACACCTCTCTTTTGTGCCTCATTTAGGAACTCTGATGTTGCCAGTCTACTTCTGTGCAAATTGGATTGCAATATTTTGTATACTTGGGAGCCCTCTTCTTAACAGTAAGCTACGCTAGACCGAGCCAGTGCATCCCATCGCTTTCTGATAGGACACTCCAGATTAAAAGCACCGTGGTCCCGCCGGTCCATCTTTGCAATGCAGCAGTTTCTACAAGACGGTGCCTCCCCGACAGTCCACACTGGACAATCCTTCTTGAGGTGAGGCTGGGAGCAGTGGCTGCACAAATCTACGGTTTCCTTACAGAGTTTTCGCCCGTGGCCAAAGCCTAGGCATCTTGTGCACTGAATCAGCGGCGACTGGTCGTACACAGCCCGCCGCTGAAGGTCAACATGAACTTCTCCTGCTGACGTTAGCCGTTGCCATATTTTCGGCGACACCTGCAAAACTACGTGGCATTGGAGCGGGTTCCTAGCACGACGCCTATATTTGACCACAGCTCTATATTCATGATCCGGTATGTCACTAATGATCTTAGCGTTCTGTGTTTTCAGAGACTTCAATATATCATCATCAGTATTGTAAGATAGAACGTCACGAATTATTACCATAGGATCTTTACTCTTGGCCACTTCGACACTAAGATCCTTACGTGATTTCCTTAGTTGATCCGCAATCTTAGTAACCTCCTCCTTATCTTGACAGCTTATCAGTACCTTCTGGTTTCTAGCCTTTCGCATCGCGGATACCTGGATTCCCATACCTCTGACATCAACCGCTTCCCTTATCTTTCCGAGGACATTATCGCTAGTGTCCTTTTCTTCATGCGATGATATTAAAATTGTGTGCTTCGGGGAAGGCTGACGCGCTGCCGCTGCTGCATACGACAGGGGCATAGACTGACTGTGTTCTTGTATCTTAGTGAGCCCTTCCTCCAACGCAGCCGCTGTGCGTGGCAATATTTCTGCCACGGTGTGTTTTAGCTCTTTAATGTCTTGAACCATTTGTGCCATTCCTGCTTCTTCTCTTACAGAGTCTCTGGGTGCCATTATTGGAACACTTTGATTTTCAACCAGCTCAAACACCACTATCTGCCTGAGTGATTTTATTTCGGCTAAAATTTCTCCCAACGGAGATCTAACATCTACCTCCTTAACCGACTCGGCCAGTTGAGCTAAATTTTTTGCATGATCTCGCTCGCGGCTATACAATTCCTCTCTTACCTGAGATTTTGCCTTCTCCAGTTGAATTAGGAGGGTTTGCCTCGACTCATGTTGCCGTAGGACAATTTCGTACATAGTCGCAAGCGAATTCAGCACGTTCTCCTTTATGCTGGCTCTCAGGTTTGATGATTGCTCCAATTCTGTCTTAGCTTCCTGATAGAGCCGGTTCGCCGTCGCCGGCATGGTCGCCAACGGAATAGCCAATTCTACCGACGAGGACCTGCACGAAGTTGACGGAGTTGTCAAGGGTGTCGTAGTGACATGGGTAGAAAGCTCCTCAGCTACCTTAGCCGCTTGCGGCAGTTCCGATTCGATTGGCTTCGATCCACTTTCTGAAGCCACCTTTTTACGCTTATCAGCATTCTTCATAAGTACCTTTTTGTGCGACACCTCCTTCTCGCTGCCTGAACCTTTGCCCGATGCTCCCTTCGAGGATCTACTAGACGCTGAAGACATGACGACTACGACCCCGCCTCAAAAGATGGGAAAGAAAACAACTTCAAAACGACACCCAAAAGGCAGCTGCAAAAAAGCGATATTGTATTTTGTTTACTATTAAATCTAATAAGATTAGAATAATAACCAATATATATTTTTAATATCTATTTGAATACAAAGTCTTCTTATAGCTGTCCTTCTTTAAGGCGCCTAAATTACGTATATATATTTGTTTGTTTTTGTTTCCGCAAGTTAACCGGCAAGCAGTTGTTATTTATTTACATTCATAAGCGCGTGACACATCAACAACAGTTCAGAGAGCAGCTGACTGCAGCAGCGTAGGTAATAAAAGCCCTGAGTGAGCAGCCGTGCGAGTAGACCAGCTATATCTAGTCACCACCGGCAATGTTGCGATTCAGAGCGAGACGGATGATGTGCACCGGCCGAGCGCGACCTTCGCCACAGAACCAGTTATACGTAGTAAATGACAGTTAAAACCACATTTTTACTAATAACATCCTCAATTTTTAGAATATTTCTCTAGTTTTTACACTGTTGGAAAGGGCACTCAAAACACTTCAATCCGATTATTATATTTATGTTTATACACCACTTTAAACTGTTTATTCACTGATTTATTGCGGACGACTTTATTTAAGCTTGTTTGTCGATCGCGACTCATGCGGAACTGCTACACATAGGATTAACACATAAGCTTTTACACATACTTTTTATTCCATAATTCCCACGAATCTGGGACTTATGCGGGTAAAACCGCGGGGCGTAAAACCTCCGCACAAAATATGATAACGTGCTAGCGTTCAAATGGAACTAACGTTTATTAAATTCTACATTATAAAGAGCCAACTATAATGGACGATTTTATTTCATGAAAACTAACTTTCTACTAAAGCTACGCGAGTAAGTCAGAAATAAATAACTCGCTGTTCTGTTTAACAGCGAGTTTGCTTCGCGTATCGAGGGTTCCGTTCAAACTTGTACTTAGATGTCCATCACGGGAATTGATTCGCGAAGATTTTTGATAACACAAGATAAGATAAAATATTTATTGCAAAGATAAGGGTGCACTACAGATGTCAGAAATACATTCATTATCCTCTGATTCTGCCTTTGCAGGTGTGCGTGTGTCTGGTGATGTACTTTCAACACTTTTGTTACCAAAAAAATACTACACACTCAGGTCCAAACCCCTTTCCCTCTATGTGGCCATTTTGTTTTTAATCTTATCAATTAAATTTAACAAAAATATAATAAAAAATTTATTTACCCGATTTATTCGTATTATTTTTGCAACTTTTAACAAATTAACAAATTGTGTATGGTTTTTTTTTTATCGTTTCCATTTTTTGCGTGTCCAAAAACCCTAAATATTCTGCATCAATGGCCGTATCTTTTAATTGCTTTAATTTTTACAGCTCCAAACGACTGATAGGCATATTTAATATTCAATTTGATACCTTCACTCCTTACCTTCTTAGAAAAAAATTCTTAACAGACAGATAGACGGGCAAGAAAATGATACTATAAATGAAGGTACCTTTTAGAGATACGGAAATGTTTTCATATAATTAGTAAATAATTACAAAACCGGCACAGTCTGAAACGGGTTTTAGAAAACGACTAGAGATTAACATAACATAAATATAAACGCTTTCACACTCCCCACAATAAGTTCGCTGACTTGTGTCATGTCCCGCCCAGAACTAGAAACACTAATTTCTCAATTTCATATGTTTGCACCGGGCTTCGAAACCGATAGATAGATAGATGGATTGATTCGCTTTATTGAAACACTTTACAAAAAACACTTACAAAAAAAATTTAATCTTAAATTAAAGTGTACAATCGACGCGACGGTCTTATCGCTAAAAGCGATCTCTTCCAGACAACCTTTGGATGAAGAAGATTTTAATAATTTGGTGAAACGGGGTTGTAAATACAAGTTTATAAGAAAATGAAATACATAGTAGGTAAGGTATATATATACATACTTAAACAGAATAAATTCTATAAGGCAATAATAATAAATACATAATGTTTATAATATAAATACATATATACAAACTATTATAAAGTAAGGATATTTGTTACAGTTTCAATAATATTATGATATATTATAAGTAGCAGAACAGTATGACACAGAAAAATAACATACCCACTGCTTTAAAGGCGAATGCCAGCGAGCAGTTCGATTACTAGATAGGGACCTTAAAAACATATTTATGCCCTTGGGCAAGAAATACGGGCACCTATTAGTATTTTTGTAGAAACCAGAAATCCTGCAATTAAATCTGATTGGGGCATATATCTACGTCTAAGGATTCCAGGTAGAGTTCAGCCTTCTGTAACGATAAGCCCATTTTATTGTCTCCGTTGGTAGCTGCCCGCCCCTTTATCTTTTTATTGTCTGTGCGGACCGGCATTAGCAATATGCTTCACAAGTTACGGCCTAAACGAAAACTGGAAGGCAGCAATTACTTTTTTTTACTGGCAACGAGATTGATATTACAGTCAAGGTGTATTCATGTCGCCTTGAGTTAAACGCCTACGTAGTTCTCATAAAACTCTCAGGAAATGACCGCAAGTTATCACCGAACCTTATCTAAAGTAGAAATCTCGCCTTCAGAGACTAGAAGCTTACTTTAACAAACTACGCAAGTTTCAACGCTCAAGGTTTTCTAAATCATCTATCTATGTATGTGTATATACTATATTTTAATAGTTAGCAAGGTAAGTATAATCTAAACTTACCAACTTACAATATGGGCTTAAAATCGCAAACAAAGCATTTGACCCGTGAAGCATTATAGGTGCTTTTGTAATTTCTCACGGGTAAAAACGTTATTTTCCAAAAGCAAAAAATCCGCCGCTCGAAAGTTCGTACTTTATGACGAAATCTTTGAAACAAAAACAATGAATCCAAGGAAATTCCATAATATTATATTATGGAGAAAGAAGGTTAGGTTTGCGACTGGTGCGATGTAGGTTCATACATTCTATGTGACTATACTTAACTTAGGTAAGCCCTGAAGCGCGCAAGCTCCTAAGTTTAGTGAAGCACTAGAACGCTAACTCTCCCGGAAAACAGATCTGCGCTCTAAATGTATGTACTAAATTTATACCCAGCTACGAGTGAGCGTATATATTATTAGGTCACGTCTGCATTTAGGACACGCAATATTCTCATAGCTTGAAATTCCTAACATTGTAGCAGAAAAATAGCGCAACTTTAGTTCTTTGCATTTTGCGCATAGATTTATTCGGTTATTATATGATCAATCTTTAAAAAATTGTTAAAATAAATTTAAAAAAAGGAAGGAAACGCATTATCAACGAGTTCATATGTAAGTGAAAATGGAATTTAATTCTTCACTTTTGTCCAGGATGAGTATACTGTATGTTGGGCTGATCCCTCAGAGAATAGGGATGGGAGAAAATGATATCATATAATGTTCACCACGTGAGTCTATATATTTCGATGACACAGTCTTCCTACCAGCCTGGCCATCCTCTCGTTAGGTGATATTAAAGTTCATTCATCTGTTATCTCTAGATATTCAGTAAACCATTTTACACAAACAATAAATAAAAGCTCCTTGTGAGATTTGTAAATTTTGTAACGTGTAATAGAAAATTTAAAAAGAAAAGCTTTTTAGTCCTACTTTTCTCAGGCACAGACTTTACATAACAGAGGGCGTTAGGTCAGACTAAGGCTAACGGTTACCCTGGCTTCGTTATCTTATCTCGCGAACCCTAGTCATTCTTCTTAGAGTAGCCTTGGAGTAGGCAGAGCTACTTATCTTATAAATAATGCTTTTGTAAAAGAAACAGTAGTTTATTCGGTATATATTGGATTTAGAAGTTAAGGGGGTTCATAATGAGTAACTATATTTAAACTATGTTCATTATAAATATTTATATCCTCTGGGCTGATGTGTAAAAAATACAATACAATACAATACAATACAAAACACTTTATTGTATACCAAAAAAAAATATATAAACAATGACAAATAAAATATTACAAACATCGTGGTAGTACAATGGGCGGTCTTATCGCTTAAAGCGATATTTCCAATCATAAAACTTGTTGATTTATAATATTAGTGTGACTTGAGATTACTCTATCATTAGAGTTCCAAAATCATTTACGTGTCTAATTAATACTCAACAAAATTTTGCCACGCGAATAATAAACTTGCAATATTTGATCGTTATTTTCTTTTAAAATACTGAATATTTTATTGCAACCATAAGGTTTATACAAATGGGTCAAATTTTTAGTAAACACATGACCCTAATAGGGTAGTAATGGCAATAATAGTGCTGGGAGTTTACGGGTCGATCTATTAAACATAATATTGGTTAGTTTAAAAATATTGTACAATTGTGCATGTCAAAACAAAGATTTAGGCTGATTTTATTTATCACTAGCTGTGCCCCGCGGCTTCGCTCGCGTTAATTAAGTTAAAAGTAGGCTATTAGTTATTCCGGCACCTAAACTATCTACATTCTTAATTCATTATTTTTCATCAAAATCGGTTTATTCGTTACGGAGATACGTGGTAGCAAACAGGTACATACACAAACTTTCGCATTTATAATATTAGTATGATTATAAAATCTTGTAGCGTGTAGTAACATTTGTTATTAAAGTTTTTGTTATGAATGTTGATTGTTTTGATCGATATTTATTTGTTTAGGAATGTTGTTATTTATATTTTTACAACCATTGCATTAAGACTTGAGCAATGGATTTGGTACGACGAGGTTATGCTGTATCTACTTGGGTATTTCGTGGTATGTTTAAAGATCTCTCTCATAAGTCTACATCTTTGGTTACAGTTGTGGCACCAAACCGCCATCTCACCTGATGGTGAGTGACGATGTGGTCGACGATGGAGCACGTTTGCCCAGAAGATGCCTATTCACTGACGACTTTTATGTGCGTAATTAATTGTCAACAACAATTTCGCCACGCGAATAAAATATATTATGAAGCTTGAGATCTACAATCTCTAGCCTAGCGTATATTATGTAACGCAAACTAAAATAAAATACTTTTCAACGATGAAAGATAAATGTGATGATAAAAATAAGAGCCTATCTAATAGACATCTATCTTTTTATCGGACAAGTCTAAACTCGATTTCCAAAATATGTCTCACTAATACGATGATAACTGTATGTATGTATAGCGGCCCTTTTGAAAGACCAAAATAAGAACTTACAAGACCAAATTAGATAGCACTCTATCGCTACCCTTTTGGTCTTTCAAGTCGAAAAGACCGCTGAATTTGCAGAATGAGTCAAGTGGAAAATTAATAGGATTATCACTTATAATCAAAAGCCATGCCATTAAGTTTTAATGACTATTATATTCCCGCCTTTTACGTACTTAAATCTGTGTATCATAAAGTTTTCAATATTAAAGGAAAATAACGTAGCTTCGAACTCACTCGCCTATTTTATTCACTTAGTCAGTGCCTTCCAAGGTAGTGTTGTTTCTAGGCCGTTAATCACTTAATTATCCCTTTGTGCATCCATTAATGTGTCTATCTCTTACTTCAAAGGCAAAATCTTCCAATTACAGAAATGTTTGCTTGAGATTCATTGTTATTTTATCTACGATTCTTTAAGAAGGTGCGCTTTGAAAAACGAGCCTTTTAGAATCTTTAAATTTGTCTAAAAGCAGAAATCTTTTGTTTTGATAATAATTTAAAACGATATGATTTTACTTTGACCTTTAAATTCTATTTTCAACCGACTTCAATAAATGAGGTTCTCAATTCGACTGTATGTTTTTTTTTGTATGTATGTTACGCGATATCTCAGCCAATTATGAATCGATTTTGATGTTTTTTTTTTGTTTGGTAGATTATACTTACTTCAGAGTGAACACATATAAATTTTATCGAAATCGATCCAGCCGAAACCAACATATAAGCGTTAAAGTCGTTTTTTTTAAGCTTTGTCTGCGTTTTATTATGAATGCCATAATATGTCGACTTAGCGAAACCAAAGTAGCATTATTTTATTCTTGGAATTAATGATTATTTGAAGAATAAACAATGTTATATACTTACAATAAAACAAAACAACCAGGTATTGTAGAATCAATAAACACTAGCTTTGTTAAATAAACCTTCATATAGATTAACTAAAACCAATAAATAATACCAAAATCCTAAAATCTCATAGAATGTACATTCCAGGTTGTCGTTTTAAATTAACAACAATTCTGTTTGTTATATATTAGTTAATGGCTAACTATCCTAACAGACCAATCAAAATGCAGATCTCTAACACTCAAAGCTCGGCTACCTTTTCCCAAAACCTAGGTATATGTACATAGCAAGTTATAACGTACGTCTGACATTGGAAGGTTAGATGGACGCCATGGCAGACATTTCACTCTAGGCTCATCAAATAACTGTAGGTACAGGTAGGTGTAGGTAGGTTTACAAGTATACCTAGACATTCTTATACCAATTTAGCCTGCACCACATTTGGTTTGGGCGTCTGTTCTAAAGTTGGCTTCTTAAATTATTTTATCTATAGTTTTAGTCTGTACATAAATTGAAACTGTCTAGATAGTTAACAAGGATCATTTAAACGACATGATATGGCGCCGTCGTCGTTAGATACAAGCTAGAACGGCTATTGTTACGGGGTCGCACAATAATTAATCAAAATAATAAAGCTACATTGGTGAGTATATAATTTATGTGCCGTCATGCATTCAACAGGTAAAGAACGCGGCCATAACGAGTCCAGGTAGGCACAATAGGTGCGAACGCGTGTTAGGTCCTGCGGGCCGCGTGAGGGACCCTCTACGTACGTGAAATACGGTGACTGATGATTGACAGGGTGGCATGGCGTGAATGTAGGAGTTGTCATTAGATGAGAGTGAAGTTTTTTAATGTGAGAAAATATCGGTGAAGGTTACTTACGCGGGGTGTGTTGCGGGTTCGAAGCGCGACACGGGCGATTATGTATGAGAGGCCGCGTGGCCGGGCTACGGCAGACTGTTGCTCCCGGGCCCGCTTCACTTGTTACGTGCCGCCCGCCCGCCCTGCGCGGCCAGGCGCCCTGCCCCGCCCGCCCCGCGCCCTACCGCCCGCCCCGCACCTCCCGCACCGCATCCACTCACCAATATCACGGGTCCTTCAATTTGCAGCATCCCTGGCCGAGGTGAGCGAGCGAGTTATATTGCAATCAAAATGCGCACACACAAAAGTCGATTTATATCGAGTTGGGTCTCACTATGTCTTTTATGTAAATGTTCTCTTTAGTTCAAAGCATAGTCTGATATTACTTACGAGTCCCAGTATAATGCATCGGTTCTCTCTCTGATCGTGGGTACCGTGAGGCTTAGCATATGGGAAAGCAAAGAGGAAGTAAGTACTGGTTTTCGGTCTTACATTTGTGGTACAATTTAGTATATTTTTCATTTTTACCCATTACCATAAAATAAATAATAGTATCTACAAGGATAGGTACTCTATCCATGGTAGGTAAGAAATACAATATAAGGCTTACAACTATGCAAACGTCCCCACTTTATAACATCATAATGTG
Source organism: Lomographa bimaculata (assembly GCA_948107665.1). Taxonomy (NCBI): domain Eukaryota; kingdom Metazoa; phylum Arthropoda; class Insecta; order Lepidoptera; family Geometridae; genus Lomographa; species Lomographa bimaculata. The sequence continues at coordinate 9,147,897 of OX403598.1, forward strand.
ATATTATAAATCCAAAGGTTTGTGTGAAAAGAGAAAACAAACATAGGTACCTACATACTTATGTGTAGACCTATGTATGTTTTCTCTTTAGGCTACGGCTGAACGCATTTTGATTAAATTTGGAATGTACACAGCTAGCATAATAATTAATAACTAGAATTAACACATAAGCTACTTTCTAACATGAATAACGCGGGCGAGGCTGTGATTGTGACATGTCACCAAAGATAATATAATGTCACAATATAATGTAGGTGCTACCTACTTACTACATCGGGAGGCGCAATTTCTAATAGAGCTATCACTGAAGATACTCGTAACATGTCGTGATTAAATCCACGGTGCATTTTACATGCTTCCCTTTAAGGAAACACAATAGTAGTTCATCACCTTCAAGTATAACAATCCGTCACCAAGCTCTATCGGTGTTCCGGAAGCTATCCTTGAAAGTAAGTTACATTCTAAGCCTGATTTTATCCATTAGCTAACCTGGCAGACACAAAATGAAAACTAATTTTTATTCAAGATAGGTAAACGCTTTGCAACTATCTTATCGTATTGAACTGCTCGTCGACTTAGTTGGTTGGGTGTTCGCCTTCTTAGTAGGGGAATCGGGTTCGATTCCCGGTGAGAACACACGTGTTCTCTCCAAGGAAAATTTGTATTTCTGGTTCTGGGTGTGATTGTGTGTGTGATGTGAATGTTTCCAGCACCAGCACAGCAGGGCTGTGAGTGTGAAAGCGTTTGTTTATCTGATGTTAAGTGAAGATGCACTACGATGGAGCACATTCGTATAGAAAATTTCGTGATCGCAACCAATTTTTTTCGTTCTCTGTAAACGTCGTTATTGCAGAATGTAAGCATTACATTTTATTATCATTCGCTCATTCGTGGTAAAGTATGATCATTGTTTCACCGGAAAACCATTTCACCTGCACATTATTGAAAATTGCGCTTTATAGTAGGAAACAGTGTAATGCCAGAGCAATTCCAATTATTGCAGTGCTATTCAGTTTCTCGTTTTGCCATTTCTTTAAATTAAGAGTTATATAAATAACATTTCAGTTTATTGGTCATCAGCTTTACGCCTGCTATTAATAATTTTACTTCAACGCATTTAACGTGTATCTGCCACTTTGTTTACAAAGTAGTTAATTAATCTCGGTCTATCTCGGGTGATAGATTTCATAAACGGTGTTGTTTTCCTGTACCTACCAGCCATTTAATTTGACCTTTGCACATCTTATCTTTTGAAGTGGTGACATCGCCGTCGTAAAAAGGCTGCCTCCCGATCGAGTGGACGTATGGTTTCGAATCCTACAATATTTTTATTAAATTTAATTAAGGTTTTTTGACAGATTAAGTTTCACATGTAAAATATATACTATGACTGAAAAAAATATTTACCTGAAAAAAAAACCTACGACGAGATTGAGATCAAGGTAACATCGTAATGAAATCCATGGTGGAAAGGCATTTTCTAACTTGCACGCCTTGCTATCCTGTTCTGATATATAGTCTAGAGTCAGTTATTTTATGCGTGTTTACTATACTCGACCACGTCTCTTACCATCAGTATATCCAAAACACAAGCCTATCAGATATAAACTCTATGACTAAAAAAATAACATCGCTATTATATACAACATACTATGTGTTTTAGTACTTGTAGTTAGTTTGTTAGAGTGCATTCAATTCAATCCAGGTCCAATAATATACAAAGGCAAGACCCGAGTAATCCAGGGCTTTCAATTTATTGCAATCGGCTTTCTACCTATGGTTTTTATTTTCGTCACTAAAGCCGAATACCTTCCAAAATGCAGCTGGAATTTTGTATTGAAAAACCAATGTCGTTTGCTGTCATGTAAACGAATTGTTTTACTAAGAGTCAGTGCTGTGGTTGAACTCTAGATTAGCTTCTATCTGTAGAAGATAATCTTAACACAGAATAATTGAAATTTGCTACGGAGAAGCAAAGGAGGAAATTAAATGGTTGGATGCGCTTTGAATTTCATTTCAAATATATACCTATTACCCTAGCCATAGCTTGAGCTAGAGCGATGGTATTTCTCCGCGGGCAATAATACCACCCTGACTCTTGAGAGATCTAGCAAATTGTTGGCCAGAAATGGAAAAAGACAGTTTGTAAAATACACGGTTTCTACGCTCTCTCGGTCTGTCTCTACTAAACACATGCGCTAGCCATGTGGGACTGTATGTTGCGTTGTTATAACTGAGCCACCGGGCGCACTAACTAAATGTATGAATTGAGGCAAGTTTACCAATTTCGCGGTAAAGTGATCGATAGTGAGCACCGGAACATGAGCGCATGTCGCCGGGAACAGTTTCGTGGTAATCTCTACAATTAAGCAGAGAGCACGTGCGTCTACCATTCACAGCCAACAAACCTTCGATTCTAAGTAAAGTGAATGTCGCAATTTAATTCACAAAATAACTTATACTTATATAAGAAATCTCTAGAGTTTTTTTTTCATGCTCAAGGGGCTGGATAACTAAAAAGAGACATAAAAAAAACTATCTACTGACCTATGTAATAAGTACTAGGGGCAATGTGATTACTATGTTACCATAGCTTTTAACATTAAATTCGACGATATCATAAAATCAAAGATTATGAAACCAGTTTGTTTTCTCTAATGTGCAGGTAATAATTCAAATTAATTAATGTTTTGTTATTTACGAAAGCTGCATATTTCTTACCGTTGCAGAAGTATCTTAGTTATAACTATAGAAATAAGAAGACTATATAATAGCATTCAATAGCCACTTACAGCTACTTTTTTTAAAGATAGGCAAGCATTGTTCACTATCTCAACTAAAGGAAAGTGAAGATGCAGCCGAAGATGACACATGTATTCGAAGTAGCTGGTCGTCTCTTACATTTTAAATCGTCAACATTGACATCAAACGTACAGAAGGAATTAAAATCAATAAGTGTACAATTTTTTTCAACGAAATTCCCTGAATTTGTTTCTGTGCTCTTAATTCTTCGGGCCAAATAAGTAGGTACTATTAACCTCCGTCAAAAAATTTGTTCTTCAACATAAATCCGTGAACGAAAGGGTTGGCTGGCGCTGGGGCAACGATGCCCGCGAGAACGTTTAGGACGCTCAGACGACGCGTCACGACGTCGTTCCCTACAAATTGTTTTATATTTCACTCATGAACACATTTTGTGTCCGAATATTGGTAACAGTGCCTCGGTTTACTGATACTATGTTTCCAGTAGAAGTGGCATAATTATTTTAACATCTAAAAATGTCTCTGGGTGACGAGTGCAGTGGATCGCCGCATAGGATTTTGAAGACCGTTGAAGTTTAAAGTTCTGAGTGGGTCTGAACTGTAACAAGCCAAGCAAGCTTGACGCTTACCATCAGACGAGTGTATTGCTCGTCACACCTATCAGATGCATAAAAAAGAAACTTAGCAAGTAAGTTTTAATTAAAGTGAACTGTTACGTTTTCATTTGGAAATAACCAATCACACTATTTTCACTATCTTAAATATATATTTTTTGGTTTTGGATTGACTGATTTCGATAAAATGTATATGGGACCTTTAAATTATATTCAACCAAAAAAAAAAACGATTAATGATGGCGGAGATATCGTGTAACAAACCTACACGCAAATAAAAACATATACAGTCTAATAATTGAGAACCTCCTTTTTTGAAGCCGGTTGAAAAAAAACAGACAGTCGAATTGAGACCCTCTTTTTTTAAGTCGGTTGAAAAAAGCTCAAAGCTCACACCAACTAAATTATGGTGCCTGCTGCGTTACTATAGTTAGCAAGTGTTATTATATGTTATATATGTTAATCACTTTGTAATAAAGTTATATGTACCTATTAAATTGTATCCATAATACCTATGTTTATATTATAAAAAATTACATGTTATTTGGATATATTATACCTACATCATATTATTCGCTTTGAATATTCACGACTGAATATTTTTGATTTAATGTAGTTTTTCATTTTGTAATATATCCAAATAATATCGTGCATTCTAACACAATTATTTTTCAGTCGTGAATATCTGTATTAAAGCTTATAGTTACAGATTATATTGACAGATTCTCGATGGATAAGTAATCACAAAATACCAGCTCGATTACCTTATGGTTATATAAACCTATATGGTTATGAAATACACGTTTATTTATGTTAATTACCTTGTCAATGTTTGTACCACGAAACACAATCGTTAGCATATCGTGTCAAAGCTCTTTGTTATAACAATATGTATAATTGTATATACTTACCTACATAGATTGTTTCGTTGCCTTAGTTATCAAGTACCTATCAACTCTCAAGTTTGTTAAGCGAAGTTAGTGTGGGGCTATGAGTGTGACAGCGTTTGTGTTATGTTACGTTCGATATTTACTTACAAGGCAAACTTTAATCAAACAGTTCAAATCTTAAAACAGACGGTGTTTTAATTGCTACTCATTGTTATAAGGAAAAGAAAACTGTACTTAGGTACCTGAACATAGGTTAAGTATATAAACTGTCGTATCGTATCTACTCATTTATTAAAAATAATGTGTTTAGGACTACTCCATCGTCGTGGTGTATTTTCTCGTGGTCGCCTGGCTTGCTACCGTGTACCGTAATGCTGTCGTAGTTCTGTGTCCACCCTTGAGTAGATAAATCTCTTGTCAAAATCACTAAAAAATATGTTTCCGCCTGTTATCTCTGAAAGCCAAGTGAGATAGTGGTGAACACAGTATTCTGTGGTACTGCCAAAAGAGTTAGTTATACATATTTCCCGTTAGTACCTACGTTGGCTAATCATGCTTGCCTATCGAGCATAAAAAAGAATTGAGTCTAGACAATCACATCAACAGTGAATGTTTACATTTGATAAACATTTTAGATTTTAACATACTACCAAAAATTACATTGTTATGTTTTTATTACAATTGCTAAATAATTATAACTAACATAGTATTTTTAACCTAAATTATTTCGATACAAGGCAAAAAAAAAATGTGTTGCTCAAAATTTGAGGCTGTAATATTTTTCAATAATTTTCCGTATTTTCTCGTTATGACCTGGAACAGAATAGGTCTTACATAAAGGAGGTAGGTAATTATGTTAGACCCTTATTTTCTTGAGCTAATCGTATCAAACAAGAGTAGCTACCTCCTGTATAGTAAGACCTATTCTTTACCAGGTCATAGGGAGTAAATAATCTCTAGTCAAATATTTAGGATTTAAATATCGTTGGTCAACCCATCAAGAATTATTTGCCCTAACGTAGGAACATACAATAAGACCGTCATATTGTTAAAATAAAGGTACTTAAAATAAAATTGATTAAAAAAAAAACTATCTCAAGAACACGTTTATGTATTAATGTTTGTGTATAAGAGTAGATCCTACGTACCTACAACTACTATCTACTGGTTAATTGAATTCATCTGATATAATTTAGTATTACGTAAACTCTAAAACTAATAAAACTATTGCGCGTATGTAGCGTTAGTAGTTAAGATGAAAATGCTCTTTCACGCTTAATTATTGTTTTGTAAACAAACTTAGAGAGCTTAATAAATCCATATCTATTAAAATTGAAACGCAGGCAAACCTTAAGAAAACCGACTTCTTTGCTTATATTTCGGTTTTGGCTGAACCGATTTCGATAAAATGTATATGGGACCACCTCTGAAGTATACTCTACCAAACAAAAAAAAAACCATCTAAATCGATTCATAATTAGCAGAGATATCGCGTAACATACATACAAAAAGGAACAAAAAAACATACAGTCGAATTGAGAACCTCCTTTTTTGAAGTCGGTTGTAAATAAAACTCACATTTAGATATCCTCGTTCATCTTTGTACCTATACCCATTTCAAAGTGGCATAATGAGTTTACCTTTATTTTAGCATGGTCATTAGGTTTATAATGAAAAAAATGGCAATGCGGGCAAAATACGAAAAATTACGCGTTTTTTTTTAAAGTTTGTCTTGCTCTGTTTGGTTTTGGTTTAATTAAAAATTATTATATAGGTGGGCATATTATGTTAGGTTACGATGGTATATTATGTCGTATAGGTAGATATGTAAATACATTTATTCCCAGTGTTCTTCATTTTAAAACATTTTCATTATTAAGTTTGATTTACTATTATTTTCAAGTCTGATCAAATGACTGAAACGTTAGTTATGTTATCTTTCTTCCAAAAGAAGGAGATTCTGAATACGACTAAATATTTACATAAGATTTTTTGTATATCCCTGGCTTACGATTATTTTAAGCGACTTCAAAAAGAGAAGGAGGAGGTCCTCTGTATTTTTTTATTTGAAAGCTGGTGCTTACCACGTTGTCCCATTTAAATGTGATCAAGATCTGACCAGCTTTGCTTGAGTTTTATATTATTTTCTTAGTTGAAAGGGTATTACAAAAAGTATCAATGCTTATGCACTCCCACAAAAGAAAAACAAACTCCCATATAAATAATGGCTGCTAGAAAAAAAAACCTACTACACTGTAAATTACTTTCTTGACAATTGTAAACATCATTAAAATTATACTTATATTCAATCGTGGGACTGTAATAACTTATAACATAATTATATTTTAGTAACACTTTATCTTTGACATTAATATTCTGAAATTTTGACATCTCTTGACATTATAAAAGTTATAATGTCAAGAGATGTCAAAATTTCAGAATGTGATGTAATGATTTTTCCATTTCCACTCATTATAATTGGGCCACATATAGAATCATTATAGAATATATTAACAATAACCAATATTAATATTATGACGCTATAAAGATATCTAACTACCTAGCCCTCAAATCAATATTTGCATGTCACTATTACGACTAAGTGTGTGAACTATATTAATACACTTAACCCTACATCTGTTTATACTTACACTTGAAGCAAATAAATGCATTTAATTTCATAAAATACACGACGTACATACACCGAGTTGTGAGGTTAATAAGCATTGTTCGCCTATATGTATGTAGAATATAGAACAAACGTATATATGTATATACCTACAATTGTGTTTGTACCTTAACTAAAGAAATGTCAATCAAGCAAGATTGGACGTAACCTGCATAGGGTCATAGTGCACATAATTTTGTATACCGAGATACCCTTCGTATGTATAGTAGGTCCCGTTAGCAATAGAACTGAAATTGGTTTTTTTTTTCTAGCAGTTTATCTTTCTTTTTTTTATGAGTAATTGGCTTAGCTATCTATGAGCATATAGCCAGTGCCAAGTAGTAAAATGTTTCAAGTTCACAAAACTAGACCAGTCACAGACTTAAGTCAATTATAAGAGTTATAGTTCAGTCGTAGTCAAGTTATGCCCTAGTAAAGGGGTAGAATCTTTACTAGAACATTTTATTTGGAGTTTTGGAGAGAAAGCGATATCATAGTATATATTTCTAATATGGCGATATTCACGTTTTTTTACTTAGTATTATTAGCGTACACTTATGCACGTTCCCGAACTATAAAAGGTTAATTATTCTCTATTTATTTCCTAAATTATTATTTTGAGTCAAATACGTTAAGCAACGAGCTTGTAGTTAGGTTGATGTCTAAATTTTGTGTTGACGTTTACCAATATAAGTATTTTAATTAATTTAGATAAATAAATGTCGGCTAAGAACAACAACTATTAGATACCTACCTACTTGTTCCGTGCTTATCGTATTTGCCTTAGTAGGTTCGACGTCACAAATTAGGGAATAACAGACTAAAGAGGCGAATCTAGGATTTATTTCAGGGGTAACCTGGCCCAAGGCGGGGAGGCAGCCCCCACACCGTTGCAATCGGTCGGCACGAAACTTACTTTAGGTAAAGTTGTCCTACCTTCTATATATCCCCGACTTTAGTTAGTCGTTACTCGTCGGTGTTAGAATCGGCGTAGAACAGACAAAGAGAGGCCAATATCAATAGAAGTAAGTCGAATATATAGCAGTTCCAAGGTTTTTAATTCTAACAATTCTAAACAGATAACTACTAAAGTGATCAATTTAGAAAGGAAAAAAATGCTCCAATTTCCGCCTCAAGCGATAATTTTTCCTTTCTAAATTTATCACTATAGTTCTGCCCAGCATGGCTTATGCTATATAAATGAAATCAACAGATAACAACTAATTTTGAATATTAATTGTTTTTTATTTATATAGCATTAGCCATGCTAGGCAGAACTATATTTTTCCTTTCTAAATTTATCACTACAATTTTGAATATTAAACCTTGTTGTAGAAAATCTGTCGCCAAATAAACGGTGTTCCAGCAGTCATACTAGAGAGGCAGCAGAGCACCTTTCAATGCGTATCGCCTTCGATATGCGCTCCATCACTTTATAAAGAATTCGGAAAACACAGTGCCTCCGGCCCCCTCCTAAATTCGCCAATTTCAAACAACGTCAATCAAACAATTCATTTGCGCAATCAGATAAATGACCCTAATAACAATTTAATAAACATAACAAACTGTTTACAGCCACGCGCTGGTACAAAAAATCCTATTGTTGTTATGTCCTCTGATTAGACAAATAAATCAAACATGCAGATGTTATCTCGTACTGTTTCCTTGACACAAGGAAAAATTTTCCAATACCGTTGAGATAAGGGTGACTTCAAAGTGGGTCATAAGTATGCATGCAGCGTGTTTACTAATGGTGCGAGGACAGGCGCCCTCCATATAAAATCTTCGGTGATATGAAGTATTACTCAGCTTAAGAAAGGAATTTTCATGGAATATAGCCAAGTTTGAAGGTCTCATGGCCTTGGTACTATATTCTGTGACTTGGAATAATAAGTCAAGAGCAAATAATTTGTTTATGGTGAGCGTGTGGGAATGTGGATGATCTGACTTTCCCCTCTGGGTAACCGTAACCTTTGGTCATAACTGTACGTAGGTACATCTTTACCGTTTTTATTAAAAATCTTTCAGCAGTTTTAAATGGAAAGATTGAGTAAATGAAAAATGTCTTTGTTGATATTGTATTATTTTCCAAAATTTGCGATTCTTCGAGTATTAAATGTGTAATAATAGGGGATGATGCATTTAAAAAGCAAACATTATGCCTATCTAATAGATATATTTTTAATTGAACTGCCTGTTGGCTTAGTTAGGTGCGCGGTCCGCCTTCTAAGCAGCAAGTATCAGGTTCCATTCCCGATGACAACGCAACTTTTCTCCACAAGGAAAAATTGTGTTTCTGGTTCTAGGTGTGATTGCACCTATATGTGATGTGAATGTTTCCAGCGCCCAAGACGCAAGTCATCGTTGGTTGTGATTGTGTGTGTACACAATCACACCCAGAACCAGAAACAAAATTTCTCTTGAGTTTTTTTTATACCTTTTTGCTTAGGAGGATGCGCACTCAACTATGCCAAAGGGTAGTTCGATTTTTTTTTCCATATCCTAACAAGATCTATGTTTGTAAATATGCAGAAGTGACAAGCTCTCGTTCCAAAAATCTAAGCTGTGTCTTTACCTCCTGCAAATTTAGTGCAAGCAATAAAGAAAATAACAAACAAACGCATCCACTAACTCATTCACAGTCCCACACTAAAGTCAAAGATTTGTATTGTAGGTGCCGGAAACAATTACATATCACACACATTCTTACCACGAATATCCCTTGCAATGAAAAGTTGTGCTCCTGCCAGGAATCGAACCCAGGACCCGCGGCACAAAGATAAATAGCAATTAAATTATATAATTATGGCGGTAAATTTTTTGTATTTTCTTACAGTGCGGGTCTTGTGAATAAAGTTTAGGAAGAATACGAAACCGATTTTTACTCACTGTATAGCCAAAACTTTACATAGAACATAAAAACGTTTTCACACTCACAGCCCCACACAAGTTCGACGACTTGTGTCGCGGTTGCCGGAAACATTCACATAACACACACTCACAACCAGAACCCGAAACCTATTTTCCACGGGGAGAAAACTTGTGTTTCCGCCGGGAATCGAACCCGATACCCCTGCTTAGAAGGCGAACGCCACCCAACTAAGCCAACGGGTAGTTCCCCAACTTTGTCCCGTGCATCGAGATAGGAGACATAGGTATATATGGTTATTACTTTAGCCGCAAAATCGTTAGTGGCGAGGTCTCAGTTCTAGGCTAACAGATGATAGTAAAGGTAACTTATATTTGCAAAGGACGGTTAATTAAGTACCAGATGCATAGATGAGTACGAGGGAATCTTATTATGCTTTGCGGAATACTCGCAGATCATGCACTCGCTGTTAGTAGACTTCAGCAAGGCTTACGATAGAGACTCACTTTACACCATACTTAAATTACAAGTTTCAACATCCCACACAATCTGATTAGTCTCATTAAGGCATTATTTTTTTTATTAATGATAGGCAAACTTTTGACCACCATCTCATATTTTATATCAGTTTTTTTTAATTTCATTTCTTTACCTTAAGTTGCTTTAGAAGAATGATCTGGTCGGCCGTATGGTACAAGTTTATCCAACAGTACGTACGATAAGATCTACGCGGTAGGTAGCAGAGCAATACCTCTGTAGTTTGTGCGTTTCATCTTGCACCCTCTTTTTATGCCCACATTTCAATCTCGTGGTTTTTGCTCGGAAAACCATATCTTAATCAGGAGATCAAATATTTTTGATTGTAGGACCCCCACATACCATACTTCCACAGTTCAGCCTGTATTTCATCAGTTCCTGGTGCCTTGTTATTTTTCAATCGCATGATTGCCTTCTTGACTTCCTCTAATGACAACGGGGCTACTTCGGACTCGTTGACTTCCAGGTTTCCTGCTTTGGCACATAACAGTTTAAGATAAGAGGTCATGGAAATATTGTTGCCATATGTTGTTAAGGTCTGTCGTATCGACTACATTATCAAATCTACAATATCAAAACAAATTTGACAGGGCAGTGCTAATTCTGAACAGTAGTTCAGAAGTAAGATTTAAACCTCCTTTTTTAGACTAGTAATTGAACACTCAAAGCTTAAAAACCTTGCAGAAAGTTACTTCTTTTCTTTGATTTTTCACTTAAGATAATAGATAGTCTAGTTTCTAGATAAACTTGTACTTGGGGGCCTAATGATATCAATAAATCAACACTTAAGCTTAAGAAACTGATTCACTCACCTTTAACGCTTTCTTGGTTTTCTACCGACTTCACAAAAAAGGAGGAGGTACTCAAGTCGACTGTATTATTATTTTTGTGTGTTACCTCATAACTTCATTCCACGTGAACCATTTTTTTTTTTTATATGTTGCTTTCCAGTTGGTCCCATTTAAATTTGTTCAAGATCTGATCAGTGTTTCTTGAAATATCTTCAATAATGCGTGTTTAGTACATCTAATCTGACCAAAGTTCCGAAGATAAAGCGGTGAAGTCGGTTTTTTAAGCATTGCTTGCGTTTTTATTCATTTATCTTCTTTTGGTTCCGTCACCCTATATTGGCCTACATACTAATCATTTTTGATATCATCAAAACTTATACCTAAATCCTTTTTTATGGTGTAGGTACGCAGAGATGAGCCATTAGAATACCTACAGATACTTAAGCTCACTTTAGTGATCACGACACAGCGATAATGGCCTCGATTCTGATGTCACACACTAAATTAAATTTAAACTATTCCTGTCTTTTACAAAATAGGAACACAAGACAGAGATAGCATACTGCTGTGCCGTCAAGTTAGTCAGAACTTAGATGTCTATGCAAGCTTAGTCGAGTATGTTTTGTATTGGTGTTAACTAAAAACAAGCGCCCTTCTGCTTCTGCTGTTCATATTTTAATTGATAAACTAGCGTGACAGCTCTAAAATGCATGCTATCTCTGTCTTGTGTTTTATTTTGTAAGAGACAGGGATAGTTTAAATTTAATTTAGTGAGTGTACATCAGAATCGAGGCCATTAGCTGTCAAAGTAAAAGAGTATCAAAAGCAGTTTCGAATCCTACGACGGGCTTCCGCTGAAGGAGGCTGAATGCAGAACATTGTAATGAAATCCGTGGTGATAGAGCATTTTCTTCACTGACCTGAGCGTGTCCTGAATCAAAATACAATAGTAATATACCACCTAAAGTAGTAGAATCTGTCCCTCTTATAAGTCAGCTCTAAATGGTTTTCCGGTAGCTATCCATGATCTTGATAGATAATCATATTCTAGACATGCTTATTCAGCACCTCGACCAAATGCATCACATCACTTATCAACAGAGACAAGAGAATCTCGAGATTTTAACGTTGGGCACGTTTTTATGCGCATTAACATATTTCGTACTACCGACTCACAAATACATCTAGAGGGAGTCAGATTTATGACTGTTTTTTTATAGAGATACTTCTACGATCCTTCGTCTGTGGTTTTCTCGTAGGTTGACCTAGTTGAGCAATTGTACTTATTTTTCTTTTTTATTCATTGCTAATAGAAAACAATACATAATGAGTGAGCGTCATTGTAATTATTGAATGTAACCGTTCAGACTTCGTTTTCTAATCTTTCATAGTTAATTACGACAGCTATAATTAAATCTGTAAATAACGATTCAGTCGGTAATTAACTTAATTAGTGTACATTGACCGACAATATCCAAACATTATGTAAATGTGTTAGTTAAGTGTGTATAGGTTGTATTTCATAATCTTATACTATTTATGCTAGATAATAAATAAAACCAAAATTCCGCCGTCGCATTCCTTATATTGTACGAAAACATAACACAGTTCATAGAGATGAAAAAATATAAGTAATATTTGATGGATTTGATAATTTTTACACGAATAGTTGTTTATGTTGTAAATCATGTAGAGTAACGTATATTTTCATAACAATGAATGCGACCTATCCTCTAATGATAAGAAAGATGAAAATGGTGCCACCATTGTTTAGATGTTACAAGTAAACTAAACTGAGAAATGATACATGCCGCTCGTTACGATCTGCTTAAACAAAATACAAAAATACTAGCAGACTTATTATCTACTTAAAGTAAGTCACGTAGAATATATGGATCGTCGAAATAAAGAACTCCTTAAACTTCTTTTGGAACAATCGACGCGCCTCGCAAGCGCGGATCTTCGATAATCTTTCGCTGGACGTGGCGGCGGCGCGGCTACTTGATCAGGCCCTTGGCCTCGAAGAGGTCGCGCATCAGACCTTTCAGATAACGGATCTCGCGCTGGAGGTCGGAGCAGCGGTCACCGAGCTCGGTGTGCGTGTTGCGCAGCTCCTGCTCCTCGGTGAGCAAAACCTCGATCTCGGCCTTCTTCTTCTGGCGGTAGCGGGTCGCCGCGTTCTTGTTCTGCTCCTTTTTGCGGGAGCGGCGGTCGGCGGGAGCGCGGGAGTAGGGCTTGGCGCGGAGCGAGCCCCACTCGTCGTCCGTGGAGGAGCGCGGGGAGGAAGGCGGGGAGGAGGACGGGGATGGCCCGGCGCTGGCCGACGGCACGGGGGAGATGAGCTGCGCGGCGCGGTTACGGACCAACTCTTCCACGGACGCGAGGTCCGAGTCGTAGAGCGGCGCGGGTACGGCCGCACTCCAGGTATCTAGCGGCGCAGCCTGCGCGAGCTGCGCGTAGCTCAGCAGGAGCTGCGTGGCGGGCCCGGGCGCGGGCGGCGACTGCGGCGGCGTCAGGTGCGTCAGCTCCACCGCGTCGTACACGTTCTCAAACTCGCGCAGCAGCTCCTCGGTGGGAGGCGGCGCTGGCGCCACCGGCACGGCCGTGGGGGCTGGCGGCGGCAGCGACCGCTCCACTCCCACGGAGATGTCGAAGATCGGCAGCTCCACCTTCTCCTCTAGCCAGTTCGGCCAGTTCTCTGCAATGGAATGGGACGATTAAAGTTTCGTAAAACGATCTAGATAATGTCTCCATTGATTCTCACCACAAAATCAGCTTTTAAATAAACTTGGGGCACGTTGATTTTTCATACAGTGAAATTGTTTTGGAAATTCCATGTGCATGAGAAATAATTTAACATATGACCGAAGAAGACCAGTAACGAAATTAGTGATTAAGCAAAAGAAATCCAGATCAATATAAACGGTCCAGGCACATTTTTTTATCTCTAAGTTGTTGTTTCTATCATCAATACGTGTGGTAAGCATTTTTATTTTATTAATGTTCCTATTTATTTGTTTACAATGTGGGAGATACTTGTCATGCATAAATAAATACTGTTATAAATAACTGATCTTAAATCCACGAGTTATAGAGTAAGATCAGAGATAAATTATTTATATCGAGAACTGGTTTCATTATCTGTTTTTTCCTTGAACAGTTATGGACAAATTATGCGACTAATTATTTATGTGATTGGCTATATTGTTCGAGGTGCAACAAGCTGTTAGCATTGTTTTGAAAGCTGACTTATGATCCTTTCTGAACTAAATAAACAATTGGTTCGGGTTGCACGCAGCGCTTCCGAGCTCACGCGATATCGTATTTGATGTAAGGAAACAACCCGATTATCATTTATACATTGTATTGTTTAGTATTAACTGTATAGAAACCACTTAGAAGTTTGGACATAACATTTTGATATCGTCGACGATGTGACAACTTGACCGCATTGAAACGGCGGACTTAATCGACGATCAATTGAATATAAATTGGTAAGAACATAAAGGAGAAATTCTCTGATGAACTGTTGCGTCTGGAACTCGCCAATGCTATAATATAACATACTTGTACGCAAAGCCAGGTCCGGCGCTATCTGCTCTTTAGGAGCGAACTACAGGTATATTGCTCCAAATGCTTTTGCAAAGAGCCAGAAGAGATAAAGAGCAAGTATTAGAAAGAAAGATGCTTACCCTGTCATAAAAGAAAAAAAAACTAAATTGCAGTTTATTGCAAAGTAGAAATAGTTTATATTTATTTATTCCATTAGTTCTGTGGCAGAGATTAATAATTGAATTTATTTATTTAAATAAATTATATATATTGAGTCCAGAAATGTATTCGCCGTTTTTATTACGACATGGAACTTGCACAAGTACTTCATATCATTCCTTCATAGGTACCTCTACCTAAGAGGCCAGACTTAAAATGAGTCCAACAAATGGGGTCACTACTCAGTACGCAGTTATTTAATTTTAGTTAGATATGTATTGTGTGTTTAAACTGTGTTTGTTTCAAACAAATCTAGCAATAACAATAATAAGTCTTTTAAGTATAGTAGATATTATAGTACTAAATTGAGAAGGCATTCATTTAAACCCTTTGAACTCCACAGTGTGTTTACGCGTAGAGACACAATGCATTGAAATTGTTATCGTTAACTCGGGATAGGGAAAGGGTTAATGAACGTTTAGTGACAATAGAAATAAACGAATGTATCATATTCTACCTAAATACGTACAGTATTGAGATGTTTTTTGTATGCATACTATAATATTTTAGGCATCGTTGACCTTTGTGAATATTATCATGGAATATTCTAGTGTGCCCAGGTACCCCCATTTATCATTGTGACTTATTGTCAAAACAATATCTATTTTAAACTGCATTGGCAACATATCATCGTCCCGTGATCGACTGCAGTGCCGTGACCCTAGATAAACTTCCAATCAGAGTTTGGTGTCGCCGCGCCCGCTCTCGCGCCCGTGCGACCTCTCCCGATGTACGAATACCGAATCACTCAGATAACCAAACGACGTCAATCTATATTATAATTAAACTAGCAAGAGTCAACGACTTGTCACAATTCGGAAAATTCCACCCAAAATATAAAATTATCAGAACCGTCTTATGCTGACCTTTATTATTAATACACCAAGAGCTACATTTAAATTATTATGTTCAAATCAATTGGTAGGTACTGTTATAACGAGGTCACAAAAACTTTTGACGCCTACTTCCTGCTAAGTAGATCGTTGTAACGTTAATAAGCAAACCCTTAACATTATTTATGACAATTATATAACAAAGACTTTCAAAGTAATGAAAGTACAAAATACGGCATTTTGTCAAGTTTTCGTAATATAGTGAGATAGGTACGAGTAGTTAAGGTCCATTCGAAAGGTGCACCGGTTGGTCATAATATTTGTATCAATATACAGGAATGGAAACAAGTGGTCAATATGTCGCTTTAATTATTGGGCGAGCAGCCAGCGAGGCCGCCTTGTGCGAGAACTGGTTTATCAAACTTCTGCGGGACAAGTCATAAGAGCATCCATATTAAAAGCATTATCGGAGAAGAGATTTGCTCTTTCATCGAGGACTCGGCAGGCGGCAACAACTTTTTATCTTACATGTTTTATGTAAACAAACTGTTATCAGTTCTACTCAGTTATGTACGTGCCTGACTAAATGATAGTTATTATCTCTGCATTCCTTTACTTAACCCCGTGGAATTACCGTAAGCATACACCAATAATTTTTTATTATAATGCAAGTATACGGAACTTGACGATATAGAGATAGAGATTACCCCTGCGTTAATTAATATTCAATGTAGCCTATATTTCCAGGTTTAGTTAAACTATTTCCCTTAACGTCACCAATAACAGCGGTTAAGCCATGAAAAGGTAACAAACACACAGGCAGACCGCGTTTCATACCAATTCAAAATTTTAATATTATTACAATATTATCTCAAAATTTCCTGTAAGGTTCAAGTCGCTGCATCTTGTCACTAGTACCGCAATCTAAGCAAAGTATGCAATGCAACTAAAGCATTAGGAATTCTACCTATCGTTGCAGATACAATAAGCGATAAATAAGCTAAATTATTATAACACTTGTTGGCTGCATTCTGCTAGCGTTATGCATATTAATCGAAACACGAGAAAAGGGTATCAAACGTGTTATGACTAAGAGATTTGATTACATGCTTTTTTCCGCCAGTTCTGTGTGGAAGTTAAAATGTTAAATATCATTATTTCCATCGTTCTAGATAATTAAAAAAGCTGATACTGGGCCGGACAGCAAACAAGTTTGTTGCGCAGTAAATTATATCGCTCCAAAAAGTATAATCGAGTCCAGCAACTGGGCTAACAGTTCACAAATAAGCGACATAAACACTTGTATGTAGTTTAAATTACTCTTGAACGTGCAACAAGCTCAAATCAACATTTTATTACATTAATAACTGAGAGGCGAGAAATGGAGCGCGCGGACCTTGATAGCCTTTCCGCTACAATGACTTTCAATAAGCTGACCAAAACAAACAATGTCAAATACTAGGAACGTAGTAGACTCCAACATACCGATACAATATATATCAGCCAGTGCCATCACGAAGTCCAAATAATATGCTAGAGGGACGAATCCAACAAAATGTCCTTTAATGTCCTTACTGCTACAATACAGTCCTTAAGTTTAGAGATTATAAAGGCAGTCGTATCCTAGTGGAACTTTCGTGGGGCGAGCGATGGTCGTCGGGGGGATCAGGGGCAGGCTTCAGGCCTAACGTCTTTTGACGAGTTTCTGTGAGTTGAAAATGATCTCTTTATTCCAAATGCAACGATAGTGGCACTTCATTCTAACGGCGTCCAGGAATCGGAGCGACGATGGCGGCAGACATAGGTTGAGATGCGAGCGCAAGCGCCCGGAACACGCTCCTCGAATCGAATTTATTGTCACGGGTGTGGGCCGAAAGCGATCACCAGCAAACGCGGCGCAACGCGGCTAGGGACTGAACGCGCGCGCAACTCGCTCCTCGCACCGCCTTCGGGCCTTTCCCCCTACCACGCCGCGACGCCGGCTACGCAATGTCAACACAAATTTACTGACCGCTGAAAGCGACCCAACATTCACATTTCCACATCACCTAACGACACTTTCTTGCCGTATCTATATAAACTTGTCCAACCTATACACATTCCATCCAATTCGAGTTATTTTGAGGTCAAATATGCAAAGGTTTAGATATTTTTAAGTCTTAAGAGTTGGAAGTTGTTTGGAAATGAGGGACTCGTAAAGGTTAATGAACAGCCAGATTTTAAATTTGCATCTGTGATCAATAGTACCTGGCAAAAAAAATTGTTTCTGTATCGGTATTGCAGTTAAATAACTTTGTTGCCTAAAGTGGTAAAGAATTTAAATAGACCTTTGGAGATAGGATTTCCGATGTTTATAATGTACTTTGGGACGCAAATTTAATTAATTTTGGAATAAAGTAGAAGACGGTCTTCTGTTTCACCACGTTCGGATTTATTTATTTTTTAGTTAATTTATCTGGCAAGTAATGTTATACAAATCTACTCTATTTTTGCAATCGTGCAGATGACGTCCATCAGAAATTGTGATAGAGACCTAAATACTTCAGAATTCGAATTACAAGTAGAGGTAGATATTACTTCATTTTGAATTCGAGGGAAAATCAATTGATACTAATACTTCGTTTTTCCCACAGTAGTATTTTTATGCCTCTAGAATAAGCATCTGTTTCACAACCTCTATTTTTATGCTCGATAGGCAAGCTTTTGACCACAATCTCACCTGATAGAAAGCGATGGCGCGGCCAAGGATGTAGCATGATTGCCTAACAGATACCTTTTCACTATTGACTTGAAAAATCATTATCATTTATCTGGCAAATAAATTCATAACAATTATGTTTGTTATTATTTGTTTGGTAGTTATCAGATATATCAGGATATTGTGATATAGGCCATAATTTAGTCTTCATTAGGGTTATTTCCCTGTTCATTATAACAGTTGCTTTTCCTTGAATTGTTTTTCCCTTATAATAGTGCAGCCGAAGTAACGTTTAGTGTTAAATAATGTTCATTGGTGTTGGCTTTCACTGTAAATCACTGGAATGAAATCAAAAGCACTGGGCCAGTATCATTATACTGTTCATCTATACAAATGAACTGTAAAGTGTTTTAGCGCCAGAGCACAGATTAAATAATAGTTACTTAGTATATAAGCCCCGTTTTGATAGAGTTTGCAATCTCGTTATAACCAATCGATTTAGTTAGAATACGTGGCTGTGAGTATATAAACGTACTTTTTTTAGTAGTTGTGTACCACAGAATATATTTGTTAATTATTATCATCACCTCTCCTGGCCTAACCCTTATCGGGTAACTAATACGTCATATTTTTTAATTTATTTTATGAATCTTTGGAGTTTACAAGGCGGTCGAGTACACATGTAAACTCATCTCGTGAATCTATTTTATGTCATCTGGTTCTCTTATTGTAAATGCATTTTGCAAGCATGAAAATCGCTTCTTTCCTGTATTTTCTAGTACCCTTTAGGGAAATTATTTCCTTTCCTATTCCGAGAACAGCTAAATGCTTTAGAAACAGAAAAACTATTCACACGTACAGTTCACAGTGGTTATCGGTGAAACGAAATTATCACTGTACTCTTCCATGCTATATCAAATATTCTCCTCCGTTATCGCAATAGTGGAAATCTAAGCAATGGAACAATTATACGTGCGATAAAAATACTATAATTATGTTTAAATATTAGTATAACAAGTGGCTAAATCAACATTTTAAATATACCCCCGACGCTCTATTTGAAAAACGGATGATTTTAAGCAAACCATAGCTAAGAACACTTTCGATCGAGTACGTTTCTAAAAAAATACAATACCGGTCCAGTCGTTTGGGAGCTTAGATGCCACAGACACACGGCTAAATACAGACGTAATAAGCACAATACAAACTTATAACAGCCGCTTTTTCGTCGTGGGTTAAAATCACATGTACCTTTTTACCTTTGATGTTAAAAAAATCCAATCTAGTTTCTTCGTAAATCCCATATTTTCATTTAAATAAATTATATTATGTTCATTTATGAGACTATTGCAGTACAAGTCTTACATATAATAAAATCCAAAACATTCCTTATTAAATTAGTCAGAACAATGAAATCTTATAAATTAAATCACGTCTAGCGTTAAAAATAAATAATTGTAAAAATACATCACGAGCAATATGTTGTATGCTCGTATAGCCATACAATAAAGGTCTTTAATCTCTGATTTTTTACGTACAGATAAGCTGTACTCATATCGTATTTTTTTTCTACGTACAACATCATTGCATTTCTTTAAAAAGCTTAAACCCGATGGAAATAAACATAGTTCAAATATGTAAAGCGAAAGCCAAACAAAGGCAATTTACCCTAAAAAGGGAAACGCAGTTGCATAACTGTTTATCGCCAAAACTATTCGTAGTTAAACCAATTTTACCACTGCGTTTTCTTGTCTATATTCCCAAGGAGAATTGAAATCAGACAGGCGGCCGGTTACAAAAAAAAACACTCTGTTGGAGAACAAAGCCGGGGTACCTCAAGGGTCGTATCTTTCAGCAACGCTCTTTTTGCTCCATATAAACGATCTGCTTAAGCCCGGTATCTTTGGGTACGCAGACGACAGCACTGTTGTCAAAAGATATAATATATCCAATGCACGAGCTAGTGATATACAAGTCACAAAGAAAGACAATGATCGGACGATTGTACTCGAGCTTAATGGCCGTGTCCGATTGGGGCGATGCCAACTTGGTTCGATTCAATACGTCCAAAACACAGTCATGTCTCTTCTCCGCCAAACGGAAACTTTTCCATCTATCTCCGACCTTCCGAAATGTACTAATACCAATGGCGAACAAGCTTGAAATTCTTGGCGTTACCCAATCGCCGAATCTTATTTTTGGAACATACATCGAAGCCAGAGCCCAACTGGCTAAGAAACTGGGTTATCCTCCCAGTTTCTTAGCGGCCGGCAGTTTCTTGACGGCTAAGGTCAGGCAGTACTTCACTCCGAACAGCTTCTAACATAATATATCAAGCTCAAGTCCGATCGAGTATGGAATACTGCGGTCACCTCTGGGATGGATCCGCCAAGTATCAGTTAGAAGCTCTTGAATCTATTGACCAGCGAGCCAAAAGACTCACTGGCGACAGTAAGCTAGTCGAGTCCAAGCTGTAAAGTCTTATTCACCGACGTAAGGTGGCAAGCTTATTGGTATTCTATCGCTTACATTTTGGAGAGTGTGCACAGGAATTACATGAGTTAAATTCCTTCGTGCCCTTTTTACCATCTAACAACAAGATAAACTATTAAACGTCATCCATTTATGGTCCACATACCTCTAGTTCGCTCGAAGCGTTTCACATCTACATTCATTCAGCGAGGGGTGGAACTCATTGCCTGCGTCTTTGTTCCCCAAACGGTATAATCTGGGAGTCTTCAAGTCTCGAGTGAATAGGTATCTTCTAGGCAAGCATGTCACATCTTCGGCCGCATCATCACTTTTCATCAGGTTCGATAGTGGTCAAATGTTTGCCTATTCTGCATTAAAAAAAACAAGGCAATTATGATTATCAATATTATTAATAATTTAATGTCAGAGCCAAGTCTAGTGATATTTTACTTGGGAATTGTATTGTATTGTATTTGTATTGTAATTGTATTTCAAATATGAAAAATAATACATCAATATTTGGCACTAAATTTTAATCAGTGACAATCAAATATTATGAATAAAAGTAACGTCATTCTCTCATTTTGTATGTTTTCAACAAAAGTCTAAACCACAGTACCGATCTTATAGTTGCGTCTGTACACGGTATATAAATACAGCACATTTCTTAAATAAGACCATCGAAATTATTTCGATGAATATGACAGTGTAATTATATTCCTAAGAACCCTACTCTTGGTTCTTGTTTTTCTCAAGAAGTTGTAATTCTCAAAGTTGTTCATAGTAAGGAAAGAAACTTTTGTTAACAAAACTCAGTATATCTGCAAAACTTGACGGAGAGATTGCTTATACAGCTGTCTTCATTAAAATGCAGCGGATGGACGCAGCTAGTTAGCCATATTTATTGAATATCAGAAATTCTCTACTGAAACAATGTTATAAGTTAAAACTTAGAGGGCTATTTATAACTCCGTTATTCTCATATAACCTACAATTTTCCGATAAGATAGAAACATTATTATTTTCCGTTTACGGTGATGCCGACACAATTAAATTTATCAAACAATTTTAAAACGTCGTTAATTAGTTTTCAAGATAAAAGTGTATCACGCGTGCAAATAATGAATGACAGTCAGAAGAGGTGTGTCCGCTCGTTATCACGAACATATTTTAACTAATGTATAATGTTTAAATTAAGTATATACAATCTCGAAAATCCAGTTGTTCATGAACTGCAGATACTTGTTTGATCTTGTTTCGTGACTATTGATTTATAAAACATGAAGTTCAAACTGATTACGGACACATAGCGGGGCAATAGGTGGCATGTCTCTTCAAAACATGGAAGTTTACAAAACGACAGATTAGTAGAAAGACTTTATTTTTTACAGTCACACTATACAAAGCTTATACAAGAACTGAAATCATTCAACCCCTATTCCCACTCTACTACCAACGACCAGGCGGGCGGATAATACCTCTACTACTCATCCTTCTTCTTCCTTATTCTTATAAAGCCTTTTAAAAAATATTCTTCATTAATATTAGTAGAATCGAGAAGGATATTTTATTTATAATAATATACGATGGGAAGAATATTGCCGTTGCCAAGAATATTCTTAACGAAGAGTTTACAGAGGAAGGCACTAATTAGACATTTGGATTAATTCAAAAAAATATGTCAAGTTTTTTTTTTAATGTAAAATACAAATCCACTGAATATTTGTTAATCAATAGCGTAACGTTAGTTACAAAACTTTTCATCAAAGTCCTGAGAACCGAGAAAATAATTTATAAACCTAACATATTATTATTATAAGCAATTTCATACTCGTACTTTTTTAGAATAATAAAGAAGTTTTTGTTGGCTCGGACAATTATTACAGAGTAATAAGGCTAAGGTAAGGAGGCTGATAAAAATAACAACGATGTTGATGACGAACATGAAACACTGATGAAAAACCTGCTTTAAAAAGGCGGAAGTGCCTTGTTTTCAATTAATCTTAAATAGGTGTTGAACCGAGTTCTACGAAAACCTACCTGGCACTACGATATGAGCACAATTCATCATACTGCTATAATATTAATTATACTACAACATAGCAACAACCGCTGACCGAGAGCTGACCACACGTCAGCAGTAGAACAGGTTCACAACTTAATATAAAATTTGGCGTTCATCAATGCTCAACAATGTGCCATTTGTTGGTCAATGTCATAACATGTTAATCCACTTACAATTACAATTAATCCACTATAGTGGATTAAATCACATCCAGTATCTAAAAATCAGCACCATGGTCCATGACATGGTGCAGCTTTCAAAGCGTGACCATTCACGATATCAGTCAATCTAGCCATAGATCGGTATAAATCAAAGGCAATTTATACAAAAAAGGATTAAGAAATCTTCTTCTTTATTTTATGGAAATGAATGCTGGCCAACATTGAATTTGACTATGAGTAGAAACTGCATAAAATGAAGATACTGTTTTGGTCCGGTGTGGTTATCCGGAGGGATATAACTTCGACCGGAATACGAGTATATCCAAGACTGCTCAAATAGAAATATTTATAAAAAATTTGCATAAACTCCGGTAAAACCGTCTGCACTGCATTTACGGTAATGTGATGAGACGAGATGATATTACTAGTCTTTAAAGAGTCCTGAGCATAAAAAGAAGAAAATAAACGCCATGTGTGACCTGCAGTATCTGGATGCAATCAATTGTTTGAAAGTAACAATAATATAACAGCAGAGACGACCCGTAATGGTACAAAGTAGCGCGAAAGTACTAGAAGCTAACTACCAAAGTTAACTGGAACCAAACCTAGGACAAAATAATAATAAAATACCACTGCCATAAACGTTTGACGTTAAGAACTAGACCGTAGTCTCCATTTTGAAGAATCATAATCGGCGTGATAATCAATAAACATTTTATTGGTAAAATTACAATTTATCTATGTCATATAATATATAGTTCGTGATTACAATAGTCAAAGTTTAAATGTTATGCTCTATGAAGAAGTATGGTTTAGCAAATTTGACTTATCATTCTGACATGTAGTGAGTTGGCATCTTAGGGTTGATAATTAAAGAAACCTTAAGAGGTGATCCGATAACATTTGATATATGAATTATGTCATAGATATTGTTACTGAAATAAAATTTATGTTTTTTGCACTGCAATCTGTAATGCTATTTCCCTCAGTTCTGATATTACTACACCGTTTTTGAGTCTTTACTTTTCGCAAAGGAGTAGGTTATTAGATGAGGAAGTTTGAATTTTGATCTCAAAGTGTTCACTCTGAATACAGATCTATTTCATTCTGGCATATTTACCCCACTTAGTTGCAAATATGCAATTTCAAAATTCGTTAATGAGCGATAATAATACAATCAGTTCAGTAATTTTCGAGATAAGCGGACGAAGGAGTTGACCCGCCTCGAGATTTGCACGTGTATTGAGGCGTCCTTGACAAACGCTGTTGCAGCTCGGCTCATATAAACGATAAACAAAAATATATAAGTAGCTTTGCCCCGCGACTTCACCCGCTTTCCTGATGACCATTACGAATCAGAATAAAAATTTACCATTATTTCAACCAATTTTATTCAGTCGCTGCGGCGTGAAGAGGACAAACATATTTATACACTTTCAGATTTATTAATGTGATGCACATTAATAAATCCGAAAGTGACACATCTACTCGTAGAATCAGTCTATCTAGGACAGGATGATGGACAGAGACAGCGCAGGATTACACTATATACTTGAAATAGTTGTCGGTATAAAGAGCCCAAGGCAATGCTAACTACTCTTCGTGAAGATGTCTGTCACCCTCCACCCGCTGCTACTATAAAGTCTACACATCCAACAACAAATTATTCGTTCTACAATATCAGTACCTTGCTGTGTGCCTGTTCTACAATACCTGTACTTAATACCTTACCTGCTTTACCGTCAACGGCGGCCCAAGTTGCGACTGACACCTAAGATATGCCTGTATACTAGTAACCTATACCATCCTATACGCGACTCAATGCTTGCTTTCCCTGCCCTGATACTATAAAGGAAACACAGCCGACAGCAAATTGTTCGTTCTACAATAAAGGTACAGTTCGTGTGTCCTAGCCGGCTGAGCTCTCGCCCCGATGATGCTGTAAGGGCTACAGCTAAGAGAAAAGCCGCCAACAATAAAATGTAGTTACCTTGTTTACATTGGTTGTCAAGCTGCTGCAGGAGGTCGTTGGCGAGCTCAGCTCGGCTGGGCTTGACCTCCGGCGGAGAAGGCGGGTACATGCTGGCAGACACGTCATCCTGCAAGAGGTACTCCGGCTTGGGAGCAGCGGCGGCGGTCGGGAAGTTTTTGAGCAGATCTGTAGGGAGAAAAGTTCAAAATTAAAATAGAATTCAGAACCAATTATTCCCTACATCTAGACTTGCTATCGAATGAAATAGTGCAATGGTCAGATGCTTTGGAACTATCTTAAATTCATTATAACTTCGCCATTGCAGCGTAATTCTGAAGCGGCTGCATTGACTTAAATTATACATGGTTAATCAGCTTTAAAAAATTAAATAATGTACCTTTCAATAAATCTTTGCTATTCATTTGTATAGGCAAAGGATGTCAAGGTTGAATAATTAGTTTAGTTATTTTATCTTTTATTCAACATACAATTGAAAAGTATAAAAACATAAATATATTCAAAGTGTATTTTTTTTTATTTGGTTGACAAATTGAATGCCACATTTAAGCTTAGATAGGTAAACAACATATTATATAATTTGCAATCAGTGTCCATTCTGGTACAGTGAACACAGCGTGCACAACCGATAATGTTAAATATCTAAAAAAGATTTAATTTTGACAGTGACTTATAATAATAAGCAAAGTATTTTGAAGAAATAGTTAAAATTAAAATTTTATGAAACATAAGTAAATTAAAATAATAAAAAACCACGATGATAATTTTATAAAAAATAAATATTAAAATTCTTACTATGCAGCAGGGTAAACTGAAACTCTCTACAGAGGTCACACATTCCATAGGCTTTATAACAACACATTTTAACACAATAACAAAATTATTAATAACGTAATACACAAATGTACGAGATATATTAAAATAATTAATATAATAATCGCGATTCGCTAGAATATCTCGGAGAAGCTTCAAGGTAAGGAGCTTAGATAAGTAATGAACAAAATACAGCGTGGACTGGTAAACATGTCAATATATATATGAACCATATCACACGATATTACGTCAAAGTAACGCCCAGAGGCGCGATGTGTCAAATCTTATTTGATAATGCCAATAGTTATTGTTATTTAAAATACACTTTCCTTGTTCACGCATATTGACATTCGGAATTCTTTACTTATATATATTTACATTGTACAAAGACGTTCTTAATTAATAAAAAAATATGCGGTCGCTACTTGAGCTTATGTTACACTTGGTAGTGAAGAAAAATGATGAATACCTGGCCTAAATTACGCTATTTATCAACGTAACCCAAAGATCTATTGTCAACCAGTAAAACCATGTACAATGTATACGAAATTAACATATGAACTACATTGGAATATTGGGCAAAAAAAAAACATCAGACTAGATTGCCAGCTCATGCAGCAAACGACATAGCGACAATAATAATAAATTATTTCTGGGTGTTTATTCTTCTATAGGTTAATCAAAAAAAAAACTGCCTAATTGAAACGACAAGCAAGCAAGTTATATCTTTGCGAGGCCAATAACCACAGTCCTGGTGTCAGAATTTTTCAGACTGCCTCAAGGCATCAGATATGGCTAAAATACTTTTCTTACATACTCGTATTCTCGAATATCGATTCCGAAATGTAGTAGGCGAAAATATCAATAAATCGTGACCCATTCGCATAGACGCATCGTCATCAGGACGATGCACGATGTTAAACATCGGCCGACTTTTTTTTTACTTAGATTCTGAAGTATGTGTTACATTTATTATAGGCATGTTTGAGCTCAGGAGGTGGCCACGGATATTTTGAGTGAAAGATTCTACAAATATCTACAAAGTATTTCGCGGCACTTTCCTGTACTGGTGTCCTGAGATTTAATCACAGCCGACGTATGATCTTTAGCTACATTTCAGGTTTCTACTCACATAGTCATTTTAGACACGTTTATCTAGAATACTTAGTCAAGATTAGTTAACATTATCCTTACATCTTATACACGAGCGTACTTGGCTGTTAACCTATTTGGCTGTTCGGAAAGTAGGTAGATAGTGATCTAGAATAACACAGGCGAAATCGGAAGGAATAAGTAGTTATAATATTTACTTAGGTTTGCTATATATTTTACTATGTACTTAGGATTTCGTTGGCTGAGTTGTAAAAGCTGCACAGCTTAACCTAACTGTGCGTTGTGTTGTTCTAGATTTTAGGTGATGGATGATACAATGGTACAATATACATTATTATTGTAGAAAATGTGTTTATTAAGGAAAATATATAACATATTCAGCACAAATTTAATGCAACTGGCGACAAACATCTTTATCAAATGATATGTCATAACAAAATTATTTTCATTGGATACAAGATAAATAGTGGAAAACAGCCAGCGAAGCGATATGCAATTGAAAACATGATCAGAGGCCAGTTATTCGAAACAAATATGTTTTTTATAAGAACAGATTCATTGACGTCAGCATCAGTCACTTGTTGGGCAAGTGTTTATCAAGACACACCCACGTTCGTCGGCATAGCAACCGACTTAAAATTAAGCCTGTGATAACACAATATTTTAACTGATATTCTAGTTTATATAATTTTTTTAATAGCATGATGTGTATAGATGAGGTATATATATTTTATATCTTTGTATATTAATGTTTATGGTGAGAATGCTAGCCTGGCTGTCTACAAAGCAACCAGTCCAGCAACACAGCGTTCCGGCCTTTAACAACTAATCAATAGAAGGGATATAGCGGAACGCCCACGCGCTCGTTGGAAGACAAATCTCCGGCGGGTAGGAGGGAATAAAATACCACCCTCACAAGATGTCCTCATTTATCCTTACCTAACAGCCGAATAGATCCGGATAAAAGAACACTGACATTGTTTAAACTGGGTGCCTGAGACGTAGTACCTAAGTCTAACGGAGAGGAGCATATTGAAGTCCCACCGCGCAGAAATTGGTTATTAAAAATCTCGTGTGGCACTGCAGATGTTTAGTTGCCAAGGCAGAAGAAAAAATACTCTTTCACAGCTGGTTGCTAAACTTAACGCGACCAAGGAGTTTAGGCGGGCGTATCGCTTACTATTAGAGCGTATTGCTTATCTCTTTTCTTACATAATTTTTAATAATTCTAAGTTTATTCCCACAAGTTTGCTACACGCGATTATATATGCGAGTCCCAAATATGATTGCGTGATTTGATTGCAGACATTATTTTGACTAACTCTTTAAAAATAATATAACATTGATCAAAAGATATGTCAAATTAATTATTTACACAACTAGGAAATTTTGATTAGGTTGGGCTTGACGCACATCGGAGACAGATTTTAGAGCAAGTATTATCACCAATGATACGATGCGACCTCGTGAGTGACCCAACCGTCGCCTGTAGTATCTGTACGTGCGTTATTCTTGAAGCTATGCCCCCCACGGACTACATTCATGCACACCGATAACTTTATTAGGTCAAAAGTTTAACTATGCCTTATCCTATTCTTAGTACATTTCCATTATTTCAATGATAAAAAGATTGTCTACTATTTGATACAAAGCAACTCATTTAAATCTATAACCATAAGTTGCAAATAAGGAGAATTTACCTCTCCAAACTTACTTAAAAAAATAATACCGAAAAAATGTTTACATGAAATTCTATATTTAGATACACGAGTTTGTTCTTTATCATTGTTACTTGAAGTACTTTAAGTATTTATTGGGTATGTAATGTTTTGCAATAAGCTTTATTTGATAATAGCTCTTTATCTAAGAACAATATAATTTGATACGTATTATATGATATTGTTTCTAATAGATGAAAGCAAGTTATAATGCCTATTATCCTTTAGAGACAGTTCTCAATTTTAACCTTACCAACCTCTACCACATCATTATCTACATATGGGAGTAAGTCAAGATTATCAAGAAGAATAATGAAACTACTATGTAATAATTAAAACTAGATTTAAAATCAAAGATTGTTCATATTCAAATTAATACACTAAAAAATCAATAAAAAACCAAACTGCGTCAAAAGTATACATACTTTTTTACAAGCTTTTATTTAACTTGTAATGTGTGTATGTTTGTCCGATGGAATCTTGAAACTCAATTTAAATCGGCTCTAATCTTTAACCGATTGAGCTGAAATTTGGTATACACGCTTATTTTGGATAACAATGCATGGTTAGCTGTGTGACCTCATTCTAAATCCAACATAGCGGAGCACCCAAAATGACGGACAGTTTTAATGCACTCCTACAATATGGGTATCAAATGAAAGGGCTTGCTGAGAGTAACTCGAAAAATAAAGTGACGTCACTCTAAATCCAATATGGCGGTCTTCTAAAAGCTTACTTTTTTTAAAGTTTTTACAAGTAGCTTATTTTTTTACACTTTTTCGTTAATAAGACCGAATATCAAAATCAAAATCGTTTATTCACATGGGCCCCAAAGAGGCACTCATGAATGATTCTACTGCCAGATTCACAAAGTTACAGCCATCTCGAGAAGAACCTGGCAAGAAACTCAGCGGCGCATTTTTTTTCATTAATTTTTTTTTTATTATTTCTTAACACTAATACATAATTATATTAACCCAGGAATATTTATATAATGTAGTCGCTAGAAAGCGCTACTCATTAATATAGTCGATCGTTTTATAGTAAGCTTTCTTAATTAATGCCTGTTTCATTACATATTTGAACTTTCCCAGTAGTAATTCAGTTTCAATTTCAGGAATTCTATTGTAAAATCTAGCCCCATTTGCCATAAAAGATTTATTCGTTTTGCCTAATCTAAATGCGCGCACTGTAATTTTATGCGTATATCTTGTATTAATATTGTGTGCGTCGCTTCTTAATTTATATTTACCAATATTTTTGCGAACATGCATAATCTTTTAAAACATGTAAAGCGAAGGCATGGTAAGTATGCCTGTTTCTTTAAAGAATTCCCTAAGAAATTCGCGCGGACCCATATCATAGATTGCACGAACCGCTCTCTTTTGTAGAATGTTACTAGTTAAAAAACATTTTTAAAGACAAGCTTTTAGAAGTCCGCCATGTTGGATTTAGAATGACGTCACACAGCTAACCATGCATTGTCATCCAAACTAAACGTGAACACAGCTTTCAGCTCAATCGGTTCAAGATATCTGCTTCAAAATAGAGTTCAAAAGATTCCACCTGAACAAACATACATAAAAAGAGTGCAAGTAAAAAAAAAAAAGCTTGTAAAATAGTTTCAACATCGGCAGCAGATTAGGCGATTATATAAGAACTTTATCACAGCTTGATTATAACCATTGAAAAATTAAGTGAGAATGGTTGCTAACCTACTTTCGATCGTTATAGACATGGTTGTCGGCATATCGAATTTGATTACTGTCATGTTAGTGACAGACGCAAGATTAAAACAAATCGACATAAGAATCTTCAAGAGAATAAACTACACACATGCATAGACTATTAAATACAATACCCTCCTTTGCGACGCGCAGTCGGGTAAAAATATTCGTTATGATTTTGAAAAAGGTGTTAAAGTCCGTTGGTTTTCTACCTTCTATGTAAGCATAATATATAATATCTTGAGTTATAGATATTCCAATAGAAAGGAGTAACCCCTGAAGTGAAAATGCCAAAAGATAATTTGGCAGCTATTATTACTTTTTGAGCTTTTGTGCCATGCAATATATAAGTAGAGTGTATGATTTTTTATCTTTTGATACTTAGCACATGATGCGAAATATTGCTAAGTACCAAAAGATAGTGTAGCAACTACAATAACTACTGCAACAGCAACTATAACTCATTTAGCTTTTGTGTCGTGCAATGCACATCCACTCTACTTATGTAGAGTGTATAGTTTTGAAACTGTTTGTATATAAGTAGTTATATTATTATGTTTGTTGTTTCTTTCTTTTTGAGTACACTATTAACAAAGCTCAAACTTTTAATTCCTGTATGGCCTCCTGTTCAGGCATTATTATATTCCTACACCTAAATTCCTTTTTTTATGATCGATAGGCAAGCATTTGATCACAATCTCACCTGATGGAAAGTGAAGATGTGACCGAAGATGCAGCATGATCGCCTAGAAGGTACCTATTCACTCTAGACTTATTCCTTACCACTCATATGATATAAATATGTTTAATATGTTCGCCATACAGTGCCTACGGAAAACCTACGAGCAAATCATTGTGTAGTCATTGTATCTTATGTAAGCATGTACTAAGCCAAGTTATTTACGACTAAGCGCCATCTAGCATGTTTACAGTACATTAAAATGCGGTAGATTTGCTGCAAAAGTGAAGTAGCATTGCCAATTTTGTATTAATAACTATAACATGTTCATTTGAGAATTAACGTTTTCTTTTAACTTTCTTTGATCGTTTACAATGTTAGTTTTTCTTTAAATTTTGGCTTCACAATCTTGTGCATTTAGCCAGTGTCAAGTAATAATATATTTCAAATGAATTTTATATTAAAAGTCCTAGTCACAAGTGACAGTCAAAGTCAACTAAAAGAGTCAAGGTCCAGTCATAGTCAAATCATGCCGTAGTAAAGTGGTAGAAACTTTACTAGAACTTCTATTGGAGTTTTATAGCGAAGGCAAAATCTGGTTTTTTAACTTTGTATAATTTGCCAACACTCATGCACGTTTACTCAGTCTTAACGGTTAATAATCCACCATTATTACACATTAACACTCAAAAAATCACAGGTTTTGGAAAATTATACAAAATCAACAACGCCATCTATTCACTTTTGCGGCAAAAACTCTTTACAATGTTTACTAAAAGTAACTTAACACCTTACAACCAAAGAGGTTTGTATTGGTACATTTATCGCACCACACTAGATTCTATAAGATAAGAACATACTTATTATACAACAATGGCTTCACGGTATAAAGTTAAATACAAACCTAGTAACAAGAGATGCACCTAACTAACCAATTCGACTAACTTTATTCGTCGTAGGTATAATAGGCATAACAAACAGTGAACGCGGCGGGTATATTATGCATTCGTGTAATAATGGATTGTTAATCGCTACTTATTGTTCACCAACCTGCACGAGTGTAGTAAGTCATGTGGTTTTTGTAAAGTTTCCACTAACTCGGTATGACCGCCTTATGACTGGTCATGACTCTTCTGTAGACTTTGATTGTGAATAGGACGGACTTCCGAATCTTTATTACTAATCTTGATACTGGACTGGCTAAATACACTTATGGGAAGACTAATGAAAAAAAAAAGATACCACGCAGCAAACAGATTTGAATAGTTCTCTTCGGCCTGTTGGAATTGGTAGATACATATCGGAGATTCGTAATATGTTTGAATGGACGTTTTGCAGAAATTTAAAACACCTGTCTGTACGTGAATAGGACTCATACAATAATTTGACCTCATCCACGCAGCAGTGTACAGGGACAGGGAAGTGGGGGCAATGACTTTCCAGTCGCCACCCGGCGGCTACAGGGAATAAAATTCCCAATTGCCTTCCCAATCCTTTTCATTAGATATTTTCACACACGATTTGATTATACTAGAATTATTAATTCGATGCACCAATCTGGCACTTCGTATGATACCATCGACATAGACTGCAAATATACCACTTTTTCCATTCTGCTTTTGAATTTTATCTATGCAATTATGTACAACTCTGATACAGTATTAAGGTTATCTAGCTGATCTGATGATGAAATCGAAAGGTATAATTATGGGTTTTCACAATGACCTCTACTTCACCAATGCAAAATATAGCAAATTTGAGATTGAGGTCATGTGTTATATTTTGTATGAATAGTTTAGGACTTATATCGAGGCAGAAGCTTGAGAATAAAGCCTGAATTTATTTGACTTAGACAGCTATGTCCATCAGTTTGGTAACTCTAATTCAATTAAAGCGTGTTCTTAATATTTTAACCTCCAACCTCCAGCCTATGGCGACCTAAAATGTCTTTACAAGCAAGCTACTCCCGATCCAAGAAGATTATTGTTATTAATATAGCTCCCTAAGGAATGAATCCATTTAATACAGTCTATATAATTTTACTTGGTTTTATCGGGATGGATAATCATAAGATTAGGTTCTTAACAAAAACAAAAGTCAATCAAATCAGTGCAGCCGTTGTTGTCAGATATGAATTCGAAAATCAAATTGGAAGATGTTCCTCAGGGTCCCGGAGATCTTCCTGCTCGTAAATGATTCTTATCAATTTTAACATCATTGTAAAATCTTCTGTGATAATTAATAATTGTGTCTTCACTAGATTTTACACTATTTCAATAGATGTGAGATATCGTGGTTGTATTGCTATTTGTATTTATGGACAAACTAGAGTAATTAAGTTATACCACAGAATAGTTATTTTATAAATATCAACTTTTGCGCTATAAAGTTACAATACAGCTGGCATAGCGCTACTTGCCTAAATTTATTTTCACCTCTCTTTCTATCGCGAACTCTCATCTCTTCTGGCACGCGGCAAGATATATATGTAGCTGCGCTTTTCTAAAGTGCGGAGAGCACCAGCCCTGGTTATACGCACCATTGTCCAAGAAGTCGCAATCGAGCAGCAAGAAGCACTGTTCCTCAGTTAGAAGGCCTTCGGCCGAGGCCGAAAGCCGGTCCCAATGACTCGCACTCATTGTTGGAGGGTTGTACACTCTGAAAATATTACATATGCACATAAAAATAGCTGAATCTCAAACTTCGTTTCGGTGTTTGGCCGTTTGTTAGAGACCTTTCGTTAAATATGAAGGTTTCTAATGAATCGCACTGATGGTACTGGGTCCGAAATAATCACGCTGATCACATAGCCGGAGACGAAGCTCCGCCAGTTAATGAGCTGGTAGAATTCTTGGAGTCAGCTTGAGGCGGTTTCGGCTGTTCGGCAAAAGAGGGGTAAATTTTGCCGATCAGCCAAAAGCTAGCTAGCCTATCTTTGTTTATTTGCTATCACATCGCTCAATGGGATAATCAATAGCGAGTTAGCAATTGCAATGCATCTGAGGGCACAATGATAGGTTGTCAGGAACTGTCACATAAAAACAGATTATTTTTAAACTATTGTACCGAGCAGCACACTCTAAGTTTAAAGACTTGTGATGCAGGTGCTGGAAACATTCATAGAACGCACAATGTTACCCAAAACCAGAAGTAATACATTTTCCTTGGAGAGGAAAATTGTGCTACTGTCCGAAGTCGAATCAAGTTCACACTGCTGAAGTCGACTTAATAGAGCAGTCAAATCCCATCGACGCTACGCATGTAGGTATTTATATGACCAATCAGTAAACCAGGGAATCTAGTCCGATATAACGAGTGGTTTTTTCCATACAATGCTGTGATTAAATGTAAGAAATAAAACGAAATAAAATCGTTTTCCCTTACGACCAAAACTCGTATTAGACTCAAATTTCAAAAATTTACCGAATTCCATCATAATTATATTTTTACAAAGATTTAACTGAACGTGGCATGCAACGTAAATCTATCATTCTTTGTACAACCTGTCTATTCAAATCTCCGAAAACTTTATTTAGTAGGTACTTACCACAACTGATGAAAAGAGTACAAGTCCAGGGGGGTCCGATGTTGGTGATTTTTGTTGTAGTTGTCGAAGGACAAAGCTGTCCGGTGAGGGCGCCATTGTGGCACTGAAAAATAATAACAAGAATGGTAAACAAATTAAGTTCAGATATTAAGGTTATTATTCTTTCGGATTTTCATAGTTAAGTGCTAATAACGGCTTATAGGTTTAAGTAACAGTTTATTAAAATATACTAGTCTCGCACTAGATGAAATAATTTACAACAAAAAACTTCTATGTACAAACAACTATAAATAAATTTAGGACTAAAAAATGGGGGGATAAAACACATAGCACTAAAAATTTTTGTAAACCGCTTGTTGAAGGAAATGTGCTCAGAATACAGGCTGCGTTTCCACGTTGAATAGCGGTGCACATTTTTTGGGCTATTTAAGAGCCAGCATTCTGGTCACTTAAAATTTTGGTGTGCACCCTGTTCCCATGGACCCAAAGTTTCTACCCCAAACGGTACAAACATATACCCACTATCAAGGTTGGAATATAAGTAACTGTTAAACAGTTTAGTTATTACTATTTACCGAATTCATGGAATTTATTATGTAAGAAATGACTTTTTTTATTCGGCAAGCTATTTTAATTTATTTAATTTTAATTTAGATTATCAAGTTATAAATGTTTCAAATTTATTAATTGGTTCATAAAACTAGTCCTTATCACCAGTCACAGTCAAAGTCAAGTAAAATAGTCATAGTCTAGATAATTCAAGTCATGCCCTAGTA
This sequence comes from Lomographa bimaculata, assembly GCA_948107665.1. NCBI lineage: Eukaryota > Metazoa > Arthropoda > Insecta > Lepidoptera > Geometridae > Lomographa > Lomographa bimaculata. Next base: position 9,183,392 of record OX403598.1, read on the forward strand.
AAGTGGCAGAAACATCGGTAGTTTCTACTACTAGAACTTCTATTGGAATTTCGGAGCGAAAACGAAACATTGTTTTTTATCTTTGTACGGTGTATATACTCATGTAAATTCACGAACAATTAACCGTATCCACGATTATCGACTCGAAGAAGCATGCGTTATGGAAATAATACAATATCGAGAACGCATTTTTTTCAATTAAGCTACAAAACACGATTATTAACTATGCAAGTTTCTACACACCAGTCGACGAAATGTGCATTATATCCAAAAAATACGTTTAAGTAACGTTTTATTCCTTGACTAGTCTAAACTGTACTTAACTAGCCGTGCCCCGCAGCTTCGCTCGCGTTGATCAAGTTTAAATTAAAAAAGTCTATGTGTTAAATCCTATAGGTATAAGCTATGTACATCTAAATCCGTTCAGGCGTTACATTAGAAATAAATTATCAATTTGTATTATATTTATGGTTCACTATTTTGGCGATAATGGCTTACACATAAAAGGTGTCGCGGGCTGTTTTGTAGGACTATTTAAGATAAACATTTTCATTAAACATTATATACGTGAAACTCTATCGGTTTTTGCAGCGCACGCCAGAATAGCTCGCAGATGACAAATTTTTTTCCTACTTACTTGACACTTATCGTTATATTTTGGTCAATTCACACAACACCTTTATAAATTATAGCCTATGTGTTATTATGGTGTAAAAGCTATATTATTGTGACGTTTCATTAAAATCCATTCAGTTGTTTTTGAGTGAAAGAGTAACAAACATCCATACAAATAAACTTTCGCGTATATAATATTAGTAAGGATTTAGTTTCGTGAAACTATACATAATCTAATGCTTTGGTTAACAAGTGCAATTACTGTAATGTAATGTAACAATAGCTTAGATTGTAGTAACAATTTTATTGTATGAAGTAATGCGCACTATTCCTATTACTCCGTGATCATGACGCTTAAAACAGTGTAACATATTATCAAAAACTGAAAACAAACGTATCATTATATATTACTAGCTTGCCCGCGGCTTCGCTCGTGTTAAGAAGTATTATTTTAAAATTGACAAAGTTTCATACAAACTTTCATCCCCTATTTTATCCCCTTGGGGGTAGAATTAATCAAAATCCTTTCTTAGCGGATGCCTACGTCATAACATCTACCTGCATGCCAAATTTCAGCCCGATCCGTCCAGTGGTTTGGGCTGTGCGTTGATAGATCACTATGTCAGTCAGTCAGTCAGTCACCTTTGAGTTATATATATTTAGACTAGCCATGTATCGCGGCTTCGCCCGCATTAATTACGTTAATAAGTTTAATTACGAGTTTTTTATTCCGGAACCTAAACTATCTACATTCCAAATTCTTTCAAAATCGGTTGATTCGTTACGGAGATACTTGGTAACAAACATTCACTCACACAAACACTTTCGCATTTATAATATTAGTAGGACGTAGGATATGCAATGTACTACTATTTACTACTATATACTATGTAGCCGTTTTTGAGACTCCGGGAAAAATAGGTCGAAAATCAGAGCCTTGATGGCATATCAAATTGTTATTTTCCAACAAAGATTTAAAAACGGCTTCGTACTTGCAAAGTTCTTTTTAACTACACACCCACGGGTAGAAAAAAAAGAAGTTATGTTCCCTACATACGTAACACATTAATTAATGTTTTCAATTATATCATTTATATTAGCATTATCGGCTTTGTACCTTAGCTTTACATATTCTCTAAAATTTTGAAGAGCTTGTATGTTTTGAACTTTTGTCGCTAAATGCCTATGAAAGACGGGCAGACGGACGGATGGACAAAGTGCTGAATCACCCAAGTCAACACAGAGATCTGGCTTCGCTCGATCTATAAATTCCTCAACCTTAATAGGATAAACATGTCCCCGTGCTAATGCATTAGGAAATGTGTTTCCCATAATCGTCAACACAGCTACTATTTATACTATATACTATTTGAAATTTTAAGGAAAAATATACCTCCCCTATAATTTAATTCTTGTAATCTATTCCAAATTGGATAGTAACAGGAAAATATCAGACGACTGACGTATAAAAATAACTAATTATCCGAAACTGTGACTAGTCCCTAGTAGACGTCAGTAATTTATAAATAAGTTTTACCCGCGTAAGTCCCGGACTCGCGGGAATTCCGGAATAAAATGTTTTAATCCAGGTTAATGTCATCTACCTCCATACCAAATTTCATCGAAATTGGTCCAACCGTTTCAGCGTGAAACAGTAACAAACATAAAAACTTTCGCATTTATAATATTAGTGTGATATCTAATATTAATATGTATAAATAAACAAGTAGAAAAAATGTTTAAAAACAAAAAGTTAATACAATAAAAAGTGAAAAAATTAGTTTATTTGGATGACATATTTTTTTTAATTTGTTTATAAAAGACAGAGTTCAGAAGCTCAAAAAAATACACAAATTGAGAGCCTTCTTTTTTTGAAGTTTAATCCTACTAATATTATAAATCCGAAAGTTTGTGTGTGTCTAAGTATGTTCGTTCGCTCTTCACGCTTTAACGGCTGAACGGATTTGGATGAAACTTGGAATGTACATAGATTATACCTAGGTTTAACACATAGGCTACTTTTTAACTTGATAATAGCGGGCGAAGCCGCGAGGCACGGCTATATAGATAATCTATGTATATTCCAAATTTCATCCAAATCCATTTAGCCATTAAAGCGTGAAGAGGCAGCAAACTTATTACTTACACATACACTTACACACACACTTTCTGATTTATAATATCAGTAGGACTAGTAACATTACATTACAGTGTAATTTCTGGTAAGCCCTGAAATATATTAATATATTGATGATAATTATACCTTATACATAATATATACTTTCATCTCTTAATTAAAATGATTCTGGTGTAATATTATTAGGCTGTGCAGTTCCTTCAGTCAGACATCTATATACACTTAATTCCCTAGTTAATAATATGAAGTGTTTGAATCTAATCTCACTAGATGTTAAGCAATAATTGATATTAAAGATAGATAGTCGTAGTATAAGATAGGTTAATTTTAATATCTAATGTAAGAAAGCACAACAGCTTTCTAAACAATATTATTTGGTTAGGTAAAAGTTGGTGTTGATTGTTTAATAATTACAAAAGATACAATTTTTTTAATGTAGGATAGGCACTTATTTATTACCTATCTCTCCTTTTGATTGATTGCATTTTCTTTCACAAATATATTATCTACTTAATTGGTAATCAAGCCTACCGTTTCGTTGTCTTCAGCATTGGATCAAATACACAGTTTTAATATACACCACAATAAGATATGTAGGCCAATCTCATCTCATCAATCTCATCAAAAATTGTCATTGTTTAGTCTTCAAAATTTTAAAAGTAATAATAGTCTAAGTAGTTAATCTTCATCATTTTAATTATTATTAAAATAAGTAACCGTAACTTGGCACATTGTAAACTATCTAATTTCATTTTCAAATTTAATTCTGGTATGAGTTTACTCCGATGTCTAATTTCACATTCTACAGCAGCCTAAAATCATCCTATTTATTCTACAAACTAACAAAATTATCTGTGAATACTGATAACATAAACAAACTATTTAAAATATAACAAGCATAAATGTGACCCAAGGAAGGAGTGTGAAATTTGTATGTAACAGAATATTCATCACTATGTTATTTATCAATGCTTGGGCACTGATACAAATTGTAATTCTTTTTAATACACCTGTTCATATTACAAAACAGAAATCAGAAACAAGTCATATCTATTGTAAGTTATTATTAGTTCATTTGAAAACACTATCATCAGCATAGTGCATACTCGTGTCGCAAGTTGCTGAATGTTCCAACTACATAGACATTACACAAGCAAAAGTTTTGTAATGCTAACTACATTCAATCAAAGCCTTGAGAACAATTATATGACAGGCTTGGTATTCATATTACAACTAATTAAGACAAGTTTAATATACAAGTTGTAGAACATTAGGATAAGATTTAACTATTTTGTTTATAGTGGCCAGCAACATTATAATATGACATTCACAGATTTTTCACAATTTTCAACAGCACATGATTTCAGTAAAAAATCTTTTATATATAACAACTGAAAAGCTTTTTAAGGGATCTTGAAGAAACAATTTAATATACAGCTTACTAGCTGTATATGAAATTGTAAAGTATAAGTAAGCAAGTAAGGAATTGTAAAGTGATATAACCCAGAGTTTCATGTATTACTATACTGCGCTCCATGGCTATTGTTCTCAAACGATTGAATGTCCATACTTTGAATCCAATGGGCACTAATGAACAAAAGTTAAAATTTTATGTTTAGCTCTATGGAATTTTGAGCACTGTTAGCAAAAGAATTGACGGATAGAGAATATGAGGAATGGGTTTCTCATTTTTTTTGTATAATAATGTTTATAACTGTACATTTATACTAAAAATGGAACAGTCCTGCAAAATATTTACCTTTATATTGAAATAAAAAATCATCATTTTAATGATGACTCTAATGAAAGATGAGTCGGTACTTAAGAATTAAGCAGAAGTTATGGATGACATTTTAATGATGAGTGGATGCGAGACCAAATATGGATTGTAATATATATCTATATTCAAATAAAACGTGAGAATTTGTGTATATACATTTCTTATTATAAATCACAGAATCAGATTAGAAAGCATTATGGAAAATATCTAAATCATCAACACTTACAACTTATTTATCTTATGAGTATTAATAATTTAAAGAAATTAAAAGATAAATTTTGTAAAATTGGAACCTAGGTACAGGTAGTTTTGTTGTCTCTTTTCTTAGAAGCACCTCAAAGAAGCGAAACGTACCCATATACGTTTACCACTTGCTGACTGTACTAAATAATTTTCTTGTGGAGCAAAGTGGAATAAATGTACTGACGTATATTATTTTAATTAATAGTCAGATTAAGTGCTCGTGGAGCGATGTCCACTATTTTGTAGAGTGCAGTGGCATAACCCGAAACTCTATCTGGAAGAACTAATTCCTTGTTGGGAATTACCTCATCAGTCATTATGAGTGATTAATTTTATATATCTTTACTCAATTAATATAGAAATAACAATGTTTATTATGTTCGTAGTAATGTATACATTAAGTTTTGTACAAAACAAACAAGTGACGATATAGTATGATAGTAAAAGAAATCAATTTGTTTACATATCCAAACAAAAAGTGATACATCCACCTGTAGAATATTATAGACTTAGTTGGATTTCAAAAGATATAAAAGAAGTTATGAAGTCATAGAACTCTTTGAAAGTTGATACAAACTGATACGCTACAATGGTCTAGTATAGCCGACGACGCTAATTTGTATGAACTTTGCATGGCACATACACGCGTAAAAGGTATGAACAGTGGTCGGAGCCCGTTACTTATTCTATGGAATCTGCGTGTTGCAATGTATGTAATTATAGCCCTCCCACCACCAGCAAAGGTGAAAGCAGTCTACTCACAATTACTACAATCTCCTTCAGATTGTGTTTTTCTATTTATATTTCTATACTTTATGACGTTGCCGAGCGATAACAAGGAAAACCCGAAATGTTCATTAAGCTATTCCCCTTATTGCACGGTAATTACGTACAATATGCCATGATAACCATCAAAAGTTAGGAACAAATATAATATTTTTTTTCAATACTTACAGCATTTTTAAATCGGTGTGAAGGCACACGCAGGTGTGCAAACGTTGGTTACTAGAAACCCATCATGAACACAATGTTAGCACGAGAAAAAACAAATACACGTCTGTTAGCTTCGAACCATTGATGAGTAATAGACGGGTGCAAGGGGCGGGACGGGACAAGATTGTGGCGGCGCGGGAAACGGTGCTGCCAGTACGGAAAACTATAGTATTAGCAAACAGCGCCATCTATCGAATGGGATTAAATCACAGGTGATGACGACAATCTATACTATAATATTATAAAGCTGAAGAGTTTGTTTGTTTGTTTGAACGCGCTAATCTCAGGAACCGCTGGTCCGATTTGAAAAATTATATCAGTGTTGGATAGTACATTTATCGAGGAAGGCTATAGGCTATATTATATTTTCAAAAAAATTAGAGATCCTTACTAAAAGTCTAATAATCACGCGGATGAAGTCGCGGGCACTGCTAATAAAGAATATTCATGAGGTTTTTTTTGTTAATCTTAATAGCAATAGAATTAGACCTATGACATCATTTAAATCGTCACCATCTTATTTAACTTAATTTTAATGAAAAAAAGTGTCAAAAATGCTGCGTAATTCAAAATAGCAAAACGCACGCTATTGGGATTCGTGACGTCAGTTGCCGTCACGAATTCATCAAACACGAATGACGTGATGACGTCAAGTTTACTTGATGCATATCAATAATTTTATTTGTGAACTTACACCTAAGGGTCAGAATGGCCGCATTTAAATTAATGCAATATTTATTCAACTAATTTATTAGAAACTTAACAAGTTTGACTTATCTCAATTATATTCTTAGGAAAATGACATGCTATAACATTCCAAGTTAGCCAAATTGATAATGGCGACTGTTTTGGAGCTGAAGAAATCCGGCACACAAACAATTCGCACTCGTTGACCCTCTTCTCCTAAAACATAAAAACAAACAAAATTTGCTTTAGTAAAAACACGATTATGTACTTAGATTACTTCGCTCGCCACATTTTACATGACTTTTTTGGGGCACCTTTAGCTATTCACCCTTTACAAGGAGTCTTTAGCTAGAGCAAAACAAAGAATTGTTGAAAGTTTGGATTTTCATTAAAAAAAATATGTTATCCAAGTATACGCAAATGCGTATTTAACTGTGAGTTTTTATTTTAGGGGCACTACATATCTCCAGCGTTTCATATGTTGTGAGATATAAATTTGTCATTTAATAGACTGTATCATTGGTCCTATGAAAATTTAATTATAATAAGTAACAAACTTAACTGAGATTATAATTATTGACGCGTTAAACCTAAATTTTATATCATACTAGCTGCACTTAATTGTGCTACAGTGGATCACCAGGCCAGCATAAGAAAATCCCGTCAACCATGGATGTCATCACGATGTTACCTTCCGAAGGATCAAGCCGGTGCGTGGTAGGATTTGAAACCGCGACCGTCTGATCAAATGAGTCTATATATAGTCTATTACTACTGCGCACTTGTATTGTTTTGTGTATTATTCCCTTTCAGTGACTAAGTAATTGGCGTAGTAAGAACGTAAGAAAACAAAGAACAGTAAGAAATTAAAGTATAGATACTTTAATAGGTAAGTACAAATAAACATACCTTCATACAAATCTGTAGAGAATTCCTCTGTATTACCACTAAAGTACACAGCTGGACAGGTATATATGGTAAATGGATCGGTGTCCACACAAGGCGTGCAAGGTACTGTGTCGGGGCAAGTTGGTGCAAGATGACGCCACTCAAGGGTCTTCTTCATAGCCTCCAAGCTGTTATCTATCTTGCTGTATCGCATTATGTCTTTAATTGGTTCCCCTGATGATCCTAGGCATAAGAAACCTGAAACAACATAAAATCATTGAATATATTTTCACTAGTAATGTTCATATTTAAACATTAAAGAGTGTGAAAGTCTGCAATTGTAATTTCATTAATAATCTGGTGGTAATTTTGTAATTATGTCTATTTGACTATACATTTATGACAGATATATCATTGAACTTGGTCTGTTGAGTAAATATGTTTGTTCCTTATATATGTATGTATATTGCTCCTTATTTAATTTTGGTACCTGGATGACCAAGCTTAGCTCGGTTTTTTTTTGTTAAATGACGTTTTCTAAAAATGAAACCTAGCTAGATCGATTTATCGCCCCCGAAACTCCTTGCATACAAATTTCATGAAAATCGTTGAAGCCGTTTCTGACATTCAGATTATATATGTACATATATACAAGAATTGCTCGTTTAAAGGTATTAGATAGATATCATAATCATTTATTTGCTTGAAATGTAGGTTAGTAAGATGAAATGGTAAGTATATCTAATCTATCTAATATCTTTTAACGAGCAATTCTTGTATATATATATACACATATCCTTATTATACATATATATATATATATATGTCATCCGGATATTATATCTTTATATACCTATATTCGCCTATCTTATTTTAAATTGTATTAAATTGTACAATATTAAATTGAAATTCTATAATATAATTAATTCTATGTCGATTTATATTAAATATTATCAATTCAATGCCATAATAGTCCATACAATGTCAAGCAGTTAAATTAATATTACTTACATTTCAAGAATTCCATTATCAAAAAGTAACACTTTTCTAATAATAATGTTTTTAGGTTCCTTATTAATGTATAGGTAGGCATTGCTTTAATATCATTAGGAAGAGCGTTGTAAACATAACAATTGTTTAGATACATAGATGTTTTAGGAACTATATACAAGCATTCCAGCCCCTCTTCGACCAGGTGGATAGTCGTACATTGCCTCAATGAAGATCCCGAGCGATGCATATAGTTAGAGTTTAGCCGAGTTTAGAAACGTGTGATAGTATTTCGTAGATGAAATACTACTAAATTGTCCCTGTGGTAGCCGCAAGGAATTCAACTTAGGTATACTCGATACCTGGCAGAAAAAATATTTTTTCCGAATAAATAGCACCTGCACCATGTCTTTTCAATATTGTTAGGAATAAAAATACTATCTTACCACCAATATCACACTCATAAGGATTTGAAACTCTATTGAATGATTTGTATTCAATCGCCTTTGGGAATAAACCTGAAAAAAAAAGAACTACATTAAAAACATTGAAACTACATTAAAAAATGATATTTGGTACATATTGCAGGTCACACTAACATAATGAATATGAAAGTAACTATATTTTTGCCAATTTAATATATTTGACAACGGCTGAACCACGCGGCCCTCCTTGAGAGCCAGTCATATCAGGTCTATATTGTATGAACAATTTGTAAAACTGTTTATTTGGACCTCCTTGACGACAAAACCAAGATTTGGATAAAATTATGTAGTATCATAATTGAGCCCCTTCAATAGGTCATATTTCATCATCTTGATATATGGGTGTAAAGCTAAGAGTCATAGCTCAGTTAGATGTCTTTAAGTTACGAGTGAAAAGATGTGTTCACAGTTCGTAGGAACAACGTGGCTAAGGATAGCTATGTAGCTACGAGTTTGTAAGCGAAATATACGAGTTACCTCGCGCCCGCCAGTCAGTCGTCACTACACCTAGGTTTTTTAACTTTCGTACATCGTTGATATTATGTGACGCCATACATTGTAACTGTTTTTTTACTTTCATCACACAAAATTTCTATTAAAATACAGAATTTCCAACAATATTATTAGTTCACAGCTCTTGCAGACATGTGCGTAAATGCTATTGAATTGATAACAATGAAATAACAATTATGATTTAAATGAAAGAAAATGTTTTTTATGCACACTAACAACAGTTCACTAACAAAACATGAATGGTTCAGTGCTTTTTGACAAGGAGCTACTTCAGTATAATATGTTGCATGCATAAATTCCCAAAGCGCTGATTTGCTACTTGCTCCTTACAGCATAACAAATAGGTTATCTATATAGCCAGAATAGATGTTTTAAATATAAATGTCTAATAACAAGAATATTGGTTTACTTTCGTCTTTTTTTATGCTCGATAGGCAAGCATTAGACCACTATCTCATCTGATGGAAAGTGATGATGCGATCAAAGCTGCTTACCTAGAAGATACCTATTCACTCTTGACTTGAAGAGTCTCAGATTATACCGTTAGGAACAAAGACGCAGGCAATGAATTCCACTCCTTCGATGTACAGATAACAAACGTAGAAGCGAAACATTTTAGGCAAACAGGAGGTATGTCAGCCATAAATGGATGACATTTACCAGTTTGCTTCTTAGTTTGTTTATAATTTGTTATTTAGTTTCTATTACAATAATTTTATTTGTATGGATACTTATAACATAAATTTCGTTAGCCTACATTAGTCATGATAACAGTTAGTCTACTGTCTATGTCATTCGCTTTCACATTTAGAATACATTAATAGCAAAGAATATTGGGATGACTTACAGTAATGGAAAGGTTTTTGCGGCAACATGATTCCAGCAGGGTCCTTACAGCCCGGCATCAGGTCTAAGGGAGCCACTGCACTGACAGCTGCAGCAAATGAGTCTACAATCTCAGCAGACGCTATCACATTGGCCTCATTGAGAAGACTTTCATTCGAGTCACTTGCAAATACTCCACCTACAAAGAAGTACCTCTTTAATTCTTATTATATATTTTTCAAGTAATGTTCTTTGATAAGTGAACTAATACTTATATGAGGTTGATAAGGGGAAAACTATGACTATATGGTATTTAAGAGGAAAATAGGAAGGCAGCATAAAAGCTAAAGAAAAAAGAGTTCATTAAGAAACGAAGTAGTATGTCCAAGTTGATACCATCCTAACGGAACAGTTTAAAATCATCACTGTACCAGCAATTATGGTTCCACCTGAAAGAGGGAGTTGCCGGTGTAATACTTAATCTTTTTTATCACAGCGCCACACTAATTTAAGATTTGTATCGTGAGTGCCAAACAATTTACATATCATGCACACACAGAACCAGAAGCATGTCCCTTAGGAACAAAACGTACTCCTGGCGGAAATTGAACACAGGACCCACGGCGTAGAGGGCAGATACTTACACACCACGCCCTCCTCGTCGCATATCAAGCAATTGTAGCTATCCCACACATGGTTCAAAGATTATGTTCTAATCATGGAAGTAAAAAAATTCACATTATCTTAAAGCTTGTTTTAAAGATAAAAATAAATGGCTCAAAATTACCTGCAACAATAACTCTGACAATGTTAGAAATCTCTTCCTGGTACTGAGATGTGCCTGAGAGACCCGACAGCCATTCCATCAGCAAATGCAGAGAAAACATCTGTTCAGCGGACTTCGATGCCATGTTTAACCCGGACATTATTACTATGTACCTACAAACATAAAACAATGAAAGATAAATCATAAAATTACTTGGGAAGTTTGCTTGATGTGAGTTTTAGCTCTTTAATTTCAACTGATTTTGTGAACCATTTGATTATAATAAAATCAGGACATTATAAATGTAAAAATTGTGGACACACAAAAAAATTACAATATTGCATACATGATTTCATATTAAAGGAACTTAAATTTGTGGCCCTATAATGCAATCATTTTTAATATAAAGCATATTTTTTTACTTTTTATGACTGCGATATGAATTGTGATGATGTCATCAAACCATTTTCATGTAAAATTCACTGTAAAGAATCATTTTCCATTCTACTCAAACATAGCCAAAACAGGAAGATCCCAAGAGATGTTTAAATTTGTTATTTTAAAAATGGACTCTGCTAGCAATATATTTACATGAAAAAAAAATGACATTTAATTTATCTCAAGAAACCTTAAAAATATTAGTGGAAGAATTGGGAATTTTGAATGCAGCAAATTCATACAAAATCACACATTTGAGAAGGCGGGAAATATTCATAATGTGTTGTACTGCGGGAACATATTATACTACTATTTTAGGTTTGAGTTGATATTATATGCTTTATTTCATAAATATCCTCCGCATATGCATTAAAAAAAAGTAAATTCACCTTGGGCATAACCATCTATGGTATTTAAGAACATTACATACCTATCACTAGTAATCTGAGGTAGAGGTTTTTGTATGTTACATCCAGGCCAGCACACATCTTTGATTGTAAAAGTTCCATCTCCATCTTCTGAACCTTAAATATGGAGAAACAATGTTTGAAATTTAAAAACTATACTATATTTGTATCTCATGCTAGCATTTCACCACTATCTTTGAATGATTCACCACTATCATTATTGACGACCCAGTTGGTGCAGTGGACAGGTCTCTGCCCTCTACACCGTGGGTCCTGGGTTCAATTCCCGGCAGGAGTACAAATTCCTTCCCAAGAGATATTTGTAATTCTGGTTCTGAGTGTAATGTGTGTGATGTAAATGTTTCCGACACCCACAATACAAGTCTTTGAACATAGTGTGGGGCTGAGAGTGTGAATGCCTTTTTTAGAGTTTATATCTCACCTTGTAAGTGTTGATGTGGTAGAGAATGCTAAACACTCTAGGCTTAGAATGGCAGGCTTTTAGGGAAAACTATATAATAAACCCTGTATTCAGATAAAACTTACTCTATATATATTTGATATCTATAAATCTCCTTACCATTTGGTCTGAACGCCAGAGAGGCAAATATCTATATGTATATACCAACAGTATATCTTACATATGTAAGTCAATTACTAACCAAGCAATGCACAGACAACACCAGTAACCACTTGATTAACATCAATGCAGTCCCCGACTAACTTGATCCTTTGGAGTTCATCCTCTAACACCAAGCTATCAGAGTCATGAACAAAATGAGTCCTGAAACAATATAATGATAATTGGTATATGCAACTAATCCTATATGAATTGCCCCTGTCAAATAATAGATGAGGTTCCAGTAAATGCCAAATAGCATCCAAACTAGTTGGTTTAGTTTAGTACTTTTGTTTATCTTTTTACAAAGAAACGTGTTACAAGTTGAAAGGTGATGAATACACAACTCATCAATAAATAAACATTGATGACAGCATCTATAGATGATGCAACTATTGCCTGATGGACGCTAAGTTAATATGTAGGTAATACATAGGCTTATAAGGTGAATATCACACCATTGCACTGATACTACAATACACACAAATATTTGTGTATTTGACTATGACTGTATCAGCTAGACAGATTTTAATGAAATTTGGTACATAGATATTTTAAAACCTGGAATAGGTCTAATGATACTTTCATCACGACTGACGCGGTCAAAGTCACGAGGAAAAGCTAGTGGGTACTAAATGAAATTATAGCCAGCTACATATCGACACGAAGAACAAGAAGGTACAATGCAAATCATATAATATTGCAGGTATCATACCTTGTTGGTTGTGGAATGATTTCCAACTCATCTGACAATTCTTTAAGAATGCTCGGCTTCAATTCCTGAAGCTTGAAAAGCGTCCCAACTATAATACAAGTTGTACCCTTATCACGGAGTTCACACAGCTTCAAAACTTTGTAGGTGTTTGACCACTTCTTCTTTATGACTGGAGCTAAGATATTTCGAAACGTATTCAATCTAGCAGAATAAATGTGAGCATACTGCTTCGAAAAATTTCGGGAAACTTTATAAAATCTCTCGGAATAATCCGTGTAATCCACTGTTTGTCTCTCTAATTCTAAGTGTTGAAATTCGTTTCCTGGCTGACTTGTAGACGCACTTTGTACTTTAAAAAGCATTTTTTATCGTAGCACGTACTAGAAATATGCTTTATCAAGAAAATCGGCGAATATAACAGTACATAAATCTCGAATAACACTGCAAGATGCAAAACAAACGGAAATTCGCGCGTTTTTTTTTATCTTTGACACTGACAGAAGCAATATGGTATTAGCATCGAGATAGGAAACAAACCTACGTTTTTACTTTAGCTACAACATCCTTGGGTATTAGCACTAGCTTGGCACTTGGCAGATATTTGTCAATGACCCAAATCAAGCACGAAAACTGACGGTTTGACGTGAAGTATGTTTCAGCCTTTGTCTTTTTCTCATGTATTTTCTAGATACTGGTAGCATTGTGTATCGGAAGTGACATCATCATCATTTGGCGCCGGCGGTAAAAGTAATAGCTTAATTAAGCCTCCAATAACTTGTGTCGGATTAGTGCCTGAAGTGAAAAATGGCGGGTGTTCAAAAAATCCGGCTAAATAATTTAAACCCAAACGTGAAAAATGCGCTTATAATAGGAATTATTATAGCTAAGAGTAGCCCACGAGTCATCGGTTCTAAAAAAAAGAATGGAGAGTCAAGAGGAGTCACTTCATTCACTGTGAGAGATTCCGATGTTGACACCATCAATGTAGATGCTTGGGGAACGGAATATTTTGTACTCACATTTTACGAAAGATTTCTTGTTGGTGATGTCGGTGAGCTGTATTACTTAATAATATATTATATATATTTATAGTCCAAATAGGAGTGTTATAAGTTTGAAGCCATTGCCTGTTTTAGTCTCTGCCTGTGGTACTAGTATCTATCAGATCTCCCAAACACACTAAATGAGCTGATTACGATATTTAATCTGTCGTGTCTGATTATATTTAGCTGATTTTGTATGAATGTTTCTAAGATTATCGACCAACTCATCTAACAACCTCTACGCTCCCGATGCCGTTCAAAACTTTATCACAATAATATCATATTATTATGCATATGAGTTCAAAATACTGCTAGAGTGCTACTACACTAGTAGTTCGCCCCGAATTGTAACTTCGCACCTACATTTAATTAGGTTAATTATAATGTTTCGATTTTCTACCAACTCCACAAAAAAGGAGGAGGTAGTCAAGTCGACTGTATTTTTTTTATATGTGTTACCTCATAACTTCGTTACACGTGAACCGATTTTGTTTGATAGATGTTGCTTTTCATTTAGTCCTATTTAAATTTGATCAAGATCTGACTATCTGTTCTTGAGTTATCCTCAATAATGCTTATTCTGTGGACTACATTGACGACGACGTTCTCGTTTTTAACCGACTTCAAAAGTTACCTCATCACTTCTTTCTTTTTGCGCCGATTCTGATGATTGATTTTTTATTTGAAATTTGGTGCTTTCCATGTGGTCCCATTTAAATTTGGTTAAGATCTGATCACTAGTTTTTGCGTTATTGTCAATAATGCGTGTTTAATACGTTAAATCTGATCATCAAGGTTCCGAAGATAAAGCGGTGAAGTCGGTTTTTTAAGCTTTGCTTGCGTTTAACGGATACAACCATATATAGCCATTTTAAGTCCCGGAACATTTAAACAGTGATTTTGGTGGCCTACTGAATTGTTATTTTCCTACATACTTTTTTTTAATGATTTTGTACTCTACTTGCAAAGCTTTTTTCAGCGTTTCTCCACACGGGCAGAGAAAAAAAACGATTTGCCTCCCACTTAAATGTATAAACCTTGTTAATATTTCATATTACTTTTATCATTTTAATCGCCATATTAGGCATTTAATATATCGTCAAAGAATTTGAAGCTATTAGCTTGTTTCGTTTTGCTGCTGCGGGTGCTTCTGACAGACGGGCGGAAAAAGAGCTGAAACACCCAAATCAACTCGGAGAACTAGCATCGCTCGGTCAAATATAATGTACCTATGTATAGGTTATTTCAATCTCATAATATTTTTTTCAGTTGAAATCTCTTCACCTAAGATCTGCATCAAAACTGGCGAGAACGAAATGTATAAACCTCAGGTTTGTAACTATTACAACATATATAATATCATCTGTGGCTGAAACATTGATTAAAAATTTTAAAATTTTACACATACGATTATAAATAATTAAACGCAAGCAAAGCTTAAAAAAACCGACTTCACCGCTTTATCATCGGAACCTTGATCACATTTAATGGATAAACACGCATTGACTTGAAACTACTTTGAACTCAAAAACTAGAGATCAAACCTTGATCAATGGGACTACATAAAAAGCACCAGCTTTCAAATAAAAAAGAATTATCAAAATCGGCTCACTACAAAAGAAGTTATGAGGTACCTTTTGAAGTCGGGTAAACGAGAACATCGTCAAAGTACGCATTATTCGTCATAAAATAGGCATAATTGACGAAATTTCAAGAACTACTGTTTAGTTAGATCTTGATCAAATTTAAATGGGACCAATTAGAAAGCAACATCTTTCAAACTACAAAAATATTTTCGAAATCGGCTCACGTGGAGAGAAGTTTTGAGGTAACACACACATAAAAAAAAAAATACAGTCGACTTGAGTACCTCATCTTTTTTTGGGAAGTCGGTAAAAATAAGCTGCAGTCAACACCAGTGTGCTATTTGGGGGTGAAATCGTTTCTTTTAAGCTTTGCTTGCGTTTAATTATTTTTTTATGCCCGATTGACCAGCATTTGACCACAATCTCACCTGATGGAAAGTAATGATGCGGCCGATGTTGTAGCATGCTTGCCTAGAAACTCTAGAAAGTACCTATTCACTCTTGACTTGAAAAAATCCATATTATACCGTTCGGGAAACAAAGACGAGGGCAATGAGTTCCGCTCCTTCGCAGTACGGATGATAAACGTAGAAGCGAAACGCTATAGAGCTACTGTTACTTATCTACTAATCACCTAGTTTCAGTCTATCGTGAAAATGAAGCTGTATAATATATCTTGATATATATAAATTCTTCTGTACGTATGTATTCTGTATATGTGACCGAACTGAGGAACTCCTAAAAGGCTGGACAGATTTTAATAAAAAAAAATTGTGTGTTCTGATGAATTCAAGAATGATTTAAATTCACCATTCGATCTGATTAGGTACTGTTTTTTAATTAACGCTGGCGATGCCTGGGAAAAACTAGTATATACATATAGCTATGCTACAAACATGATCCGAATTCATTTATGTTCTAGGTATCTTCTCCTTTCTACTTGTCCCTGAACGAAGGACAATCCGACGTGACCATACATGGCGGAGACACCTTCGGTTGCTATTTGCCTCTCCTGCATATACCTACTAAACCGCCTTCGGGATACTACGGTCTAGCTGAAGTTATGAAACTGCCTGGTATCTAAACAAACATAATATTTTGAATTTAAACTAAGTATATACAAAAATAAATATACTAGATACTGTATTTAACTCGTTTCATGTGTATGATACGTAACAATTTTATTGTCCGTTTTAGAAGCTTCCAACGTTTACGTAGACGTGCTTGTGGTAGTGAAATCTATAAAACCAGCCAAGAGTATCAAGACTAAAGCGGGTAATGTTTTAAATAAATCATAGACTTTTGGAGTAGGTTTTTTAAATATAGCGTTTAGCCAGACAACAGACCAGGAAGGATCCGGAATGTATTCATCACATATCTACCAAAAACGACTAGTTTTAGGTAGGATGTGATGAATACATTCCGGGTCTAAAGGATTATTAGTAAAAATAAAATGGTAGCAGCTCTAAATATCTATATTAGGCTATGTTTTTAATTAAATCCGGTTTTATATCTATTACGAAAACTTAGTTAATTATTCCTTAGGTCGAGACATGTCGGTCCGCAGCGTTGAAATTATTGATAATACCACGCCAGCTTCTCTAAACTTCGACGTATTCGACATCGACACAATCCAGAGGTAAAGTTTTTTATTTATTTATTTTTCTTGTATTGTCGATACCCGCTTGCGGAGTATATGGAGCGATACTTCAAAGTAACCATGTATATAGTTACCTACAAAAGCGCTGTGCAAAATACAGACCAGTATTCTGATCACAAGTCGACTCTCTTAATCGTCCAGCCAAATTTTTGTAAATTTCAAGCGCACCGATGCCCTTGGGCCTAGTGTTTCCGCCCCAAATAACCTAAATTTAAATATCATGCATATTCTTTATTACAATACAATTACTCTTTATTGCATACCTAAAAAAATATTATGAATAACAACATAGCAGTCCAATCGGCGGACTTATCGGCTAAGCAGCGATCTCTTCCAGACAACCTTAGTATGAAGAGGATAAAGTTTAAGTGATCGGTGGTGCGGCAATGATCACCACTCTTTATAAACATACATATAATTATTAATGTACTTAAATGAATTATACAGAGTAGAAGACTGGCGGGTGCTAGAGAGCGTGCTATTTATAGCAGACGCGCGTGTGTCATGGCGCGGACGCGGCGCGACGCTCGTGTCGTGCTCCCGCAGCGTCATCACTCACCAGCCACACTCCGCAGACGCTGAGGCCCTCAGGCTATATGTACGGAACCAGGCTACCACACGTAAGGTTATAAACTAACTCTCATTTCAGCTACGTGAGTCCTTCGAAATATCACACTAGGTTGGTACTCGGTAGGTCTACGAGTTTTAATTAATAGCAAGCTATTGAATGGGTTTCGTTTTGTAATGTATGTAATGTTCTTCAGACAATGTATGGAAGAATACAAAACGAAACAGAAAAAAGTACGCACTTAAATGATACCGTCTAAATATTAGCGTTATATAGTACTCATGAAAGAGAACAATAAAAAGGTGGAAAATATAAATGTTTTTTCAAGCTAAAGACATCAACGCGCTCGACGAATTTTTAGGTATTAGGTATACTTTTTTCTTGGCCTAGACTCTGCTGTTTACTCGCAGACGCAGACGTCCCATTCTCATAACGTCCCATTCGCAGACTATCCCACTCAAATCGTCTCTTTCGCAAAGAGTCCCATGCATACGGTAGACTAGGGCAGCATGCTCAATCCACAAAATATGCCACGTATACATTATTTTGTTAGCATACCACACGAACATGTGTCGTATGCTAACAAAATAATACTTTGAACTTAAATGAAATGACACTACGTTCAATGTATTCGCGCTTGCTAGATCAGCGATACTTAAATTATTATTATGATTGCCGACCCAGCAATCTATTTAATTTGATCAAGGGTTCCGAAAATAAAGCGGCGTGAAGTCTGTTTTTAATTGTTTTCATTAAAGTTGTTCAGAAAAGAAATGGTTGTCTGTAAAGTCGGTTTACTGACGATAATTTTACGTGATAACGTCATAAAACGAACGCTTAGGCCGATCGTGCCTCTCTATCGCTTGTTCGGCGCTCTCGCTTGCAACCTCGGTTCAGGCGAAATATGACAGTGAGACATGCTTTTTCGTGCGTGCAGCCGGCGTTCATCGATTTATAAGACGTTTTTTTAAATTAATCTTTTACAAGTTGTAAATAAAGAGGACTAAAAGTTATACAACCAGAGAACTTGTCAAGACGAATCAAACAAGCCGAAACTAGATGGGGTTGTGTCGTTTCATTACAGAGTTCCTATAACCACCTTCCAGCCCCATCATCATAACCTCGTTACCATTGAAAGACAAACTACTCGTCAAGACGACTCAAATGAGCCCAAACTTTATTGCGAAGTTCCTTTAGCCACCTTCCAGCTCCATCATCAGATCAGCACCATGTCATCATAATATTGCATCGCCACGCGATTTACACATGTATGGAAAATTTCAGCTCAATCGGTAACCGGGAAGTGGATCAAATTTAATTTGCAAGATTTGATGACAAACATCGGGACAGGTGAAACTAAATAAAAGCTTGTAAAAAAAGGTATCTGGCAGGAGGCGGGGAGGCGGCGGCTTGGGCGGCGTGGAGCGGCGAGCGGCCATCCGCCGCCTCCGTGGCGCAGGTCCGGGACCGGCTGGCGGCCGGCGCACCATTCTGTGCTTCACTGCACGCTCTGCTCTCACACTTGGATCTGGACGACCTCGTCAACTCCACGTATTTTTTAAACACCTAAAACCATCTCATTATTACCAACCAAAACAAATCCAGATTTGTAGCGAAAGTTTTTTTTTAATGCTGAATAGGCAAGCATTTGACCACTATCTCACCTTATTGAAAGTGATGATGCGGTTGAAGATGTGGCATACTTGCCTAGAAGATATATATTCAATCTTGGTTTGAAGACTCCCAGGTTATACCCCTCGGGGAAAAATGACGCAGGCAACGAGTTCCACTCCTTCGCTGTATGGATGATGAACGTGCAAAAATTGCGTTGTTGATTTTGGATTATTTTCCAAAACTTATTATTCTTCACGTGTTAATAACGGTAGATTACTAACCGTTAATACTTAGTGAACGTGAATGAGTGTAGGGAATTCATGCATATGAAGTTTAAAAACGGGATTTTCGCTTTCGCTCTAGAACTTCAATAGAAGTTTTAGTAAAGTTTCTACTCACTTTACTAGAGCACGACTTGACTTTGACTGTGACTTGTGATTATAGGACTTTTATTATGAAATATGTGATACACTATAATTTTGACTACCGAAATAGGTACCTACACTGACACTTTGATATTTTATTTAAAAAAAAAACACTGTTAGAGATAGTATAAATAATAATGTATTCCAGAGATCCTAACATTGAAGAGTTGCGAGTGAGGTTTGTCGATCACACAGGCGAATTGAATGCACGTCTACCCGTCAATATTATGGAAGATACGTTCGGATATTCTGTAAGAAAGCTACCAATCTTTAGCCAAATAAAAAATATAAATAAAATTTTAATGTATGTTGGCGTATCTTGCACTTATTTCAAAGCAGTTTTTCTTTTAGTCCGAGCAGTTGAAGATGATGTCTGCAGACGACAGAGCAGCTATCAAATGGAAATTGCTTCTAGAACAATGTAGTGCCAAACTTGCAGCTTCTCCGCCGCGCCTCATAGTGTTGAGCTTGCGACGAGCCTCCCCCGCTGATCCGATTCCCTTATACTAATAAAATTAAACTATGATAAATACTAAAAAAATATAATAAAATTTCCTATGATTATTAATTAATGATCTTTCCATGTCACTTTAGAGCTGTCGGAGTAATTGAATTTGTAATAAATACCTTAACGACAAAGTGAATAGTTTAGTTGATACTGTTTCCAGTGGCTACCATTTTCACGTATGATATTGATTAAACTTATTTAATTTGTCAAAGACTACAATCATGGTCGATAAACCAGAAAAAACCGAGATAACTTACGAATACACTAGACGTCGCAGAGAATTCGGTAGGCAAATATTATTTGAGGACCATGGGCCAGAAATGCGCGTTAGTATACCCAACAACCCGGCTTACTACCAAAACTACATACTTCGGAACCCTGTGCACTGTGGCATACAAAATACAGGGAATATGTCTGAGCACTGGGTGAATTCTGTGAGGTAAGTTTATATCAACTAAGTCAATATATCAAGTCGGATTCAGCTACGAAGAATCCAAAGTATAGATATTGGTGCGTATTATTAACTTCAGGGCCGAATACACAAGCTCTGGCATTAACCACGTCGAAGGCGGATGGCCTAAAGATATCAACATGAACGATCCTGAAGCTGCTCAAAGATATCGAAGGAAAATAGAGAAAGACGATGCGTACATTCACGCTGTCATGCATTTAGGACATGTGAGTACTAAAAATGATTTCGTTTTCTACATATGTGATTAAACGAATCGCATCTAATTATACAAAGTATATTGTGTTGTGTTCTTCAGAGTATGGAGCACAATATACTCCAAAACAATGCAATAGATATGTACCAAACTTTCTACACCGAATTGCCTTCAATACCTCCAGTGGAAAACAGCAGTTGCCACACGGTAAATGTCTACCGGGAACCAGGAACCAAAAGAGCCGTGAGATCATTGTCTTGGCAATCAGATGGTGGAGCAAAGCTAGCGGCAGCATACGCAGATGTGGAATTGATGAGAACTAATAGGGTACCCCAGATGTCTTATATTTGGGATATTGGTAAGGAAATGAAATGCTTTTATAACTTTTAAGCAATCACGATTCACGAACACAGAGATAATATATAAATGACTAATGCAACTTAGCCTAAAAGTCAAGATTAATAAAAACAGTATTAACGCGCATAATATTCGTTAAAGTTCTGTATAATTCACAAACTGAATAATACCAGACACGATAATATCGTGTCTGGTTCCTAGAAATACTAGATAGCCAAAAAAAGTAATGATAATTATTTGACAGAAAACGCGAATGCACCAGAGTTAGTCATTAAACCACCTCAACCATTATTGGATTTAATTTTCAATCCACGAGATCAACACACTCTTGCTGGTGGTATGATGAATGGGCAGGTAACAAATTAACAATATATTATTTTGATGATTTGAAATAAGATATTTACGACAATAAAGAATATCCATTCGTCAAAAACATTTTATTTCCAGGTGGGCTATTGGGACATGAGAAAAGGCGGGGAAGCAGTATGTTTATGTCCGCCTCATATGGCGCATCGTGACTTAGCACGCAACGTTCTTTTCATCAACTCCAAAACTGGAGCTGAGTTTTTCTCATCATCACCAGATGGAGTTGTGAAATGGTATTTATAAAACACAAAACTTGGTAAATAATTCTGTGATTGAAACTATAAGTGATGTTTTCTTATTCACAGGTGGGATACGAGAAACATGAGTGAACCATCGGATTCCATGATTATAGATATAGTAAAAACACCGACGGATATTGCAAGCATTGATAACTCTATAGGAATATCAGCTCTAGAGTATGAGCCTACAATACCGACAAGGTAATCCAGGCATTCAGGTAATTGTTTATAACCATGGATGGAATTGGTATGTACTACAAACTACAGTACCTACGTGCTAGTTCCATAATTTAACTTGATCTTTTTGTTTCACTTCAACAAATAGTAATTGTGGGAACTTATTTTAGAAAATATATTGTGTTCTGATACAGGTTCATGGTTGGTACTGAAACTGGACTGGTTATAGGTGGAAACCGCAAAGGGAAAAATCCCTTTGAGAAACTTCCTTCTAAGGTATGGGTTTTTTCTAATTTATATAGCAACTCCTTCAATGTTCATAAATACATTTATTTTTTCACACATTAACTTAAAATTATTACTTTCAGTATGAAGCTCATTTGGGCCCAGTTTACTCCTTACAAAGAAACCCTACATTCCTAAAGAATTTCCTGACGGTAGGCGATTGGACAGCTCGAGTGTGGAGCGAAGATTGTCGAGAATCGTCTATACTATGGACGTACTCCCACCGCACGAAGCTTACTGATGGAGCTTGGAATCCTGTCAGGTCTGTCTAGACAGCATCTTTAAACAACTAATATGAAATAAAAAAAACGCAAGAAAAGCTTAAAAAAACCGACTTCACAGCTTTATCTTCGGAACCTTGATCAGATTTAAATGGGACCAATTAGAAAGCAACATCTTTAAAACCAAAAAAAATAATCTAAATCGGCTCACGTGGAGAGAAGCAATAAGGTAACACACATTAAAAAAAAAATACAGTCGACTTGAGTACCTCGTTTTATGGGAAGTCGGTAAATAACAGCAAAGGCAGAAGATCATTGCCATTGACACAAATTAATTATAATGTTAATTTACAGATTCTCCTTGATGCTAGTAACTCAGTGGGATGGATGCCTTTCTTGTTGGGATCTATTGCGGCGAAGAAGTGCGCCTATTGTAACCGCTCAGCTATGCGACGAACCATTACTGCGCTTAAGGCCACATGAAGGAGTAAGAGAATTCAGAAATACTAGAAATTGTTGACCACGTCCGTCTTTAATAGACTTTTAATAACACCTGTATTATCACAGGGTTCGCTGGTGGCTTGTGGCAGTAGCAAAGGCACTGTTTACTTAGCTGAATTATCGTCCAATCTTAGTACGGCAGACAAAAACGACAAACAACTCTTGACTAATGTAAGTAGAACCATAAATGGCTTTAGTAAGACGAATATTTTATTTCTATGTTGCCTACGAACGTAGCTATAGTCAAAAGACGTCTTATTGGCGGTATAGATTTACTAGTCGCTAGTTTACTGATGGAAATCTTTATAGCTTGAAGGGCATCGTTGCAGTTCGAGGAATATTCCACATAATCACACTAATTCCTAATTTCCACATAATTCCCCCAATCCCATTTTACCATCGGACGTCCAGATTCGACTGCTAATCGACACATTTATATGGTAGATATTCCAAAAATGCAGACATGTCTTTTGCTTCCATGTTCACAATATACGAACTCCTTGTAGATGCTTTCCTGATAAGTTCAATATAGGGTCTTTAAGTAGCAATTGAATGAACCTTTTAGACAAACGTGCTTTATCGTCAACCGCATCATCAAACGATTGCCAATTAAGAATAATAAATATATATTGTGCGCTTCTCGGGATCTGTGGTCTCTTATTTCTTCAGTAGATTATTTATTAAACAAAATTTGTTTTAGATTCTTGAGCGCGAAAACAAACGAGAACGCATTCTGGAAGCACGAATGCGCGAGTTACGGCTGAAGATGCGTCAAGGAGGCGACGGCGGTGCTCAGGTCACGGAGAGCGATCCGACTAGTAACGACAGAGACCTTGAAGAGGCCACCTCTGATTACAACCAATGTGTAGAAGAATTACAGGCTCAACAAAAACCAACCTAGTCCTAATAGAAAAACTTCTCAATCGTAATTATTTTCAACTGTATAAAAAAAGTTTTTATTTAAGGACTTATTTATGGACTAATTTGACAGGCGCCATATTATGAATTTTTTTAGAGTAATTGAATAATTTTCTTTAGTGCTAAGTTATAATAAAAATCTATTCAATCAAGTAGCTACGATTTTTACGAATAGTTATCACACTAATATTATAAATCTGAAAGTTTGTATATGTTTGTTTTCCCTTCACGCCATTTCGGCTGAACAGATTTGGATGAAATTTAGAATATAGATAGCTTATACCTAGGATTAACACATAGGCTACTTTTAACTTTATAAACGCGGGAGAAGCAACGGGCCACGTCTAGTTGTACCTACATAAATAAAAAAATAAAAGAATTCACTGATTACAAATTATTATCTATATTCAGTTATGCTAATATTATATGTTTTAAGTGAATGAATGACATGCCACGTACTTCACAATACAATACATTCATTAATGAACGAACAGTTCCTGTCTTTTCATGACGAAATATAATAATAAAAACTCTTAGCCTAATAATAACATCGAACATAACTAATATATTTAATTGTACTCCGACATATTTACGACGATATTTCTTATATCACAAATCTCGAATATCAGAATGTCATTATGATCGAAACCTTAGGGTTACTATCGAAACACTAACATGATACACTTTCACTCTTACTGATCGCGAAACTGATGTTATTAATGATGATCAGACTCAAATGGCTCACTTCTTTCACTCAACAAAACTTTTTACAAAAAAAATATCATATGCCATTTGCAATGCAATATTCGTGTTAGCAATCACTCAAACAAGCCATCTAATATCAACTTTACTTCATGTAAGTGAGTGATATGCTGAGAGGTTTGATACGTTTCCTCTGACGTGTGGGCTTGTGCTAAGCGGTCTCGTCTTTCTTCAAGAACGCGACGAATGACCAGCGGTTTTCAATGTTGGCGCCAACGCCTGACGTGTTGCGTTGGAACACGTCTATATGTTTCTGCAGCACGTGATGTACGGAGGCCTGCGATACTTGCGGGAACAAAGCGCGAACGTACGAAACCACATAGTCCAAACTGGCGCCTTGCGGATGAACCTGTAACAATAAACAATATGTCATCACAGAATTCATGTTGCACAAAATAGCTACTCTTCGAAGTCAAAGTCAAATTATATACAGGGAATAAGAACAAACATGAAGATTTTCACTCAATTCTCTTCGCCTGGGCAAATCCAAAAATGATCCTTCCTCCTAACGGCAACGGGCTTCCCGGTGAAGGTAATATTGAGTTGAAATAAAGCTAAACGAGCGCCGCAAATTGAAGCTCCCAGATGAAGTACATCGTATATTATATTACAACCTGGTTGGAGCATTTTCTTCCGACGATAATAAGTGAATGAGTGCTGGTTAACATCATTATAAAATATATTGTCGTATGGTTTTGTTCTTGTGTG
Source organism: Lomographa bimaculata (assembly GCA_948107665.1). NCBI lineage: Eukaryota > Metazoa > Arthropoda > Insecta > Lepidoptera > Geometridae > Lomographa > Lomographa bimaculata. The sequence goes on from OX403598.1 coordinate 9,209,096, forward strand.
TTTTGTAAAGATTAATTTCGGAGTGTGTGATGAAACTTTCAACTTCCTCTCTTCCATCGTGAGACAACAAAGCGTACGTGTGTATAAGACCTCCTTTCATGGTGGACATTCCTCCCATTCGTTCGAACCAAGCGATTCGCCACAACTTGCTTAGATTATGCGAACTGCAAAGGAATGGAATTGCCCTTCCCTGCCTTCGTTAATGTTTCTCGATAAGTTTAATTTAAGACTCTTTAAGTCAAGATTAAAAGCAGGTATTTTCTAGGCAATCATGTCCCACCGTCGACTGCATCATCGCTTTCTATTAGGTGAGATCGCGGTCAAATGCTTGTCTATTAACCATAAAAAAAAGATAAACGTTAACCTATCAGAGATAAAATAGTGTACATATAAAAACAGACCGCTTTAGCTTATGTTCAATCTTACCGCGTTTCACTAAATATTTTAACAGCATTTCATGGCCTGTTTGATCAATATTATTGGATCAGGTTGCCTTTAAATAATTATGTCAATTACTTATGTAGGTAGGTAGATACCAATTTAACACAACTCGTGCGTGGTGAATGTACGATTATCAGTGATGAATGAGTTTGTTTGAGACATACTCGCATATCATTTTTAATGGACTGTTATGCGCCATCCACAAAAATTTTGAGTTACAAAAACAAATTTCGACTACAATACCCATAAGAATGACGCAACATAATATCATTTATATTATAATAGGTAGCTATTTATTTATTTATTTAAAAACACCAACAGTATACATATTACACATTACAATTAATATAACATTTTATAAGGCTTACGTCTTTTTCTGTAATCATATTATACTATCATGTACGTAGCTACGCATTCAAATTTACTTTAGCTGTTTTAGCTTTGAAGATCTATTTAATCATATCAGCGACAACAAAAATTATACTACTAACTATAGGCAAAAACATGATTCATCATTATCATCATCATCTCGGCCGCAAGAAGCCCACTGCATATAGGCCTCCCCCAAATATCTCCAAAAAGAATGGTCAAAACATGATTCTATCTACCTGCAAAAACGCAGACATGACTCCAATCAGTTTAGCTTCGCCGCAGTCGACTTCGATGCTCTCCTTTATATTGAGTTTGTCGTCATCAGGAAGCGGCGGCGGTGGCGGGGGCTTGGCCACAGGGGTGTTAGACGGAAGGGGCGGCTGAAAAAAACAAAAATATATAAATTGAGGCAGGAAGGGGGAGTTAAATACCTAGCCGCTCAAAGCAACCTCACCCGCACGTGGTACCCATGCTGATTACCGAATGAGGATCTTGTGACTCTGGTGTAAATATGTTGTCCCGACCTTTTTTTTGTGGCGGAAAATGCCATGCTTTTCTCTTCCCAGGGTTGTGTGGGGCTCGAACCGTGAGCAGTCCTTCGCCGAGGTAGGGTCGCGGTAGCAGTCATTATATTGGCCCGGCGAAGCGGAAGGCCCGGGTGCAAACCGGGCCACTGCGCCCATGGAGGGATTGTGACGACCTTAGTTCAAATATAGTTAACACTGTTCAGCCATTAATGATTTAACTGCTGAACAACGTCACTGCTATTGACATTCTTAGTCTCACGCACAGCCCTCACACACAAAATCCCATAACAGGACAATGTGTGTTTTCGGTATCTTTTCAGAAAATTGTCTGAAACGCGGGATACTAAATAGCCAATGACTCACTTTTTGATCCACAGAGCCTTGCATAGCTCCTTGCAGTGCCTGACGAGCGATGAACTGCGCTTTGAATTTCTCCATCTCTTTCTTGGCATCAGATTTAATGACGTCAACTTCGTTCTTGTATGCTTCTAGTTGAAACCGAAGGCTATCATTTTCATACTGCAAAAATAAATATGATTCCTAAACAAACAGCAAATTATACCATGACTCCTTAAAGTATCAGCAAATTATACCATGCACGCCAATGTCGGCATTAGCAGCACATGCTAGTCTGAGGGTTCCATACAAACATGTGTGTAGATAGTTCGCCCACTCATGGCAATCGAACCGCGAAGACTTTTACGACTAATATCTTTTCAAACATACTCTATAAAATCTTTTTCTCACTTTTAATTTTAATAAGTTAAAAATGTGGATTTTTTCCGTTACTTTTTGCTGTGATCCTTTATTGCTTCTAGGTCTATATGACTCTAGATATATGGGACTTATTTGGGGTTTCGATTTATTAGGGCGTGTAAAAATAACCCGTAATATGCAACATTAGTGGTCATATTTTTTTATTGCCTTGACTTAAAAGCTATGTTTCTTCAGCTTTAAAGCACTGTTGACCAAAGTATTTGATATTAATATCAACATGCCATCTTCACGGGTTCCTGAGAAAATTGATCACGTGGGGTTTCTTTTCTCCTGGTTAAAAGATATAATTACCTTTAGTTGGTTCACTTCTTCGGTACTTCCACCCGCTGTTGTATCCATATCCAGCGGTTTATTGCTAAAACCATTGTTGAATTCATTTTCTTCAGCTGCATAGAACTTCTCATTGAACTCTTCCTTCAGGGAGCTGAACTCCTAAAATGTTTGATTATTGTTTAGTTATTATTCTTTCGTCGATAAGTTGGTAAACATTGAGATTTTTAAAACCAACTTAAGATGTAATCACTAACTCGGAAGGTTACCTTTTACAGCTGTCTTCAGGTTTGATCTTGCAGATTTTAACGGTTTACTATTCAGATTGACGATACATTGTAATATACATTGTATAACTCACCTCTGATTCAACAGGAATATTACCATCTTCTTACCCTGCTTTAGTTTTCCATGGTTCCATACACTTTTACCTGTGCTGCTTGAAGAGACGTCACCCGATTTTTACCTTTATTAGCGGCTGATCGTTTAATTGAAGGTGTGTGGAGCTGGAGAGGCCTATACTAGCGTCTAGCTATGTACGACTGTATTGTGATGCAGAACCTAATATTTCATTGTCTCAAATTTGATTATTACTAAATTTACTTGGATCTATATCAATATTTGTTTCAAAAGATCTAAATACAGTTAAACGTGTATTGGTTACACGCATACTTGACATGCAACATGAGCTGCATTAGTCTAACAAATGTCAAGGTATTCCAATGCATGGTCAAAATGAATAGTAGGCCATTGTACCATGTTTGCTCCTACCTATGTCTAATTGAACGAAACTTATTCATTTTTAGTATGATAGTTACAAAATTGTACTGAACAGCAGATACCTGTGTCATTTTCTGCCATGTCTCAATGTTCTTCCGCTGAGGTTTGGTGAAATGGTCCCAGACACGTTGATGTGCCGCAGCGCTAAACACTTTCGCCACCTGTTCGACTGAGGTTCACAAATAATTATGTTATGAGTCTGCGTCCAAAACATACCGTCGTACTGTATATTCGTGACCGGCCGGTTCAGCCTCTCTACATTTGTCGATAGATTATCGCTTGTGGTATCTACTTATACTCATATCGCTTGTGAGAAGATCACACTGCCGTTTTGTTGCGTGTTGCGAGAGGCGTTGTGTCGCGACACAACCGGTGTGTTGCCACACTGAGGGATCCACAATGACTTGACAACATACTTCTACTATTAGGATAATCATTATAGAATATATATTGAGCTTGCCATATTTGAATTCTTGAAGTAAAAGTATCGTTGTTGAGCCATTATATTGTTAACTTACAAATATTCTCACACATTTTGGATTGCCATAGTTAATTAACATATGGTGAAGTGTCAGCGGAGTACTGGTGAACCGTGGAGGGATTTAATATGCTACGAGTGGGCAGACCAGAGTAGAAAGAAGCATGGATTGCATTGCAAATTTCACTGATAAGCGAAAAGCAAACAACTGAAGAGGAGACCACGCGATGGAAAATTTTCGCCTTCTTTTCTTGTCGTTTCAAGTCGTGAATTTACGATTGAAGTACTCGTACATTAAAGTCGCAAATACCTAACCTTCAATTCATACCCACAAGTTCTTGTGTTTTGGCTTGTCATTTTTCACCTTGTCTTTGCACGACCAGATTTAATCTGCTCTCAAATTTCTCCTTGCCTTGATTGCCTTACCTTTACATAAATATATTTTTGTACAGACCAAGGGAGTCAGTTTTAAAGACCGAGTGACCGACCAGTTTAATTAGAACCGAGTCTTTCAAAGGCAAAAAAGGTACTTACGCTGTGTGATCACACTTTCGATGTTAAGCCTGACCCTTTCTTTGCACTCTTGTAACTCTTCTTCGGATTGCACTTTTTCATTGAAAAGTCTGCGGATGTGCGAATTTGTAGCCTGGATCATTGAATAGAATTGATTCGCGTTCTTCTTTGAGCATTCTCCGCGTTCCAACCAAGTCAACAAAGTCTGGAATAGCATAAAGTACGTAAAGCAAATTTTGCTAAAAAAAATATTACACGACATTAAAATGCGACTTACTGGGAGTGCACTTGCAAAATGTTCCTCATTCTTGACCTTTTCAGCAAGTTGTATAACAGCAGTTGTGGAGTAAGGTTGAACTCTGAGAGGTGACGGGGAACGTCTATATGCGGGCACCGCAGCGCGCGTCGATATTTCTTGTTGGACATTCATTTGCTGCATTTGCTGCTGCTGAATGCGCATAGCTTGTCGCTGCCGTCTTTCATACTCATTTTGGTCGTCGCGGCTCTGAAATTAGAACAGTAATAGTATAAACATTTAACATATGTAAAAATAACTAAATCCATACTCGTGTAACACTCACAGCGGCATAATCAACATGTAACCACCCTGATGTAGCGTGAGAATCGTCATCCTCGTCCATATCGTCTTTGTCCTTTTCTTTTTCTTTTATGTCAGTTAGTTTGATACGGTAACCGGATATGGCCATTGCAGCATCCACACAATTTTCTCTATCAAAGCGAATGTGACAGAAGTTTTTCTTGGACAGTCTTAGAGTATGAATTCTGCCATAATTTTCAAAGATCTCTCTCACGACACTCTCTCTGATCTTGTCCGGCAAACCGCCAACGAAAATGGTGCGGCAACCGTGAGGTCGAGACCTTCGTGCCGGCTGTGGAGTACCGGGATCAGGGGGGATCAGCTTGCAATGTTTCAGAACTATTTCTTTTCTCTCTTGCATTGCAGCCATGTCACCTGCCATGCCTTGATACATTCCCATCATAGAAGGATCCATCATCACTCCGCCCATCCCTCCTATCATACTCATATCCATAGTAGTTCCAGTAGGCGGTAGAGGTGGAGCTGGGATCGGTGCCGTCGCCATAGTGGTTGCCATGGAAGTCGCCATGGGAGTCACCATGGGTGTCGCCATTGGAGCCGCCATTGGCGTGGCCATGGTTCCTGCGGCCATGGCTGACATGTCCATGTTTTGACCCATCATCTCCATTCCGGAGGTGGACATCATCTCCATACCAGGCCCAGCTGGTATCATGCCTCCTCCCATCATGGCACCTGACATCATCATATTAGGGTACATCCCACCCATCATCATATTCCCTAGAAATAATAATTTACTTACTCAAAACTATATAGGACTATTAGACTATTACACAGTCTTTAATTAAAATAGAAGAACAAATTTTACTGTACCCAATATAAAATATAAAACTAACCATATTGTGTCATTTGACTCATCATTTGATTCATAATATTCATGTCATTAGTGGTGTGGCCAAGAACAGTGTTGGGGTTCTTACTTCCATCCATCTTGTTATCTCGCCGTCGGCCAATGTTGTCCACCCTTACAGGTGATCTTGATCTATTTCTATTGTTGCCTGATAAAGAAAAATTACAAATACAAACCCTGATTCAGCAGGCAGTTTGGTTGGAACAACTTGGGTCTGTTATATTGTTTGTATTACTGTGCAGTAATGGTAAGTATGGAGTCAGAGCCACACATGTCTGGATTTTCAAAACCCATAACTATTAGTTACCCAAGCTACAACTCTTTTAAGTTCTTAAAGGAAATTAGGTCTAAAGTTCTAACGCAGCGGTCGGCAACACGTGGCCCGTGGGCCACATGCGGCCCGCTGAAGTTCTAGTTGTGGCCCGTGATTTTTTTGCGAATCCTACTTTAATTTTATAAATCCGAAAGTTTGTAAGTAGGTGTGTAAGTGTGCAAGTGTGTAAGTATGTTTGTTCCCTCTTCACGCTTTAACGGCTGAACGGATTTTGATAAAATTTGGAATGTACATAGCTTATACCTAGGATTAACACACATAGACTACTTTTTAATTTCATAATAGCGGGCAAAGATGCGGGGCATGGCTAGTAAATCATAATTATCTAAAATATTATAGATTCTATATATAAAATATTATAAAATCTAAATAAATGCATTGACTAAAGAGTAATTGCGCCCTTTACGAGTTTGCAACTCTGCCCATAATAAAAAAAAAATAGTACTTTCTTTGTGATATGACCAATTATATGTACATTATAATTCTAGGGTTGATATCACTAATGAGGCCTGCCTATAGTATATTTTGACACCTTGTGGCCCCTGCCTACCAAAAGGTTGCCGACCGCTGTTCTAACGTATAAGACTGTCTAATCAAAAAGACATATCTTTTTCATACTTAGTTTCCTTCTAAAATAACTACACAAAACAATTTATTAATAGATTATTATATTTCTAGCACTTTATCATTTTCTATTTTAGTGAATTAAAAGTCAAGAACTCAATTTAAGTTCCATCTAAGGGTCAATAATTTGACCTAATTTGACCTGTGGAGCAATAACTTGACCTCGCGCTCGGTTCAATGTTACTAAGGCAGAGGCATGTCTATTCCAGCCAGCTGAAATAACCAGTTTCTTTTAGCTCCCGTATTCTGTAATGTGCCCATTCAGATAGGCAATCAACTAGAACTATTGGTTGCCATTTTGGCATCCAACCGTTCATTCGCATGAAATGTTTCGCATCTTCATTAATTTATAAAATAGCAAAAGAATTGAAATATTTGCCGTCATCTGTGTTTCCCGAAGAATACAATTTGGGTGTGTTAAAAAGTAAAGTGAATAGGTATTTACTGAGCAAGCGTGCTCCACCTTAGATTACATAGTCACTTTTTACCAGGTGTGATTTTGTTAAATGGTTGGTTAGACAGTAATAAAAAACAAATAGACTTAAGTCTATTTTATGAATAGAGTTTAATGTTTCTGGTTCTGGTTGTGATTGTGTTTGTATAATGAAAATGTTACCAGCACCCACGATTCAAGTCGAAGAGCCAAAAAACGTATAAATGGGGATGCAGTAAGACTATGCAAACCAACTGCGAAAGAAGTCAGGCACAGACATTGTCTTCAAACAGAAAAACCAACAAATTATCTGGGACAAAAGAAAAGATTGCCACCAAACAAAAACAATACTTCCTTCCCTAAATAACATATTGGAAAAATTTACATTTAGGATATTCAGAAGTCTCAAGAGAATTAGAAGATATTAACTCATGTTTACTCAAAATTGTCTAAAAGCTCCATACACTGAATTACAAGGATATACAAGGATTAAAGATATAAAGAAAACACAAAAAAAACAATCACTCATGCTCAGTATGTCCTATTAATATCGTTTTCGTTCGTAAGAAAACAATGTTAGGTTCATAAGTAACGCAATGTTATATTAGCCTCGTGATTTAACACAACGTTTTTACACAAATTGATTTCCTAACTCAAACAGTTTAATGAGTTAAATCTATGATATTTTTATACTAAATTATACTCTTCGAATAACTTACCTTGCATTATCTCTTGTAGCATGTAGACACCAATATTTATATTTTGTGTGAAACATTAATTTACAATTAACTTGATTATAAAGGCTTTGTTTCAATTTGGTCACAATCACAAAATACTATTACTCCGGTACTCCCTACCGGGAGGTCACAATTCCCTACAAGTATTCAGATTTCAGATTTCAGAGACTTGATTCCAACACAATGCACAAAGATAATGTACAACTCACAAATCTCACAATGCATACAATAAAACGGCCGCCTTTATTAACACTACGTGACTAAAATGATACCAGGACAGAAAAGAAGTTCCCACAAAATAATCTTTAAAAAAAACAAACGAAACTCAGGGTAATTGGTAGAATACCAGAAACCTCTTGGGACATCATTCCAATTATTGATATTAATATTATTCCTGGTGCGGCTGTTTTTTTTTAAGCTTTTGCATAGCCTATATCGCGGGCCTTGAGCGAGGAGACCGAATCCAGAAATTCCCTAACGAAAATAACCTAACACCCCCCACTCCGACCGGCACAGCGGTAATACTTTTTAGTTTTGCCGTCCATCGATTAATAGCGGAACTTTTAATGACTTTTAAGCTATTGCATAGCTTCTATCGCGGGCCTTGAGCGTGGAGACCGAATCCAGAAATTCCGTAACGACTGGCACAGCGGTGATACTTTTTAGTTTTGCCATCTATCGATGAATAGCAGAACTTTTAATGACTTTTTTTTTTTAATATCACGCTTGTCTCTTTAGTTCAGCAACTCGCCTCTAGGTGGCAAGAATAAAATACTGCATAAATAAAATAAATAAATAATTATAATTGCATAAGTTGATAAAAAAATGCTATGCAATAGCTTTAGCGCGGCAGTCCCCGAGTGCCACACGTCTTTTTTTTTTCTTGATTAAATACGAGACAAAATTAGTTTATTTATAAAACCTAACCTATTTTTTATAACTAACAGTAGAATTACTAGTAGAATACACAAAGATGAGTTTTGCCGCGAAAGTGAAAAAAGGGCGTTGTTGATTTCGTATAATTTTCCAAAACCAGTGATTCTTCGAGTGTTATTGTGTAATAATGATGGATTATTAACCGTTAATACTTAGTAAACGTGCATAAGTGTAGGCAAATGATACCAAGTTGAAATACGTGATTTTCGTCTTCGCTCCAAAACTACAATAGAAGTTCTAGTAAAGTTTCTACCACTTTACTAGGACATGACTTGACTATGACTGGATCTTGATTTTGACTTGTGACTAGGACTTTTAATATGAAATACACTTGAAATATATTACTACTTGACACTGGCTAAATAGACAAGATTGCGAAGCCAAAATTAGTAATAAAAAAAATTGCACAAAGATAACGTTTTATTACTGGACACTGGCTAAATGTTTATAATTTGTTGAGCCAAAATTAATAAAAAAAATTCATGAAACTGTCAATCTGCCGCCCGATTACCTATCTTTGTTGCAAACGGTTTCAATACTAAATTGACAAAACTCCTAAGAAATAAGGTTCATTTTTGCTTAATTTTAATTGAAACCGCGTGCAACAAAGATACGTAATAGGGGGTCTGATTTTTGCTGTCAATTTAGGAATCACCTAAGCTTTACGCACTGCCAATCGGTGTCATAAGTTTAGGTAGGTCTTAAGGTCGTTAGGCATCTCCTAAAGGTTGGTGAATCGTATTTAAGTAAAGTTCTGTCGACTTACTTACGAAGCCTATACAAAAAATGACAGCTATTTAGGAATTACCTAAAACCATAAACACCGGTGTTCTAAACTTAGGTAGCTCCTAAAGGTTGTTAGGTAGCTCCTAAGGTTGTTAGGTAACACCTAAGGTTGATGAAACGTATTTTTGTGCTAGGTAGCTCTTAAATGCTTAGGCATTTCATTTAGGCGACACCTAAGTTTAGTGAAAACGGGGGTAAGCATCCGTGAATCGGTGTTCTAAACTTAGGTAGCTCCTAAGGTTGTTAGGTAACACCTAAGGTTGATGAAACGTATTTTTGTACTAGGTAGCTCTTAAACGGCGGTTTAGATGTCTTTATCGAGATAGGAAACCAACCTACGGCTTGTCTTTAGCTACAAAATTCTTCATGGTTATTATCAAAGATACAGTAATTACTCCGTGTTTAACTGGGCTAATAATAGTATTCTTTGGTTTTGCGATTTTAGATGTAGATCATATAGATAAAAGTGATCTGTGGATTCAGCTGTGTACAAAAAAAAACATAAATAATAAATATATGTACGTAGTACTCTCTGTGGTCTGTGTATGTAATACATTAGGTATTTGAAACGGAGTGATAACATTATCTTAGTAGGGATTTATGTTCTTGATAAAGTTTAATTAAATACCACAAGTTATGTTTGTTCTAGCTGAAATGAAAGATGTTATACGAGTTACACCCGAACACTTTCATCACAGTCTTACAGATTCTATAACAACTTTACTAAACAGAAAATTGGCTAATAAGGTAAACATAACCTAGGATTTATATATTAATTAAATAAATGTTGATAATACTTATTCTTGAAACCGGTTCTTCTGGTTTTAAATAGAAATGAACATTAAATAATGTAATGGAATGGAAATTAAGCATTTATATCTATCTCAAACATGATCCTATGCAATGCCCTTTGGATTGTAAATTTGTGTGATAATAGGTACCTATGTTTTTCAGGTAGTGTTAAATGTAGGCCTATGCATATCTCTATTTGATATAACAGATATTGGCCATTCATATATATTTCCTGGAGATGGTTCATCACACACAGAGGTCAAATTCAGGTACATTGTATTCAGACCTGTAGTTGAAGAAATACTTGTTGGAAAAATCAAATCGTGTAGTCATGAAGGTGTTCAAGGTAATTTCACATACCTGCAAGTTACACACAAAAAACATTGGCCGAGTTTTGTATACAAATTATAGATAGATAGTTAATAGGAAGTTTAAAAACTAACATTACATACTAGCATTAATTTCTTTCAGTAACATTAGGGTTCTTTGATGATATTTTAATACCACCAAATGCACTGCAACATCCATCCAGATTTGATGAGAGTGAACAAGCTTGGGTGTGGGAGTATCCTAAAGAAGATGGAGAAAAACATGATTTGTTTATGGATTCTGGTAAATTTAATAATAATCAACATTACAAACATTATTTTTATAACTATAGTACTATCTAAAATTGTGATATTTTAGGTGAAACAGTCCGATTTAGAGTGACCGGTGAAGTTTTCCAAGAGAGTCTTCCAAGTGGACCACCTGGTACAGATAGCACCGTAAAGACTATACCCACTAAAAGCATAGCACCTTATAAAATAATAGGAAGTATCAATGAACCCGGATTAGGGTTATTGGCATGGTGGGAATCATCGGAACAACCAGAAGGTGAAGATGATGATGATGATGTGGAAGAATAAACTACATTTTGAAAACAACACCTTTTTTTAACTTTATCCTGTAAATATGTATATTCACTCAAGAGATCAAAGTGGTACATAGTTGAAATTATTTGTAGTATACACATATAAAAAAATGATAATTCTTGCTATCAGAAAGTAATTGAATGACGACCCAGTTGGCGCAGTGGACAGGTCTCCGCCCTCTGCCCTGTGGGTCCTGGGTTTGATTCCCAGCAGGAGCACAAAATTCCTTCCCAAGGGATATTTGTGCTTCTGGTTCTGGGTGTAATGTGTGTGTGCGATGTGAACGGCACCCACGATACAAGTCTTTGAACTTAGTGTGGGGCTGTGAGTGTGAATGCGTTTGTTCGTTTTTTTTTTAGTTTTAATTCAAAAGTATCCCAATCAATACAAAGTTTCTTAGTAGTTTAGTTCCCTAAGTATCAATAACCAATATGCGTGAAGCGACATACTTGGTATTGATGCAATATAATGATTTTAATTTAATTCATCTCCCAAGACAAGATTCTTATTATAGATTGCTGGTTAGAATCGGCTCATAATAATTTAGTAGGCATATCTACCCACTATTCCATATGAGAACCAAACATTACATATAACTGAAATATCATAATATATTAACTGCCCATTGGCTTAGTTGGGTGCACATTCACTTTCTAAGCAGGGCTATCAGGTTTGAAACACAATGAAACAAATTTCCTCTCCAAGGAAAAATTGTGTTTTGGTTCTGGATGTGATTGTGTGTGTGATATGAATGTTTCTGGCAGCCATGACAAGTCATCGAACTTAATGTGAGGCTGTAAGTGTGAAAGCGTTTTTAAGGCGTTTATTAGTTATACATGGTTATGCTGAAGGGTGATGAAAGGTTATCACTAATGCACTCAAAATGTCAAAAGAGAGGAGGCTAAAACAATTTAGAATTTTGCAACAATACATTTTATTTTTTTTACATTTTTTAATGCTCATTCCGAAAATACAACAATTTAAATAAATAACAAGATACACATACATTTCGTACTTAATATATGTATAGTAACATGCTTATTAACATCAGACATCAAACTCGGACAAAATATAACATAAAATTTGTGATATTAAAACAACCAATTAATAGAATGTGTGTGTATGTATATTTAAATAAAACGAAATATAATAATACATTATGTATAACGAAATCTAAATTTGTCTTAACATCACTTAGATATCACAGATGCAAATAAGAGAACAAAATTAAATCTTGTAACAATACATGTACATTATAACATACAATACATTCACGAATAATATTCCACAAGTGAATGAATAAATATCGCATTATTATGTCCAATCACGTGAAGTGTGCCATTGATTTAAGATGCTAAATCATAGCAGCTATTTATTGAGTTGTATGGTGTCAATATCAATTCAATCGTTACATACCTAAAGTGCTTCGCTATAATAAAATAATAAGTATGTCATACCATACCATATTTACCACAGAACCAAAAGAAACTCAAATTAGTTCCTTGAAAGGTTTTCTTTAATGTTTTGTTCTTTCCATATCTGTGGACATGGGCGCTTATATAGTCATCGTCATGGTAAATTCTAATTAATAATCATTTGTTCACATGGGGCCACAAATGAGGCACTCATGAAAGTTAATTACTAATTGTCAGATTTGCAAAATGACATACTCATACAGCCTTGGTGTAAAGATGTATCTCATAATGAATACCACACTTCATGTGATCAAGCTGTATCATTAAATAAGTAAAAGCTAAACAATATAGAGATGCAAAGGATAATCATTTGGCCGATCTCTGTTAGGAGTCAGTAATACCATAGTAGAAATATATAAGTAAGTTATCTTCATAGAGTGGTACCAAATGCGGCTTGTATGTGTGCATGACTGTATGCACATAACCTCAGCACGCACACTATGATAACTTACAGACATATTTATTTTCTTTCTATATTTATATATATATATTATATTTCTACTATGGTAATACTACATCTGAGAACAACACACTTAGATGTGTGCGTTATGTTTCAAATCTCAATATACTTTACGTACTCCACTGTTAACAACCATCAGGTGAGATAGTTGTCAAACAGTATTATCTAACCAGATAATAACCGGATATCCATTGCATCTCTTCTATAACATGCACTATATCAATATAACAACTACAACAGCCTTACCGACTTGGACTTTAAATCCACAAGCTTTTGTGACATTTTCTTACTCATCAAATCAAATATATTATGTAATATTTTGCCAATATATTGATATGCAATTAATTTACTAGGTCATGACGGATTATTATTAATGTGTACATTTTTACTATCACTATATTTTTATATTATAGGATAAAATGGCAAGATTTTGCTGGTAAAAAATAACTATATATAATTAGCATCTATTACCTAAAAAATATGAGTCTTGCTGACTACTTAAAACAACATGTTGACTTAATAACTAAAATAATTATACATGTATAGAACGGGAACACTGGAAACTTAACACTAAACAAAAAATTAAGCACCTACCCTTTACCTTTAATATTCACTGTAATTATATAATATAATCTGTGATAACACTATCATACAAGAGAAACCACAGAGCTTTCGTATAATACCAACATTTTACAAACACTTGCAGAAGAGTTGATATCCTTAGAGAGCCATTATAATGAGAATGCAGTGTAACATGATAATCTCAGTACATCTTCTTTAATAAACTAGAAGCAGCATACATATGTAAGATGATTATTAGTGATAGTGGACGCTTATTACATATTTTCTACTTATATACTACTTTATATAAATCAAATACAAACATAACTAGAATTATATGTTTAAAGCATTGGTCACTCTTGCTGCATTGCAAGAAATAAATAATAATATATCTTTTCAAATTGATTCCATATGACATTTTTCATCTATATAATTAAACCTAAGTTTAATAAGCGCGTTAAATTACGGTTATACTCGTAAGTATAATACATTTTAAACCATTCTTGGGAGCAGTGGTCCATCAATTTACCTGTTGAAAGCCTAGTAAGTTTTTCCGTTCCGCTATCTATGTTATTTTGTAAGTGAGAAGTGAGTGTTTAACTTATAGTCTAAGAGCCAATGGAAGATCGACCTTCACCCATCAGATAACTTGAGACATATTTTTATCAAATATAATTTATTAACTAACGCTAATGGCTATGATATCTTGCCTATCGAAAAGTTTATATAGCTATTTTTAATTGATTAAAATTAATTCAATTAAAAATAGCCATGTACTTTTTGGTATACTCCTAACGGCCACCACTAAAACAGTCACCAGTGGTGGCCGTTAGAATCTTATATCTTATATATAAAAATGAATTGCTGTTCGTTAGTCTCGCTAAAACTCGAGAATGGCTGGATCGATTTGGCTAATTTTGATCTTGAAATATTTGTGGAAGTTCAGGGAAGGTTTAAAAGGTGAGAAAATATAAAGAAATTGCAATAAAATTAGTAAAAAGTAGTATTGGGACATTAAAAATAATATTTATTTTCAGTATTTTGTCAATGTAATCTAACTATAGCAAATGCATCTATAATTAACTAACAGATTGCTAACAGATATATGTTATTAATCCTAACGACCCCCAGTGGTGGCATATGCAAGTTATCATGGCATGTTTTTTAATAAATTATATTTGATAAAAAATATGTCTCATCAAGTTATCTGACGGGTGACGGTCGATCTCCCACGCCTCCTCTACTATTAGTAATCGCACCAATGCAGACATCAACTTACAATAATGAGGTAGAATCCTTCAAAATTAAACTTTACATATCTCCAACTTTGTTAAGTGATTAAATGTGTAAGATATGTGTTTGAAAGATCTGTACTTAAGTTGCGACTTCCGACATTATTGCATTACTAACTAAACCAGAGGGAATTTCTGTAAATATTTTTTAGAATGCGGTGCCAACCTCACCGCAAAGGATACATTAGCGGAGTACGTCCTTCTTACAAGATACTTGAACGGTAACGTGTAACTTTTACTAAGCTCTATTTGAAAGCGTAAAGCAGGGGAGAGTTAGTGAAGTGGTGCGCGTTGTTGAGATGGGCGATGAGTCGCCCGTCTAGCAAATGTCGACCGTATGTGACCGCCTCAGAGTCGTCTTTTGCGAGGCCGGTGCTGAGCAGCCAGTATACGAGGCACGAGCCGCGGAACACGTTGTGGTACGTACGCATGCGCCATCTGACGATAATAAAAAACTCATATCATATATACTAAAATTTTATAAAATAGAAATCAAATATATTGGAAAATCATGGGAGCATATTTAATCAAATTGGTGTCATCGATATCGATATTATTATTAACACCAGACACTTCCCAAGTTTACTTTCTTTGTTACAAAAGATCCTGATAACAAGGCAGGAGATAAAACCCACACCACAAATTACTATTAGTTTTAAACGGCTAAACCTTGGACCCATACATAAAATTTGGTGATTGAATGATTTGAAGCCGTGATGGCGCCGTTATAGTATGCTTTTTTATCGGGAGTCAGCTTTCGGTGAAGGTGTTATCTTCACCGGAATTAAATTCATGTTGGTAGGAGATTTTCTCGTGGTCACCTGATTAGCCATAGCAGAAAAACTGTCGCCATAATCACTAAAAATGATGTTCCAGCAATCTATCCTTGAGAGCTAGTGTAGGCTTGTTAGTTGCCAATGTAGAGATGTTTACCATCCTCGATCACATCATCACTTACCAGCTGACAGTTGTTAAACGCTAACGAAGGCAGTTTATCCTAGATTTAAAAAAAAGAGATTAAGTCATGGAACAGAGCATAGGGCACTTTTCATCTTAATTCATATCAGCATAAGTAACGCAGTATAGACAGTCCGCCCCCCAAAACTCGTGACCCGCCGTTCCCCGCTCTAAATGGTTAGATTGAATAAAACTCAACCGGCGCGGGATGCTGCGTATATCACTCATACAAACTTCACTTAAATAAATGCACGTGCGAAAGGGACAAGAAGTGTATATTACACAGCCACTGTTCTTGTCTGACATTGATTTGTAATTACAAGCGTTCACGGTATGACAGTGTTAAAGTTGCTATAATATTGTTGTATAGTGTTACCTGAATAAAGAATGCCTCTAATAAATATCTAACATACAAATATGTATAAGGCTTACATTAAAATTGCAACACAAACCTGGTATCCTTCGCAATAGCCTCCTTGCACCGCTCCAAGTGGTGCGTTATGAATTGATCGCAAACGTGTTTTGTTTCGAAGCTGAGGTCATCGATTGCTGGCAATACTACTGTGTCTGCTCCATGCCTGACAATGAAAACAAATATACAAATGAAAATAGCCGATAGAAGATTATTGAAATCATACTAATATTATAAATCCATAACGAATTTATATTTATTTATTTAATTCTTTATTGCACAAAAAGTACAAAAGGTGGACTGAATGCTAGGGGCATGCTTTACCAGTCATGAGTCAACCACACATGGTAGACGAGAAGAGGGGTGTAGGCGTGCATCAAAAAGGTATAGAGAGGAGACAAAAGAAAGTAGGATGATTAGTTAAAATTTTCAATAGAACATTACATAATTAAGTTCTTAAAATACATATCGAATGGATAGACGTGGAAGTTTAGCATGTCGTTATGAACTTGGAATTAAACATGGTAACATTAGAGCCATCTTAGTGTTTGAAATTATAATAAATGTATCTCTTTGGGTCAGGGAACAGAAAGAAAAGAAACTAATTATAAGGCCACTCACCATTTAGTCTTGATAAATCTGATAGTAGGTATCAGAATCTCGTCAGGGTCCAATCCAAAGAGTATGAGTATGACCAGCGCTTGTCCGTAGTTCGCGGCGATATCGAAGAATTCTATCTCGATGAACACGCCGCTCTCGTCTTTGGACATCATACGCCAAGCGGTGATCGTGATTCCCTGGCAATTTGTTTTTTTTTATTAAGACTCTAACAAGATCTAGAAATCGAGCCTAAGAGGCGACTGTCATTTTGCACCGAACTAAGAGAGAGGGAACGAGGGGACAGACGACGGATGCGACGCTCAACTATTTGCAAAAAGAATCAACCGTCTGAAATGGACGTATAAGACCAACACGTCAGTATGACTCACAATGAACATAGTCAAGCTGTACACGATGAGCAGTACAGTATGCTTGAGTAGTTGACCGCCGCGGCCCCTGGTTTGTTCGGGCGGCAGTAAGCCAAGCTGGCTGGCGGCTCTCTCTAACTCGTTCAGGTAGGTGCAGGCGCGCGGCTCATTGCAACGATGCTTTTGAGAAGGTGGGCAAGCGCAGTCCCTGGAAGAAAATGGGTCTTTATTGTTTTGTTACTGCTTGAGTTACTGGCCTGTATTTTTTTACTGATGGTAGTAACTATCAGTTGTTTTCTTCCCGTGCTCCGTGGACCTACGAACGGCATGGATAAATGCTGTCTGTTCTTTACTTTTCAGTGTTATTTACCACTGAAAACGATTGCAAAAGAAAAAGCGTTGTACCACGTCCACGGCCTAAAGTAGCTTTTGACTGCAAACAGGTAAATTTGCAGTCAAAAGCTAGCTTGGAGTAAAGCAGTAGTGGATTTTAAACTGAAATTGTCACTCGTATATAATTATTGTTATGAACGTGGTTTTAATATACATTTACCATATGTTATTCCTTTTTATTTAATGACTCGATATTTATACCGTTACAAACGCTTCGAGTCCACAAAACAAAAATACATGCTAGAACTTCCGTTCCTCACATTAATTCTAAAACTAAATATGATTTACTTCTTAACAATAACTACAGTCAGTGTGATGTTATATAATTCAAATATTAATTAATTAATATACAAATTATAAAAAGAAATGTTAAAGATGGTTTAGACGATCTTTAATGTTCGGCAAAGTTTTTCTAAAACCTGATGGTGACGTATTCGATAATGGATAACATGTGAATTATCCTTTTAAATCCTAGCTAGATGTATCAATGAGTATGCGACTCACTTTTCATTGCCAGCAATATCTTCAATATCATGAGTGTTGCCGAGTCCGTTTTGACAGTTGGGATCGTCAGAGCAGCACACATTCCCATTAACGTTCCTGTTCGGCGATGGAGTGGCGGTTATGGTCCGATAGCATACTGTAACATTGCAAAAAACCCGTGTAAAGAGCTACATTTATCTTCTAAGGGTATGGAAATTATTAAGTTCTTGTTTTATATATACAGTGTGGTGTTTTGAGAGGGGCGGTGATGGCCAAGTCCGAAACCACAAGAGTTAGAGAAAAGTCGTGAAAGGAGTCACGTCCTCAATTTATAAGAAAACAATGACTGCATATTTAGTTTTTTTTTATCAATTACTTTTTAGAGCTTACAAAGATCATTGCTTGATATTTTATCGAGGATGCAGTAAAGTCTTTAGAGAGACGTGTAAACTTATGCATTGGAGTCAATGAAAACCATTATGAGCAACTTATTAGTTTTAAAAGTAATTTGTGAAAGTAGTAGTGTAATTTGTTAGTAAAAGTTTTTTATGTTTATGTTAAAAATTACAGAATGTCTTAGTTCCACTCTATTTTCGTCAGAAGTCAAAGAATTAAAGAAAAACTAAATATACAGTTATTATATTCATTAGTTTTAATTTTGAATGGTTGTTTGATTACGGTGAATGATCAGACCCTGTATTACGTATCTTTGTTGCGAGTAGTTTCTATTTGAATTAAGCAGAAATTAACCTTATTTCTTGGTAGTTTTGTCGTTTTCGAATTAAAACCGTTCACAACTGAAATAAGAGGGCAGATTTACCTTACTATTGCAACAACAGAAACCTGGCTAATAGAGGTCCATCTGGGTATATCTCGAGATAAAGAAACTGATATTTTTTTGAATATTGTAATTATTATCTCTGATATTATACGATATGACATTTGACCACTATTTCACCAATTGGTAAGTGATAATGAGGTCGATGGTTAACATGCTAGGCCTTGAATGTTACTGATTCTCAAGGCTCCAAGATCGCCATTTTAAAGCTTGGCGACAAACTTGACGTGGATCCTTGAGGAGGGTAGTAAATCACGAGTGTATTTCAGTACAAGGTAGCTATACCAGGGAAGCACTAGAAATCGTCTCTACCATGGGTTTCATCACAATGTTACCTTTACCGGAAGCTCAAGTCCGTGGACTGATTCGAAACCGAGACCACCAAATCGGGGCCGGGTCGGATAGCACACCACTATCTTATAACTCACTCAAATAAACAAAAATTACCTGGATCCTCTGATACAAAGATGCATGAAACAAAAATGGACGCATCACGTTATTAAAAATAAAATTGTAACTAATGAAATAAAAATAAAACTGTCCGATTACAACTTAACCATTTATACGCTATAAGATGTTTTTGGCATACAGCATGATCATGACATTAAGTTTCAAACATTTATAACTTTTTGGGAAAAGTCAAAAGATATCAAACATTACATGTCATGGTAAATTTTACTCGACTGTGACTAGAATATGTTTACGAATAGTTTTGTATAGATGCAATAAGTTTGCAAAGCCAAAAAGTTAAGTAAAAATTACATAATTAGCAATACTTTACCATTGTTAGATATAGAGTGAGTCTGTGACATGGGGTCAGCGTTGTCGACTAAACTTGTAGTCTCGTCGGGAGGACTCGAACCGGCAACATCAGATGCGAGGGACGCGAACTGGGCGCTGCGCCGGCGGAAACGGATGTACACGATCAGGCAGCCTGTACTCACTGCAATGGGAAAAACTAAGTAGAAATTGGAGCTATTTTGTGTGCTATGTAAAAGTAGTGATAATGAAGAACTAAACTTTGAAAAGTATATGCTTTCATACTCAATGGAACTACTCAGAATAACCGTTAGTTCTATTCAACAATTAGAACGGAACACCCATTCGTTAAATATAACAAATATCAATTAAACATATTTTTTTATCTATGAAAGATTTATATCCAGCAGTGGAGTTCTTACTGCTGAGATAATAATCTATAAAGTAGGTATGATCCATGTTTATGAAGACGTGGAAAGAAGGCTTATCCTCAATGGTCTATCCCCCGTCTTTGTGCACATATGTTTCCATCGAGTTTCATAGTCATCACATGTATATAAAATATTCATCTGTTCCTTAATAACTTTGAAACTGTAATTATCATAATTTGACAAATGAAGTGTCGTTGGAAGCGGCTTGTTTGTCCGCTGTCTATAGGCTATGTGACGTCCATCGAGATAGGAAACAAACCTACGGTTTGTAAAAGGAGGGACAACTCCGCCGAAAATCTGTGTCCTAGTGAGAGGTTACAAAGAACCTCTGTGTCCCTTTTCTTTAGGGTAACCCTGATTTTAAGATTTGTGGGATAACCTTTTGAGCCATTAGAATTATGTTCTACTTGAATGATATTTAACTGTGTAATCATGCTACAATATGATATCTAATAAAAATATTATTATGTCATTCATAAAGATATACTATATGCGTAATTAAAATCCACGCTGATGTTTCAAAATGCTTTTAAATTTAATTAACATTATATATATTTACTAGTATCTATCCGCGGCTTTGTCCGCTTATCCGACTATAAAAATATATTCGTATATGTGTTTGTTTTTATACCCAGGCGAACGCCGGTTGGGTCAGCTATTAACTATTATGAAAGATTAAATTACTTTCGGTTTAATTGACCGAACGAGCGCAAAGCGGGAACGAAGCGATTTCATTTCAGCTTGGGCAAAATTGCTTTCGTAGGTCCGGATTTCCGGTTGTTCTCCTGTACAGGTCGCATTTCTCAACCGATTCTCGTGATATTTTGTGAGCAGATTCGATATTTTTCAAAATGGCGGAGATATGTGCTATAAATTGTTGTAATAAGCTTCTAGATACATTTACAACCCATGTTTAAATTTATATCCTAGAATAAAGATAATCGATGACAGATATTATTACTACATTGATATGTCAGAATCTTGGTAAATATTATTATTATATACTTATATTAAACTAATTTATTCATCCGAAAGTTTGTGTGTAATTGGGACATTATTTAAGTATGTCTTTTTTCTCTTCACGCGGTAACGGCTGAATAAATTTGGATGAATTTGGCTTATGCCTAGGATTAACAAATAGGCTGCTAATTAACTTGACAAACGCAGACAAAGCTGCGGGGTGGCCAACTAGATCATCAATATATCCATAAAAAATCCAATGAAGGTAAACCCTAACTTTTATGACACCTAACTGTCATAAATTGTTGTATACAAATTGTTGTCAAAAAGTGTGACCCAATGCAAAATTAAAAATTACTAAATTCTTTAAGCCAACGCTAACACAACATTTTAAGAATAAAACATATGCCATACATTTTGGCCTATAATAGTTATATAAGAAAAATATAACAACGTTATAAATTATCAATAGGAAATAGGCATACAATTTACATACAGGTCAAGTATTTTTTTAAATCTTTATTTTTTCAAAATTAATCCCATAATATGATTTTCTTCTTTAATTGCTTTTTGTTAGGAGTTTTAATAATTAAAATGGATAGAAATTTCAAAATAGCAAAACGCTCGCTATTGGCTAAGCTAATCGTGACTAAGTTACACATTTTTGTGGTCACTGATTCTTCAACTTTCCTTAAATTCTATTTGTTTTTTCAAATCGCTGTGTTTAAATTTGCTAAACTTTTTTTCTCTGATATACGGAGTCAATTTGATCTGACTCCAACTTTCCTTAATGTATCCCTACCAGAAACTGACCATCTCGAGTTACTCGGTTTGACTCTAACTTCAAAGCTCAATTTTGGTACTTCCATCGAGTCAAAAGCCCAACTAGCTGCAAAAAGCACAAATCAAGCACAAGTCCGATCATGTATGGAGTACTGTTCTCATCTTTGGGACGGTTCAGCTAAGTACCAGCTTGAGACTCTCGACACCATTGAGTGGAGACCCAAGAGACACATTGGTAGCGAGCAGCTGACTAATTCAAAGCTTCAGAGCTTGGGTCATCGCCTCGCCGCATGGTAGCAGCTAGTCTCTTGGTTTTTTATCGGAACATATTAGAGAGATACATTTCGGAGAGTGTGCTAAGGAACTGCACGATCTAGTTCCCCCATCCCCGTTCTATCGTCGGACAAGCAGACAAACTGCTAAGCGACACCGCTATATGGTGGACATTCCACAAATGCGCACTAAGCGTTTTGCCTCAACATTCATTGTGGGAACCTCAAAGGAATAGAACTCCTTACCTGAGTGTTTTCTGATGAGTACAATATGGGAGTCTTCAAGTCGCGAGTGAATAGGTATCTTCTAGGCAAGCTTGCTCCAACGTCGACCACATCGTCGCTTACCATCAGGTGAGATAGTGGTCAAAAGTTTGCCTACTTGAATAAAAAAAAAACCTGATTGCATTTCCCAATGCCTATTTATTTCTATATGAGATGTATTGTTAGGAAGAAAAACTTTCTTTCCGGCAATGTATTAACGGCAACAATCGAATAAAAATGTATGCATATTCCATATTCACAAACGTAATATAATCATAATTGAGCGTCAAGAAGGAACAAACTACAAACACACTTACAAACTTTTGCCTTGATAATATTAGTAGGAAGTATGATAGCTGGATAACTTTATTTTGTTTTTACAAAATATTTTTATAAATGGCGGATGTAGTTGTGTAGCTTGGTTTGTATACCCATATATCAAAAATAATATCATAAAACCTAATACTATAAAGAAAAAAAACGGTTCATTGAAAATAGTTTGATAGTAGGTAGTTAGAAACATATTCTGTAAGGTTTCGATTAATCTAATAATTACGACAGATAAGATCTTATTATTACTACAGACTATAATTTCTTCCACTGGGAAACTTTTTTAGAACTAGTCGCTCTTGTGCGAAAGGGACACAGGGGTCTTTTGTAACCTTTCACCCGATTTCAACGGGACCGAAACCACGATTGGTTCTTTATGCAATTGATAAAACGATTTGACATTGTAAATACGCTCTAAGTCAGTTGTGATAAGATTCCATGCATGTTTGATATTCGGCACTGTAAGTTTGTCAGTTATACATCCTATTACTTTAGCTACAACATCCTTGGTGACGTCACATTAAATTGAATATGGCGTCCTCTAGGGGGCACGATGTCAAGAACAGAAACATTTTTTCCCCCACCCCATCACGTGTGGTATCATTGAACAGCGAATTTAAAATTAACGTAGGGTTTCGCGCATCACATTTTTGTCAAGCGTACCGTTTGCGAGATATATCCCGTAGAAATCTTGAAAACTATTATTTTTTCCAAAGTTTCGTTTTTTGTATAAGATTATAGTACCAAAAACAAGCGCATAAAAAGCTTGTGTGGATAAACATATTTTTCCACAAACACAAACACGTATTTAAATATCTATCATATAAGATATTAGTACGTACCAGTAAGACAAAAGACCAAGAGACACAGGCGTATGGCGTCGATAGACTTGGAATCCAAGTCGCCGGAGCCCTTTGTGGCGAGTAGGACGATCACCATCACCACGGGGGCACCCCACGCCACGAAACAGAGCACCGGCCACAGGGTCACCACGAAACATGGCCCTCGACTCTGGAAAGTAACAAATATATTCAATAAAAATTTGATAACTAGTCGTTCGATCCGAACTTAGATCTAGCATTAACATTTTACCTAGTGGAAATACTTTTAAAGTTAATTGGTAATAACTTCAGAAGGCACGCTTTGACCATATTAGCCATGGGGCCAAATTCCCATTCCTTAGACAATAAAGCCTTTTGATCCCTGGCTAAGCAGGTAGAAGCGAACTTCTGCCGTTCCTCACTGCCTCTAATGCCGAAGTCTGATGGATCATTGGCTCACATCGCTGAGGAGAAAGCAAATTTGTTTACTTCACTCTTTGCGGAATCATCTCGTTTAGATGCTGGTAGCGCTGTACCTCCGAGTTTACCTGTCTGCGAGTCGTCCATGAAGGAAATCCGCATTCGACATGTCGACATACGTAAAGCGCTACGCGATCTGGATGTGAACAAAGCCAGTGGCCTTGATGGCATACCAGCCATAGTTCTGAGGACATGTGCCCCTGAATTGTCTTGTCCGATACTGACACGCCTTTTTCACCTCTCTATGGAGACTGGCCAAGTGCCGAAAGCATGGAAGTCCGCCAACGTGCAACCTGTGCCCAAAAAAGGAAGTCGCGTCGACCCTGCCAACTACAGACCAATCTTAGTCACGTCCATTCTCTGTAATGCTCAAATAGTGCTGATATAATGCAATCAGTTAACAGTTATTCAGCTAATAGCTGTCAAATCGTGCTCAAATCAGAGATATATCAACTGAAACAGCGCCTATAATGCTCTTATTCAGCAGGCTTGGGAGCTTGCAGCTTAGGATTCGATTGTGGACTTAGTAATTCAGCTAATATACTATATATAATAGCGAAATATCATTATTATTTTTAGTGCTCTTAATTTTATTTCAAAACACGATGAATATATCGTATAATTTCTAATGCGCTAGCAACTGTTTTTATTCTTAAAATAAGGCTTCAGTCTAAGCATCGACGCGCAAGGTTGCAACTCTGACGATATTTCTATAGGATTACTTTAATGGATAATCTATGGAATTACACAACTAAGGAACGCATTGCTATTACTTCTCTACTCTTATTTATATAAAAATATAATTATTGGCTAGAGGCAAAGCCTGTTGTGGCATTATTTTTCCTGCAATCACTATCAGCTTTGTTTCAACATTAATTAGGATTGCCGTCAAAGAGTGGAATTTCTTTTATGTCAATACCATAACTATCTTACGATAGTTAGAATTTTTACTTACGTAAACTTAACCCAAATAGCCCTAGCAAATAGTTTAATATGTTTACTAGTTGATCCCCGCGGCTTCGCCCGAGCAAATAAAAAAAAAAACATTTTCCGGATCGAATTGTGAATCTAAAGCATTGTTGAATCCACCTGAACACACAAAAAAAAACAAAATCGATTCAGCCGTGAGAAGATCAGTCTCATGAAAGTTAATGATTCTATTGCCTTGTATATGATTCTATTGTATAGAAGAATTATATATATATACAGGTTGTGGCGTAATTAATGGATAACCCTATACCTCAGATAGAAGACATCATGCTGGTCCAGCAAAAAACATGTGAAAACTCAAGGTAAATTTAAGTATTATTTGTAGTTTTTCACAATTTCTAAAAATGACGATTATTCGAAAACTGTGAGACTGTGTTATAAGACACATTCTTTTATTTTCTGGACCATCATGTTATTATCTGTAGTAGGTATAAGGTTGTCCATTCATTACTCCGCACCCTGTATATAATAATTAAACGCAAGCAAAGCTTAAAAAATCGACTTCACCGCTTTATCTTCGGAACCTTGATCAGATTAAATGTATTAAAACACGATTATTGAAGATAACTCAAAAACTAGAGATCAGATATTGATCAAATTTCAGTAGAACCACATGAAAAGCACCAGCTTTCCAATAAAAAAATAATCAAAATCACCTCACAACGAAAGAAGCTATGAGGTAACTTTTAAAGTCTGTTAAAAATGAGAACATCGTCAATGTAGACCACAGAATACGCATTATTGACGAACTACTGATCAGATCTTGATCAAATTTAAATAGGACCAATTGAAAAGAAATATCTTTCAAAATAAAAAAAAAACAAAATCAAAATCAAAATCGTTTATTCACATGGGCCCCAAAGAAGCACGAAAGTTAATGATTCATGTGGAAAGAAGTTATGAGGTAACACACAGAAAAAAAACCAGTCGACTTGAGTACCTCCTCCTTTTTATGTGAAGTCGGTAGAAAATATTATTATTATCAACGTAACATAGGTTAATCCTAGTGCATGGACCACTACATATTAAATAGCTTGTGTATAATATATATTATTTAATTTTCTATTTACGACCGTCAAATACTTAAAACTTAACTCAAGTATGAGTCATTCCTTGTGAAAGTTCAATTACGCGTGAAAATTGGAACGAATTGTGTGCAACGTAATAACTATCGTTTAGTTATCTTATTACGTTTTCGGTTTTAATCGCCAGTTCTGGTGATTACAATTAATGATCATTGAACGTGCACTGTTTTGTATAACCATTTAAACGACTTTCGAAAAGATGCGCAGGTTCTTAACACTAGAGCGCACGCGCTATTTCTTCTTACATGCATGCACGCGTGCTCTACCATAGTAGAAAAAGAAGAAAATAATATCCTGAAAATATAGTTTGAATTAAAAAAATCAACGAAATATTTAGGAACTAAATTCATTAAGAAATAAAGAAAATGAGAGAACTTAACATTTTTGTAGTATTTACTGTAATGTTTAACCTTGACCTGTCGCTAGTCTCGAGATTTCACTTGGCCATAACAGCGTTAAACTAGCCTTTGTCTAGGTCTAACTGCCTTGAACTATGGTTTAAACAACCGTCCTACATTAGACGCTAATAAGGGGGATTAGGAACCTGGACAAGACTAGCACAGGTTCGAGGCGAATGGCAGAATATGAGAGGCCTATACCAAGCAGTGGGATCAAAAGGGCTGTGGATGATGATGATGAAGGGGGATTACGTGTACCTTGGCCGGTTCAGAAATTTGTTGATCCGTCCATCCGTACTTATGTTCTCAACCGACTTCAAAAAAGGAGGTTCTAAATTCGTATGAATGTTTTTTTTTTTGTATGTATGTTTCGCGATTTATTTCCGCCAATTATGAATCGATTTAGCTGTTTTTTTTTAGTTTGGTAGATCACACTTCAGAGTTGGTCCCATATACATTTTATCGGTCGATCTTTATCGGTCCAGCCAAAATCAAAATATAAGCGGTTAAGTCGGTTTTTTTAAGCTTTGCTTGCCTTTAATTGTAAATGTTTAATGAGGTAAGACTCACACAGACGCACGGCGCGGGTTGACTTGCGAAGGGAATGTGGGATGCGCCGCAATAAGTGCTTCTCTAGTTAAACTCTTTTACAAACCGCTGACACATTCAGATAAAAATAAACATACTTAAAAATAAAAAAACCGACTTTAAATAGTTATAATTATATCCTAAATGGTCTTTCATAATGAAGAATGATAGAGATACCTAAAATTTATTTTGAAATATCTATTTAAAGATATCCATTTAACAGTTCGTCTATTTATTTTTTTTGTTTTTTTCAATATGGCGTCTGGCTGTCGCCATATTGAATTTTGATTACTGGTCTTTAGTAACTTGCAATATTAAAATAAATCAAATGACGTAAGAATCATCACAATTGGCTTACGCGTTTGGTGTCAAGAACGCCACAAAGGAACAAACACACATAGGCTGATAAACACATTTAACTAACAAAACCAATATAAACCATTTATTTTCATCTTTTTCCCTTATTTTCTCCGAAATGGTCGATGATGGTTTCGCAGATCATTGGTTGCCGAACGTACCTATTTTGATTCGTTTTATTTTATTTATTTACCTCTAACATGAGAACTCCAACTGAGAGCATAGAAGTCCACAGCATGCATGAGAAGGTGCTAAATGCGCAGAGAGCTTGTTGCACGGTCGAAACCCAGGAGCTAGCGAGGCTCTGTGCCGGCCCTCCCCATATCACGCTGACGGCTAGCAGTAACTGTAACAAAAGCACAAATTGTATCAACAAACACATTCACACTTACAGCCCCACACTTAGTCTAAAGACTTGTTTCGTGTGTGCCGCAAACATTTACATCACATACACAATCACAATCCGTACAGTGAAGGAGTGGAACTCATTGCCCTCGTCTTTGTTCCCCTAACAGTATAATCTGGGAGTCTTCAAGTCAAGAGTGAATAGGTACCTTCTAGGCAAGCGTGCTGCATCTTCGGCCGCATCATCGCTTTCCATCAGGTGAGATTGTGGTCAAACGCTTGCTTATAAAAAAAGAAAAAAAACTCAACCAACGAACCAGAAACACAAATGTCCCTGGGATGGAAAAATTGTGCACCTGCCGGGAATCGAACCCAGGACCTACGTGGGTGACAGGTACCTGCCCACCGCGCCAACTGAGTCATCATTAGTACTATTATTTACAAGGATCTGCGAGAGCAGACGATTCGGCGGAGGTTTGCACTATGACAATACCTACTAATGCCACAGATTATATAAGAAAATGATGTTGTAGGTGTAATTCTACGCTATAAAGGTGACCTCTATTATTAAGCTATATCTGAGTCTCATCCATGTCCCTATTAACACAAAATGTTATAAAAAAAACGTGTATCGCGGCTTCGCTCGCATTCATAAAGTTAAAAAGCCTAAGCCTATGTTTTAATCCTAGATATAAGCTATGTACATTCCAAATTTCATCCAAATACGTTCAGGCGTTGCAGCGTAAAAAGAAAACACACATACTTACACATTTACACACAATCTTTTTCGGATTTATAATATTAGTGTGATATCCTCGAAATATATAATATCAGGAAAACGCCAACGATACCAACAAAAAATTACTCAGTGAAATTACTAGACATAGGAAGTTAAGTATCCTTCCTATATTTTTAACAGACTTCAAAAAAGGATGAGGTTTTCAATTCGACACATTTTTTTTATGTAGGTATTGTTCCCCGATTACTCGAGTAAGCCTGGACTGATTCAAGAAATATTTTTTTTGTTTAAAAGGGTATACTTCCCAGGTGGTCCCATTATAATTTGATCAAGATCTGATGAAGAGTTTCGGAGATATTTGAGATTGAAGTCGGTCGTATATATTACATCTATAATCGAAGTTGCCCTCGCTATCTCTTACCTGAGAAACAATTAAACACAATGTTAACCGGTGTGGCATACGCTTGTACTTCTTAGTGATGGTGAACACAAGCATCACCCACAGCGCGCTAACCATCGCCACTATGGACAGATCGAAGCCGAACCGCTTCAACTGGTCCGCATAGTCCTTGTTAATGGATATCACTTGAGCAGACATGAACATCATCGGTGCTGATAGGAAGGTGCATATAACCATTGATGATGCCATCTGTAATAACAAACAAGAAATAATTTAAAAACTTTTTTTAAATCTTGCTTTTATAAGTTGTATATAAAAAGGACTAAAAAGATATACAACCAAAGAACTTGTCAAAACGAGTCAAACGAGCTCAAACTCAATGGGTTTATCTTGTTTAGTTCAGAAGTTTCTATGGCCTCCATCATCAGACAAGCTCCATGGTACCATATCATTGTATTGTCACCGAAGATACATAAGTACACCAAATTTGAGTCCAATCGGATATCGGGAAGTGGGTCTAATTTGATTACAGACCGACAGACAGACAACGGGACAGGTGAAACTTAATAAAAGCTTGTGCCTCTCAAGTGCTATTTTTCTACGCACAACTTTAGTTTTAATTTCTATGATATAGGCTAGTATTTGAGCATCATCTCATCTGTTCGTAAGTGCTGATGTGTGAAAAGCACGCTAGACCGAAAAGGGGAAGCAGCTGTCAATGATAGCTGCTGGAACACAGTTTGGTGATTGACAGCAGGTTTTCTTCTTGAAGGTAAGGAAACAACGACTGCACGGGAAAGTTAGCCAGGGAATCGATTCCGATACCCGCTGAATAGAAAGCTCGCTGGGCTAACAGGGTTTACGTACATCCGTAAACCCTGTTAGCCCAGCGAAAATGATCAGTATGAAGACATACAGACTTAGAGCGGCTCATGAACCTGCGTCTTTAGTGCAATGCCCTACCTACGACATGACATAAATGTCAAATGACGCCCCAGGCCACATGTTCAAGTACCTATATCCAAGCAATAATTTTCATTCTAAATGTACAACTTAACTTCTACCTTCTAAGTAATCTATTTAAAAAATAATCTTACCAAATCAATTTCCAATTGATACAAATTCGAAAACACGAACACGGCAGGGGCGGTGGGAATGGTGCCATACAAAAAAGCGTATGTTGAGAGGGCAGCGGTCTCAGTATCGTTAGCGCCAGCATGCAGAGCGCTCACGCTTTCCCTCATCACCACTGGTAAAATTATCCTAAAAGTAAAATGGCAAGTTAAAACATCTTGTGCTTTTTCAAACTCTACGCAAGTGTGGCGTAACATTTAATACAAGACCACTGAGGGAAAGCTACTTTATAAAGCTCAGAACCCTGTGTTAAAACGATGTTGAAGAGCAGTAAAGCAATGGAACTCTTTGCTAGCAGCCTATCTTTTCAATATGTTGGTGCGGATGGTTGCATTTTCGAAATATTGTACGTACTTAAGATACCAATGATTTTATTTGATCATATTCATGGTCTCTTTGGTAATTTATGCCAGACTTATCGAGTCACCTTATAAAGGTTTTATACCAGAATATGAACCAGCTTGTAAGGTAGGTAATAGAATATTATTATGAAGTAGTAGTTGTTAGTCATGTGTAAGAAAGTTTGGTTTGGAAGCAATAAGCCAAAAATCTATGAAGTACCTAATTTATCTTAGAGAACCCATACACACAAGAATATGTTGAGATATCTCCACATAAATATAGCTATTGTTTTATATAAAACCTCAAACCGTACATATTTTTTTAATGTACTAATTTTGTATTTTTTTATATTTATATATACTGGATCACTTAAAGCCTCTCCTAGTTGCACTATACATATTAATATTATTTCAGAATGCCAATAGATTGATTATTTTAGTAATGAAACTTACAATTTAACCATGATCAAGACGCAAGGTAATAGTAGAGCCGGACCTCTCAATCTATGAATCTGTCCGACCATGCGAAGACCCAGCAAGAAAAGAGCAGTGGCTGAGAAAGATTGTCCAAACACCTGGAGAGAGATGGGATTTTAGAAACAGTTATAAGGCTAATTTTACTTGTTAGGCGTTATTGAGAAAAAAGTTGATTGGAACAGTAGATTCCGTGCAAATGTTAAATTTGTCTAGACTGGGGGGTGAGAACAGTAGGTACGTGTAACAGTAGGTATAGGTTTCAGCAGGGATTGTGAGCGGCGTCATGACAAGTTCGATTCTAATAATTTCAAGAAGCCAATGTTATGCTTCTTGCCTTGTATATATTAAACCAGTTTAATAGGAAATATCCATGAGTTTATATATAGGTAAGTTAATTAAGGCAAGTATTATTTTTTAATCTTTATAAGTATAGAATTACACCTATAACAATATTTTCGTATTAGGAATTTTAATAAATAAAAAGTGACAAAAATGCTATGTATTTAAATACGCATGCTATTTCATTCGTGACGTCAGTTTCCAGATCCTTTCATTTTCGGCAGCCATGATTGGATCATGGACGTAAGAGAAATATCGCCAAAATTACCGCGTTTAAAATTGCTCAAATCAACTCGCAATTTCAAATATTTATTTTGATATGAAATGTAATGTTTTTATGAATGAAATTTTATGTCTGGCATTTTAAGTAAACAATCGATTAAAAGCCTAAAAAATATGCATATTCTCTATTTGATTTATATGGTTCTATGTAGGCTTCTTCAGGAATACTTGTTAAATACTTTCGCCTTGCCCGATACGTTATTTAAGTTTTTTTAATATTATTGAGTGACTAGACTGGCAAGTCGCTGGCTTGATGGTCTGCCAGTTCAGTGCTACCCAGAGTTTTGAACTAATATAGGTCAAAATCCTGCGCAGCAAAGAATTTTCACCTTAAATCCAGGCCAGTTTAGCATATTGCTTTATCAGCGCGACTGCAGTCGCCCCTGTAACTTTGCCTGATATCAGCACGTTGGAAAAAATATTATTACAGCCTTCCTTGAAGCAGCACATTAGACACAGAATCAGTAACATGTATCTAAACATGTCAGTGCACGATCCGTAGAGAAGCAAATAGGCAGCCAAATATAAGACGCAAAGAACGAAGGCATCGCATAGAGTAAAATAGATACAGTCTTCACCAGACAGTGGTCCATCCGTGCTACCCAGTAGAAACGATAACGTGATTGAATTTAGGATCAAACGACAGCAGAGGGCGCAAACAATTGACTGTATGTCCCCGAACCCGCCCCCTGATTCAGAACGTTTCGTTATCGTACCATATCCAATAATAAGAAGTTATCCAATCGTATCAATTTGGTAAGTTACCGAAATCTTCGGAATCAGGGGTCAGATTTGCTTCTTGGACCAGCCTCGTGAGATCTAACGCTAAGGCAGGCTCTTTTGTTTCTCACCCGGCATGGTCATTGCACTAATAGTCTGCGTTAAAATGCTCCAGTGTATTACTGATTGGGCAGACACCTCTTGTTATTCAACTTTTATCGGTCGTCTCCTTATCTTTTGTTTGCTATTATATGTATATATTTATAGGCATACATTATTTATACTTTCAGAATATATTCTGCGAATTACTAGTTTTACAGGCCAAACCATGCATTGTGCAAACTGATCTCATACAATCATGATGGTAGTATGCAGAGAAGTATCTTATGTTCTCGCTCGGCGTTCTCCATATTGACGCCTACATGATATAAAATGATAGAATAGAAAAAGGATTTCCAGATTCTATGCTCGTATGTAGGCAGGAGATCAAAAAGTAAATTAAATAGAATATTATTGTTATATTTATTGAATACCTTCATACACCAAACTCTTTTAAGAATCATTATTTATTTTGTTCTCATATCAAGAAAATAGTTAGCCAAGAATACTATTACTTTGTCATATAATTATATCAATCATAGCAATAGCTATTCTTATTCTTAATAAGAATAGCAATAGCTACATAAAGTTCGTTATTTGTATACTTGAAGTACTCGATTGGAAATAAAGTCTATACAGTTTGATAATGTATAAAATCTATATTAAGAACTTGAAAGTTTAAATTAATGTCAAGGTTGCTCATTGTATATTATTATTGTTAAATGATGTGTTATAAATACATCCAATTTCTTACCTCTAATAAACCTTCAATGTATATAGATAGTTGATGTTTAAAAGCAGCATTTCCTATAATTCCCAATATAGTCATGATCAATACAGGGTTGTACAAGACACCTATGATAATCTGCTTCAATAGTTTCCTCGAACAAATTGAAATTTGGCCTCTTGCTGTAACCTCTTGTGAGTGCTCCCTCTGTTTATGGATTTCCATAAGGATGAAAGCCACTGGGTTTAGAATGGAGAGCGATATTGGTGCCATAAGGTAGAGGTATAATGCATATTCCGGATGTGTCTTTTCATATAATGCGTTAACTGAAATATAAAACATGTTTTATATCTGAATACAAGAATAATGCTTTTGTATGCATAGGTAAAGTAAAAAACATAATTTAAAAAAAACTAATCATACAGTTGAGGATATTTCTTCTTTTGTGGAGTCAGTTGAAAACTCACAGACTTGAGATGAGTGTCTTTTATTTTAATTATTGAATTAAACAACTTGAAACTATTTTTATTTAAACTTTAAAATAACTGGCTTTTAATTATTTAATCAAAATGTTTACTGTGCAGTTGTGCATGCAGTAGTCAGTATCCAGATGTTTTAGAAAAATATGCAACAGAATCCATAAAAAGTTATTTAATTCAATGAATAACAATATCAAAAAACCTCTACTAAACTTTGTTACTATAGTTGTACTAAAGCATCACATAGAAATTCTTCTCTATACAAACTCGGAAACCTATTTAAACATATAGGCTGGTTTTGAGAATATATTAAAATACCAAAGGTAATAGTGGTTAGTATTAGTATAAAATATATCAAATGGTAAAAGTAGCAATATTTATAAATATGGAATGAATATACCTATAAGTCTAAGGCCTAGAGCATGGAATAGGACATAGACTACCTCTGCAAAGTCATATATTTTTTTATTTAATTCAATATATTAATAAACAATTCATTTTGGAATAATTTAATACATTACTATACTATTTGTATGCAATACTTTTGCGAAAAGAACAAATAATATGTTACATATGTTTGTTTTTGTATTGTCTATAGTACTTCTCATTCAACAAAGTGCATTTACATTCGTACACATTGGGTCATGGTGATAAAAGTAGTGAGCAAGTGATAATATTATCTTCTGTTGTGAGTAATAAATTACTCATAAGAGAATGTTAACATTTCATTTTGTAGGCAGAAAACAACCCATGCACCTTAGTGCACTTATGCCAAGTATCAGTTAAACCAGCTATAATAAAGAAAGGAACTAGTATTAATGACAGATGGTTTTTTAACTACTACTGTACTGAGCTGAATTTAAAAGTGATAAAAATTGCAATGGAAATTTAAATAGTATGCTATTGGTGGTTAGACTGAATTGTGATGTCAGTTCATAAATTTTAGTGCCTCTTGGTCACAATTGGTCTTTGGAACTTTTTATCTTATGGCGCAATTTCATTAGTCGATAGGGCCCGCATGCGGGGTGCGAGAGATTTCTGGAACGCATGCCACAGGGCACGCATTCGGGGAACCGTTTTCATTAGTCGATAGGGCCCGCAAGCGGGGTGCGAGATTTCTGGAAAGCATGCCACAGGGCCCGCATTCGGGAACCGTTTTCATTAGTCGATAGGGTCCGCATGCGGGGTGTAGGGAGAACCTCCATGTTCGTCGCCAGTTATTAACAAGAGTGGCACTGAAACAGACGTTGTTGCCATGGATCAACAATTAATGTTATGTGGAGCAATTTTGACTGTCTGTCGTACTAGTCACATTCCATAAACAATCGTAATCTCGATAGATATCCACAAGTTTTAACATTTCCGAATCCGTAAACAGATCAGCCATTTTGCGCAGTCTTCTTTCTAATCCAGCAAGCCCTCACGAACGAAATTGAATAATAAAAAGTATTTGACTCACGACCCGCAAGCTGTATATCGACCGATGAATTTCATTGGTCGATATCACGGTCGGTATAAAGCATGCGGGGAATCCCCGCAGACACGTATCGACTTGGTAACTTTCATTGGTTGTTATCTCGCCTGCAGGGACTCCCCGTATGCTGTATACCGAACGAGTTAACGACCAATGAAATTGCGCCATTAAGGCCACCATGATTAGGTTGTAGTTAATAGGCCTTGTACTGCACCACCACGAATTTCTCTGCACATTGTCGGATGACTGGCATAAAATGCTGTATTAGCATTAAGTCCTAAGCTATATTGTGCAAACGAATAAATAAATATATGTCATACAAAAAACGTCAAAATGGCTGCATTTCAAATTATCCGAACCTATTTGCTATTTTTATTTAAATATAAACTTTGGTGAGAAATATAACATATTGTTTTAAATAAATTCTTTACAGGCAAGGTTTCAAGATAAACTATCAAATAAACAATTTAAAAAAAATCTGCTGCTGTCTAACATAGTCACTTTTTTAATTTAGGGCGGCAATGCCGCCAACTTGATGAAAACTACAAAAAATAATTTCAGTGAAGCCAGTTCCATAAAAAGTTATTTCAACCCTGTCTCCGGTTCTCAATTCAATTTAATGTAGTTATTTTTTTATATTTTCTCTATATTGTTTAGGTGTAAGAGGTGGTTAACTTAAACAGAAAGCTGCAATAATTAATTTTTTATTCATTATTTCCTGCTGCATTTTTTTTCACAGACCACAGTGAAGCTAATACACCAAGTATGAAAGAAGTAGTTGCGGTAATTATTATTGTACTTACTAATCGGATATCCCAAAGCGAAGTCATTACTTTGAGTGCAGAATATTGCAAATATTCCAGCTCTACCCAAATGCACTGGTTTTGACACAAGGATGGTAACAATCATGACAGCGAAGAATATAAGACCTTTTGCTAATAATATAGCAAGAAGGAACATCCAGTTAACAATAGAGAAATCTAGCTTAGCTAGGGATAGGAAGATTAGAGATGGTAGGGCAAATGTACCAACAAATGTAGCAATGCCTCTTGATTCAGATGATGTGACAACATTCATACGGCCAGCTATATACCTATAACAAAAGATAAAAGGTTTATTGGGCATGTATTAGAGTGGTTACAAGTAAGCTAAGTACCTAGACTAATAAAATAGTAATATTTATTTGATTATAAATAATAAACCCTACTTTCCTTACTTATCCTAAAAATCAATTGGTATATGAGAATTTGAGAATAATTATGAGTGAAAGAGGTGTCTCCAGCTGGATAGATTTTGATGTAATTGGGTAGGTAACAAGTCCTCAGGGAATATGACAAGCACATTGATATTGCAATTAATGCAGGTAAAGCTGCAGAGCATCTATTACATATGACAAATTTAGGTCACTTTAAAACCAAAGTAAGAACACACACCCACCAATTGTTTATATTTGTGTATTACTGCAGTAACTGAATAAAAAATATTTGCACTTGCATTGCCTTATAAGTATATGTAAACAACATTAACACTCTCCTATTCTCGTTCTCATCAACAAAGCCAATGTTAACGGCCAGAGTTTTTGTAAATAATAATAACTTGTTTTTCTCCCCATCCTAATAGTTTATATATGGATAAATTATGGATAAATTTCAGTCATTTTTTAATACCCCATTTAGGCAACCCTGAATATTTCATTTATATCATTTTAATTACTATTTTTGGCTTCAGACTACAGTTTTATATATTCACTGTAAATTTGAAGTTATTTACTTGTATGGATTGTGATCAGTGGCATGCAAGTGGAGTCCTATGTCCAGCAGTGGACTTCCATAGACTGATGATGATAATAGTTTAGAGACTAATTATTTCTGACAGACGGACGGACGGACCAAGTGCTGCAACCTAGTCAACTCAGAGACCTCGCTTCGTTCAATAAACAAGTAAAAGTAAAGGAAACGATGAACTACAGATAGTAAAACTTCAAGTGGTATATTAAGTATATAAGGAAGATTTAATTAGAATCAGATATATTTTATTATCATAACGTTGTTATTGTAGTAAATAGTATTGTTACAAGAGTTTATCCATTCCGGACGTACAATATCTTACATGTAAATTAATATTTGTCGTTTAATTCAGGCATGGACGATAAACATGTATGTAAAACATTTTCAATGATACTTATGTACTACTTACCCGCATAGAATTATTGTAAAGCACTGAAATAGCGCCGGATAAAGATTATCCGCTGCTGTACCACCACCAAAGCTTACTTGCTCCATAATCGCAAATCCAATTTCAAAAGTAACACTCAAAAGGTCTATGCTCTAGAAACGATAATTTTGGAAGATGGAATAAATTATATCTTTAGTTCTAGAGTTACTTTATGAAATTACACAGGTCACGCATGACACGCTTTTCTTTAAATATTTTCATAACATTAACAACTTAGTTTAATTTCCTTCCAGGCTATCCGAGGTCTTTGCCAAAGATAATGTAACACAGAATACTATAACTCCCAATTACTCCCACAGGGAGTAAATAACAAAGATATTGTAATCATTCCGTTTAGTCTTTGCGACGCGTCGCGATTACGTCGTGACGGCCGACGACGACGATGCGACGTAGAATGTAAAAGTAGTGACAAAGAGGCCAAAGAGCGGTGTGATTACTTTATCTTTGGTACAATACGTACGACCTCGGGTAGAGAAATTCTTTTCTATGCGTACGACGACGTACGATGCATCGAGATAGGAAACAAACCTACGATTAGGTACTTTAGCTACAACATCCTTGGTACGATGTTATATTTTATCATTTCTATGGTAAACCATAGAAATGAATATAAAGTATTATATAGAGAATGGTGGTATAATCGCGTCCCGTGTCTGTCTAGAGTCTGTCTCGGAACGAACCGGTTTGATGGCTTGATATGGTTTGATAAAGGTTTGACGGAAGTTTATTGCCTATGGTTCTACAGGAGACGTTACTCTATATCCGTTTCCTATTGTCGTTAGTTGGACGGGCGACGGCAGCCATTATTACTGATTTGTTCCTTCGCCGGGTCTGCTAAAGGGTCGCCGTGAATGAAATATCATCAAAATTACTAAATTCTCTCTCAACGAGAGGTAAGAGTTCCATTACGTTCTAACATGTCAAGATAATATGTTCTTTTACATTATAAGTGTTGCGTTATTATATGTGGATGATATCGTTCCAGATAGACTTGCGACGATACCTCGCAGACAAGACAATAACTCCACATCGATAAAATGCAGTACAACGGCTTTCACAACCAACATCCTATGTAAGTCCGATCAAAAAATATTATGTAGATGTTATTGATCATCATAATTCATAATCTCGTCAAAATCAACTCAGTTGATGTGCTTTTTAGCCACTTTCATATCAGTAGCGGCCATTTTGTGAAGTGCATTCTGCTCAGCTGAGCACTTGCCTAGTAATAACCTACATAGAAAAATCAATATTCTTGCGCTGTTAGAATATTGCGCCCCAGGTCCTTTGTTAGCCCTACCATTCCTACTTTCATCTATAAATCGGTGCAAATCCAGCCAGAAATATATTACAATAATGGAATGGTAAGTATAGCTTCAGTAGCAACCTGTAGTATTGAATTGAACATAAAATATGTGAACCTTACCGTATTTTGCCATCATATTGTGTATTGACTCCATCTTGTTCATGTTCCATATTGAGGAATAGGCATGTCCTTCGTGTATGTTAATGTCTTCAAGACCTTGAAACTCATTATAACATTCTGTTGGAATCCTTTTCCCACGTTACATTTAGGTTTGAAAAAATTACACCAGTAATGTACCTACCTACATGTCCATCTCAAGAATAGGTTTCATCACCATGTTCCTGGTTCCAATGGTCAAACTTAATTGTTAAGTACCCTGTGTGGTGTCTAGTTATTTTATTTGACTCTGCTCAGCTCAGCTGGGCATAATGTGAAGTGCTCAGGGCCTCAAATTTTCTCACATGATGGCTACAACAAAGCAAAAAAGCCATTCCTTCACAATCAATATTCTTCTTATTTAATAATTTAACTGATAAATTGTTCACTGTGCAACATGATCTTATGAAATTTGTTTTTTTTTTCATATTTATACCGAAATATTAATACATAATTGAAACCCCATTTTGTAGTCACAATTGATCCACAAAATTAATTATTCCTTTTAGTGAGGTGTAGCAAGTGTTGTTATATATCTTTACATAATTGTTTATGAAATATTTTCAGTACTTAGCCACAAGTGACAATATGTGGTATAATTTTTTCTATAACTCAACATTAC
Organism: Lomographa bimaculata; assembly: GCA_948107665.1. Taxonomy (NCBI): domain Eukaryota; kingdom Metazoa; phylum Arthropoda; class Insecta; order Lepidoptera; family Geometridae; genus Lomographa; species Lomographa bimaculata. The sequence continues at coordinate 9,248,508 of OX403598.1, forward strand.
CCTGCATAGGAGACCTAACAAATATTCTTCAGGTGTAGAGTTCAAAGGAGACTTCAATATTAGGCAGAAATTATAATAATTTGGCTAAATTAGTAGTAGGTTCAAGATGGATTCCTTTTGTATCGGAATGAATTATTATTAGTATTTCACTAAATTATTATAACTAAATAGTTTCAAGCTCAAAGTCCCAAACTAAGAATTATTGAAAGTGCTAGGCGTGCTGGAAATATTAACATATTAAAAAACCAGAAACACATTTCCCAAGGGATGAATGTGTTCCCAGCGGGATTCAAACCTGATACACCTCCACATAGAAAACTACGTGCAGCCAACAGAGGGCAGATCAAAGATAATTATTACTACAAAAACATAATATGACACTTTCGCAATCACATGCTCCTACACAAAAATGATGTAATGTTGTGCTTAAATAATGTAGGCTAATATAAGCAAAAGTCAAATGAAAAAAAAATATAATTAAAATACCATGTTTTTATTTGTCAAACTATCTGCAAAACTAAATACTTGGCATATGAGGCACAAGTCTCATTGAGAGGAGTGCATTGTAGTGCCGCACACAGCATTTAGAAGTTTCCAGTGGCACTGCAGATATAGGCGGGTGATGCATTTACCATCAGGTAAGAGTGTGCTTGTCTCGTTATTGTCTTACAAACATACCCAGATGTATCTGTAAAAGATTTTCTTATATTATTATTTATTGTTTTGTGTTTTCTGTAGCTATAATTTTCAAACTTTCCTGAAGTTTCTAGTAGCTTTTGCAGCTATTCTGACCTACAAAGCAGAATAGCTACAAACGCTTCATAATCGGGAGTATTTAGGAAGAGCTCTACCTCATTTTGAATTTATGGTTTCCATGTAATTGTATTTCAGGCCCAGGCCAGACCGCAATGAACAATTCGCTAAAATGCCCTATTTCAATGGGATGCCAGACTTCGGAGGTCCAAAAAACTTTGGTCCAAGAAATATGGGTAACAAAACTTTCCGACCCAGAAATGATTTCAATGGCATGAGAAATGACTTCAAAAATGGAAACCAGGGTGATTTTGGTGGACCAAGAGAGTATAGGCCCAGGAACAGCTATGAAAATCAAGGTCAAATCAAGAAAAATGACTACAATGTGGACAAATCTGCTGGAGGCAACATGCAGTTCTACAACTCGAAGGGTGACTTTGGTGGGCCAAAACCAAATTTCCAAAAGAATAACTTTGCTCCCAAACCCTTCAACAATCCCAATGGCCAACAGAATTTTGTGCCAAAGAAAATGTTCAATCCCAATAGCCCACCACAGAGCATGGATTTCAAAGGCCGTAAACTACAGAGCATGAAAGCTAAGCACCCTGGTGATAGTTTGATGAAGCCGATGTGGGACCTTGGCAACCTTGAACCTATTGAAAAAGATTTCTATAAGCCACATGCTGATGTAGAGGGGCGTTCTGATGAAGAAGTTGAGATGTTCCGTGCTGCAAAAGAGATTTCTGTAACAGGGAACAATGTTCCTCGGCCCAATCAGGTATTTGATGAAGGGAACTTTCCCGATCATGTGATGAACACTATCAAAGAACAAGGATGGGTTGAGCCAACAGGTATTCAAGCTCAGGGATGGCCCATTGCTTTGTCAGGCCGAGACATGGTTGGTATTGCATCAACAGGATCAGGAAAAACACTTGCGTACATGCTTCCTGCATCTGTTCACATAACTCACCAACAGCGCATTCAAAGAGGAGATGGTCCTATCGCCTTGATCCTTGCTCCGACCAGGGAATTGGCTCAACAAATTCAATCTGTGGCTCAAGCTTATAGTGCTTGTGGCTCAATCAGAAATACTTGCCTGTTCGGTGGATCTCCTAAAGGGCCCCAGGCCAGAGATTTGGAAAGAGGTGTTGAGATTGTTATTGCTACACCTGGCAGATTAATTGATTTCCTGGAGCGAGGCACCACCAACCTGCGCCGATGCACCTACTTAGTATTGGATGAAGCTGATAGAATGTTGGACATGGGCTTTGAACCCCAAATTCGCAAGATCATTGAACAGATCCGGCCAGACCGCCAAGTCCTGATGTGGTCAGCTACATGGCCCAAAGAAATACAGGCTTTGGCTGAAGATTTTCTAACAGACTATATCAAGGTCAACATTGGGTCACTGAACCTGTCTGCTAATAACAACATCAAGCAAATTATTGAAGTTTGCGAAGAACATGAAAAGGAAGCTAAACTGACCAACTTGCTGAAGGAGATTTCTTCTGAGAGGGACAACAAAGTGATTGTTTTCGTCGAAACAAAGAAAAAGGTATATTAAATTAATATATTATTAACTTTCAGTTGTGTAACTTACTCAAGGTCAATTTACCATGCCCTATGTGATTGTAGGTGGACGACATTGCGCGCGCCGTACGCCGTATGGGACACAAAGCTCTTGCTATCCACGGCGACAAGTCTCAACCCGAACGTGACGCTGTGCTTACGGAGTTTAGAAACGGGGCCACGACTATTTTGATCGCTACCGACGTGGCGGCTCGCGGGCTCGATGTCGAAGACGTCAAGTTTGTCGTCAACTTCGACTATCCCAACTCTTCCGAAGATTACATTCACAGGATTGGTGAGGATATATTTTATTTGACATTACTTTTTGCACCACCTTGTCTTGTCTGTTGTCTTGACTCATTTGATTCTCTCTACAGGTCGCACGGGGCGCTGCCAGCAGTCTGGTACTGCATACACTTACTTCACCAGTGGTGATGCTCGCCAGGCCCGTGGGCTAGTTGCCGTGCTCCGTGAAACGGGACAGAATCCACCCAGCAAACTCAGTGACATGGCTCGTAATAACAATAACAGCACTGGTAAATAACATAACTTTTTATACTCCATGCTCTTGTACCTTTATATCAAGTGATATAAAATTTAACAAACTTTCGCTATAGTGAAATAAGAACACTTTTTATTCCAAGGTCGTAACCGCTGGCAACAACGCAAAGAAAATAATAGCAACAATGGCAGCAACAGTGGATCAAGCTCACCACGCCAGACAAGCAACCAATGGAGCAACAAGATGGCCAACTTGAGCCTTGAAGACAATAACACTTACCAAAACCGTACCACAAACCAAGCTCCTCGCTTCAATCATCAGGGCCAAGGTGGTCAGGGCTACAGACCTAATAACCAATATCAAAAGACAGTACCATTCCCAAGTCCCAATGTCTTTGAATCCATGGGCAACTACCAGGGTGGTTACAACAATGGATACCAAGCTGGTTACAATAACCAGAATGGATATGGACAACGCCCCTACAACAGTATGTATCTAATAGAAATTAATTTTACTAAAATGTATTTGACCTCTATATCTGACCTTTACAATCTCGAGATTGTGAATAGAGGTAAAACCATTTTATTGAGGTGTTTGAATCTGTTGTGTAGATATATTGACTACAATTGTTTTATTCAGATTCTCGCAGCATGGGACAACAATACCGCAACAGTAACTCTGCTGGTAATAAGCCCAGCGGGTCGGGCTCTTCTTATGGATCACCACCACCTCACTTCGCCACTCCTGCTCATTACCAGATGCATCCTCAGGACATGCTAGGTGAGTGAATATATGATTAGAAATAGTTGTTTCAAATAATTTCAAACGAAAACCCTGTTTTTATAGAGCAGCAGAGCTGCGTTAAAGCCTCTCTGATCTGGGAATTATACTTGACATGATGTTATCTAGATGACATGATGATGTTATATAAAAAGGTCTCCATTACAGTTCAAATTTTCACTTAAACAAGTGCTATTCGATATAATTTATAAGTACTTAGAAAATAGAGAAAGACAGAGGGGTGCTACACTGCATACCCAATGTGGCCTGAACTATATACCATTGCCTCGGACCACATAATATTGACTGACCGCAAAGCCTACAATCACATCATAACACAATGTTTGTGATGATTTAATATCCAGATAACTTTCACTGTATGCTAACAGAGATCTCTAATAAAGGTGGCAAGTTCTATGGCGGAGGAGTCGGCGGCGGTGGCCCGTGCGCGTACCAAGCTGCTGTGGGAGCGGGGGTGCCCTACCCTCACCTGCAGCCCGGCCCCCTGCTGTACGCGGCTCCAGTACAACAATAAACTGTAACAGACGATGACAACCAGCTCCCCATTATACAAGCATATTCCAAATATAAATGTGAACATAGGTAAGATGTTAGGTCGTTTACTACTTACCTGTTCTCTCTGTATTGTACTCCCAAGATTAGTGTGAGATCCGTCATTATTATACATGTATTTCAAAAATAAATGTGGACATAGGTAAAATGTTGTATCGCTTACTACTTATTTGTTTGTTCAATACTTTGAAGATTAGTGTGAGCTCTGTCATCTTTTTGTCACTACATGATAGGTCTTTCAATTTTCCAACCTGTTACACAGAGCAGGGTTTTTGTTTCCTTAGTAATTTTTGTTTTCATTAGAATAATATGTTAGATCTGATTGATGGCTTACAAAATTATTAAACTTAGTTGTGGGCAACTTATTGTAATTTATATAAATAGGAAAATTACATATTCGTCTTGAATTCTTGTAACTACTTGTGCACTGCTGAAAGTATTTTGTGAATTTTCTCTCAGATCCTTTTTGATTAATGACTATTGTGTGTTAGGTTTATAAGATATTGATTTTGTTATTTATTGGCCATACTAAGATCCAAAGTCAAGTATTTACTTCTAAAGAGCATTCACTCTATAGTGATTATGGTAACAATAGAAGTCTCGAATGTAATCTGGTCATGATCCATGCATACGCACACTAAGCGTTAACGAGTGATAAATAATAATGAATGCATATCCTTACAGTCATGGCCAATAAGTGACAAATTGAATTTTCCAAATAAGATTTGTGGGACTTGATGAAGAAGATCCTTGATTCCACAATTTAGATTTAATCATTATAATTGTTAGAGTAGTTTGGTGTCGGTACCCTCCTGTATAATCCCGGGTGCCTTTCATTTTCTTTAAAATGTCTGTATAATGTACGAAATGCACGAAACATATAGAAGATGAGTGACATTTTAGGAGAAGGATTTTATATAAATTATTTTTATTGTTAACGGTTGATATCCAGTGGTATAGTGGGACATCTTAGTATTAGAAAATGATACTTATAAAACGCGTTAAATAAATGCTTTGATATCTCATGATAACAATCTGTATTGCCAGATAAAAATGTGAATATTTTTCTTAGTGGATGTCAATGACATTTCAAGTCACTGATTTCAATGTTATTTTTTATATTAAAGATTAGATCTTATTATACTTAAACTTGAACATAAATGCCTTAAATGAGGTATTAGTCGGCGTCAAATGGCACTAGACATGTTGGGCTTCGAACGATAACCCATTTTACCATTCTCAAGGTAGGGGGGATGTATATAACATGCATTTAAAGTAGGAACATAGTATGTTGAACATGATGAATAGATAATTAAACACGAGGGATTACTTCTATAGCAATATAAGTGATTTATTATTTTTTATCTTTTGTATGACATGATTATTTCAAATAATACGTCTGGTTACTAACAGGAGTTTCTTTGTACGTGAACGGGTTCAAATGGGTTAATATTAGGAATCGATAGGTACAAATCATTCTGAACCAGTTAAAATAGAATTTGTTGTTCAGATACCCGTTACAGTCCAAAGATTTGGAAAAATCTGTGATATATCATTACTATAGCCTGTCATTTTTTTGGTCAATTGTTAATACATAAGTGCACTACCTGTTACGAGGCAGTGTTTTACTAGACAAAAAATATATTTTTTGACTATTTGAACGAATTTCATGTGTATTTGTGACAACAAAGCTTGCAAGTCGTTCACAGATATAATAGGTATAAGGTTTAATAATTTATTGTTATTCAATTTAGTTTTCAGTTTACTGTTAGGTGACGAAATTGAACCAGTATAAAGGGACGTAAAAGTTATTATCTTTATAACAATCCCGTTTTATGAAACAATAGCAACGGGTCTATTAAACGAATGAGAGGTGAACAACGTGTATGTGAGTCTCGCGTAATTTATACTCATCAAAATGCGAGATTTGCTTTGTTATTTGTGTACATTATAAGAGAAAGACTGCCATGAAAGGATGTGTATAAGTATGTGCTAACTTCATCTCAAAGATGATATAATCCTGAAGCTAGCCTGTCCATGATTTGAGGTTAGGTATTGCTATTTATTATTCAGAAGTACGGGTATATCTGAAGATGAGTACGGTGATGTTAGGACGGCCGGGCTAGTGGTTGCGTGAGTTAGAACAGCGAGTGCCGTGTCAAGTATGATCGCGAGTCGCAGGTAGCTCCTGTATTATTATGTACAAAGTACTGCACCCACCTCTACTAAACAACTGTGATAATAACACTAAGTAGCGTAGCAGGCGATTTATATACTAGTTACGTCCGAGAGAAGGGATGACACCATATCTGACATATTGTATTGTGATAATAATATCAAAGTGTGGTGCTTGACCACGTTTTGACAAAATGTTTTCTCTAAAACAAGACTGATTATTTCTTATCTTATTAAATGAATATTTTATACATGTTCCACTTTGACTGAATGAATTAAGATGCCTGTTTTATATTAGTAGGGTTTATTCTCTTTTTTTTTCCAAAATAAATTGTCACTATGTTGGATATGTGTCAAAACGCCTTTCTTCTAAGTGGTCACCAAAAGGATGATAATTCTTATTTGTTTTTATTCATTGGTTTCCTTTCATATTGTGATGGAAAATGTTGTTGACAAAATTATGTGGCAGCGGCAGTAAACAAACTGTAGAGTATAATATTGTTGTTAATTTGCAAAATTTTATTTATTCAACCGATATCTCATAGGCAAACGTACTTTTCGTGCTTTACTGTTTAAGAATTTATTTTCAAAAATTGTGAAAAATATACATAGATTTTTAAGTATGTGGCAATGCAGATCTTCAAATCTATACTAGAATATGCCCACGGTTTCGCGCGCGTTGACATGTGAATAAAATAGATACTATAAATATGACGAAGGAGAAGTGATAAAGACGTCAATTCGAATTTTCGTATTTTGGTAATTATTTTATCGTCTCAATACGTGCGAAGCCGCGGGCATAAACTAGTTGATGATATTATTACGAACGATATAGTATCGTTTATATTTATTCAATTTGTAAAGTACATATTTATGGAGAAAGAGGCTCCTGATTAAAAACTGTCCCAAAGGGAAGTCTTCTGAATGTTTCTAAGAAGTGCATTTCTTCTATGTAATACAGTATTAAATTCAGATTAATAAATGGATGTATAATTATCATATCTTTTATTATACGATATTTTTTCCCTACCGGACCCACTCATTACCGTGTACCATATTGTAAATATATCTAATAAATGAAACAGTATGTACCACTGATTCTGTTCAAGTAACGCTCTGAGTTCTTTCTGCCTCTTTCATATGGTATAATTATATTGAACAAACTCGCACACATGTAGCGCCACATAAAAGATTTGATCGAGAAAACCGGAAACATTCACATCTCACAATCCCTTTAATCTCATAATATTACATAAGCCAAATATTATATTCGCAAATAATTACACAATACAATCAAAAACACGGTGCAAAATAAAATTTAATTTCTTTAAATGTTTTTTCTTTACTTAACCCATTAAATGATTTAAGTAAAGTGATTTAATGAAACAAACATATTTAGGCATTTTACAATTGTATAACTTCACACACAACAAATTATTTAAATAGTGATAACATTAACAACTATATGAAATATTAAGATTCTGGAATAAGACTTGTCCCAATTTAATCAGATTAGATATACCAAACGCGCATTATTGACGATATTTCAAAAACTAGTGATCTGATCTTGATCAAAGTTAAATGGGACCAATTGGAAAGCAACATCTTTTTAACAAAAAAAATATTTCATAATCGGTTCACGTGGAACGAAGTTACACACATGTCGACTTGAGTACCTCCTCCTTTTTTGTGAAGTCGGTAGAAAAGCCGTGCATCTTTACAGCTCTAACTTTTGGAATTCCTGGCCCAATTTCGATGAAACAACTATTATTAATGGCCTCGATTCTTTTTGTCTCGATTGTCTTAATAATTTTACAGTAATATTTTGATATATTGGTGTGACTCACGTTTCAAGTGTCTCTGTAACTGTTGGTCGGATTTAGATAAGACTTTAATATGTAAGACAGAGTTTGGTGATACAAATAGAAATAAATATTGAAAATGAATCTTTTGTTTTGTCGTTTCCACCAAAACAACAATCATAGAGGAACTTGACAACAATCGTTGCTCTAAACAGCCTCATCCAAAAGAAATATAATATGTACAAATAAATGAAACCTGTACCTACCAAAATCTTTCGGGCTATTTAAGTCATGCCTGCACTACAAAAACTTTTCATAACCCAAAAAGGCCACGCGTGCACCAAATTTTAACTTGGGATATAATTTAGATGGGCACCAAAAATTATAATTAATACAAAAATATTTATAATACGAAAAAATTGATTTACAGTAACATATTTGGATGAAATTTTTAAATAAAATGCGAGTACATATTTGGTGCATGCGTGGCCTTTTTGGGTAGCTTAGCGATTATTCTGAAGATACTTGCCTATTTTAGGTTAGCAGACTTTACGTTTATTGGTGATAATTTCATATTAAAATGGGGATTAAATACTGGTAAGTACTTAAAATTTTTTGGGCGTTATATTTCATTACATCTGGTGATTGCTTAAACCTAAGCCGAGGTTAAATCAAGAATAGACTGGATCCTAGAAACACTACGAGAAAATTGTATCATTAGATCTGACCCCCTATTACGTATCTTTGTTGCACGCGGTTTCAATTAAAATTAAGCAAAAATGAACCTTATTTCTTAGGAGTTTTGTCAATTTAGTATTGAAACCGTTTGCAACAAAGATAGGTAATCGGGGGGCTGACCGAACATACAAAGTACTCTGTGGACCGAACTGCCAAGCAGTAGTAGAAATAGGACATAAACTCATCGAGATAGGAACAAACCTACGGTTTTGCTAAATCCTTGCATAAACCTAACGCGCTACGGTTTGTAAGACAATAATATCCTTGCATTCACTTGATGGCGGCGTTAGTTTAAATTTTGGCCACGTGCCAAGAGATCCTTGTCGCATTTTATAAAATAATAAATATTAGTAGAATGCTTATATTTACGAGTACCTAGAACCTAGAAATTATTTGCGATATCTATATTAATTACCTTTATTAATAAAATTAAAGAGAAGGTTTAAATAGGTACCTTTATTTTTCATATATGAATTTGAAAAAACTACATAAAATATGTTTTTTCAAAGAAAGATAATTCTTTCTCAGACAATTTTAAGATCTTTAAAGACGGGTTATACAGTAAATATTTATTGTTCTATTCTATTAATAGATAATAATCCACCATTATTACATATGAACACTCGATAATCACAAGCTTTGGATAATAATACAAAATCAACAACGCTATATTTTACTTTAGCGGCAAAACCATAAGATTTAGCATAGGTTTTAGTTACGACCAAAATCATGTGATGATGGCGCCCCTATTATTTTCTACTCTATTCTAACGAACTAAATAAAGGGAATATAGAGTCATGGAACTAGACGAACTGCGTAGAATTGGCAAGACAGACTGGTTGGGCACTATAATAATATGTAAAAAGTGAGGATACTGAAAATCATGGTTATTTTGAGAGTTGCCACTAGAGGGCGTGAAACTAAGTTATATCTAGTCATGCTCGATTTCTGGGTTGAATGGCTGATAGTGGCAATTTGACGTGAATTTTTTGTGGTAAAATTGGAACCAATAATTAGTGCACTATCTTTGGCCTCAATTAGTGATTTAGCCGTTTAGATCCAGCGAATTTGCGTTTATTTGAGGTTTTCATAGTACCAAATCTAACATAAATTCGTATTTTGATTGAGTTTTTTTGTATAAACCGCAATGGCTGAAAATAATGGGTAAGTTCCTTATGTTTTGTTATATATAACGGTGTTATCCGTTAATATGTATGGAATAATACACGTATGGAAATGCGTATGTATGTGCTAATATTTGTATTAGTATTTTATTACTTCCACCAACATGATCATAACCCAACTTTTGCCACCTAACATTTCTAGACAAACGGCCTTGAATCTAATCTTGTCAAGTCAATTCAATGTCGTTTGTTTATCAATAATAATTATTGTGTCTGCGTTGTAATTCGTAACCTGGAAATCTGGTGAGTGCTAAGTAGTGGCACAGAAGTAGAAATTGTGTTGTGTTAGCTATTGGTTTATTGACCTAGCGAGGTCTAAGTTAATACCTAGCTAGCTTCTAACTTCAAATTATTCTAACACAATACCTATGTGTGGCACAATCCCGAATATTGTGTGATGTATGATTTCGTAAAGAACATGAAGAGGGGCGCTCATGCCTAGTTTACTTTTAGCGAAGTGGCGTGTACATAGTATCCCTAACTACTTACTTACCTGGCACTAGATCCTATCCTACTTTATTAATGTCCTAATTCGTTATCTGTAAATGTAATTCCATAAGCATAACGTTCACGATGGTTATCCTTGGATCTCCACATGAAAAGGACCGACGAAATACTAACGGAATATACACATAATAATATTATAGTTATGCTTTGAATATGAATGGTAAGTAGACCCCTGGTCTCCGTGTCTCGTGGATATTTAATTATTTAGCAAAGGGCGATGTTGAGCAGGTTTAGCCGGCGGGCGGGCTCGGAGAACCATCGTCGTGAACGTTTTTTTTCTATCTTTTATATTGGCTTCGCAATCATGTGCATTTAACCAGTGTCAAGTAATAATATATTTCAAGTTTATGTCATATTAAAAGTCCTAGTCACAGTCAAAGTTAAGTAAAATAGTCAAGGTACTATTTAATTATTTATAGTAATAGGTTAATTATTTATAGTATATTTGGCAAATGATAAGCATGCCGAAATTGTCATGCATATCGGAAAATTCCCTTGTTGTACTTTTAAATTTAAGTTTAATTTTAATATGTATGATGTGGCAGTGCTATATTAAATAATATTAATTTATCGTTTAGTTATACTTAAATAGTTACAGATTATACATATTATGTACTAACAAGAAATATAAATAAATAATCGTTAAGACCAAATGCGAGAAATCATCAACATGATTTCACGAAAAACAAATGTCAAATTGATTTATGCCATATTCGTCCCGAGGAAGTTCGGCCCATATAAAAAAATCTGCTTTCGTCCCGCATTGTATGCCGTATTCGGCCAATCATAAATTTTATTTAAAAAAATCTTGTTTCGTCCCACTTTTCAGCTCCACATTCGGCTCAAGTTTTTTATTCATTGTAAGGTTTGTGAATTAGAGCAGGTTACACGGTACTGGATCTGTCAACTCACGAACTTCGTCACAAGTTTCGATTTCACGAAACGTACCGAAACGTTGTATTTCGGTGAATTGTGGTAGACCGCGCTTCGAATATTTTGCAAACTCTCAACAAGATCTCACAAAGTAGAGTTGTTGACAGTTACCCAGAGTGCACTGATACGTGTTGTTAATCTTTCCCCCTAGACCAATGTAGAAAGATCTAGCAACCGTTCCAGGAAGAGGAATTCTGGACTGGCACCCGGTGTACATACATAAGTAATGTCCAGTTACAGACAGTAATACAGTATCTTTGTGGGTCTTAAGTACTCTTAAGACAATCTTTTGTCATTCGACTTCGAATCAACCGACAGAGCAGAGAACGATAATTTTTGAGATTCTCTTGTGTATCTGACACTACTACGTGTATTATGTAACTAAGATTTGCTTTTGATAAGTAGGTACATTTAGCTAATATTTCGGGAACAAACGTATTATTACCGACTTCCCAAAAAAGGAGGTACTCAATTCGAATGTTTTTTTTTATGTGTATTTTATGTGTATTAACCTTATACCTTCTATCCACGTGAGCCGATTTCAATTTTTTTTTTTGTTTGATAGGAGTTGCCTTCTAATTGGTCCCATTTAAATTTCATCAAGATCTGATCAGTAGTTCTTGAAATATCGTCAATAATGCCTATTTTGTTGACTACTTTGACGATGTTCTCGTTTAACCGACTTCAAAAGTTACCTCATAACGAGTCCAAATAATAAAAAAAAAAAAAACATTTTTCATAACTTCTTTCGTTGTGAGCCGATTTCGATGATTCTTTTTTTAAATAACAAAAGAATAGCTAAAAATAAAGACTAGCTTTCAAATTAAAGCTAGTTTCATGTAGTCCCATTAAAATTTGATCAAGATCTGATCTCTAGTTTTTGAATTATAGTCAATAATGCATGTTTAATACATTAAATCTGATCAAGCTTCCGAAAATAAAACGGTGAAGTAGGTTTTTTTAAGCTTTGTATGCGTTATTCCAGTTTGTCCGTTGCTAGCTGTTAAAAATAATCTTTCTATGGCTAGAATGCTTGTTGTCAGGGTAAAATACTTGGTGAGTGTGTTTTCAGATTACAAGAATGTAGCAAAAGAATTCAGAGTGCCAAAACTTTAGCGGCTCTGCAGATGGCAAAAAAGACATAACTTAGTCACTTTTCTAGACGACATATTATTTAGGTTTCACGCTTAGCCCTAAGGCTTACGATTACCTATAAAGTGATTTCAGAATAAATAACACAGCAAACCGCAATACAGAACGTTCAATAACAGGAAACCAAAACATAGCACTACAAAGTGAATTAATAATAAGTTTGAGGTAAACTCCGAAATCACTCAACGTAAACAACATGACAAAACTAAAATCATTTCGGATTTGGAATCGGACGCTCCAATATTGTAGCCGAGCTCCTAGTTTCAGTTGAAAATGTTACTTTTACCCGGCTGCAAAGAAAGGGTTATGTTTTTACAAAAATTAAAAAATACAGTCGACTTGAGTACCTCCTCCTTTTTTGGGAAGTCGGAAAAAGTAGTATTTATAGTCGATAACGATTATTCTGTAAAACTGAGTCTGAATACCTAAATAGTTTAAAAGCAGAAGACAAACTAAAAACGTAAAAAAATAACTTAACCACACTACTAACAAATTAATGTTAATTGCTACAAATATTTTAAATAAAATTAAAAAAATATATATGACATAATCTAATACCTTTAAACGAGCAATTCTGGTATATATGTATAGGTACATATATGTATATATAATCTGAATCTCGGAAACGGCTCCAACGATTATCATGAAATTTAGTATGCAGTAGGTTTCAGGGGCGATAAATAGCTAGCTTTCATTTTTAGAAAACGTTTAAAATTAAAAATACCAAAGCAAAGCTCGGTCATCCAGGTACTATACTTAATACTTACAGTAAAATATACAAATTTATCCACTAGGCGTATGGCTACACCCGTATGGCTATGCCCTTTATACTGAGTACATATTGAGACAGTACAATATGTTGATTTTTAAGAACTATATAACATATTATATGATGCAATAAACAATTTAATATGAATACGAATAAACACATTCGTAATATTAGCATCACTAGATTTAAACACACGGCAATTTACATTGGTTTATCTAAAAATATCAATAAAGAAGACTGAGAATACATTGAGGTATTCCGTTCTTAACCCGCAGTTTTAACCTCCGAGTATTTTTTCCGTTTTCGACCTAACATGCATGCCGTTTTCTACCCATCGAAATTTTTTTTTTTCTACCTGACTGTACTAATTTTTTCTAGAGGTCGAGTTAATTACCAAAAAAAAACATGCGGGGCAGTCTTTGGAGACTGCCGATAGAAATGAAAACTAAGTAACTTGTGAATTGTATCTTCGAGCTATTAGAAAGCGTTCGGTGACGATGACGTGAGTAACATGATTTTTGTTCACCCAAAAAGTGCTAAACGCGCCTAAAGAAGTTTTCACTTCAATTATATAATAGCTAGCCGTGCCTCGCGGCTTTGCCCGCTATTATCAAATTAAAAAGTAACCTATGTGTTAATCCTAGGTATAATCTATGTACATTCCAAATTTTATCCAAATCCGTTCAGCCGTTAAAGCGTGAAGAGGGAACAAACATACTTACACACAAACTTTTGGATTTATAATATTAGTAGGAGTCAAGTCGCCTGTTTTAATCCTACTAATCCTACTAGGATTAGTAGGATTAAAACAGGCGACTTGACCGCGTGGTCGAGTTACGGTCGGTCGAGATGACTGCTAATGCTCATGTTTCCTGATCATATTACTAATAAATTGTATGATCATGAATGAAAATGCGCTGGGTGTAAATGTATTTTAATTTTAAAAATGTCCAAATTAGTAGGTACTCATAAATGATATGAGACTATTTTGTGAACAGTCATAATATAGCCTACCCGCAGATCAAATGTTATCTACTATTTTAGCCACATCCTGCACATCGTTATGATAATTATTTATGTAGTTGTATACCTATATCAATCATAGATGATAGCAAGATGAAGGGACGGTTGTGATTATTTTTATTTCAAAGTATGCAATTTTTTTATACTTCAATGGTTTCAATGTAAGAGCAATATTTTAAGAGCGGGCTGCGCTTCTTACCGAGCACGATTTTCAGGCAATTATAGATCGTATGTCGTAGCATAGGGGCGCATTTAGCAGAGTTAAATTTTCGAAAAGTAAGGAATAAATCAAAATTTTTGCTGAATAACAGAAAAACTATGATTTCTAACTGTTAGTGTTTATTTACGGCATAAGGCTAAACCCATTTCAACAAAAACTTCTAATAATCTCATAAACTCATAATTTTTGATGAAAAATCTGTCGGGTGAAACTCATTCAACTGGTTAAATGAAGGATAGAAAAAAGAAATATTATTTAAGTTACACATTGATAAAATAAGTGATCGACTCAGAATTCATTGCAAAATATTATAATTTTTGACATACCATAGAGCTACCTTACTTCACCTTACCCTCCAGGTAGTGATACTAAAAACTGCCATTTTTTGTTGGTCCAGGTTCTGCGACTGCCATAGATGGTGACCGAGCTTGGTTTAGAGGGACGAGTGACGACAGCTGTACGTTGCTTCTATCGTGCATCAACGAGAGGTGAGTGTGGTATGACTATTAGCCTTTAGTGTTACTGCGGATCTTCCACGAAGGAGTGTGTACCTTGTTTCTATTTAGATCTATGCTTCCATCGTAATCCATTATAGGAATGTAAAAGTAATGCATTGTAATGAAAATAGTGAACGTAGGATTAACGTAAGTATACGATTAATAACGTATGTACGTTTTGAAAAGTAAGTCATGATGTTTTAGCCATAATGAGCGAAAACGAACTACGTCTCAAAAACCAAAATGATTATGGCCTTTTTCTTACGACCAATGTCTGTATACGCGATATCGACTGGGAAATAAATCTATGTTACCTATAAGTACGCTAGTATGGGTGACCTATGTTTTTTAGTACAAAAGCATAAGGACAATTCCAGCAGTTTATATGTAGGTGCAAAACCTGTGAGATTTCACTAAGCAAAAATGAGTAATAATTAGAACTGCCCGTTGGTTTCGTTGGGTGAGCGTTCGTCTTCTAAACAGGGGAGGGGTATCGGGTTGGATTCCCGGCGAGTGTGAGTGTGAAAGTGTTTATGTTTACCTAACATTACGAGTTCTCTATAAACGATCTTGTGATGTTCTTAGTATAAACTACATAATGTCGGTTCGATTGACACTCGACAGTCGACAATGTGCGCATACAAGACAATAGTCATAGAATGCGGTTTCCAAAAACGTTTATAGACATAATTGGTACTTGTACAGTCAGGCAACCTTCGACGGTTCTCGGAGGTATGTACCTACATGTTTACAAACAACGCAACGTGACGGTCCAACCTAACAATGCCTCTTGAATGTCACATTCCTCACGCATCGCCGTTAGTACGCCTTATGCATTCACCGTAAAAGTACATATCTACTTTTATAAAGGACCGCCTTCCTATATCATCCACTGAGAAGATAAAACCGTTCTTCTAACCACGTATTTCCTTGATGCCATTACTCAAAGAACGATACAATTGGGTTACACGACCGCTTTCCTGCATAGATGTCCCGATAATGCACATTGCAGCATTTGCAGCTTTCTAGCTTACGCAACGCAACGGTCATATTTTGTCTGGCTTTGAAACAAATAAGTTTCGTAATCACACAGAGCCTGTTTACAAACAACGCGTAGGGTACAATAACAAGCCCCACTGCCAATGGCGTAATATATAATCTGCTATTGATTCGTCAAGGTCTCCGTGGAAAAAACATTTACTTTCCTCGTTGGCATTTAATTTTTAGAAAATAAAGCTGTGGTACAATTACTTTCACTGTTTCCTTATTTTTACCAAATGTACCACGTAATAATTTATTTGTTATTCTAACTAATGTAATATTATGTACATACTACGAGTACCTATATTGATATCGTCAAATATGGAAACCTAAATTGGCCACTATCAACAATAGGCAACCGCTGGGAAATTACACAGGATATGTGGTTAATTATGTTATGGTATAAACATAACGTTTGAAAAACATCAAAATAAATTGAAAAATCTACAAATAAGCTTGTACATTAGGTACCATACCTACAAATAAAGTTTTTTAGAATGGAGGGAGAGTGCCATCCGACGCGACGGCTCTGCGGAATGCGAGCGCATTGCGTAAGTTGTTTTGACGGCGAACGCAACGCTATTGCTTCATGCACAACAGAAGTTACTTTCCATCTTGGTTCTTGAGAATTACAAACACAGAGATACTACAAGCATCGTTGAGTGAAAATACCAAGGAAGACCTTTACAATATAGTACGGCGTAAACAATAGACATCGAGAGATGGATAATCCATCAATAGAAATAATAGCTTTCGTTTGCAGCGTCGAACTATACCTATACATACTATAGTCTATATATAATTTACCTATACTTGAGCTAATCTATCTATCTATAATTAGGTATTAGTTTAGAAACTAAAACCTAACTGCTTGAAGGTGCTAAATAGCTATTAAAGAAAATCTTCTACGTTATAGTTTTTTTTTTTATGATTATTGAGTGACGAAACGAGCAAATCGCTCGCCTGATTGTAAGCGTCGCGCTTGCTCATTACAGACATTGCCACCCAAAGTTTTGAACTTAGGTCAAAAATAAAATCCACCCAAAGCACCCTGCGTTCGTCACCATGAGATTAAACATTTCACTGGAAATAATGCCCTTCAATCCGAAACAGTAATGTTTGCACATTACTGTTTGGCGGTTGAATGTCTAGCAATGGTGTGGTACTACCCCAGGCGGACTCTGCAAGAAGAGTCCTACCACTACTAAACATTGCGTTATACATGTGATATATACTTTTGAAATAATATATTTTAGATTAGTTTATCTCACGACGATCTCTATACTGCTTATTTCGATAAATATTAAATGAATTTCTTATATAATCGCATAAAAAGTCTTTTTAACAAAAATGTGTAATATATAAAAGTGACTAACAATCGGAACTCATTATTACAAATATTTGAACCTAGAATTTTAGCGGGTGGTCTAGAATTTTAATGGGTCCCGACTGTTCCGTTTAAATTCACTATGTTCCGCATTAGAATTTATTTGACTTGTATTTTGCAGTCGGGTTTTTTGATTTATTCATTTATTAGACAAACATGCGTCAACTTCAGTAGTTCCGGCTGTGGTGAGCGCAATGGCGATGGCTTGGTGACGACAGCCTTGCCAGAGGCGACGTTTTTGCAAAACAAACGCTGCGCTGTCGCAACATCAAGACGTGGTTTGACTCTCTCTTTCTTGCTGTGTTGCGAATAAACCGCTCACTGGCAAACCGGCTAAGTGAGCTAAGCGCATACGTAAGATCTAACAAAGGTTCAATCGTACGATTTAAAATTGTTGATGTGTGGCGAAATCTCAAATATCTCAATGATTTCTTAAGTCTTCATTACCAAAGTTCTTACTGAACAACACGACAGTAAAAAGCAAAGCCGGGTAACCGATTTTTTAAACGATAGACTCAATTTAACTGAATATTGCTTTTTTGTAATTTACTTCATAATAACATGATGTGCCTACGTTAACACGATAAACAAAATGTTGGCCGGAAGTGTTAAAAATAAGACAAGCTATTTACTCGCCATAAAACATTGTTAGATCAGACCCCCTATTTACCTATCTCTGTTTCGAGCAGTTTCTTTTAGAATGAAGCAAAACTAAACCTTATTTCTTAGTTGATTTGTCGATTTCGAATTGAAACTATTCGCAACATATACAGGTAAGTAATAAGAGATCAGAGCTACGCTATAAATGGTAAAAACTTTTTGCCTGAAATTTATACCATATAAAACTAGTGGCTCTGTGAGCTGAAGACCTCGCGTATTCTTCGAAAAGGCGAAATATGTTTTTTTACGTTTTCAACCCTATATCTCCGCCATTTTGAATAATTTCCAAAAACTAAATCGACAAAGTATAATTATCGAACCTGCTTACAAAATTTCACGAGAATCGGTTAATTAATGCGACCTGCAGAGGAGAACAATCGGAAATCCGCTGGACATACGAAATAAATTTCGCCCAAGCTGAAACGGAACCGCTTAGCTCGCGCTTCGCGCTCGCTCGGTCCTAAGCAGGTGAAAACAAGGATATCGGGTTCGATTTCCGAAGTAAACACAAATTTTCCCCTCAAGGAAAATTTGTATATCTGGTTCTGGTTGTATGTGTGATGTGAATGATTTCGGCACCTACGACACAAGTAATCGAAATTAGTGTGGGGCTGTAAGTGTGAAAGCGTTTATTCATTTAAAGTTGATGTTTTGTGTAGATGTAGAAATCATTTATGTTGTCTCTCTTTATGTTATCTTTACAAGTATTTTTATCCTGTTTTAATGTGTGTTACAAATATTTAAAAATATTGATAATGTAAAATACGTACCTACATAACTGCCACTAATGTAAAGGCATCAGATTATACTATCAGTTGAAACTTGATATTTTGTATAATAAAATAAAAATCTAATCTGTGAACTAACTACAGGCATAGCGTATAAGCATAGTACTATGGTATAAGTCACAAGCGTTACATATTGTCTCTGTGTACCTTTTTGCGATAACATATTAGAACAGGTATTATGTGGAAATTTGCATATTTTATAACATTGTAACATTTGTAACCCAGATTCTTCTGTATGCTTGAAATGTAGTTCACATTAGGCTGCCCTCATGAAACTGGGTCGCAGTGGTCGTATCGATCATGGAAACTGCAATGTCACGTCCACGCCCGGCCCGAGCGTCAGCCCATCGTCATAAATCGTGGAATAAATAGAACACCTCCTTATAAAAACTTTATAAGTAAACCTAAATTGGAAGCGGTTACCTTCTTTGCATTTAAATTATTGACTTATACGTCTGCGTTTGTAGTCTTTATGTCTTTATTTATATGACTCCGCTGCATTTGTTTAGTTCTGACTTCTGTCGTCAGGTAATGATATTTCTTTACTGGATATGTATAGGTGATTCGATTTATTACCGTCAATATAATGAGCCATTTTTACCCGACTACGGCGCAGCAAATAGAAGGGTTATGAATTTGACCGGTATGTTTGTAGTTGTGGGTATGTATATAAGTTCATCGGTTCCCGCATAACTTCTTATTTACTTATCATAATTTGACAAATGAGGTATAGGTTATGTACGTCACATTAAAAATAAATATGTCGCACCTCTAGAGGACATACATTGCATGAATTGGAATTAATGATGCAGGGTTGAGAATCATAATAATATGAAAGGGCTTAATAAGCACATTTTATATATACATGTACAGGGTAATTTGTAAATACCGTAGGTAGTAAAAATTATTATATTAGACAAAATTTGTTATACATTTGAAAAATACCAGAAAGTTTCATACGCTGATTCCTGTTATAGTCCTTAGCTCATGTAGTTCTACGACTTTCATCTGAATGCTATTTAATGTTTATTTTATCTGTTCCGTAATAATTAAGGTGTTGTATACAATCTATAATTAATAGTTGTTTAGACTACGTCCCGTACAGAACTGTATCGCCTCTTGTAATACTCGTATGTACGCCAACGCCAGTTAACACTTGACAACTTCTACTTAACATACTAAGACATATTTTTTTTTTAATAATCTTGTAACAGAATTTGCTTTAGCCGTACTGAGAAAGATGTTGGTCTCTATGGTTGAAACGATTTACCAATAGGTTTCTGATATATATCAAATACATATATTATAGAAGTATACATATATTATAGAAGTATTGTTAGCTGAAAATGATAAAAAATAAAAAATATTTGCTTGAAACATGGTATAATTCGGTGTTTGAATAACGTTAGAACAGCATGCTTCACCATAGACTGGCATGCAAAACTTAAGCTTAATTAATTATTATATTAATTATATAAAATTTAATTATACAATTACATAACTAATTAGCATTACATTAATACATTTTATAATTGATCTGCGCTTGTCCAGTGATAGGTTAATAATGTAGGTAAAGAATGTCAAAGTGGAAATAATTCAATAATATTAATATAAAAAAAAATGTCATTAGACAATATAATTTTAATGTCTGTCTTTGTGACATGCTGTTCTTGTGACTTAGCTTACATGCATTATGCACCCGGTAATTGAGAATAATTTCTAATTTTTATTTTAAATTTAAGGTAACTGTAATAGTTGGTTTTTAATCTTTAAACTTTCGTCGTATTTAGATAACGTACTTTATTTATTTACCATGGCAATAATTACAATAACTACTTACTTTTTTTACACCTAATGGCAAACTGATATAAACAAGTTTTGAAGGATTTTACAGCATACGTTTTACTTAATTTGAACACTTTGCAGAGTCCGTTTCGTGGTCAGTTGACTTGAACAAAATTGTATGAAATTCGTTAAAAGTTTGTTTAATTCAATCACACTAATATTTATTACAAAAAAGCGAAAAGTTTGTACACACAAATTATATGTATCTATTTGTATATACAAATAGATACTTCGTAAACTCAAGTAAACTACGTTTAGATCGTTCCTACTCGTAGATTCCAAAATTAATTGGAATCAAAATCTCTATATTAACCTATGCTTAACATAATAATACGACATTAATTAGTCAATATAGACATAGTAACTTTAAGTATCATGTGCCATACGTAAATTCTAGCACAGGTATTAATTAACAACTCTCGCTTAAGAAGTATCTACGAGTATTTTAAGAAGTCTGTATAATACGGTAAGTTTGTCTTCGTTATTGTGTAAATGTTATTGGTCTTCTATTCAATGGGCTATATAGCAGAACAGAAATATCTAGGGTTATACAAAGTGGCGAGTGTAATAGAACAAGAACACACACATTTGTAATCGAGGAGTCGAGTTGTTGTATTGTAATTTGTATGGCAAGGTCGTCTGCAAAGTCGCCGGGCGGTGGCGCGGCGCCTGCCCCGCTGTGCTGTCACTCACATGATCTCTATTTTGCTTTATTGTTGCATCATTATTTACATACACATCTGTAAATTTTATCTTGAATTATTGTGTATATTTCTTACGCGCGGACCTTGAACGTTTAAAAATAGAACAAGAACCACAATTAAATTCATTTCGCGTACATTAAGTGCTCATCCGCTCATTAAACTTTGCTATTCACTCATACTAGGTAATAAATAACGGACTAAGATTCATTATATTTTTCTTAGGCACTCATCATTTCCGGTTCCGTTTTCTCAAGCTGTTTAGAGAATAGCAATGAAGTGTTGAGAAAGCTTTATTAGGTCAGTGTGGTCGTAGTGGAACTAAATATCTTGGTACATAACATGTCCACACGTTGTTATTAATGTTTCAATACTGTAGAGTGTAGACCACAACACAGTGTCAACCTACACCGAATGTGTCGAAATGGTGTCGCCACAGTTGTGTGACGCGAGGCTTCATGCACATGCCACCGCGAGTCGGCCACCGCCGCCGTCGCGCCGCCGCGCCGCACCGCGCCGCCTCTCTGTCGCCTGCAACTGGGCTAAGGTCGCTGCTATGCATTTTTCACGGCACATATATTACCTGTGTATGTAACAAGTGCTCTTTACACACTCGCCGACTTTCAACGCCCGCCCTACCTGTACATTCCAAACCCATTCACATACGCCGAGCCAGTTTCGCAGATCCTGTTCTGTCTTCCGTGTACCTACCTATAACTGGTAACCGTCATTGGTATCTGTAAACCGGACGTTAGATTTTGCATATATCTCAGAATAAAGTGCGCATTGAATTGCTTGATAATCGATTGCCATACCTAATAGGTGGGTTGAACCTAAGATTTACCCGACACTTGTAATTGTATTTATTTTTTGAAGTGTTGGCAACTAACTCAACGAGGCGGCCGCGTTGCCGTTGCAGAAATTCTGTCGAGGTTACATTAAATTAGGTCAGAATTAGAACTGCATCGAGACACGCTCGGAATGTTCAGTGGAATGCTAGGAGACGTAAGAAGGGAAAGAGAGTTTGAATTGAATAGAGCACTTTAAAAAGCGCGCAATGCGATTCGGTTACGCCATCTGCGTCGAAAACTAGGTCAAACGTGAAATCAAATCGATCCATATTAACTGGTTCGATTTGTCGCGCCCCCTTTCCATTATATCCACGTACTATTTTGGAATATATGTTATAACTAGGTCATCGTAGCAAGATAATAAGATACGACGCGATTCGCAGAACTAGTAACCAGGTCATGGAATATCAGTTGCAAACATTCTAGGGAAGCTTTGATGTTATCGCATTTCTAACGACCAAGTAAATACAATTTTAATACAATTCATTACAATTCTAAAATTGTGTTTATGATGCCTTATGGTACAAATAGGGGGAATGTGTTTTATGTAACTCACAGGGAAATTTAATACCCTGTCTGAATTCTTTGAAGTCCTACAAAGGCAAACAGTAATAGCGAAGCAATCAGCGATTCCCCGTAATGGTAGCGAGTATTGCTCTAGCAGTCCTAGACCCCCTTCAAAGTGGGCTAAGGCAGGTAAAGGCAGGGGCGGGTGTTGATTGGCGCCGGGCGGAGCGCCAGCCAATATGAATCATGTAAGCATCTCGTGCTCGGCTGCAGACGCACCCGGGATGTAGGTCACCTGCTCGCGATGGTTTGTTTGGGTCCTGCCCGAATTAGAATGTGTTAATAATAAGACAACCTTTTCTTGCTTCGTACCGCAACCCGCATTTCTTCACACCACACTCTTTTAGAGTTCCGTAGTTATTAGTTTTGCCTGTATGTGTCAGACATTTTACTGGCAGACTAGAGTTAGCCTTTGAATTAAGGCTATCAACGTAAGTATATATTTTTTTATTTTCTTGCCTCATCTGGAAATCAACCGAAAAAATGGCAATAACTACACCTGTAATTTTGTAACACCAATCGGCTGTTTCACGTTAATTAAAGTATTATAGGAAGGAATTCTTACATTTTATCAACCGAGGATTAAGTTATATGAAGAAAAAAATTTGGCTTTTAATAACATCATTGATTTAAAAAAAAAAATTATGTGTTTATAATTATTATTTAAAAGTAGGCTTTTAATAACATTGGTCAGAACCATACAAGACGGACACTTTTTAGTTGTACTAGTTAACTAGTTTTGTTTACTATCTACCTATATGTATACATTTATAAAAACAATTCTCGTGCGTTAGTCTTGCATAAATGGCTCATACGATTTTTGTTTTGATTTATTCGTTCCAGTACAGGGATGTTGATAGAAGATATTTAGGAAAATGCACCAAGGAACTGCTAAAAAATTTTATTAGTAATGTTGTATGGGTTTTTTAATGGTTTTTGACAATGTATTGCCAATTGCGATTACATTTCAAGATGACGTTCGTAGCGGTCCTATCGTTTGAGAGCTGCGCCGTTCATAACTTTTATCTAAAAAAATGTAGTGATTTCGACAATAGATTTGGTAAAAGCGAATTAAATTACATTATGCAAACGTACAATTTTAGGCGGTACAAAGTTTACTGGGTCATCTAGTATACCATAAACGATAACTCAGTAACTCCACACAGGACGCATCTACATCGAATGGATGGCGTGCGGGGACGTGAGCGCGGTCCACGTGACTAAGGAATAGAATAATTAATATTAGTATAAACTATAAAAAAACTAGTAAGTGCCCGCGGCTTTGCCCGCGTAATTTAAAAAAATTATCCGTTCGAGAAATATCATCATACAAACCTGTTGAGTAAAATTTATTTTATCATAAAAACTTTTTTCATAAATTTTTCCGATTATAGTTATACTGCTATTGGGGCGAAGACAAATCCAAAAATCAAAGATCACAAAAATCGTTCTGGAGTTATAAATAGTGTACCCAACCCGATGTTTTTTTATATAGATAGATAACTGCAGTAGAAAAAAGTACTTATTCTTTATTCTAAACGTTAATTTCTAAGTAGTTGGTGAATATGATCAGTAGATCTGACTAGCTAAATAGGGGTTGGAGGTTATTGGATATTATTGCGGACATGCTCAGTTCACACAGTTGTAAAAAATATTACATTGTCCAGTTTCTGATATGCTCAGGCAAAATTATGAAAATTCTACGATGAGCATATGTCTCGCTCAATCTTCGAGTCTTCACTTACACTGAACTCGCCTTTACAACACATTACGACTGTTTACTCATACACAACATTCGAGGAAACATTAACAGATGTTTAAGGATAACATCTACATTTTCCTGTTAAAACATTTGTTCGAATAATGGCGAAATGCAACAAAATTTGTCTTTAAGAAGTAATGGATTGTCTACAAATAATGTTCATAAATTTTTTTTTTGTAGTGGGAATAGATCTCAAAGAGACTTCTGAACAGTGACAAGTTCATATCTAAATACATTTCCTCTGTAACATTTCTAATTGTAACAACAGTTTTGCTTAAGGTTCCGAATAATTTTGTAGTGTTGCTAAACAATACGCAGACGTATATCGTATTAATGGCGTTCTTCTCCTTTAATTACCTACTGTTCTTGTATTACTTTACCAACGATGAAAATATTAAAAGGATTTATATAATTTCCGTAACATTTATTTTTCACAAGCTGGTCAAGTGCAAAAATTAGAAGCAATTCTAAATTGTGTATTGCTTTTGCGGCTCAAATAACTCGAGTATAAAAACTTAGCTAGTAATTGGACGGATCAGTGACCAAACCATGATTAGCCGGTGGAGAAGATATATGTAAAGACAGCTTTGTATGTTGCATTATTGGGAGAGGAAGCAACGCTGCATCCGGCGCGGCGCGGTGGATTTCGGTGTAAATAGGTCAGTCGCCCACGCCTCAGCGAGTCGGCGGCGGCGCGCGTTTGTTTGGGTCCCAGGTATTGATCAAGCTGTAGACCTAAAATGTGCGCACGCAGACAGACAGCCAGCCACTGGGTCATGAAATATAATACTGGCAGTGATGAGGTTTATAATCAAGTAATTTAACGATTTATCGTATTTTGCCGCATATAAAGAAGACAGAGATACAGGAAGTCATATTCGTTAGAGCAAAATATGGACTGCATATAGGTCTATTTAAACCACACATGGAGAACAAACCCGGTACGCTGCAATTTCTGAAAAAAAAATATACTATCACAATAAAAAAATAATTAAATCATACTATCATAATAAAATACATGTAAAACTTTTAAGCTTCCCTACCAAATAACATAAAAATATATTCTGCTTTAACAATTAGCTATTTCAAAACCCCCAACAATTAGATGTTACTTAATTATAATAATTTCTCATGTAAGTAATTAAAATTAATGTATTTAATGAGAGATAAATAATCTCAACCCTCAAATATAAATGTTTAATCATATACGTTACTTAGTTAAAAAAACTTTGTTTTTATGTATCCAATGCATCCAAAATTATGCATCCAATGGGTATGAGCTGGATCGATATATGTTATTGTAAGTATATGGCATATTTTATAATATTAATAAAAAATGTAACTAGTGACTGTGAGCTGAAGACCTCCCGTATTTTTGAAATGGCTGAAATAATATGTACTTATCCCGTATCTCCGTAGTTATGAAAAAAATCAAAGAACTATATTGACAAAAAAATCCGTTAGATTATCTCATTAGTACATTCATCAGGGTGGTAATTAGAGAGACGTTATGGTACCTGTTTATAATTCTTCGAACGCCTTCGCTACATCTAGAATAACGTAACACCTAATAGATACATCTATAAAAAATATTGCCAGTTGTCTTTCTCAATAGGTCCAGGCGCATCTCTTGAAATAATTTTCACCTGCATCCATAAGACACGCGCAGGTATATAATTTGCCCGTGTCTTTAGAACTGTAGTTTTCACTTAAGCATTATTATAGACTCCACTCACTTTATGTCAGTTTCAGGGCCACTTCCCTGCATCATTACCCTTCCATATAACTAGCCGTTCGCGCCGTAATGAGATCTTGTGCTTACTCCATCTTGGTAAAAACCTAAGAGAGAAAAACTTTTGAATCTGACTTTTGGAATGTAGTTATGTTATTATATTTTGATGTGGTAGATGGTAACTCTGGAATAAAACATATACACATTTTATTCATATAAATTTATGCAATATATAATAGTTACACGCGGGCGAAGCCGCTGGGGTCTGCTAATATAAAGATACACATAAACTTTGATCGATTTTAACTATATTCGTAAGTGCATTGCATATACAATCATGAATTTGAAGAAATTGAAATTATAGTTCTAAAAATAAAAATAAAAATAAAAAATATTTTATTTGAATTAATAAAAAATATTAAAATTAAAATTTAACTTAAAGAATTATATGTTAATTATAAAAAATATATTTTAGTGTAAGATGCACATTAACTTAGTGAACTTAGTCTGGGGCTGTGAGTGTGAAAGCGTTTTATATACACCTGGCCTAAATCCCATCCAATTCGCTTCTCATCAAATTCCACTGCTATATAAATGCGAATGTTCATTGTCATCGTAAACGAGGGTTTGATTAAAAGATTCGTAAGTATTACATATTAAGGATTAATACGATTTCACTTACGGTTGTTCAACGTTCGTATACGCGCGTACTCGACTGATGAAGGAACACCGACTCTTTCGAGACTAGTCTCGTCACAATGCGAGAAAACAACCGTGAGTGAAATCGTATAAATCCTTGATATGTGTAATACTTACGATATACATCTTAAGGTAGAAAATAAAAAGCGCTACGAGCATTCCAAGTACATCTACAGGTACACTGTTGAACACATTGCGCATGCGCACTTACTGCGATAACATTCCTTTTTGATTGATAACTAACTACACGTGGCTATAAATAGTCGTACAAGTAGCACGTTACACGTCTATCTACTTAGCAATAAAAATAGACTTGACGTATTATTTTCAACTATAACAAATACATACGTCACCTTATTGATTTATGTAGGAGATTAGAAGTAGGTATTAATGTTCCGTTTTGATGTGAGATCTAGATTAATTCCGTGTCTAGACTAGGAAAATATCTTAAACAGTACTGTGCGCTGTGGTTTTGCATGTACTCGCGGGATTAAAAATAGCATTATGTCATATTCCAGGATCTATTCTATCTACGTAGGTACCAAGTGTCATCCAGCCGTTACAGATATTTTCCAAACAAATTATTTACATACAAGTAGCTACGGCTTACCTGTATGTACTACATAGAATTATGTTTTCCGAATTAAATTATTATTATTAAACAAACTCGTCATACAATTGAACTGCTCGTTGACTTAGTTGGTTGAACGTTCGCGTTCTAAGCTGGGGTAACGGGTTCGATTCCCGGCGGGAACACGAGTTTTCCACCGAGGAAAATTTGTGTTTCTGGTTCTGGTTGTGATCGTGTATGTGATGTGAATGTTTCTGGCAGCCACGACACAAGTCATCGAATTTTGTGTGGGGCTGTAAGTGTGAAAGCGTTTATTTTTTATTTGTTTATACAAATTCAAATTATAGTACAGTCGGCTTCAATAACCTCTCTTAACTTTCAAACGTTTCTATTTAATAATCTAAAGGGTTCGTACGTTCATTTTAACTGAATTCAATGTTAATGTCAAGAAAAGCAATAGGAAAAGCAAAAGGTAAGGGCGCAGCGTTTCTACCTGAACCGAAAACACTGGCTTGGCAGTTCATATTCAGATTACTCTAGTTCTCCAAGTAACATATTTGTTTGACGCGTTGACAAGTAAATGTTCATTACCATGCCGTTTTTTACCGACTTCCCAAAAAAGGAGGAGGTCGACTGTTTTTTTTTTTGTTTTACCTCGTAACTTCTTTTTACGAGAAACGATTTCGAATTTTTTTTTAGTTTGAAACATGTTGCTTTCCAATTGGTCCCATTTAAATTTGATCAAGATCGGATCAGTAGTTCTTGAAATATCGTCAATAATGCGTGTTTAGTACATCTAATCTGATCAAAGTTCCGAAAATAAAGCGGTGAATTCCTTTTTTTTTAAGCTTTGCTTGCGTTTAATTATTGAAGTGATATATTTTATTTATTTATTTTTTATTTATTTATTTCCTTAACCTTAAGATTTAACAAATTATTACATAAAATGCACCTTAAAACCTTGGATAGATTTGTCCAGGCGCATGGTCCTCTTATATGTTACGTGCACATTATTAGCATGTTTATAATTATATTATAATATGGAGATAACATTTCCTTACGTACAAACAAACTATAAGAGACTGCGGAGCTATACCTACGAAAACAATCACACAGGTAGTCAGGTAAGCGGTCCCGTGGACTTGTTTACGAATAACAATGTTGTAGGCATACTTGCATAGCGAGCGAGCCGCGGCCGGCCGCTCGCCCGGTTGTTATGTACAGGATGCTCCGAATCGTTATAATAAATTATTTAGATAATATTTTTTTAAAATAACTTTTAAATTTTTAGGAGTAATTTTTTCGCGAATTTCATTTGGCAAGTTATTGATGAGTTTAGGAATCAGATATCGCGATGTCTTTTTTCCATAAAGATTATTAAATTTTGGTACTATTAATCTTTTATTAGTTATACTCCTTGTGGTAATAGTATGGTTAATTTCTCGTTTAATGTCTGTTCTAAAATATTGTTCAATTAAAAGGCTATAGTCGGTTTTTTGGTGTACAGGCATCACTTCACAATACTTAAAAAGTCCAATTGGATTTTCTTTATATTTTAATTTAATTTTTAACGGCACAATTAGTTTAATGAGTCTTAATTGAATATTATAAATTTGATCCAAGTATGTTTTATAAGTGCGTCCGTAACTACTTAGTCCGTATGCGACTATACTTTCTACTAATGCCTTATACATGGTCAGTAGAACTGGAAACGGTACACGACTTTTTATAATGTAAAATTTGGCCATTATAGCCCGAAGCTTGTCGGCAACCTTATCAACATGTCTACTCCAGGTAAATCTTTCGTCAATGGTAAGGCCTAGGTAAGTTTGTTCTTTTACTTGTTGGAGTTGTAAGCAGTTTGGTGTGCAAGTGTTTGATAATTTTGTAGTCATGGCATGAAGGCATTCGTGAGAATGCGCGAAAACTTTGATTTTATTTGGAGAAATATTGTGACTAGAATGGACGTGAACAAGTTTGGTTTTATCTGCATTCAGTACTAATCCTGCGTCATGTGACCATTTGCATATCTCAGTAAAGTCAGCTTGGATCTGTGATTGCGCTTTTGTGATATCTCTGTCAGCTGCTATTAAACACGTGTCGTCGGCGAACTGGTACACAGTACAAAATTTTATAACATTATTGATATCATTGACATAAGCCAAATAATGCAGAGGTCCTAATACAGAACCTTGCGCTGTTCCTTCGGTGACGTCTACCTTATCACTATACGAACTACCTATACTATACTATATATATACTTGCGTGGAAGTGACACGTACGCCCACTGCAGGTTTTCCATTCATTCGGCTCATGAACATGATCATACTCTACCAGGAAGTTATGATTATACCATTCTGTAATTGATTCGAGTACTATAATAGGCAAAGTCAATAACGATGTTATCTGGGATCGAACATGTTTTCGCAGAATGAGTTGAGCCGGCTGCGGCTCTACGAATCAGTTTTTTCATTTGTGACATTGCAAACTACATATGTATGAAGGTTGCAATATGGCTTCATTGGTATTATCCTTATTATCTCTGCTCAGTATAAAATATTTGTCATGCACTACACTACTCCTTACAAATCAATATACCAATAGAAATTGCATTGATGCTTCAAGTACTAAATCACGATTTCACGATACACCGTTGTGTCGATAGTACCAGTTGTGTGCGATAGTTTATAGCTGTTATTGCTGATTACATAGATATTATCCTTATTTATCCTGCTGAGTACAGGTAATTCGTGTTTACAGTACCCGGCGAAAGGAGTGGATGAATTTGTACGATTGTAGAGAACGATAAAACATACACATAATTACAAGCTTTTATTTTATGTATGTTTGTCCGGTTCGAATCTTCAAACTAAATTTTGAACCAGATATCTTCAAACGATTGAGCTGAAATTTTGTATTCACGTTTAGTTTGGACGACAATACATGGTTAGCAGTGTGACGTAATTCTAAATCCAACATGGCGGAACACCCAAAATGGCGGACAAGTAATTTTTAATGCACTTCTACAATATGGGTATCAAATGAAAGGGCTTGCTGAGAATAACTCGAAAAATAAAGTGACGTCACTTTAAATCCAATATGGCGGACTTCTAAAAGCTTATCTTTAAAAAAAAGTTTTAAACTAGTTACTTATGTAGTGAGTAGCAAAGACGACGCTCTACGCAGCCGAAACTAGCCAATTATCTCCATCTTTAACTCGATGTGTATTATTTACCTTACGAATCAGTGCACTTATGGAAGGTTTTTTCTGATCCGAAAACTTTTTCTCAATGGAATAAACTGAACGTTGCGAAGAAAGTTAAGCTGTTCCAATTCTATAACAGAACATAACATAAACGCTCTCACACTCACAGCCCCACACTAAGTTCAATGACTTTTGTCGTGGGTGTCGGAAACATTCATATCACACACAATGACAATCAGAACCAGAAACACTAACTTTCCTTGGGGAGAAAATTTACTCGTATGGTCCCGCCGGGATTCGAACCCGAAACCCCTGCTTAGAAGACGAACACGCACCCAACTAAGCTAACAAGTACATATATCTATAGTTCTATGTGTTTGTTTATTAGCGTTATTTTTGACTACCACAGTAGTTTCGTTTCTGTCACGACACCTTTAGTTTCTGTGATCTGTGTTGACTACTTAACGACATTTTTTTACTAATATATGTCACGATAGCTTGTTTTCTATGTTTGTTACAATCTAGCCAAGATTAGGCTAATAAGTAACTTAAATTTAACTTATTCTGCTAGATTTAAAATATCTAAGAATGTGTCCATTAACACTTTTCTTATTGTCTCTATTAAGGCGATGACACTTGGTTCATGTGTTCTTTTTGAGCAGCACTTATAAAACACTACATTACACATATACTAACTTAACGACATGGCTTCATCAGTATTATCCAAATCATTATAGCTAAGTACAGAGATCGTATCCACAATTCCACAACCACAATATTCCATACCAATCAGTACACCAATTATCACCAATAGATGTTTTGCACCGGTCCGAGAACTATTTCACTATGGAGTACACCGAATGCGTCGACAGTGACACTCCTTGATTGCAGCGGCCTACCTCGCTACAAAACTAGGCCACGGCTACTCCACCAGGTAGTTTTAACGCTGTCCTACTATTTACTTAACGATTGTTTACTACGCTGTTTACTATGTTCAAGCTATAATGGCTACGATGTCCTCATTAAATGTGACATTGAATTCAACTGCATTACGCTTATCGCAGTTAATGAAGTTGGATAAGTGCATTCATTATAGGTAGATGTAAATCGGTGAAGATACGGCTACGAACTGTTATGAGAAAGATAATTGCACGTTAACTCTATTTACCGCTAATCTGCTCTATAACAACGTTGTTTTAGCTAAAGCAAACTGCAGCTATATATATATATATATATATATATACTTTATACATGCTTAGGCCGCGTGGCTGTTTGGCAGGCGTGAGGCTGGGATCCTCATCCCCCAATCGATCGCATCGCGTGACTACACTACAGATTATAAAGAGTAGGTTAATTGCAATGTTTACAGTATTTTGTCAACACCGCGGTTTTTTTTCGATCATGACCCCTTTATACAGTAAAATCTTCGCGCCGTCAGATAAACGGAGTTTGGAATACCATTAAAAATAAGCTACTTGTTAAAACCCTTTTTTGAAAAGCAACATTTTAGAAGTCCTTCATATTTAATTTAGAGAGACGTCACTTAATTTTTGCTGACTTCAAAATAGGAGGTACTATGTTCGTCTATATATATATATATATATATATATATATATATATATATATATAGCTCAGATTTTTTTTTTATATATATATATATACACATGTTAGATATATGCTGTCGTTGAAAATCTTATGAAGGGCAACATTTTTGCCATACATTGTTTTCACCTATGTCTAACTGTTTAGACAGCGTACGTCGATAAAGCTGACAGTAAGCAAATTTTTTTTTGACTTGTCTTACAAGTACATATTATTATTCTTCCGAACTTAAAACTAACTTTATTCCCAATAAAACATAGCCTATGATAGCTATACTATCGCTGAGGGCAGCGATAGTATAGCTATATATTAGTAAAAAAAATCAGAATCGGTTCAGGATTTTATGAGATTGCCTTTTGTAAACAAACTGATAAACAATCAAACTTTACCTCTGTATAATATTAAGTATAGATTAATTGTGTAAGTTTACTAAAAACGCTGCAATGCACAGCATTGTACAGAACAGAATTGTACAGAACTGTTCCCTAATCCCCGATTTCCCGAACAGAATTGTTGCCTAGTATAATTTTATCATAAAATAAAGTAGGTACCTACAATGCCCTATCGCAAATTAGATGGAATTAAAAATAACCAGACGATTCCAATTATAGGAAAAACCCATACTATCGCTTAATACCAAGACTTGGGCGTCGCTAGATAAGTTATCTAATTGGCTGGTCTTTATTTTTTAGATTCTGTATTAAAATATTTTAAGTATCATAATATCACTGGCTCTAAATTGATTCTATAACTCAACGTTGTCTATACATCCGTAAATTTACAATTTGTTGTAGTTAAGTAGGTAGTTGATGCCGATATATATAAAATTCACAAATAAAAATCTTTAAGTTTATTATTTTCCTAGACTCCTACCATAAACAATATTCTTCTTTAATATTACATTTAATACATAAAATCCATAGTAACTCACTATCTCTCTGTCTGTTTGCCGTTTGATCGATCTTGATGAAATTTTATTAAGTGAAGCAAGCGCATATGGGCACCTTAAACTTTTAATCTTGGGTGATCATGAGAAACGCGGCGAAGCCTCGAGACAGCTGGTCTTCTAATATCATACATCTTAAAGTTTTAGTTGTTGAAACGATGATATATCTGTTAAAGCTGGACAGATTCGTATGGAGTTTTATGTGGAGATAGTCCTTACCAAAAATTATACACCACGCTGTATAACCAAGCTATAAATCTGGTTATTTCGTCGAAGTTTTCTTGAACTATAAAAAAACTAATAATGCGTATGTTTTGCTCGTCTTCTGAGAGTTCCATCTTCATTTCTTAATTTTTCTCGCATGGTTATTTCGTGAAGTATGAAAGCCAACGTGTATTAAGATTTCCTACTGTTTATCAACTTTGCTGTATTACGTAGAATGTACGTGAACTTATTTGTAAGTAGGTCGGTGGCTAGCTTGGTTGCGCGCGCAGGCTTTTGCCGCCACTACGTCATTATTGATCGGGCATGTGGCGCCGTAAGTGACGTAGTCCTGATAGTACGCCCACACCCCGTGACCTGCACCCTCGCTTAGTCGCGACTGAAACCCCCCTCAACACTCCCCTCCCAACCCCGCTTTCCCCTGCAACCCACTCGTTCCCTCTGTGAGAGGGTGGGCCGTCTGGCCCTCTTCAAACCACGCGACGCCTGCATACAGTAATTTCATAAGGTACTTATACTGTGCACCTTGTTCGAAAAATAACAAAAGGAAATAAGGAATTTTCATTCATATTGTCGTTATATAATGATGGTGCGAATAAAACGAACATTTTGCTACAATTTATTAAAAGAGTGTTGGTAAATGTCGGGTAGTTGTTGCGTCTACCGTCACGTTTGGGCATTTAGGCATGCTCGAACCACGTGGGGATGGCGCTCGAAAACACGTGGATGGAAACCTTATTTTGTTTTGGTATTGTAAAGTCGTGTTGATTGTCGGTTTCAATTAGCCTTTAGGTGTTAATTCTTGGCGCATCATTGCACGTGTACGTTATTCTTGTTTTATTTTAAAAGCTCTCATCAATCTGTTTGCATCCGGTCCCAATGATCCAATGCAATTTCCGAGCATCACGTTTTCAACAGCTACGATTTCATTAGTTGTGTCAATACTCCTACAAAGTGTTAGCTATTGGAATCCACTTACGTGCGTACTGTTTGCATTCCTTCGATTGCGCTACGTAGAACTGATAAAATGGCGATAGATAGACCAGCTATTTCCTGTTATTTTTAGTTTGCACAATCGATTGACGTCAACAGAACAGGTAAGGTGACTATAAGGTGTAACCGCTGCATGGCATCGCCCTTAATTAACTGATTTCATTATGGTTTAGGTGGCTTGACTTATTTTTCATTGCTAGACGTCAAATTAGTTTCAAACAAATTAATTATTTTCGTTGCTTTGTCGTAGAACTATTTATTGTTCTACATAAACTTCCAAGAATTCAGCTTGTAAATAATTCGTTGAATCAAAAGACGCGCTAATTATCTCTAAGGAGGATTATTCACTTCAAGAAAATGACATGAAAAAAGATTATAATTTATGTTTTAATTTATAACATATTTTTATATATATTTATATTATTTTATATTATATACATATTTTTTTCAAAACCTTTTTTTTCCTGGCTGTACTAATTTCCTATGGTGGTCAAGTTAACTACTATAAATATTAAATAATATAAAAATTATTAGCGGCGACTCGACCAAGCGGTCGAGTTAACAACCAACTCATCAAAACTAACTAGTTCCAGGATCAAAGATTCAACATTTGTTACTAGCGTCTGCCAAATATTTTGTCACTTTGACGACCATATGTCCCACTTCTGCTGTTATTAGTTTATATCGATAGTCCTCGGTAAGAATCCTAATTATGTGTTTTTATTACTTTTAAACTGTAATTGTTATTATTACTAAATTGCACTTTGTTTTCATTTGCATACTTTTCTACTAATATAGAAATTACTACAGGATGTAAGCTTGTTATAGCAAAAAATGGTACAATGAGATTAGGTTCATAAACAAATAGATTTCTAGTCGCACAAGGATTACCTAAACCAACGGTGTAGCTTTCCGTTCATTATATTGTTTGTTTAGTTGTTGATTGAAATAGGTTAATGATGATGAACTGCGAAGGCAGTGTTTTTCGCACGCCCAATTAATATTATTTACCTTCTAGGAGTTGATCGAGATGCTCGGAGTCAATGTTCTGTTTGTTTACTGACATTAATACATACACCGTTATTTTCTTTTCGGCTGTCTTCTGCCGTTATACGAGATGATCTACTTCCTTAATGGTAAACACTTGAGTCATTCTAATCATGCAATATTTCAATGTGTTGTTTGCAAACTCTCGAGCTGAATGTATATGAGGTGATTTTTTAAATCGCTTTAAATAAATCTTTCTTACCGGCCGTTAAATTGCGGTTGTTTGTTTTCCTCCTTTGTAAAGGACTTCTTTGGGAGTTTAATGTGGCGCCGCCACAAATTTTCCTCTTAGTTTGTACATATTGTGATAGGCTGGCTTGTGTTGTATAGCAGGCAAGGCCTGACAAATTGACTATACGCCATCTGACTACAGTGTAACGCGATCTCGCAACAACACTATATAAATAGTTTATACCTGTTAGCACTCTCATCGCGGTTCGCTTGGTAACTTCAGTATTTGGATGTGTGATTTTCAACTGAGTGTAGCGTTCTTCAGAGGGCACGTTAGTTTAGCCCTGTTGGCAGAATACAGCAGGCGTCAAGCCATGTCGGATGGCTCCAGGCGACAAGAAAAATGTTGATAGCAGGAATGCCCATATACGGTAAGCAAGCAAGCAATTTGTACCTCATAACTGGACTCAATTAAAATTTTGTTATGGCATGTTTATTCTTTCATGTGCAATAATAGATGTAACCCTCGGCTTATGTAGCTTAGGTGCGCCCTACATTACGCCCTTCACTCCTCAGCGCATCCGTAGTTGTTTACGTAATGCTGCACTTGTGCTGCTTCCAATCCCCGTCAGACAAACCCTTCATACATTATTATGACACATTTATGCCATGATTTATGTATCTCATAAAAAGTCTTACTTTCGTTCAACTTGTCTTTTCGATATCTTATGGTTGAAATTTCACAGGTAGAACCCGGATTGTATAGGCATGTTTTGATTTTAGAAACCGGTCTCTGTCTATTAAAACAGTTTGCTTCTAATAGCTTACGGTAATTAGAAGTGTAACATACTTATTAACGACAATTACATGGATCCATTGATCTCTACTATTGTATCTATAATAAGCAATGTCATCGTGTATAAATAATTGAAATAGCCTCATCATTACCATCTGATTACATTAAATATGCTTAATATAATGCAATTATAGCTACTTTCATCATAGGCCTTAAAATCATGCAATTCCTTTTCCTGATTCTTCGGCAACCTCTAAATATAGAACGTGTTGATTTATATCATCTAACAATATAACAATACATATCACAAAAATAAATAGACTAAAAAAAGTGGAATATCTATTTGCATTTGATTGTGTAATCATTACAACCCGAATATGTATGACGGTCTGGTAGAGACTAGTTACTGTTAGAGTCACGGTTTCGAGTAGTTTCGACACTCGATGCACGAGACTGGCGTGACGTGTCGCGGGAAATTGCGCAGTTTCCATCACACGGCCTTCAGCTGTGCTAAAGGCTCTTTAAATCTATGACGTACTTTACTGTACCTATTTACGGTAACAAAATGACCGCGCGTCAAGGGTACAGTACCGTGCGAGGACGTTCATGTGTATCGATTTTCACGTAAATACTCGTAATTTAAACCACCTGTCTGCCTCTGACGCGGCAAGTCGGTTGGCTTTTATTAGACAATGTTGGGAAGGTCTTTCTTACCTTCGAAATAATTAGACCCAAGAATGCTTTGCAGCTACTGAACTAAATAAAGCACTAAACTAAGATACGGTAATATTTGTCCTTTAAACTATTTTCAAAGGAATTTGTTTAGAAAACAAAATGTACGCTCTTAAAAAACTTAAATCGCTTAGAAGGAAGAAGCTGGTGAAACTCGCAAGCTGCGCTGGCTTGTTTAATCTACTAGAAATTACAAACGTTTTATAATAAGGTCAGTAGGTTATGCAATCCGAATCGGCGAAGGCGGTATGCTGGCACGAGTTGCGGAGGAGGCAGCGCTGGAAAGGGTAGAAGGTCATGCATTGGTGTGCAGTGCAGCTGCAAAGTGGGAGGATAGAGGCTTCAGGGGGTGGCGTAGGCTGTCGGGTGCTGGAGGAGGGAGCCCACGCGGCCTCGTTACGTAACCCCTGTACTTGCCAAGTTCCGCTAATGTCGAAGGTTGCCGCGCATAAGGTCGCCCGTCTGGGTCACGACACGACTGAGGTGAATGTTTTTATTATAGCTTAGTGAATATTACCACGTTATTGCACGTTGAACGATGTAACTGGCATATTTATACCCGAAACTCATCTATACATTATTGTTGATTGTTGCGAACTTGAGCTGCATTTAGTCTTCCAAAAAAGATTAAGATTCGTATCTAGCTTGTTTACGATTTCCAGAAATACTAAGTGCAAAACAATTAGCAAATGTTGCCGCAATTGCCTCGGCGCCACCACAGCCAGTCTTCGGCAATTAAAATGCCACAACAACCTTTACAAGTCACGGCATTGCCCCCTAATGACTACCTAGGTAATGACTACTAATGACTAATGACCAGCTAGCTGTGATAACTAATAATATACCTAAACTAATATTTGTTTCGACTTTGTACCGCGTGCACAAACACACATTGTATAGTTCTACGAATAAAAGCATGTGTAGGTCATATAAGAAAATACCATAAGTGTTGTACAAAGTTTTGATACCGACATACTTCAGTTAATATACTTACAAGTGCGAGTGGATACGTCAGTTAACGTAAGTAAACGAGGTTATCTCTTGGTAAATTACTTGGTAAATATTTTGATGGTGTTCAACAGGCGTAAATGGTTCAACCATAATTGAAGTGTCCAATGAAAGCATGTAGTTTACAGTTTACAACATTTTTTAAGACAAATCTATTTAATTCCCCAAATTATAACTGAATAAAAAAAACCTTGTTCTTACAGAATTTAATAAAGTAAATGGGAAATGTAATACTTTACTGTAAGGTAGAGCAAGTAAGGCCACGTACCTAATACCACATACCTAACCAAAGTTAACTTTTAAGTTAACCATTCAAAACTTATCGTCTTCATTTACATCAAATAAATAATTTTAGGCAATGTTTGTCAACACGAATTTTCGTTTATTAGTTTAAATAGTCGGCAAGATCTGATAACATCAGATCGGCTCTCGCTTTGACTCAACATCAAAACGAAAGTGACGCAAACATTGTTTTGCCAACTTCACTTAGTCACTGCTTGGATCGTTTGTTTCGCAAGAAAGGTGCCGTGTCCCCGTTTACAGTTTGTAAACAAACATAGAGGTCGGCCTTTAGTCATTTTCACAAGGAAAATAAACAAATAATATTTTTTACCTGAACTTTAACAACGTAAACACAATTATTGGTTTTTCCAATGATACTTAAGGCTTTTACCTCCTAAAAGCCTGTAGTCTCTTTGGAAAAACTATATATCTAGGAAAGGCCATAAAACATAGATGAAATCATAATCAATTTTTTTTTTATCTGTTTCCGTGAAGAGAATTTTTGAGATAACACAAATAAAATAAAAAATACAGTCGACTTGAGAACTTCCTCCTTTTTTGTGAAGTCGGTAGAAAAATCATTATACTCGATATAACTCGTTGTATTTTCCCTTTGTCTACTGACTTTACAAAAAAGGATAAGGTGCTCAAGTCGACTGTATTTTTTATATTATTTGTGTTACCTCAATAAATCAATTACAAGTCGAGTGTTTTAAAAT
Organism: Lomographa bimaculata; assembly: GCA_948107665.1. NCBI lineage: Eukaryota > Metazoa > Arthropoda > Insecta > Lepidoptera > Geometridae > Lomographa > Lomographa bimaculata. The sequence goes on from OX403598.1 coordinate 9,288,012, forward strand.
AAAAAAAAAATATTTTTGTTTTTTTGTTTGAAAGATGTTGCTTTCCAATTGGTCCCATTTAAATTTGATCAAGATCTGATCAGTAGTTCTTGAAATATCTTCAATAATGTGTGTTTAGTCCATCTAATCTGATCAAAGTTTCGAAGATAAAGCGGTGAAGTCGGTTTTTTAAGCTTTGCTTTCGTTTAATTATTTAACAAACTACAAAAGGTTTGAAAATCGAATCGCCGAATCGTTTATTTTGTTTCTGCCGACTCTTTTCAAATCGATTGACCATTCATAATGGCCAGCTGGTATTGTGAGTGGAACAGGATGTTTTATCGTCGGCGACGTACAATGTAGCTCTTATCGGCGATAGTGTTTGGTTATCTCTGGTAAACAAAACGGGCGCCTCGACCGCTTCGTCGCGCGCTTACGTAGTTCCCGATGCAACCTACATTAATGCAATTTTAAGCTTCGTAAAGGTAGGCTATGAATTTACATATTCATGCGTTGTCTAATGTTAGTTTTCCACCATTGGAAAAATTAGAAACATATAATTATTACACTCGTTATTAATACCAGACTCAAACATTTTAAAACCACTTTGATGGACTGCTCGCTGGCGAAGGATAACGATGCATCTGCCAACTTAGCAGCGGCTATCGGGTTCGATTCTAGATGAAAACACAAGTTTACTAATTAGAGTTATTGGTCTTAAAGAATAAAAGCGTGTTAAATTTACCAACCAATTAAATCATCCTACATGTCAAAAAGCATATAAGATATGTATATCATAGCTGACCCGCATCTAGCTGACCCGCTCGGCGTGGCCCGGGTTGAAAAAAATACACATAAACGCTTCCACACTCACAGACCCTCACTATGTTCAATGATTTGTGTCATGGGGCCGTAAACACTAACATCACAGCCAACACCAGAAACACAAATGTCCCGTGGCCCGTGTGGAGAAAACTTGTGTTCCCACTGGAATTTGAACTCGCTCATTTGAAGACGCACCTAACTACGCCAGCGAGTAGTTCAAAGATCTAATATAAGTTGTAAACAGCTAAACAAAAAAAAACAGTCGAATTTAGATTCTCCTTCTAATGTAAGTCGGTTCAAAAAAACATAGACGATCTTACACACTTAATGTGAAAACATACTCATAATAGCTTTCACACTCACAGCCCCACACTAAGTTCAATGATTTGTGTCGTGGATCCGTTAACATTCACATTACCTACACTGCAAGCCAAGAGTGTATCTAGGTATCTTCTAGGCAAGCTACATCTTCGGCTACATCATCGCTACCCATTAGGTGAAATAGTGGTCAAATGCTTACCTATCAAACAAATTTAAAAAATACATTCATATCAAACCAAAGCCAGAAACACAAATTTCCCGAGGGGAGAAAACTTGTGTTCCCATCGGGAATTGAATCCGGTGCTTTGAAGGCGAACGCGCACTCAACTACGCCTGGGGGCAGTTCAAAGATCAAAGATAAAGTATAACCGGCTAAACAAAAAATCTTGTATAAGTCGGTGTAATGAATCTGTGAACCGTCGTCCTACCATAAAACTAATTTAACGATTTCTCCTAGACTATTTGTCCAAATTATATGTAGTAGTAGTAAAGAGCAAGTTGTATCTACATGAACTACGTAAAACGATGAAATAGTTTCCTTTGATAAGGATTAATAATAACTGTCTCAAAAAGCCAACCAAACATAAAACGCTATAATATATGTATAAATTCTAGATTCTATATGCTGGCGGACTTTTTAGTAGAACGCCAACATTTTTGCAATACATTGTACTCACCAATGTCTAGTACGCCGATAAAGTGGCCAATTGCTTAATTTTTCTTTAACTTGTCTTAAGAATATTATTTCAAATTTCGAACTGAACACTAACTTATATCTCAATAAAATATAGCCATACACAGGGATAGTTTAGTTATCTATTAGTGAAAGAATTTTCAGAATGGAATCAGTGGTTTTAGAGATTACCTTATACAAATAAACTTTACCTCTGCAAAATTTTAATACCTGGTTCTTAAGTAATTGTTTTTATACCATCACTGAATTTATAAACTTAAATGATATTTTTTTTATAATGTAGGTACGTCTGCATGCTTGCTGACTACATTGTACCCATTATTTAAATTCCAAGATTTTTTTGACAGGCATTTTGGCAAATAAACGTTTGTGTATGAAATAATAATAAATAATGTAATAAATTATAATAATAAATAAAAAGTATATAGATTAAACTCTACTTCCTAGATATGTTTGGTATTTAAATAGGTCCTATTTTTTAATAATAACTTTCATAGAACTTAACTAGTATGGTGCGGGGCTCCAGCGGATGTTGAGTTGGGACCGATTCGTGACTTTTCGTATATTACATAATATTATTAGTTGTTCCTATCACGCTGAGCCACAAATAAATATATTTTTTAGTTAGCGATTCAATACAATATTTTCTAACTTGACTTTACCGTACAATATTAATGAGACGTATCTTATTTTTTCATAATGATCATTTATATCGGTGTTTATTTTCGCCAATTTTACTATTCCAGTCGGAACCAGTCATCATGCCCGGTGCTGCGTATACGGTTATTCAGGCAATGGGGTCCATCATAAAAGAAACTATATAGTTCTACGCGGCTGAGTAATTCCAGAATCCTAACCCTTAGCTAGTTAAAGTACCTAGACTAAGTATACAGACAACAACATACCTATCTATTCTGTGCATATATCGGGTTAATGCATCTTTCGAGTTACATTTCAACTAACATAATTAAATAATTCGTAATAATCGAAATAACATCGTTGACACTAGCAATCTTTACTCCTAGGAGTAGAGATTGCTAGAATGGTAACTGCTGCATAATAATGAGTAGGTACCTACTCATTATTATGCAGAATCGTGTTTGTTTATTATCATGATGGAATTCCCCTTGCTACAAACGAGCTACGTTTTCCTTTGCTTACTAAGATGTCGTTGACTTTACCTCCATATTTATTACTACCACAGATTACTATCAGTAGTGTCACGGAAAAGCAACATTTTCTTTGGCGCAACGGTTGTGCCTTGTGCCAAGTGCGTTGGATCATGGGGATAAACGTTCCTATATAAGTATTTTGATGATGTGCACGAAAAACAGCAGTGCCTGTCGGTTAGTGCCAACACTAAAAACTAGGACAGACTAGAACTAAAACGAGGTACTAGACCGCAAAGCTAGGCAACGCATCTGCTACGGCAAATTCTCCACTACTCTCTAATTTTACTATAAGGCATACCACCCGTACTAGTAACGGGAGCGTAATGTAAACCTATAAAAATAAACGTATTCGTCATAATACATTACTTGTTTTTAATATTCATTTTAGCATCAATGAATCACATCTATATGTGTGCCTGCCTACAGACTTTTGTATTGGAGGTGCGGATGCAGATTCGTAGGCACTCGACTAATGTGGTTGTTATGTATAAAGATATCGGTACAAAAACCCTATTCTATAAATATAACAGAAAATTAATGAGTTGAATGGGAATCCCACTGTTTGTACACACCACAGTTGCAGATAAATAAGCACAAATATTTCCTCCATACTGTTATGTAGAGGCATAATCAGTAAATCCCGGTCCTCGGCAATGTCAAAATACAATTAAAAATTAAAAATATATTAATTTACCATATTTGGTAATAAGTCGCATGACTGAGGAAGGCATGAACGTTCAGTTAAATAATACTTTTCCACTTTGTGTTTCAAGTTTAGTATCCTCTATATTACCGATACGAAGAATGGGTTTCCCTAGCTATAATGTGGTAAGTAAAAATATCCTTATTTATCATTTCTTAGTAGTTTTCTTGTTTTCGAATTGAAACCGTCCGCAGCAGAGATAGGTCAGATAGTAGTATCCTTAAGGACACATACTTATTCCCGACGTAGATAAAGCGTGTCACAGTTAGTATAGCAAATACATAATTCATCTCGTAAATTATTAAATATTCTATGGATTGCTTTGTATTTAGCAATTAATTACTTATCACAAGTAATCAGTGCCAAATCCACTGAAATATGTTTGGTGTCTAAAGGTTATCTAGCGAGCGTGATCTTTTGCGTTTTAAATTGAGTTACTTCATTCAATTTGTATTACAAATTATATTTATTTAAACTTTATCTGGAGGAATTATGTAATATTATCCAACGCTCCTCTGAACAAATATAATTGTATTTACATCTACAAACTCTTGGCTTAGAAATAGGTTTTCGATAAAGTCAAGGCGAAGTTCAGACTCTACCTGTGGTAATACCGACCGACTCGTGTGTTTTTTTTAATGCATAATATGCAAGCATTTGACCATGTGACTTCAAAATCGGGGTTCCTAGTGGGGACCCCTATTTTGAAGTAGGACTTGGGACTGCCAACTCTCCAGTTTGTGCGTGGATAACTTCTCCCAAGAAAGAGTCGAGCCGACATCGGTCTTACAAATTCCTCACCAATCATATTAAATCAATACTCAAAATCACGAGTATGAAAAAAATCTTACTTCACTTTTTCTTAGAATTAATATTATAACATATGTTGTCCTGATAAGTTGCAAGTGGAGTGAGAAGCATGTATAATGCAAAGAGAAACTTTGTGTCGTACCAATTATTTGACAATTGGTTGCTGAAGGACTGATCCGCCCTATTCTTGATGACCCCAAAAAACTTATGAAGTGGAAAATGCATAGCTTCAGACTTTCAGTATACAGACGTCGTCGTCTAGACTTCTAGTAGTATATTTATAAAGCATAATTATATAGCTTTGTCTAGACGGGCCAATGTCCCCTTTATTCCCAAACGTATATGTAGTTATACTAATTTAACAGACAGACGTGTTCGTTTTTGGATACGGTACCCTCGACCCATGAGTATAATTATAATAGCTTTGTAGCCTTGTTTGTGAACTGTCTGTGGCATCGTCGAGCTTCCACACAGATGGAACGCTTTTTCCTATTATTTATTTGACATCTAATTTTGTCGGGATGTTTGATGAAACTTATGATTTGTGATGGTTTGGTATTGTTGATTTCAGGTATATCTATTGTTTACGGAATTTATGTTACTCGGTGGCCCTGTTTATTGTGTTGGAATCGATGTATGTCGAAGAGTTTCGTCGATTATGCGGATGGTGCAGTTTGTTCCGATTTTCACATTGGGAATACATACCATATATCTATAAGTATTTATTACACATATTCTTCTACACAATGGTTATATTATCTTTGCTTCTATAGCATATGTCTTTCTCGGTAAGGCTTCTAGACGCGATGTATTTGTGTTGTGAATATATATAAATCGAAGTATCTAGTTATGCACTGTTTTTTACTCTTCTACACTATACAGATACTCCTATCTTAGTCGTAGGCTCGTAGGTAAATAAAACTTCAGTTAAATGCTATTTGTTTTCCTTTTTTACTAAAATGGCATCAATACATCATTAAAATGTTTTTCTATCGATGAATGAAAATACATTGAGAGGAAAACCACGACTTGAGTTAACTATAGAACTAATAAATTAAAACGGGAATTTGCGTGACTTACGCGTTGTCGATGTCTGAATCGACAATTGTTTCGGCTTCATTCGGAAGCCTTCTTCAGGATGAGTGCGAAGCGCTCGCCGTCGCGTCCCACCTCGCACTGCGAGGTGCGAGCAGCAGCACGAAGAGTGCGGGAGGACGGCGGGGGTGGTTGTGGTGGTGGGGGTTGAGACGGCATCACGCTAATTCCCGTTTTAATTTTAATAGTTCAAAATAAATGCGTGAGTTTTTATCAAATTATATAGAACTAATAGGTACCTAACTGTTATCTATAAATTCAATTATAAATTACAGTTAAATTAGACATATTCATTGAAATTATTCCAATAGATAGGCAGAAGATATAACACAGTTTACGGAAATGTATATTTTTTTCATTACTCAAGTGTAAACTCATACAACAAAACATAGTGACCAATGTTTTTATACAAAACATCATAACATGTTATTGCGGTTCATATTGTCAGAAGCCGCATTACAGCAGCAGTTGGTAAACAAAGTATAAACAGTTTATTGTCATCAGACGTCCGGACGTCATGTTCCTTTGCAATTTAAAATGTTCTTGAACAAACCACCTGTATTGTGATTGTGACCTAATGAGCTCATGAAGGTCGCTAAATTGGATTCGTTGGGAAATCATCTGATAGTCATCATGTTATGAAACTATTGTTGTTTATTATGAATTATATGTTTGCGCAAAACGTGACATCTACAACCACAGAATAAATACACTCTAGGTAAACTATTGCACGCTGTAAACAAGCTGTGTATGTTTATCGTTCGTCCTCATATTGTCCGTGAAAAACATCGCACATACCGTTTTCCCATTACGTACCTAAGTAATTATTTTCCTGTTAAATTTAGAGTATCTACCTATATATGCACGGCTTTTCCAGGAGACAATCATAATAAATAAGCCAATCTTATTTAAGAGGCAAGCTTTAAAAAAAATCTCTGAATTTGTCCAGACACAGTCCACACATTAAGAAAACATAATTTTGCACTAATTTATGATAATTAAACGCAAGCAAAGCTTAAAAATAAACCGACTTCACCGCTTTATCTTAGCAACTTAGATCAGATTAGATGTACTAAACACGCATTATTGACGATATCTCAAGAACTACTGATCAGATCTTTATCAAATTTTAAAGCAACATCTTTCAAACAAAAAATCTGTTCACGTGGAAAGAAGTTATGAAGCAACACACATAAAAAGAAAACAGTCGACTTGAGTACCTCCTCCTTTTTTGTGAAGTTGGTGGAAAAAAAATCATAATATTATTATCATTGCATTGCAATAATGCATTATTATTCTAAATCACCTATACACCCGTAATATTTAGGAGTTTTAAGTAGTTCGGGGTGTAATATATGGCTTATACTCTATGTAAACATATTTGTTTTTACGCACATGCGAGGAAACAAACTTGACATAAACTCCACTCTACTTCGATATTTTCAACCCTACTTAACTTAACTGCACTCTGAACTAATCTACTTGACTATTTTCCATTCAACTTCACTATACGTAACTTTTATTTACTCTGATCCATTCTACTCAACCCTATTCCACTAAACTCAACACTACTCCTCTCAATTCTACTGAAATCTTCTCTTCGCTACTCCACTTCGCTCAACTCTTCTCAACTATTATAAACTTTTAATCTATATTTTAAACTTTTCTCTTCACATTTTCTCTACTTTTATTTATATTACGAAGTAGCTATTCCTTCGCGACTTAGCCTTAATGTAAAACTAGGTAAAAGCTATGCAAATTCCAAATATCTCAATCTGTTCAGCCGTGATTATACAGAAGAAAACGAACATTAGTTTGTGTATCTAAATCCTACTACAACCCTATCATGATTTTGTGTTACATAGAGGGCCATTTACAGCCTTTTTTATCCGGAATGCACTTTTATTTGATGTGTTAATAAGATCAACATTATTTTTTAAGTTCTATCATGTCTATTCAATTCTGCAGTAGGTTTACCATATCGCTTACCTGTATTATGAGACCGAACTTGTATACAGCAAACGCATTTAGACAAGAAAACAGAAAGTGTAACCGAGTAACTAATCAAACCACAGACCGTTCCCGACCCTCGGTTCTCGGATGCTGGCGAGCCGCGCTGACGCAGTCTCGCTTGCGAGCGGCGGCGGCCGGCACAGCGGCGTGGGAACACCACGTCCTCAAAGTTCTTAGTTAGTTCTCACGCACTTCGTTCATTTCATTGACTATATTTCGGGTCCATTGAGTCGGCATTGTGTAAATAATGTCTGAATGAAAGGAATCCTAATTTGGAATGTAAGGTCTTAACATATAGAAAGGGTATATGAAAACACGGATAAAACGACGTTTTCTAATAATTTCAACGTAAGCAAAGCTTAAAAAAAACCGACTGCACCGAAAATATTTTGATTTAAAAAAAAAGTTGGGTAAAAATAAAACATATACAGTCGAACATAGACCCTCCTCCTTTTTTGAATTTGATTAAAAATTAGACCTAGCTAGATAGATTTATCGGCCTCGAAGCCCCCTGCATACTAAGTCTCATGAAAATCGTTGGAGCTGTTTCCGAGATTCAGATTATATAATAATATATATACTCGTATACATATACAAGAATTGCTCGTTTAAAGGTATTACATCGGTATTAGGCTCGGTATTAGATGTACCGAACTAATTTTGTAAACCACACAAATCAGAAGGACGCGGGTATAAGGCGGGACACTCATAATATCACCTACGGACTACGTCTGACGCCTCTGCGTGGGAAAATTCTGCTGTTCTCAGTATAGTTCTCATTCTCACGTCTATTGTCTTTGCTCTAACCTAGCCTTTGATGTTTCGACACTATTACCTAAACGGACAACAACATAAACATAATCACACGTCTATGATATTTGCGAATGAGAGAGCAAAAAGAAACAGCACATGCATAACATAACGGAAGGAAAATGATTTTGCAAAACCCTTATATGTATACATATAACTATTTGGAGACTATTACATTGATTTTTGTAAGACATATACCTTGTAATACTTGTAGGTATGTAATTAACAAACTACTATGAATGTAAACCAATCTTGGAAGTCGATTTAAACTCTCCTAATTATAATAGTCGTCGATTTGAAACTTTGCTGAAGAGTGTGATTCGGAATAATTCGGATGCCAATACAAATGCAATCTTTTGATACCATCGAGCTGGTCTGATAACAAGGAGGTGGATACTGGAATTCTGCAATGGCTACTGATATTAAAATACATTTCTAGGTAAATATCGAGTATAAGTAAGGTGGTGGTTTTTTGACGAGTCCCTAATACGTTCATGGAGTCCAAGAACTTGATGACAATAGTGGCAAGTGTCCTTTGGACCTGCCAGTGAGTGAGTGAGTGAAACTCTTTGATAGTAATAGCAAAACCCTAGAGAATTTGGGCTTATTTGGATTGTTACTTTTCTTGCGGTTCTGTCTAGTGTTCTTTAAAATTTAGTTAATTGATTTTATTTATATAGCATTAGCCATGCTAGGCAGAACTATAGCGATAAATGTAGAAAGGAAAAATTATCGCTTGAGGCGGGATTTGAACCCGCGGCCATAGGGTCTCATGCCCTATTGCTCAGCGTTTAGAGCAATAGGGCATGAGACCCTATGGCCGCGGGTTCAAATCCCGCCTCAAGCGATAATTTTTCCTTTCTAAATTTATCACTAAAATTTAGTTACTTACATGTAAAATATTATATGTTCAAAATTATTGTTTGCTGGATTATATTTGCGTTAAAAATAAGCCTCTTTGCGTAATATGTAATTTGCCAGTATCTTCAGTGACGGCATTAACTTAATTATGCGCAGTATTAGAATCGCATGTTACATAATTATGAAGACAATACGTTTTGCGTCGGCGACGACGGCGCCAAGGTCGGGGTCGTTGAACCTATTTACGTCTTCAGAGAGAGGCGCCGCCGCAGTAGCACCCCGCCCGCCTCACCTCCCGACTCACTACAAATAAACTACATTATCATATCACGTTCATATATGTTATTTATTATATATCAAAACAACTCCGACGATTTATTACACTTCCTCAAAAACATAAACCGCGAGGGAAGTTCGACGATGGATCTACCAAAAAACTTTTCGCATTGTTTGGAAGTTAGAATAAATTGAACTTGAAACGTTTATACTCGCGGCCTTTTATTCGAGATTTCTGAGATCATTATTTACTTTTACGATTTTTTGTGTCAAAACAAGTTGTAGAAAAACAACTTTGCTCTCGTTTCCACAACGTGGTTTCCGCGTGTAACAGATAAACGGCGTCAGGGGACGCCTCATTTGAGCCTGTGAATGCTCACATTAAGAGTAACTGTGAACCTAGGTAGAGTGTGAAGCTACGTCTTTTATTTATTCTTTGGTTACGTTTTCAACTAGAAAACGCCGTTTTTGCACGCTGTCAATATTTGCCATATGAATGCAAGGCGTAAGATTCGTATAATATGAGTTCCCGTATATAATATGTTACTGTATGGTAGATTTATGGTATTCTACTTATGCCTGTCCCCTACCTACACATTATGATGATACATCTATATAAAACTTACCTGTAGTTTAGTTTATGAAGTAACAAAAGATAGATTTTTTTCCGACTTCCCAAAAAAGTCGACTGCATTTTTTTTTTTTTATGTTTGTTACCTCATTACTTCTCTCCACGTGAGCCTATTTCGAATTTTTTTTGTTTGAAAGATGTTGCTTTCTAATTGGTCCCATTTAAATTTGATCAAGATCTTATCAGTAGTTCTTGGAATATCGTCAATAATGCCTATTTTGTGACGGATAATGCGTACTTTGACGATGTTCTCGTTTACCCAACTTCAAAAGTTACCTCATAACGTCTGTCGTTGTAAGCCGATTTTGATGATTCTTTTTTTATTTGAAAGCTGGTATACTTTTTATTTAGTCTCATTGAAATTTGATCAAGGTCCGATTTCTAGTTTTTGAGTTATAGTCAATAATGCGTGTTTATACATTAAATCTGATCAAGGTTCCGATGATAAAGCGGTGAAGTCGGTTTTTTAAGCTTTGCTTGCGTTTAATTATTTTATCGGATTATTACCTGTACGTATATACATATATAAGTGTGATATGATATTATGCGTCATTATTTATTTTATTGGTACGTTAAGATCTTCCAAACTATGATTGAAAGATTTAAAAGTGATTTTACCAGATTTCTTCATCCTAATTCTATATAATCAATTTCATTAAAAACAAACTTGGTTTGATGATTTTCTATTACGTTTCTACTAATGCCGAATAGCCGATGCCTTTACGGATTTACATTTGACTCATTACGGAACTAGTCACCTATGTCATTCATATTATTATTGTTTCTCCAAAGTTAATAGTGAACTGCCAGTTTTGGAACGTACTGAGCCTTAGGTATATAACTTATTCATCTATGGTATCGAGTCCATTGTCCTCCATGTTATTGGACTTCCCAACATGAGAATGAGTAAGCAATACTTTTTAAGAAAAATTATCATGATAATTTTCCCTAAAATTCTTCTTGTAAGCAATTTATTTGTTGCGGTTGCAGAGTACTGGGCCAAGAAGATTTAGGGCTTAGGATATCCGAAAATTATAAAGTCAGTCACTCAGCGACATGACGGTTTATATATAACTTGCGACCCGCCCCGGCTTCGTACGGGTGTTATTTCTTTCATAATTTATTAAATCAAATTGTGAATCTAAACCATTCTTAATTCCACCTGAAGACACAAAAAATATCATCAAAATCGGTCCACAGCCGTTTAGGAAGAGTTCATTCACATACACACGTACTGAAGAATTATATATATATATATATATATATATATATATATATATATATATATATATATATTTAAAAAATAAATAATATACCAACACCGACAAACAATATTTTAAGTGCATAGGTTCTAGCTATATATTATATTTTTTTAAAGCAAATAAACTGCTACATTCTATTTTTAGTCGTTAAATTTGCGTGTTCGATCGGGCATTAAGATGATAATAATTCCGTCAGATAAGCTTTATCTACGAAATGTAATTACTTACATGTTTATGAACACATATTTCTTGATAATATTTTCTAATTATGTATTAAATACATTGGATAAGGGCGATAACTATGTGACACATAGCCGCCTAAACCGGGACCTAACGAGGCCCACAAAACGAACATTCCCAAGGAATGACATCATTAAAACTTATGCCAAAACTTATATATATTCGTTACAAAGATGTCCCATTTGAAACACGCTCATTCACACACACATTTTCGGATTTTTAATATTAAAGTTCACGAGGGAGTTCGAGTAATTACAAAGTAATTTGCAATGAATATCTGTTTGTTACTCAATCACGCCAAAATGGCTGAACGGATTATAATGAAGTCACGGAAAATAACATGGTAGGCTAATTTTACGCCGGCAAGTCTTGAGGCACATAGTGTAAATAAAGTCGAGTACAGCGACTTTTTAAATCGTAAATACGTTCACGTTGGATCACTTCAATAACATATTTACTCAGGACCTTGATCAGCAAACCGGTACGGTGATTGACCGTCGTCGGTTACTCACACCACGCGGCACTTGTCGCAAAAAAACGTGGGGTAAATACACTCCCTGGCTATACTAGTTAGCCTACGTACCTATAGTTCTACACATTTAAAGCTCATTCGATATCACGTTTACATGATTGCTTGTTCCATTAAGAACCTTTTTTTATGCTGGATAGGCAAGCATTTGACCCCTATCTCACCTGATGGAAAGTGAAGATGCAGCCAAAGATGTAACATGCTTGCCTAGAAGATACCTATTTACTCTAGACTTGAAGAAACCCAGATTGTACCGTTCAGGAAACAGACGCAGGCGATGATTTCCACTACTTCGCTGTACGGATGATAAATTTAGAAGCGAATCGCTACGAGTGAACTAGAGGTACGTTAACCTGCTTTCTGTAATCTCGAATCTTATGTTTACATCAATTTCACTATACATATAAATCGTACCTACTTAAAATCACAACAATCAATAAAACTTTTATAAATAACTGCAATTGGAATATTCCTACATTAAAATATTTATTTATATCCATGTTTTTTTTGTGTCAACTTAATGTTGGTTAAAAATAAACTCTGGCGAGTTTTTTTGCTTTCGACGTATCGTATTTCAATGCCATAGTTATAAAGCTCAGTACCAAACCTCAAATTGATTCGAGATCTTTACGAGGTGTATTTTTCCGCTGCTTATTTATCGCGAGATAGTGGTAACAAACAAACACATGAAGAAAGTAAAAGTTCATTTTCTTATTTGTGTATTGATTTATGTTCCCATCGTTGGAGGTAAACTAACCCCTTATTACGTATCTTTGTTGCGAGCAGATTCTATTTGAATTAAGCAAAAATGAACCTTATTTCTTAGGAGTTCTGATGTTTTCAAATTGAAACCATTCGCAACAGAGATTGGTAAAAGGGGTCAGCACTTAGTTTTAACAATTAATTAGTACTTTAGATGTAAACAAAGTTCTAAAGACATAAAGGATCCTAATTAGTGCTTTGTAAATTGTTGTTTATGCTGTTCGAGTACTTCGTACTCACGAAGTATTCGAACAGTTCGAATATATCTGCAATCATCCAGCCGACGAGTGTACAATGCCAGTGTTTGTGTGGCCGCGATGCAGAGGCCGGGTATTTCCGGTGTTGTGCCATGTTTCCCTCGGACCGGAGTCCAGTGGAATATTCTCGTCGATGCACCGTGTTTACTGTTTACAAGTGCCCATCCCGAATCGTTGACCGCATTCGGGCAAGCATCGCGCCTCACAATAATGATACAAAGATAATTCCGCATAAACAAGAAAGTTATTGTTGATACCTCTGCCGTGTTGCGCTGTTTGTGCGCAAGTTCTTAATTTAGATTTTACGTAAGCGTACAACGTTGTTTGTCCGTAAACACGTAAAATGACGACCTGGTGTAATACTTTACTACTTTTCCAAGTACAGAGCATTAAATGTGGAGCAGATAATTTTAACTAGAGTTTTGATTGGCTGGCGGCAAAATCAAATGTCTCTATTATTCGTTCAGCCGTTTTGAGCGTGCTGGAGTACCAAACAAATAAGCATCCAAACTTTCACATTTATTATATTATTAGGAAATAAGGCTCCGAATGAGAAATTTAAAAGAAAAATCTCATATAATTAGGCCTTCGTAAAATTTGGAATTTTGAGAACCATTTCGAGTCAATTAAAAATTTTGTGAATTTTCGTTTGGCTTTCTAAGTCTGTCTGTAAGAGGCATACAAGCAAATAACTTCAAATTCTCAGAGAATATGTAAATTGTGACCCGAAGCAAAAAAAGGCAATGTTAGGCCAGTAAGGTCACTGTTTTTAGATATATTTTGTCCCGGGGTTTAGAAAGGCTTCACATATAAAGCTGAAACTTACGTATAATATCCGTTATATCCCGTACTTGAACTACAAAAACAAAATCAAACAATTATTAAGTAAAATAAAGTTATAAGCAATTAGCCTCATTTTTTTCCCTATTAGGTAAAATGTAGCGCGAGATCTCAGTTTGGGCGAACTACTTCTTATTTCTAGTATTTTCAGCCTTAAATGCTCAATTTAAAAGACCATTTCTCAATGGCAAGTTCTACTAAGACTTAATTCTCAAAGTGGCAAATTCTACAGAGACCGAATTTTTTTTGTTTTATTCTAGATAGGTAAGCATTCAGCCGCTATCTCACCTGATGGAAAGTGATGATGCGGCCGAAGATGTACATTGCTTACCTAGAAGAAATTGTCAAAATGTTAATTCACTCAAATCAGGGTTTAGAATTTTTTTACCAACTTTCCAAAAAAGGAGGAGGTACTCAAGTCGACAGTTTTTTTTTTTTTGTGTGTGTTAATAATAAAAATACTACTACTAATAATAAAAATACTTTTTTTTAGTTTGAAAGATGTTGCTTTCTTATTGATCCCATTTAAACTTGATCAAGATCTGATCAGTAGTTCTTGAAATATCGTCAATAATGTCTATTTTGTGCCGAATAATGCGTACTTTGACGATGTTCTCGTTTACCCGACTTCAAAAGTTACCTCATAACTTCTTCCGTTGTGAGCCGATTTTGATGATTCTTTTTTTTATTTGAAATTTGATCAAGGTCTGATCTGTAGTTTTTGAGTTATAGTCAATAATGCGTGTTTATACATTAAATTTGATCCAGGTTCCGATGATAAAGCGGTGAAGTCGGTTTTTTTAAGCTTTGCTTGCGTTTAATTATTGTTTCAAATAATTGAGTCTATGATGGGCTGAATACTGCAGTCGATTGTTATATGCCGTAGGTACACATTGCACTTTAATAACTATAGCAAATCGCATTAAGCGTAGCAAAAATAATATGACAATTATGTAAGGTCGCGACTCGCGCGTGTCAGTGAATTATCGATTTTTTAAAAGTTTTTATCAATGTTCTAAAAGTGGTAAATGCAACCCAGATTTTAATTGATCGAGCGAAGCGAGCAATTATACTCAAGTAATTTATAATTAAATATTATCTTGTTATTATCGTCCTGATAAGGTTTTAGTTTCTTACCATGATCAACGTTATATCACTTCACATAACCGATATGACCTCTTGATATAACAGCACTCGAGCTCTAGTAAAACGAGAAAAACCTCGCTTTTGTTTACAAACATGACCACCCGATAATAGGTTATCGCAAATACACACTGATTGTCCATTATACATAACCGGATGAATGAATGAATCTCTTGTAGAATAATTTATTTCAATACCCTAGTCCGTATCTGCAGAGATGACGGTGGTGTTTACTGTGTGCGGAATTCCAAGAATGAAACACTATTAGTGTAGGAATATGCGCCGGGCGTTCTATTCATAGTGGATGATGAGCTATTTGATGGATGGATGACGCGGCCTCGTCGACGGACGCCCGCCGCCCATCGTTGTTGCAACTGTGATGCAGAATATATTATAATAATAGGACTGGATGAACTTTAGCAAAGAGATAATCAAAGATAATATAACCATGAGATAATTGATTTAAATCATGGATAAGAAAGATAGGGTAGGTATTTGTGATACTAAATTATAATAGTCAATAAAGGCGAAAAATTAAATTCGACCTCTGTCTAAATTTGTTTAGATTTTGGATACTTTTTGTTTCTAGTTTTTGACAATTGTAAGGGACGATTCGAAACATAAAATATTACACCCATCTATCTGATCCATAAAAGACGTTGAGATAGGTGCTAAAAACGTGTATCAATCAATGAATATATTTTTGGAAAAATATTTCTCATTTATTTTGGTTAACGAAGAATTCGGGAAGTGGCATCACCATCTTCCGTTCTGGCGTTGCGCCGGGCGTCGCATCAGCTTGCGCCGGCGCCCCTCCCCGCGCCCCTCGAAGTCACGAGCACAGATCATAATAGACATCTCTGTTCGACACAATTACGGAGTTACTGACAACAGTGAGGCATTCGATGACGCCTCCCTTCTTGGCGTAACGGTGATGTAATGCCGATAGTTCCACACCAACGAACTTCGTTCTGTGGAATGGTCAGCTGACAATTACATAACTTTCCACCTGACGTGCTATTTTCATTTGTTTATAAATGTTACAACCACTCATTAAGTACGTGAAAATAATTATTCTTTTGTCTTAAACTCACTTACGTCAATCTTAACGTCATAACCTAAACACATTCGCACGTTTTTTGTTTGTACCAGTGTAAGCCGTGCATTAACATTGATCAATTCGTTCCTTTCAATTAGTTATTGAATTTGATAATACCTCATTCCATTTGCAAATCTTGGAGCAATTTCATAACAATTTTACTAACAAAACTACAACTCAATACTCAATAGTAGTGCGTCATAACTTGAGCACAATGAATGCTTAATAGGAATTTAATGTGGAAAATATGAATAGGGCCAGGCTAAAAACGGATCCAGTCATTGTGGCAAGACAGAACCGATTTGGTAGCGGCGTTGAGCGCCTACGCACCTCGTGATTCATTCCTTTGGCCGAGCAGCGGTAAACATCACACCTTAATTACACCAAGGCCAGCTAGTGCAATAAGAATTTGCGGATTTCACCTGCTTTTAAAAAATTAACAGTTGCATAAAAATTACGCATTCTCGTGGTTATATTAAAAGTTGACCAGTTGCAATGCAAATCTTCGGTTTCAGAAATATGTTAAAAGTTTAGTCAACTCGTTGCAATGCTAATCGACAGATTCGCCTGCGATACGAAATATACAGCGACGCACGAGGTATTAAGGGTAATATATATATACCTCGCTATATATATACTTAATACGATTACAGTATATTATCTTAGTCATTTTGGTCATCATTTTTAAATTGACGCATGCTGGCTGGTCTACACTTATTGAAGCGTCCTCTCGGATGTTATAAACTTGTTACTCCCAGTTTTTACCGAAGAAATTTGACTTTTCCTGTGAATTATGTTACCCTTTACGATTAGTATTAGAAAGGTCGACTGTTAAATGTATAAAAAATATATACAATACAATATCCACCTACGCATCCAATAAGTGATATGAATAAAATTGGTGAATATATTATTTGTGTTCTTTGAATTGAGTATATGTCAAGGCTGTCATTGCAAGTCACCACCCATCCATACGCATAAATATAATGCAGTAATTACCGACGACCCTTTAATTGTGCCAGTGCGTCAGACTGACTGATTGACTGAATAATAGATGATGTAACTCACTCAACATTCTTGACAGTGTTTCGCAATGACGCAAAATTTATCATAAGGATCTTTGCTCCTCGAGGTTGCTTCGGTCGACTCCTGACACGCATTCATGATAATAACAATGACTTGCCGAAGTTTAACGTGAAACTTTAAATTGTCAGTCGTATTCGTTCTACCAATACTAATATAATGTTTATTGTACGCTGAATAATATCAGTGACCAGTCTCTATGACTAAACATAAACAATGAATATTTCTAAAGGAATGTTTGTCAACATGCTGCAGTTTTTAAAATAATGATTCACTGTTTTCTTACATTATTTTTATTTGTGTTTATAAATAGAAACCGTTGGTGTTAAGATAAATGGTTGCGATCAATCTCTTTGCCTGAAAACTTCGTCGTCGGGTCCGCAGCGGCGATTTGTCTTGCTTACAGCCGCGCTGGGACGTGTTACAGAAATCTCACACTATTACTTACATTTTTCAACGCTTTCAGCGTAGATTATATCTGAAAGAAAAGAAAATGGGAGGATGTTTTAAATCTGTTAAATTAATGACATACACTTATCCCGTCTACATCACTAACGTAAGATATTTTGGAAACTTAAGAGCATACACATGACACACATGCATGCCACGAAATAATGGCGATGACAAAATTTTGTTTCGTAATAATATTTATAGAGTATCAATGAGACAATGAGCATGCGAAGACAGTTTGTTGTTATATAAGAGTCACATGATTAATATTAAGTCTTCATAATGTTCTATATTATAACAATATAATTAGGGTCTATTTTGGTGCTTTTTATGGGTAGAAAGATCAATAAATTTCAAGCAATTAAACATGTTTTAGAACCTGTATAAGAAATTGCCATAAGATGTGAGAGTGGCTGAAGATACGCACTGCCATTTGATAGTACACATTTATAGCAATACTATTCTGAGCAGTTTTAGATTTTAGAGACAACTATTGAATTTTTCGCTAACAGCACGAAAATAAGGCAAATAGCTGGATGAGTTGGTGTGATCAAATCTGCACCACTTTCAATAAGAAAGACGCCGCGTCGCGCGCTTAGTCCTTTAACATCGCAATGTGTTCGAAAAAATTGAGTCACGTCATATAGGGAACTAGCCATGCGGCTTCGCCTGCGTAAATTAAGTTAAAAAGTAATACTTTTTGTACTCTTGGCTATAAGCTATGCATTTCCAAATTGCATCAACCGTTCAGCCGTTACAACGTGAAGAATTTTGCATCAGGTGAGATAGTATTTATAAACCGTTAGCCTATTCAAAATAAAAAATATATATCAACAGCTGAAAGCTCAAAGTTAATTTACTTTTCCCTAGTAGTAGAAAGTACAAAAACATTACTCTACTTCTCGATCCTACTTCTCTGTACTCTACATTACGCAACTCACAGGAGTATACCACTGGTAATTCACAAAATTAATGTGACTACCAGACCAGACTGCTAGGTATATATGATTAAATATGAAATACCAAATATGATTGCTCTGCCTTTACTAGATCCGAGTATACTTCACTCACCTACCGAGTGCGAGTTAAGAACTATCACAGAGTTGTGATGGTTCTTAACTCCACTCTATTGTAGAAACGTTTCTCTTGTTAACAATAAGCTACTTTTCCCCTTGGCGAATAAATTATATTTTAGCATGTTACATGAGAATGTGTGAAGTCAAAAGTGCATACTAAGAAGTCTTAAACTGCTGTATTTAACTTTTCTGAACTAAGAGCTGAACCACGTCACTTTTAGACTAGCCATCAAAGTAGAAAGCAGGCATCTTCAGAGCATGCACAGAACAATATATTTCCACTTTGATTTTTCTAATCGTACTATTCGTATTCCAAACTACAACATAAATGTCTAAATAATTAGAACGGAAAACAACTTTTATTAGTCTACAGCTTCAATGAGCCGACAGGAGACGACGGTATTTCTTTGATATTATACTGTCGCATCGTTCGCGTCGTAGACGTGACGCCTAAACATAACTGTCCCGGCGATGCAGATAAATAATTCGCTGTTTTACTATGGTTTATTTCTGTTTACGGGTGCGTTGTTTGCGTTTATTTTTGCAAGCGCTTTGGTGTCGTATCCGCATTTAGACGCAACTTGAGCTGCCGACGAACGACGCGTCGCGCCGCGCCGCCGCGACGGCACCGCATGCGTCTCGTTGCCGTTGCAATGCGCCAACAATAGGCCACAATAATATTCTGTGAATAGGACGCCCCGCAACAGCTGTATTAATGTGTTATTTTCCACATTCCATACTTACGGATACACCGACAGCGGTGTTACATTACTATAGGAGCCAGCTCCCGTTTCGTGATAAGATCAGTTTCACTTTGAGTTAGAAAGGATGATCTGATTATATTTTACGTTGTTTGATGTTTCTCCTTTGTAATTATATTTTGTTTGTTTTATTTATTTTTCATTACGTTATCGGTCTAGATAACTGCCTACAAATATTACTTATCAAGTCATCAATCATTGAGTTATGTAACATATGTAAATACACTGGAATTTGCACCCGTGCAAAGCCGGGACGGCTCGCAAGTTTATAATAATTATTATGGAGTAATAAAGATAAATACTTTGGCAATAGAATGCACCTGGACTGACGACTGAATGAAAAATAAAAATAAACGGCCAGACTCCGTGCCCTGCTGATCTGTTTTCCATCTCAACAACAACCGATGGTTACTGTCACATTTCTAAAATATGATACATCTACGTTTTAAGTGGACTGTTTAAAAATATCCGTTCGCTGACATTTTATCCGGACGTGTCGTTCCCAAATACTAATTAAAACCTTTTAGTTAGGTCTTTAATTTAGGTATATTGATATTAATATAGTTTTTGACCTTGATATCTCATTGGTTAGGAAGTATTGATGTAGTTTTGGTTGGCAAATAGGCTAGATTTCTGCTTAGAATAGGAAACATTTCTCAAATATTGCCTTTGCTTACCCTATGCCACAAGGTGTGCTAAAAATAGTTTATAACTTACTTACTATTATATTAACAACAATTTTGAAATTTTTGCATCGAAGAAATGAAAAAAAAAATGTTTATTTACGTTCATTTATTGTGCTGTAACAATTGTATATACGATACTGAAAGAGACAGAATACCACGACTCAGGATACATCCTGTTATGGGATTCAGGGCTTTTTTTTTCCTTATTTTTTTTTTTTTTTAAATCTACATTTGCATGCATTTGACCGCTATCTCACCTGCTCATCAGAAGTAGCATTATGTGTTATGTAATGTTCTTTGTCCAAATATTTTAGTGTTAATAAAAATTAACTATATTAGTAGAATATATTCAGGATTAATCAAAATAATGTAATGTTATGTAAATGCTGGCTGTGTTACCTCGTTGCACAGCGAGACTTAATTGCTGTGCAAAATACAAACCGGCATTTTGGTCACGTGTCGACTCTTTCAGTCTCCCAGCCAAATCTTTATAAATTTCAAGTGCACCTGGTCCCCATAATATGTGTTAATAAAATAAATGTATTATTGTCCAAGTATTTATTAAAATAAATGTATTATTGTCCAAGTATTTATTGCATCTCACGGTATATGCCTGGATCTTTGTAAAGCATTAGCGGAACCGTAGCCAACGCTCAGAGGACCTTTGGTATTGTATTTTAGTAATAACATATTAGGCGTTTCTAAACATACGACATCTCTTATGTTAGAAGTTGAAGCCGTTTTGCATAAAACGATCGACGAATACAATCGTCTTGCACCTTTACAATAATTATTGATATACTCGTATTATTAACTATGAATGATATTGGGTTGACAATAATTGTGACTTATGCGAGTAAAATCTTAGAGTATTGCATTGAATATTTGATGGTTTATAAAATATTAGCTGACCCGCCCGGCGTCGCCCGGTGTCGCCCGGTTAAACAAAAGTTTACACATAAACGCTTTCACACTCACAGCCCCACACTGAAAGTACTATAATATGTGTCGTGGGGCCGTAAACATTAACACCACACACACAACATTCACGTCATACCCAGAACCAGAAAAATAAACTTACCATAGGGAAACTTGTGTTATTGTGTTCCCAACGAGATTCGAACCCGCTGCTTTGAAGACAAACGCGCACCCATCTACGCCAGTGGTAGTTCAAAGTTCAAAAATTAACTACCATGCGTCGCCCGTTTAAAAAAAATACACATAAACACTTCCACATTCACAGCTCTACACTAAGTTCAATGACTTGTAGCGTGGGGCCGTATCTAAACATCCAATATTTACATAATATTAAAAACCAGGAACACAAATTTCCCGTGGGGAGAAAACTTCTATTATCACCGGAAATCGAACCCGCTGCTATGAAGACGAACGCGCACCTATCTACGCCAGTGGGTAGTTCAAAGTTCAAACATTACCGTGCTGCGTCGCCCGGTTAAAAAAATTTAAAATAAACACTTACACATTTACAGCCTCACACTAAGTTCAATTACTTGTATTGTGGTGCCGTAAACATCCAAGATTCACACAACATTCACAACATACTCAAAACCAGGAACGCAAATTTCCCGTGGGGAGAAATCTTCTAGTTAAATTACTACCGCTAATCGAACCCGCTACATTGAAGGCGAACGCGCAACCATCTACGCCCGCGCCGCGGTAGAAAATATTAAAAGACATACCCATAAACGCTTCCACATTCACAACCCCACACTAAGTTCAATTACTTGTATCGTGCTGTCGTAAACATCCAAAATTCACAACTTAGGTACTCAAAACCAGAAACACCTCAAATAAACTTAACTATTTCTCCTAGACTATAGGTCCTAATTATATGCAGTGAAAAGCAAATTGCCTCTACGTGAACTACGTAAGCCGATGAAATAGGTTATTTTGATAAGATTAATATTAAATACTTAAAAAAGCCAACAAAACAGAAGCCGCTGTTTTAGAATGTGCGCCGATAAAGCGGAAAGTTAGCAATTTTTTTTCCGACTTGTCTTACGAATGTTATTATTTCGAACTGATGACTAACTTTTATCTCAACAAAACATAGCCTGTGACACTCAGCGATAGTGTAGATATCTATTAGTGAAAGAATTTTCAGAATGGGATCAGTAGTTTCAGAGATGACCGTTTACATACAAACAAACAAACTTTACCTCTTTATAATATTAAGTATAGATATAGATTTATTATTATTATTAATGTAATTATTAATTAATATAAATAATGTAATGTATTGATTTTGTTAAGTAAAAGACGCTATAATATACACTTTGTTTTAGGACCTACATATTTAAATGTAATCATTTGATTTTTGATTTGATGTAAATTAATAGCTTATAACCAGGAATAAAACCCTTTAGTTTCTGTGATCTGTGAATAAAGCATAGGGTACTTTTCTATCGTGATTAACGAGCGAAGCCGCGGGGTAGCGTAATTTATCGACACACACAGGCTTAAAAACAAACATTACCTATATAACATTTTAGTGTAGATATAAATTACATATTATTATATTGTATAAAGTATATACGTACTTATTTCAGAATCAATTATTTGTTGAATTCTCTCGAGTTATCTTTGTGATGATATGCTCAGTACAAAACATCATTACTTTAGAAGTAAATGTATTTACAAACATGCCTTATTTTACTGTACACAAATGATCGCATATGTGCACCAAACGTGCAGGGTGATCGAATGACCCTGAGGCTTCCACGTGCCGCCCTCAACTCCCTTACTAAGTTTGTTTTCATACCGTATCGTACCACAGCGATAATGGAAAATTTCATTGCTTTTTCGTGCTTACTAATAACACTTCTTGACGACGATAGTCGATAACTGCAGTATACTCTGCTAGAGTTCAACGTAGCGTATGCACCTCGCCACGTGTAAGACTTAAGCACGCGGGCGTATTTTTATTACTTTACCTTCTGCATAAACTTGAAAGGTACTACGTTATGCAACAATAGATTAGATTTATAGCTGTTCAGTACTGTAAATAATCGATAATTGCAAATGTATTCGGACCACTGCTGCCGTTCTTATCAGCTTACACGTGCTTTGGTTTACTATGCTTACTACATTTCTACTCCTCGAGTACTATATTGTAACCACAGTTAACTGTTGCTAATTCTAACTACAACAAAGCAGAAATCGGATATGGTTGAAAATAAAGTTCCATGATTTCTATTATGTGGGTCGTTATTGATATTTATAACTCTATTATAATCCTATTACTGTGGTTCAGCTACCCGTATGTCTAGCCCGGCGCGGCGTGGGAGTACCTCAATTGAACAATTGGTAATAAGTATCCAATCACCGCGAAAGAACCTATTTCTCACATTTCTCACTCACGACACGGTACGAAATTATGTTTATGAATAAACGTAGTGAAAGTGAAGAGGCGGGATTATACTTGCACGTTTGGAGAGACGTCGACATTCAAGTTGATATTTAAATATAAATCGTATTTAAGATACCGGCGGATGTTCTCTCGTGTAGGGTTCACCCAAGGTGAGCAGACGGCGAGGCGGCGGCGCGCCGCACGACGACCTCTGCGCTCGACTTAGGTACTGGTTTCTAAATTAAATCATCTCTTTCATAGTCTCTATGGAAATTCAATACTGTCTGGCCAACACAATGGACATTCATAAAAATTAAATCACTCAAATTCGAATGTGCTTTGCCATACTAGAACGTGAGCGCTTAGAATACGATCGGTTTGCGAATCAAGCTTTTTAAACCCGGTTTTTCAAATGCAGTTTGGGAACCGAGCATTTCTCGGACCTGGAACGTTGATAAATCGATTCCTTGGGCCGAAAAACCTCTAATCTGTAACTTTCATGAAAATCGTTGGAGCCGTTTCCGAGATCCTGATTACACATATATATGTACAATAATTGCTCGTTTAAAGATATTAGATTGTAAACAGATTAGTACATAGGTTTACTTAGGTATGCTGAGACCCCTAAATAATTATGTCTGTTCAGTTTGCATACTTAGTTCCGGTAGTACCGTGACTTTACCTTTATGATCTGAATATGACAGTGACAGCTCATTTGGCAGGTCAACTGTAACAGTACAAGGAGCTGGAGCGTTGCGAACGTTATCTAAGTACGATCTAGTTTTATACGGACCACACAATTTTAACAATAAGAATTATCACGCCTATTAGTTGAGTAAAGTTCACCCTTGCGACAGATGGCCGCGCTCAGTCTCGTCTGGGATCTAGACGAGGGGAAAGGACAAAGTTAAAGTATTAGGAGACCCTGAGGGTTGGCCGGGTAAGGGCGGGCAATGCTCGGCGCGTCTGTGACCGGGATGTTCGGGTTAACGCTCTCGGAGCCACGCACCCCAGCCACACAGCTTATCCGACAGTTACACTTTGCACTTACTACGCACAAACGTAGTAGGAATGGAAATCAACCCGCTATGTGTGTGTGGCATGCATTTACCGTTGCACCTTACACATCGCATCGCACCCTACAACATGCTACAACGTTCGACGGGACCATTAGATAACTCTGGGGAGATAAATAATGAACATAGTTCACTTACTGTTAGCCAATGTAAGTTAACTCTGTTGTATTATATTAATTTACTGAATACTTTTACTTATATAATGTAAGCACGGATATTGGCTAAGTTATTTTTTTTTGTTTCAAGGGATCTCTACCTGGAGGAAAAGTGCTCTCCTTATAAGATCGCTGTTTTCCATTCGTCTATCCAGCCCCTTTTTCGTAGGACAGAGCTAGAAATAGTCAGCCACAGCTTAAAAACGGGTAAACGTATGAAATTAATTTAAAATTTAATACTATCTAATCGAAGTACTAAGGTTTTCACTCCTTTACAACATAATCAAAGATATGGCCTTACTGGTCAATATTTTAATATTCGCTATCTATTTCATCAAAGGCAATGGTACGTACTTCGCTTCGACCTATAATTAGGGAATTCGGTAAAATGCAAAGTTGCATAAGTTAACAACAAAAAATTAAATTAGTTAAATCATAGTTTAGTTACCTATACCGAAGAATATTGAAAGGATATTCCCTATATTTAACTTATGTCTACACTTATATCTCGATTTTGGGGGTGGATGAAGATAGTTCACACATAACTATACAACCGGTAGTGTCAAATATACTCGATTGTCATGTAATATCGAGTTACGCGTATATCTACTATTCAAAACAGATGTGAACAATTAGGCTCAAAAAATATACTCGAATATTACGCAACTCGGTGCATACATAAGTAAGCTTTTGTGACCCGAAACGTTCCAGACAGGTCAAGTACACGGTGCAGGAATTATGTGGAGACAACCTCTGCTGTAGTACTCCGGGCCTCCGGATATTGATAGCCATCAATGACCACTCGGATTAATTGATCTCTCAGATACTCCGATATCCATACTATATACATAAACTAGCTAACAGACGGACGAAAAACGGCAGAAGGCTATCACGTCAAACCCTGTCGGAAGCCTTCGTGGTATCAAAAGAAACGGCAAGCGCTTCTTTGTGTTTCTATAATGAATATTGAACACCTCTATGAAAATTTTAATGGAACCGTTCTTCCTTGGGCTATTAATAGTTAATTGTTTTGCTCATATTTGCAATGTATTACATGTTTGTTCAGACCTGAGCTAAGGTCGTCTTGTATCGTTGGCGTAAACATGTTGTTTGTTTCAATTTATCTACAGAAATGAGGTGAATAGTAAACTTAAAAGGATATCAAGATTACATTAACATTACACGTCCTCGTGAAATGATGAATAAAGTCACGGAACTCCGTCACTCTCCTCGTCGAAACTTGAAATATCTCGGTTCAAAGCAAAGACTATATACCGTAATTGTGGCTAATTGATCTGTGGCTCAAAGCGATCAATCGAAAAATCCAATGCATGCAGTGGATGGCTTAGTATCACACAAACAAAAACCTACACTGCTTGTATAATTTTGGCCCAAACTAATAACCAAATACTTTATAAGAAGTGGGAGGTAATAGTTATGATTTTTTATTGAATAATAATTGCTTTACGCTTAAAAAACCGACTTCATCGCTTATATTTTGGTTTTAGCTTGATCGATTTTGATAAAATTTATATGGGACCACCTTCGAAGTGTAATCTTTCAAACAAAAAAAAATCGGCGGAGATATCGCGTAACATACATACAAAAAAACATAGAGTCGAATTGAAAACCGAACTCGTTGATTAAATTTAATAAAAATAATATTTATCGGATCGAATTGTGAATCTAAACCATTCTTAAATCCACCTGAACACACACAAAAAAAAACCGTCAAAATCGGCCCAGCCGTTTAGGAGGAGTTCAGTAACATACACCGTACAGAAGAGTTATATATATACATATATAAAAAAACGAAAATCAAACATTATTCATGTACTGAAATTGACGCACTTCAATAATTAGTGTATTCAATAACAAATTGGATTAGATTTCGTAAATAAATATATCGTAAACTACATTTCATTCTAGCTCTTTATCAACACGTGCTTTTCCTGCGTAGTACACTCACGTGTAGAGTTTAATGTGTGATTAAGTACATATCTACGTACTAATAGAGAATCAATTTTATTATCCGACTAGCTGTGAACCCACGCCGACTTGTCCGAGTGGACAAATATATATTTCGGATTAAGAGATTATGATAAAGCAGTTAGACTTAATTTACAGATATTGTGATTTTTTACTAAGGCCCATTCAGCAAAAAAACAACTCTCAGATAATGTAGCTTCAGAATCAGATCGGAAGTTCCGATTGGAAGGTAATTGAAACTACCTACATATAAACATAAGCAGACTCGCAAACATTTCATTTTCAATATAGATAACGACGCACATTGTGGATATTGACTTGAGTGCTCTTGAACTGAAAAATGAATGTCAAAAGAGGGTGAACTTCAGTGCATCCAGCGTAACCTGTTATGTTGTTTTGCTAGTGTTGAAGGTTAAGTTTGAATTATGCAAGTCTTATTTTTTTCCACTTATTATAATTTTTTTTGTTTTTGTTACGGACTTTTATGTTTTTCGTTTTTCTTTGAAATAGTTTTAGTCAACACAAATAAGTGTACATATTTAATAATAATAATAGCTGCAAGTTTGGTATGATCAAACAAACAAAAACAAAAAACAAAAGAAAGTGATAAGGTTTTTCGTCAACTGTTATTTGCGCATACATCTTGATATAAATAATTCTTCAGTATATATCCTAAACGGCTAGACCGATATTGATGAATTTTTTTGTGTAATTCAAGTGGATTCAAGAATGGTTTAGGTTTTCATTTTTCTTTAATCGATTTCGATAAAATTTACCACATCTGAATTATAATCTACCAATCAAAAAAATCATCAAAATCGATTCACAATTGGCGGAGATATCGCGTAACAGACATACAAAAAAAAAACGTAAAGTCGAATTGAGAACCTTTTATTTTCAACCGACTTCAAAAAAGGATTTTTGAAGTGGGTTGAAAATAGATGTGTCACGGTTACACTTGCACCTATCTCACTCGTAAACATTTCAAGAGAAATGTTTATTGCAAATAAACAACTTATGTTTTTTTACATGGCGCTTGTAAATAATACCTATAGTTTTGTTATTTATATATAGGTGCTCTATGGGCCAATACGCATACATACATAAATTTATTATTACTTTTAAAACTACCTGTTATACAAACACTATTTCTTTGTTATTTCAAGGAGATTATATTTCAAATACCTATTCATTGATATCACATTAAACACTTTGTCTAATTTTTTTTTCACAATAAAGCGTCTGGCGGGCGCTATATATGATCATGTCTTTAGTGACACTCGTACAATGAAAACAAATCGATTGACGTAAAATCATCAAAATCCCCACTCGTTTGGTCTCTAGTAATAAACATACATTGGCAAATTACTCTTCTTTGCGTCGCGCAGTCGGGTAAAAATATTTCATGAAATGCGTCTCCATTGCATGCCCTGTTCTCTAAAGGACCGCGCGGAGCGGTCATTGTTTAGCCAGTGCAGCGCCAGCGTGTACCTGCGATCTTACGAATCCTGCGATGCAATGCAATGCAAAGAGGCAAACGCGAGAGTTCTATCTGTAGACTCCACCCAATCGTCACCGAAAATTCGCTTGTCGTCTTAATCGTTTCGCAAAACAAACTCGTTTTGTTTTTAGATTGTACCGTTTTCTAAATTAAATCACTGACATACTATATAGATTTCTAGATCAGGAAAATTACTCGCATTGCAACTTGAAATTGTTTGAGATCCACGTGCTAACACAAGTGCGACAGTATGATGGGCATACTATCCGCTGGCTGGTACTGGGCTTGAGCACTTAAGTTACCCATAAGCTCAGTGACTTTTACTTTAAACATGTTAATTTTAGTTTGGTTTTAGTAAATATTGGCAATTGACTTAGAAATCGTAGAATAGGCAGCATTCAATTCGCAATATGTGCTTAGTGTTAGATGGTGTTAGCGTGCATATTGTAGGTACTCAATAAATTTCGCGGGAGCGGTCGTGGTGGTCGTTGCGTTGCCTAAATATGTGCATGTAGTAGGAAGGCGCCAGTACAATGGAGTGCATTTAGGAATACTATGCTTCAGAAGTATTGCGGACAATTCCTAATTTTACCTAACAATATAAAGAAGACTGATCTATAATTAGTTTCAAGGACATGCGGAACATTCTAAGAATACCAATAATTATTCTAACATTTTTATCATTCATCATCACTTACCAAAGTAATAACAGTGGTAATTTTGCTTTTATATTTTACAATATCTATATATATCTAGTAAAGTAACAACATATTTTAGGTAAATGTCAGAATTATTCATCTAAATAACCAACTTTTTTACTTTTTGGAATCTATGACACCGTCCACCTGATCTAATTTTCAATATGTCACATGGTTCTGACGCATTACATATTTAATTTTATTAAATGTCATGAAGAACCGGTCACCGAATGAATGATTATTTATTGAATTATAATTGATTCAGTGAAGCGAGATCTCTAAATTGACTTGGATAGTTCAGCACTTTGACTGTCCGTCCGTCCGTCCGTCCATCCATCCGTCAGAGGCATTTAGCGTCCAAACCATACAAGCGAATAACATCAAATTCTCAAAAATGGCAATTACATTAAGGGGATTATACTTACGTGTACCCATACTCGTAAATGGTGGGCAAAATATTTTTTATTTTCTGCCCCTGTGGGGTATTGTTGAAAAGAGCCTTGCAAATAGAGCACGAAACGAAAAAAAAGTTTAAAACGAGCAATTAATCCCAAAAAAACTCTATCCAAGTTAGGGGCGAACGACTAGTAAAATCAATCAAAACCATGACTAGAAACACCTGCGCCGTGAGTCTTGTGATATTTCCCTCAACACACCAAACTCTAAAGCAAGTCATAAACAAGTCTAGTTTACTTCATTAATTTTTAAAGGTTATTTTAAATGTTATCTTGGTCTTGTACCGCCGAAAAGACTACATCATTATGCTAATACGTCAATTCATCAAATTCCTTTGAAGATTATAGTATATTGAAGATCATGGTATATTTGTAGTTTAGTTATAACTACATATATTTTCAAACCTATAAAATGAGTCGATAAACCTTTAATTATTAGAATGTATATAAATAAAATGTATATGAAATATATGAATACATATATAAAAGATCATTACTTCATCGACCGATTTGACCGATTCTTTTTTTGTTCGTAATATTCAGGACAAGGTATGAAAGAACTTTTTTGGAATGGGAAATCCCCGAACGAAGCCGGGGCAGGTGGCTAGAAGTTTAGTCGCAAAGCATTTTTAAAGCAATGCTAGCTTGATTTTCCTTGGATTAGTTATTTATAATAATTATTTTTGTTTTTCAGGTAAGCGTACACCTACCATCGTAAGTACATTTATTATTATCTGACACATAATAATATGACAAATCTGGTAAGACATTTCTATTAGTATTCATATTTAAGTAATTATTTAATTACTTGCTAAATGTGTTAGGCATAGTTATATTTGTAAACAAAATAGGATGATAGTTGTTTATTGTTTTACTGCAAGTAATATTACAAGGTGATATTGCATTTAAGTGTAAACAGTTTATTCAGCACGTGCATATAATAGAAAAGATAAACATAAGTAATTACATTATCATTGAAGTTTCAATATTGTCCTAAATATGTTTAACATTGTGGCAACTCTCGCGGACTGGTCGTGAATGGGCGCGGACAATAAGAGCCGCGGGAATGCGCGCGCGCCACCGCGCGCCTCCGTAAGGTGAGTCATTCCTCAATGCTCATGGACCACCCACAACAAGCGGGACGCCTCCGTACCTTTAACAAGGATACTAATAGTAAAAACATTTCACAGCTGATATCGCACTTGTACACTTTTTCTACCGACTTCTTCCCACGTGAACCGATTTTAAATTGGTTTTTGTTTGAAATATATTACTTTCCAATTGGTCCCGTGTAAATTTGAACAAGATCTGAATAGTTGAAATATCTTCAATAATGCGTGTTAAGTACATCTAATCTGATCAAAGTTTCGAAGATAAAGCGGTGAATTCGGTTTTTTTTAAGCTTTGCTTGCGTTTAATTATTAAACGAAATGTGGCTATGTGAGCTGAAGACCTCGCAAATTTTTCGAAATAACTGATATATGTTTTTTTTCATTTTCAACCCTCATACAGATATGAGGGTTCACAAAAAATTACCAGAGACTGAATAGACAAATAAATTCTATATATTTATCGAAGCTGCTCACAAAACTTCACAAGAATCGGTTGAGAAATCCGATCTGTAGAGGAGAACAACCGGAAGTCCGCTGGACATACGAAAGCAATTTTGCCCAAGCTGAAACGTATAATTTATACGTAAGCAAAGCTTTAAAAAACCGACTTCACCGCTCATATTTTAGTTTTGGCTTGGTCAATTTCGATAAAATTTATATGGGACCACGTTTGAAGTATAATCAACAAATCAAAAAAAGAATTTTAAGAATCGGTCTACAAATGAAAATACATAAAAAATAAATAATACTTAAAGTCAAACATAGAACCTCCTCCTTTTTTTAAGTCGATTAAAAATAGTTCGACACTAGTTTGTAGGTACATTTATAACGTTCGGTGATCTTCGGTGTCCTTTGAGGTTGACACATACCACAATAGTATCAAAAGTAGATCATACTTAGTCAAAATGTATTGTTTATTCACATGGGCTCCATAGAGGCACTCATTAAAGTTTTAATGGCTCTAATGTTATATTTACTTACTCATTAAATTCTACTTATTTTCCATTATAATCGCAACAAATATAATTAAAAAAACGAATGTTTGATTACTACTTATAATCAACTTACAAAATAATCATATCAACCTAAAGATATAATTAAACATGTGTGAGTGAATCTCTGAACCCACACTAGGACAACATATGTTGTAGGCTAGTAAGTGATATGATTCAGTATATTCCTTAAAATCATGATTCATATGAAAACAGAACTATGTTTGAGTAAACAAACAAATAATAAAAGAAAAACAAAACACTTGCCAGTTATTATCTTCGACACTTAAGTACTAACACACTTGTTGCGTCACGAGTAACAAATGAGTAGTTGCAAATTATAAGTACTTTAGAAGTGTTACTGTTGGCTATCCTGTTGTTTTAAATATCCCGAGTATACCCGCACTGATCTTGTTTCATGCATTAAACTTTGTGTTTGTGTCTGAAAATGTTTGAAACAAAAACAAACATCCCTGTATAATGGCAATACAGAATCAAAGCGAAGAGCTTTATCAAAATGTAATTACAAACATATTTAAAAACAAAAACCAATTTCACTGCTAATATCTCAGAAACTCTTCCTTCAATCTTTATTTATCAATAACTAGCAATCCGCCCCGGATTCGCGCGACTGCAATAACCGGGGTATAAAAAATTGTAACATACAAACCCGACAATTACGAACACAACAAAAAAAGAATCACCCAAATCGGACGAGTCGTTCTCGAGTTTTTGTGAGACTAACAAACGGCATTTGATTTTTATGAATGCGATACTCAGTCGAATCGAGAACCTCCTTTTTTGTAGT
The DNA here is from genome assembly GCA_948107665.1 of Lomographa bimaculata. Taxonomy (NCBI): domain Eukaryota; kingdom Metazoa; phylum Arthropoda; class Insecta; order Lepidoptera; family Geometridae; genus Lomographa; species Lomographa bimaculata. The sequence continues at coordinate 9,320,546 of OX403598.1, forward strand.
CCGTTCAACACAACAATACAAGTGCTATTAACAATAATACCACTTCCTCAAAAGGCCTATGATTCATAGATTCCCGTAATCTCATTTGTGTATCAGTGTACTTACTATTACCATGTGTCATGCGTGCCTGCACCGAGATTACCGTGACTGTTAAAGCTAAGTGACTGTTAAATAATCTATGATTATAGATGATTGTCTGCCTGGGTGTAATAACCTAGCCTCATACGTTCTTATCCCCTTTACGATGAGTCATTTGAGTGCTGAGTCCACAACGGCTCCAGCCGCATTCTTGGATACTCCAGTTAGTCCATCCATATATAGAACAAAGAACGTATCTCGGTAACATAAACATTCCATGGTTTTATATTTAAGCCTTCCCTTCTACTCTTCCTGCTTCTAAATATACTTCTTAGATTTAAACGAATTATCGTTGTCATAATTTCTCAGCTGTGTTTATAATGGAAACAATAGTTACTGTTGTATCCGTATTAATAACAAACAAAAATAGCTGAATTATGTAAGGTTGAACAAGGTGGGCCAAAACAAACAACAAAGTATCAAGATATTTTGAAACACTCCTAAAGCTATGATTTTTGACGTGTAATTTTCGTTTTCTAAGTCCAGTTATGTTTTCTTGATGTAATTAATTTAAAAGCAAGAAAAGCTTAAAAACCGACCGCTTTATCTTCGGAACTCTTGATCAGATTCAATTAAATAAATACGCATTATTGACTCAAAAACTAGTGGTCAGATCATGTTCAAATTTAAATGGGAACACATGGGAAGAACCAGCTTTCAAATAAAAATAAGTTGTGAGGTGTGTGTAACACACATAAAAAAACAGTCGAATTGAGTACCTCCGCCTTTTTTGAAGTCGGTTAAAAATACATATTTATAATAAATTGATCTAATCGTAACCGAAGCATCAGTTATGCGAACTCTCAATCTAGATAATATAAAACGACTATATGAAATATTTAAATACATCCTATATTTATTAATTACGTCAACGCTTTCTAAGCCAATGCTGTTTTATATCAATAACCTAATTCCTACTAATCACATTAATTTTATATACGACAGAAGATTTTGTTTTTATGATTGTGAAAGTGTGATATAAACGATGTATCACTTAACTGTGTATAAAATGTCGTACTTACGTATTATCCTACTAATACTGTTTAATACTATAATATTATAAATCCGAAAGTTTGTGTGTAAGTATGTTTGTTCCCTCTTCACGCTTTAACGGCTGAACTGATTTGGATGAAATTTGGAATGTACATAGATTATACCTAGGATTAACACATAGGCTACTTTTTAACTTGATAATAGCGGGCGAAGCCGCGGGGCACGGCTAGTAATCAATAAACCACTGGTCGGAGTCGCTGGTAAATCTTGTAATATTATAAATGCAAAGAAGTCTGTTTGTTTCTACCGCTTTTACATCTTTACCGCCAAAACGATCAGATCAATATGAAATTGGTTGGAGATATTTTTTTATTATATACATTTGTTTTCAGTCACTATGGTTCTACAATTTTTCATTTACAATATTATCGTACTCACTTATAATAACAGCTATCAAGGAATACAAAATGCATGTGCAATAAAATAAAGTGAACGTGGGCCCAGTCAACATTCCGATGTCAGATTGGTCTACATCGACTTGACGTTTACGCGAGCGGCGTATTTGATTTGACCTTTATGTACGATAATTATAGATCGAGACTTATAGCTTAGATTAGTACCAGTCGAAACAATCTATGCCTGGAATGTGGTTGAAGCCTCTCAGCCGGAACAGGTCCACAGACAATACATAGTACAGATTCGACGAACGACCGCTGGCTTTGCGAATTACGATGTACTACTACTAGTCTTTGTACTTAGTACAGAGACTAGTAGTGCGTCTTTCTACTACTAGTGCGACTAACTGTGCAAGTCGTATACTCTAGTTGCCGTATATATATCCACTATTCGCATACCCAATTCATCTTTCGGTTAATGAAATCCATTTGGAATGAACGTGACTTGAGCTCTTACTTATTTTCTTTCTTTTGTCCTGAACTAGATTTAATTTTGGCCTCCATTTATACTCCTGCGTAGGTTATATTTGAACAGATTTAGCTAAATGTGAGAAATCTCCTTTAAATTGCTTATTTATTGTATTATTCTTATCGTGTGGTCAACTGGAAAATGTGACGATGGGCTAATTATCTCAGATGATCAAGCAGCAGACCGCTTATAAGTACACTATTTACTCAAATTAATTCTTATCAAAAATAATTAGGTATGAGTACGTAAACTTACGACGAAATTTAAAACTAGTTACTTACATTGTTACTAAAAACGAAAGCCAATCCAAAAATACACGGGCTTAATTATATCAGTGAATTCTAAGAACGAATTCAGGTACGGTACGGAGACTGGACACTGGACAGGTACTCGTAACGTTAATTAAAATTCCAGTCCGTTTTCGAATGCAGCAAAAAGCAATCTGTACCATCGGTCGGCCAATAACAAAGGCTTGCAACAAATCAACATCAGGAATGCGTATTCTCCGGTCCAGTTCAGGATCGCAAGATTTAAAGGCTATCGCAATCGTATGTGTATCATACGTTTTTGTTTCGCATTTCTGGGTTCAACGGCCAGACAAATCAGATCGTTGAGTTTTACGCTTGAACGCTTTACTTTGTTCTCAAATTGTGTATTGCTGCAATTACCTGTTCTAAAAATTGCGACTCTTTATCTCGTCAGCAAGACGCTGCCTTTCACTAGGCTACCTCGAGCATCAAGCATTATGTCAGAATCGGTTGTCTGCTTATTTTATTTATAGATTTGCAGTAAGTGGTCGTTGTCGGCGTGCAATTTCAAATGAAACGGTCTCATCGGGCAGCCGGTTACGGGCTAAGCAAAGTTGAACGTATCGGCAGGCATCACATCCTTCGTGGAATTTGCACCCACACATTCCAAGGAGTGCACATTTAATGCCGCCGCCGCCGCTGCGTCGCTCTTGTACCTGTCTTTTTTGAATTTGGTTTTTTATTCTAAGAAGAATCGAATTTCACAAGATCTGCCAACTGAACCGAAATTCATTTTAATTAGGCGGAACAGATTGATATATTTTAAGATTCTTATAATTTTTATGCAGTTTCTTATTTATAGCTCTTCAACATTTTGTTTGTGTCGTGTTTACGTTTAAACGTTGTTTATACGTAAACACGACAGAGTGATGTGAATTGCAAGAAAAAAACTTATATACTGTCGGCGAAATAACAACAATATTGTTGAAATGTTATAATTATGTATTCATTTAAGCTGCCCCAAGACAAGGATACTTATTGTACTTACCTATAAATTTTAGGTTTTGAAAGAAAGATATTTTTTTTGCCATTTAAAATACAATAAAATTACAATTTGGTTTACAATAATATAAGTAAAATGTTTGTAAAAACCCTTTCATAGCTACATTTTACTCCTACATTTTACACAGCTCAGCATAAATGCACTACCTAAGCGATACGCTGATTTTCAGCTACTGGCTAGTTGGATACCTATACCTACTTTATTTACACACGTGCTAAGTGGGCATCCATTCAACCTAGGATTGAGAGCGGTAACCCTCAACCATAATATTATAACTTTCATTTTACAACCATATTATTCTGTATCATGGATAAAGGCAACGAAATTATATCATTTTTAAGAATTTCCGTTGTCTACATAAGTAAAGCAGCTATTGGGAATATAAACAACAAAACTTAAGACCTCTTTTCAATAACACATTATTTTTTATTTGAAACCATTCCCAAAAGAGTTTCCATTACTTGTACAACTCCACCGTTTGTTAGTTTTAGTATTTACCGACCACGTGGTAAGCGAACGAACGCCGCCATTTTGAAAGCTTTACACTTTGGCGCGAAACTTGCTCGCAGTGTTTGATACGAATTTGGCGGACTTTAAAAAATAATAGTAGTGATATGAAACAATGTGCACATTGTAAGTACCGCACCTGAATGACACCTGATTTAAAAGATGTAAGTACGCCTAATCTTAATAGCTTATCTCAATAATAGGGGAACACTTGGTAATCAACATGCTATATAGTATTTTTTTGTATAGGTAACTGATAGGGTATCTAGAGTTTGAACCATATCTCACTCCAAGGACACGAAACAAATTTTATTTGTATTTATCTCACCTGACTGATAGATTTGATTATACGTTTTGAGTTGTTTAAACTTCTGATTATCGCGTCGCGAATATTTACAATGTCTATTTTATAGGCCAGACAGTGGGTAGCTCCTACTAAAGGCTATTTCCTGAGAATTACTGTTCCTATCATTTAGTACCTATGCATGTGCGCCCTCAGCATTACGAACGTATCTGACTAATTCATCAAACGTGTCGTTTAGTTCCTTTTAACGGATATTGGCGCCAAAAACGTGGCTTGGTACTTCCACATTAATGGGTGCGTTCATTGCGCCCGCCTGGGTGTATTGGCCGCAGCACACCACGCGCATCCTGCCACTACGATACTTGTATCCCACTCGCACTCATCTCCCGCATCAGTACATAAAAGAGACGCCCCGTTCACGTGCAGCGATTTTTGTGCCGTAGAAGGACGCCACGAGATCAATGCACTTTCCGAGGACAGCCAGCCCGTTTTTATTAATCGTTAGTGTGCCATCAGTCTCGAACCAATAGGGATCTTATGACAGAGCCCTAAGAGTCAGTTTGGGGGAGGCGGGAACAGGACGCTAGAGGTCGATGTCTAGACGCGCGGGAAGTGATTAAAGTATGTGAGTGGAACTCAGTTGGAAGGCATTCCGCCTCAGGCATTCGCCTAGGGGTGTCTCTCACGCAGCTCACGTTTGACCTCATTGCCTTCGGAAAATTGAGCATCCGTCAACAGTAAATGCATCAGATTAGTGGATGAACACATGAATCATGAATACAAACAAAGATGACAAGTGGTTTTTAAATACTCCTACTGATAAAATGACACAAGTGCTCGTAGGCCATGACTACAATATAAAATTGTCTTACCTGTACCTATGTACAACAAAAAACATAATAATGTTAATTCGGTAATGTAATGTAATGATTACCTATATCATAAATAAAATATTTTAGCATGTTTAAATAGCGATTCCTGCCGATGTACTTACATGAAGTTATTGAAACTTACCCTCCTTTTATTGAGACGCTCCAAAAACCATTAAACGTAAAATCGATATTAAAAAAAGTTCGTTATTTTTATCTAATTCTAAAGTAACTTATATGCTTATTATTACCGATCTTGCTTATACTACTTTTACAACAGCTTACCCACAAAGCTAATTTGCAAGGTTTTTTTGAAATATTACGAGACCATTATTCGTAGCATGTATTTACCTAAATATCTTTTTCAACGTTTTACGACATGACATGACCCTAAACCCTGGCATAGTATCCCGATATCAGCTTTGCCAGCCTTTCTATTCTAGACTTTCCAGTTTGATGCAGGTTTATTTTTAGCATCATGTATCCATGGTAAAACTCAATTTTAATGTAGGAGATTAGGTAGATTTTTTTTTTTTATTTGTGACAGGCTAGTGCTTGACCACTATCTCACCTGATGGTAAGTGACGATGTGATTGAAGCTGGTAAACACACTAGATGTGCTCATATATGTTTTATTAGCAAAGTTCGTGTAGAAGACGGTCCTATCAAGCTTAACGTAAAAGTGCTATGATTATGCAATAGCATAGTTTTTAAATTCTAAAAGGTATCTTGTTAGTTAATTTAGTAACTTGTTTTAAAGGTATACCAAATTACCAATACATTCCTATACAATGATTTAAAATAATTGACGTGATAGGTACTTTGACCTTTACCAATCGAATATACCTAATAAACAAATGTCGTTAATTATATTCAAGTCTTTCAGTTAGCTAATTATTTTGCGACGCGCGACGTGTCTCGGGGCGATGACCGCCGAAATATATTCAAGGGCCATATGTTGTTTCTGTTTTCCTGATAACCTTCAAACTGTGGCCCCATGGTAAAGGTATGTAGATATTTAACTTAATGGCTTTGACGGCTTCGCGCACGCAATAATTGACATACATGGCATGGACACGGTACGAACAGCTTAGTTTTAATTTTCATACTCAAGTATTATAACTTTTATTTGTCCCTCAACTCGAGCGACATAGTTTATTAATTATTTTCTACTCTTGTACACGGCACGGGTGTGTAAATTGATACCTCCCACATAGGTTAAACTTCCTCTACCATTGGTAGGCTTCTTTCCAGTTGAACACATTAAAACTATGAAAAAGTTCAATATCTGGCTGTACTCTCTTTTATGTGCACATAATGTAAACTAAAGTACAGTCAGAGGAAATGTATGAACACATGTGATGAATAGTATTTATTGAAAACAAATAGAAAGAGAATATGGTTCAATATTCTGGTAGATGCTTTCCCAGGGGTTTGAAAGTTTGCGAAACTCAGGACAATATCAAAATACAAACCAGAATTTCGTATAGTAGCAAGTTAGCAACTGAATTTGCTAAACAACGCAATACACAAGCATTGTAAGAGTGAAGAGAAAACAAATATACTTACACACAATCTTTCGGATTTATAATATAAGTGTGAAGTATGATGACTGCAGATAGCTGCCGTCACATGCCACCTATCAGAGATACAAAAAAATGAACACAAAAATAAAATTATAATTAATTCGTAGGTACATATAAATATACATTTCTACACGCAAAGCTAGAATAAAACAACTCTTTTTTAATATGTAGGTAGTTAGGTACCGACAGGTCTCATACACTTCAGATTTGTAACAAATTTTTTTTTTACATGTTCTGTAATTGGCTAATGATATCCTGTGTACATACATTGGTTATTAAAGCACTAAACTCAAGTCTCCTCCCAATCCTCTACTGACTAGAGGATAGACACATGTAGGGTAGAAGATTCGAAGAATTTCATCAGTCCTTAGAATAATAAACAATAAACAACCCAGATGGTCAATGAGCTTTGCTAAAAGGAACTCTTTGTTTACTGAATGATTCATAAACGTCATCCGAATGGTATGCAGTACTTTGTAGTATATTCCATATACGATATTAGGACAACATATACTTATACGGTTAAACAGTTGACATTCTAGACCTGGCATTATCACCTTCGACCACATCATCATTTATCATTAATTATAGACATTACTTAACGTAAACAAAGTATTAAATGTAAAAAAAATGCATTGAGACAATAATAACGACGAAATAGGAACAGGAAACGGATGTAGCTGTAAAAAAACAGTTCGAATAAAAGGCTCTGTTTATTTTGGGTTTCATCCGATAACAGTTAGTTGATGAAACACCGAAGTAGGTAGGTATAAGATTGCCATCTCTAAGATAAATATCACCACGATTTTGGTCTATAAATCGTAAGTGTTTATTTATGTTAGTTTAAATGCGTATCATTAATAATTCAGAAGCGGTCAGAAATAGACTGACTTATATCGATGTTGATCTTTAAAATAATGTAGAACTTAATATAAACGTGACATATTTATCGCTGTTTGTTTCGTCTAATTGTCATTTCTTGGATGTTTCTTATATTTGTTTTGTCTATATAAAAGTGGTTAGGGCCATGATCGCCTTGCTTCGTTGCACAACCATAACGTAAAATCGTAGATAATCACAATTATATAAAAAAAAACCCAAAGTTTGTGTGTCTAAAACGAGGCCCGAGGCAGCGGCCTGGTAGTACAGAGGTACCGGCTGGACGAATTTGTAGAATGTGAAAAATAGCGAGTGGGAAATAATACGAACAAAAAATATTCTTCAGTGAAAATAAAATAATAGGAAAATTTGCTAACAGACCAATTGGCTGCCTAGGTATGTTAACTATGAGAGCTAGACTAGTTTGTTACTTGGAAATAAACGTAACTCTAAAAATTACAATTTTAACAAAATCAATTTAACTTTTTTCAATATTTAGGTTTTAGACATTTAAATTTTATGTCAAAAGCAAGTATGTGTACACAGCTGTGTTGAATATAATAATTTATATACCCAACAAATATTTTTATGACGTAGGACCATAAACGTGTAAATTCAGTATTAAAAATATGATTTGTAAATAAATGATTATGAAGTGTCTGCGTTTATAACTATGTGCTTACCTACCTCTATCACAGAAAACTATTCTATACGCACGACCTTTACTAAACATACATAATTAGCTCGTCTTATAATTAAATCCTTTAATCTACACGTTCCAGTGATAAGAGCTAATTAAATTTTGATTGGACTGATAGCTCATTTAGTCGAAGTCGAATCATACTGTGCAAAACAATAACATAAGTATATATTATCAGATCAGATCTGCGCATGAAAAATATGCATTGTTAATGACGATAAAAACAACGCGTTGAAGTCTTTTGTAAGAAAAAATCACAGTTCACCACATCTTATATAAAATGAAAAATGAACATTGGTAGGTACATTATGTTATCGGCGAGCACGATGACAGCCGTTAAAGATTGGCGAGGGGCTCGTGCAGGTGGCATGATCGACGGATGTTGCTTCCAGCGCAGGGTCAAAGGACCAGCCAAGGCCTCGGCGGCGGCGGCATTCGCGTCGGTAACCTTCCACTAGCGCCTCCGAGCTGTCAATGTCAATACCACTTGGGGGCAGGACCACATGGCTCTCTAGCCTACACATATATGAACTATTCGATATAAACCCACATCATTATTATTATGGTTCATGAGCACATACATAGCGACACGCGGAAGTGTTAGCAACAGGATACAATTTACGGTCGTGGCATACTTGAGAGACTGACATTTTTATGAGGTAGTACAATCACGCGAGTATTGCTAATTACTAACTTGCTTAGACGTAACTGAGATAAAATTGAAAAATCTGTAAAGTATGTACCTACTGCATTTTATATATATATCGGCACGAGTGATAATGTTGGATTAAAAGTCGAACCTGCAATAAATAACTTTGTTTACATAAAGTGTTGCTTACCTATTCGTTAAATTGTAGTATGCATACGTATCTGTATACTGTAAAATTGTTATTGCAATTTATAACTTTGTTGCATTATAATATGCACTTGTGTATGATAATTTCTCATAGTTATATTCACAGTACTAAAATAAATGATTGGAAGAATCGTAAGTTACTTAGCATGCATTGGTTCGTCGACTCGTGATACACGTTCGTTCTGAGCACCGGTGCAAGCAACACCTGTTGTGTTGTCATGTCTGGACATATAGTTAACATCTGCCTCACTACAACAACATAAAAAGCAGCTGAATAATATTTGAATTAACATATACGTGGCCGTGTGCTCCTCTTCTTTGAGTAACAGCTGTGACTGTTACAAAACTGAGGCGTTGATGATTTTAAAGTATAATGTTGATTATATTGTACAATTGCAGTAAGTATGTTTATGTTACGATAAACGAAACTGTACTTGATTCATAATAACACAGATACATAACATTTTATTGTGCCCGATAATAATGCGTAACTTCCTTATAAACTTTAATTCTCTGGGGGAATAAGTTTTCGGAAATCAATTCTTAGTGCTAAAGTACGTTATAATATCCTTATATTTCGTGGAACACCTGCAGGTGTAAAATTTTGGACTTCTAATAAAACTAACGGTTTAAGGTGCGCTTTATATCTCAGTCGGTAGAGTCTGTGTCAATTTTTCAAATCATTCAATTTAATATAATCAGACGGTGAATTGATTGTTTCAACAATGGTTACTAAAAACTGCTAACCCAAACAAACAAAATCATCAGCTTCGTTATCCGGGTTACGGTTTTTACGGCGCTCGCGATTATTTAGCCTTTGATAAATAATAATAAGTACGTAACAACTAACATCGAATAACCTCGTGCGCTCTAGCACAGTAGGTATGGATGGAAATTAGTAGGTCTGGTACAAAGTTTCGGAAATTATCAAATCATATCATGATGTGTCCTATAATATCGATCCGTCAAAATAACGCAGGCGGCGGCGAACTGACGTGCACAACGCTGGCGCCGCCTGGTGGCGCTTTGTTGGCCGATTTCAAGTAGAGTTATAATGTCGGTGTCATAAGCATTTGATACTTTTGTTATCACGTCGCGTTGACTCGCTTATCGAATTGTTATTGTACATGAACACGATAAGAATCTTCATGGGAATCGTAACAAGCATATATTATCATTTATCGCAATCACCTGCATATTATTGATTGCTGAGCACTGATAACTACTATAGGTGTCTATTTACCAAAAAACTGCGCATAACATTTTGGTAAATAATTGCTGTTTTATTGCATGGCACTTAAAGAATTATTTTAGCTATCCTTGCCTGCGTTTTGTCCGCATTAGTTAGATTAAAATGTACAAATGTGCAATTCCATATACAATCTAGCTAAATGTCTAGACTATCTAAATATCTTTCACCAAAATCCGTCAAATCAAATCAAATCAAAATCGTTTATTCACATGGGCCCCAAAGAGGCACTCATGAAAGTTAATGAATCTATTGCCAGATTCGGAAAATTACAGCCATCTCGAGAAGCCTCGTCCAGCCTACATATTTCTAAGAGCGACACGCTTGCCGATTATAGTTACGTACCGCTTCAGAATACAGTGTTTAGTGCATTACAGTGCAGGATTGAAATTTAAGATGATTATATCTGAAACCTTATTACCTGTATTTTCACTGGAAAACATTGCCCTTTAATCTGGAATACAGTAATGATTGCACGCTACTGGTTGGTCGTTGAATGACTAGTAAAGTTTCTTTGCCGTGCGGACTCGGCAAAATACTTCTACCACTACACAACTAGGTATGCCCTGTTACTATGACCTGACTTCTGAATAATTCCAGATTACAACAACCACGTAGGTAACTTTCAAAGAATTTCAATGTGTGGTCTGGTTTGCCCCTTTTGCCGTGTTTATAACACGCTTTACACGCTGCGCTGCAGCGAAAACAATAGTTACTCATCTGCCCATTCAAAAAAAAAGAACAATATTTGTGACGTCATGATATTTTATATAGCAATATTTTAGTTTAAGTCCTTACATTTTAAATATTTTAAATCTTAATTTAGTCTATATTTCCTAAAACTAGATAAAGATAAAGATAAATTTATTGCCAAAAAAGGTAATATGTAAATCGGATATCAACACAATATGCATTAGAACGACCACTAACACCGTAATATAGAAAAAATATTTAATAATAATAATTAAATAATTAACTATTAACTATAATCTATAAATAAAACATAAATAAATAAAATTAAAAAAAAACCTAATAATTTATCATAATAATTATGTAACCACAAAACTAAAACTACAAACTCGGCACTTCCAGTGACACTTGTTCTGTGTGTAAACAAAGTATGGTCGAACGAATATCATATAATTAGTGAACATTTTTTTTACCTACCATACTAACCTACCCTCATTTGATCAGATTGTATAAATGTTATAATGCACCTAAAAGACGCCAAAATACTGTCTAAATACCTACATTTTCTCATTTAAGTTAATGTTATTCTTTTTGAGAAAATAAAACATCTTAAACCAGAAAAGGTATACAAATTAACTTTAAATAAATTACAAAGTTCAAATTTGCCGTAAGTTTGTAAAACAGTTTTAACGTTGAGTCTCAAACTAAGCTCGAGGCCTGTATCTTGAGACGCGGTGTGAGTTAACTGATAAAAGCTCGGTTACTAAAGGTGTTTAGTTTTCCTGCATATTAGTTTGTGGTTGGCAATAAACAGAAGGACGCATCGTTTACAAACATTATTTAAGATAAAAATAATTTTGTTAACTAAACTAAAATCATATACATCTATACAGCAAAGACCCAATTACCTACAAGGCATCGGTATCTCAAGTGCTTATAGGTATCTCAAGTGCTCAAGGCCACTACCAGTGGATAGCGTTCCCATCATGCTGGCGGCATTGCCTCTCTGAAGTGCAGTGCTCATACGTTGAGCCAAATAAGTACTAGTATTTTGATCACGCGTCGCGTCGCTTCAATCAGGCGCTCTGATAGAAAATAGAATGAGCTCCCGGTATATTTATCTACAATATGGGTTTCTCATTGCCTGAAATAAATAATTTTATTTATTTATCTATACTATCTATACTTTTTTTATATACAGTGGAACCTGGTTAATTGGGATCTCAAGGGACCAAGAATGTTGTACCATTTATTGAGTGTTTCCATTAATCCAGTTTTCCAATTAGGCAGGTTTAAAATTATAGTTGTCTCATTTACAGAGGCTCCTGCTTATAGAGGTTGAAATGTACGGCTATTTCATTTTTAGAGGGAGAGGTGGAAATGTTAATAAAAATGCGTATTTTTGGTGTAATGAATCTAATACAGTGAAACTTGGTTAAATGGGACCTGGATAAATGAGAAACCTCTATTATTGAGAGTTACAATGAGGTCCCGGTACTTTTTCATTGAATAACCTCTATTAATGGGACTTTTCGAACCTGGTTAAATGAGATCTGATTTCTAGGATTTAATCGATGTTTACCTTTATAATTGGGACTCTGTAACTCAATTCCCTCTATAAATGAGATAAATTAACAGGTTGCGACAGGTTTTGACACTTTTGTTTACACATTAGAATGTCTTTCGCATACGCTTTGTTTGTCAGTACTATCTCAAGTTTTGACCTAAAAACAAGGGAGTAAAAGTGTACAAAATGCCCAAACGTAAATATCTGTAACGTAATATCTATCGTAATAAACGATAACTTGATGAAAAAAAAAAAAAAAATTCCACGTTATACATAATGTTTGTACATTCATACCTACATAATATATTAGATTCATTACACCAAAAATACGCATTTTATTAACATTCCACCTCTCCCTCTAAAAATGAAATAGCCGTACATTTCAACCTCTATAAGCAGGAGCCTCTGTAAATGAGACAACTATAATTTTAAACCTGCCTAATTGGAAAACTGGATTAATGGAAACACTCAATAAATGGTACAACATTCTTGGTCCCATGAGATCCCAATTAACCAGGTTCCACTGTATATGTATTATAAACAGGTAAAGTTTGTTTGTTTGTAAATATAGGTAATCTCTGAAACTACTGATCCGATTCTGAAAATCGGTAATAGATTGCTATACTATCCCTGAGTGTTATAGGCTGTTTTTCTCGTGTACTTCTACGTTTTGAAACAACATACGAAGGTGGACAAAAAAAAAATTCGACCGTTCTTTTTTGTTTTGCGAGGTATAACTTATCTTTAAACTTTGAACTGCCCGCTGTCGTAGTTAGGTGCGCGTTGGGCTTTAAAGCACCGGGTTCAAATCCCGGTGGGAACACAAGTTTTCTCCCCACGGTTCTGGTTCTGGTATGATGTGAATGTTGTGTGTGTGGTGTTAATGTTTACGAACTCACACGTCATTGTAGTACTTTTAGTGTGGTGCTGGGCTCAAAACATTTAAATATGTGTATGTATTTTTTTTACCCGAGCGACGCCGGGCGTATCAGCTAGTTATTTATCGGAATAAATACGTCACTATATAATATTATGGTGTTTCTCGACCTACACCAATGATTCCATAATATAAAAACATAGCCAGGTAGCGGGTTCAATGGACGAAACAACTTTTATTTTGTTTTGAAATGAACCTGAGGGTTGGTGCAGCTTGAGTCAGTTGGAGACGGTAAAAACCTATCTCGAACCACCTGGCTGTCACCTTTTCAAGCCACAAAAAGTAAACAAAATATAGTTAGCAGTTACTTGTTGGAAACATTGATAGTAAAATTCACAATGGACAGGTAGGCACTGCTATCTGTAGCAACCTGAAAAAACCTTTACGAATTGTAAAACAAAGTGTCTAACACAAAATTCATATATATCCACTAAGATGTTAACAATAAATATCTCCTAACAATAGACTTCGTGTAGGTTCTCCAAAGGTTCAATGAGATTTTTACCTGTCCAGAGACACCACCTCAATGCCTTAAATTATTTTATAGAAATCCATTAAGACCAGCTCATAGATTCTTAGTATTTGTTGTTTATCTGTGTCATTTTCGCCTTCATTGCCAGTTTCATTGAATATTTTTTAACATTCTTTTAACAATGACAACCATTAGCTAACGCCACAAAATCACACACTTTGTAATCAATTAATCGCTATGATTTGGTTTCTATCTGTTGTTCCACCAACCGATTAACTAATACAATTCCATGTTTAATTGAGTCATGCTACCAATACAACTGTAATATAAAGAAAGCAATGATAGCTTTGACAACGAGTTGTGTATAGTGCAACATCTGCGCCGGCCGAGCCGCACGTGCCTCGCCAGCTGGATATAAGTTCTACGTTATACCCAACTGTTATTATGTGCCTCTGCGAAAAAAAGAACCGTTTTTCAATCTGACACGTCGATTGTTTAAATTATTTCTGTCAATAATGCCGTGTTTTGTTTTTTCTTTCAATATAATTATTGAAGGCGTAGTCATTGGAATGCCACATTTCACTTGCGTTTTCATTTAAACTTTCACCTTCCCGACAATAAACTACCTATGATTTTTTGTTTTAACTTGTTTCTTTATTCCGTACTTACCCTACTTTAATTTTAATATCATCAAAATAAAATTAAGCTAATGTTATTTTTTTGGAAATATGGTTGATGGATAGAGATTACGTGGTTACTTTGAAACACGATTACCAAGTTCCAAAATTTTTACAAATGATATCCGCAGATCTTGCAAAAGATTTGTTGTGGTGATAACTATAGTTATAAATTAAATCTAAAATAATGTGTTTGTAAGTCTTATCTCCATGCTACAACACCCAAACGGATTTGAATAAAATTTGAATTTGAACATAGCTTATAATACTAGGTATACCCAGGATTAACACAATGACATATTGGTAACTCTTTACCATGATTCATAATTACCATTAACATTTTAAAAGATAACACGTTAATCTATAATACTACCTAAATAAATATAACTTTATTGCTTCAAAACCAAAGCTAAAGGATATTAACCGAAAACTCACAGTAGTGTTTAAAATGTTATCGCATATACATATATTGTATATTAAATATCAATGAATTCAATGACCTATGCAGATGTTATGAGGCACTTATAGGCAGGAGATGAGATGATTAATTTACTTGTGCCAACGTGGATACTACAAGTACAACGTGGCGCACCGGGACGACAATAAAACAGGCGGGCGCCCGCGCGCCTCGTACCACGTCGGAATATGCATATCCGGTCTTCGCTTTACTCACAGCATTCAGAACCTTTAACTCTACGAACGATGGAAATATAATTAAAATTGTAATGCATTTTACTTCCACAGTATTATTGATTTAGTTTCAATTTCCCGCGTTCGCCGCGCCTTCCCGTCTCCATCAACACCCACCCCTCGCCGCCATGTTCGAAAATTCCCCTTAGGAAATTTTACAATACAGTGCCACGTGGGTACCGCATGTTCGAAAAGCTTCAAGCTTTGACTTTCTATTTTTTTATTTATTTGCTTGATAAAAATAATATCTCAAGTATTTTTATTGTTAAGCTTACCTATCATCTTAAGTAATGTGATAGCAAGACCTTTTTTTTATAAAACAACATGGGAAAAACCATGCCACGCGTCCCGTCTCTGCAGCACGAGGTGGCTCGGGTCGGAGGGTAGACTGGGGTGGAGCGGAATGGGGGTGAAATCCACCTCGAAGGAACCCGCCGCCACCCGCGCTTTCCTCGCCCCCGCCCCATCGTGGCCCCGCTATTCCGATTCCTGCCGCCCCCGCACCGCCCCGCACCCGACCAAAGCGCCCGCGATTATTCTGTCTAGCGAGCGGGGGACGTTGTCGTAGTAGTCAATGCTTTGCTTGCGTCAGACGTCAAGCCGTTGCATCGGTTGGCTTGGTTTTGGTTGGCTGTCAGACAGTTTCAGCAGTCCGCAACGCGCCGTTTTACCGAACGGACGTACGCACGCAATCTCTTAGCTAAATATCGTCGTTTGTTTGTTTATTTTTATTTGAGTTTTCACATTCCTCTTGAACAAATATTCAGTGTTATATTGTAGTAAATTAAATAGTGTTTCAATAAATTTAAAAGGTTTAAAAGCTTCATGAACTGTGATCGTGTTTATAACCGTTTCGAACAATAATAAACGGTAACATTCAAAAGTGTGAGTCTGGTCGAAATGAGTGGATTGACCACTAGAGTTAAAAGGGGATCCCGGGGTAGTGCTACTCTTCTTGAAGCAGCCAACAGAATTCTACGAATACTTGGTGTCAGTTCCGCAAAACGCGGGAAACAGCCCTCGCCCAAAACTAAGGTAAGGTCAATGACTCGTTGTCTGCGTTGTAGCCACACTTAGTCTTGTTTTGTTTGTGTCTGACTGCCGCGTCTGTCTACCCATAACCGATTAAAAGTTACTATTATAGCGTATAAATAATATATTTCGTTTAAATAAGTAAATTTGATAATGCTATATTGTTGTTAACATCAAATACCATGAAAAATATCATGCAAAATAATAACGTACTGTTGGAAGTATATTTGCTACTAACTAGGACTTCGCGATTAATTGACTTTTTCATACTGATTAACCGAGTTTCTGCTTTAAGTGCTGGTAGCTTTTAAAATATAATCGTTATTAGATAATTTTAGGCATTTTTGTTTAGTTTTTCGACAGATTACCTGAAAACTAAAGACAGAATTTCTACATATCTATAAATGCTTTCATAGTATGCTTTCAAAGTTTTTTTCAATGCCTGGGTTGGCCACCTCCCCCCTCATTGCTTATTTCTAGACATATTTTTCGGCTAAGGACTGTTTTTCTTAGATTTTTGTATTTTTGTTTTATCTACTGACATCATTTTATACAAATTTTAAGAGCAGGTGTTCAATTAGAAACCTTCTGTATCTATAACATACTGTCAGATAGATAAACTTGCTATCTTTGCATCTATAAAGAAATATTAACATTTCCCCAGTATCCCCATAAAATATACCTTATTTACTTTGTAGTTTTGGCGCCAACATTTTAATGTTGGCGCCAAAACTACAAAGTATTATGGTAACCTAGATCGCGCGACCTCACCACCTTCATTTTGTGGCCACTACGTGGATTTGTACAGCGTGTAGCGTGGCTGTAAATATCGCGGTGTGTACAAATGGCATTGATAAACTTTCGCTGTAAGTACCTATTTCACTCGAACTGTAGTGATTGTGCACTTTCGCCGTGTTTTCCTGTACGTGGATGGGTCCGTTCACACGGCGCACAATCGTGCTACCAACGGGCATCGTCGCCTGCGCTGCGCGTCGTAGCGGCAGCGTAGCAAGCGACGTCAAACGCCACGACGACGACGGACTTTGGCCCCCACTTGTTTGTTCACGCGTCGTCGGCGTGCCCACCTTGTTTACCACTGCGAGCGATTCACGATGCGCATTCATCACTCTTCGTAATGACATACAATATAAAAAATATGTTTTCATCGTCTGTAATCAACTCGGCGCCCGCCCGCTCGAATGCACACCGTCGACTCGGCACTCGGCAGTCCGTTAGTTTCCATTATTGCTACTTACTGTTCTTTTGAAACATTACCTATGCAACCATCTGTAGCTATACCTGTCTATATCTGTTTTTCTTTAATGATTGGATGGGTCATGGGAACCACATTAGGTACATCGTACATTTGACATGACAGCTTAATTGGACTGGTTAAACTAGTTTAAATTCTAATGCTCGTGACATTTTATTGAAATACCACATTTATAAATAATTAATATGTTGCCTATGAAATTCCTTCATTGATAAGATTATTTTAAAACTATGAGAGTTGTATATTAGTATCTCATTTAAGTAGGTAGATACCTAATACTATTGTCTACCTAAATATATTGTAAAAAGCGGTTTATTTCGTTTTATCAGGTTAAGGCATACTGCAATTTGATAAACAAACAGTCGCCGAGACCTAAATGTTACAAAGAAAAGAGTTTTATCTTCGGGTAATAACCTACATACTTACGCTGTTTACTCTTGCACACATTACCTATCTGGTGGAAAAACACTACAGCATTTTAAAGCAAACAACACTAACCTACTTAGTATTTTTTTTAAATGCTGCTTATTTTTAAGAACAATATCATCGTATTTTAATTTTATAAAAGTTTATTTATAAGTAGGTACTAAAATACGTATGTATGTTCTATAATAAACATTACTTACATTATTGCTTTCAAAACAAAACATATCGTAACTATATAAAAGGTCATATCTACACACATTAACAACGTGGGCAGAACATGTCGCTTCAAAGGCACTATTGCTGATAAGAACTTTTGTATGTATTTGATAATGAATTGTTATCAAGATCACGTTCCTAGTTAAAACAATATAAGCGCAACTGCGCACGTTACCTGAGATTACTTAATATTTCATTTACATACAAAAAATAACCTTAATTACTGAATACGATGCAATCGTTTCTCGATTAGCTTAACGGATATGCTTGTTTAAGGGGTAAACACTAAACAGTCGTGCAGTAAAGCGTGCCACATCCGCTTGGGTTTATTTGGTACAAGGCCTCGGTGCCCGTGCCAACCTCCGCGATTGAATATCAATACAAAATAAGGCCGAATTACCTACGGCTGCGACAGTTTTTATGTCAAGACTCTTTTATCGTAAACGTATGCTATGGCAACGTCTACCATCACTACAATATTGATAAATCGTAAAAGGTTGATACCTACTACAATATCGTTAATAAGTACCAAGCGGCACGTTGTTATTGAGAAATAATGGAATGCGATGAATGCAGCGAAATGCACCACGCAGACCAACGAGGCTGGGATTGAGGTCGACTACGGATGAATGTGTACTCGCGGAGTACGGAATGCGCCTCTGTGGGAATGCGCCACGAGTACCGTTGCGTCGTCGGCTGGTGTAACCGCCCCGCCCGCAGCGGAATGTGAGACCCACTTGCGGCCTGCAACTTTATTAGTGACTCATTCGAAACTTCAATGGGCCGCAGCCCGCACTCGCTCCCATAGATACCTACACACTGTTAGGTCACGCCGCGCACCGGTTGTTCACATAACAATTTCCAATAAGTTATTCACTGACAAACAGTCATTGTTGGAGCTGGAGCAGTCAATGTTAAAACAGTAATTAATATTCTATGAATAAAAAAACAACTGCGAGGTTACGGAGAGGACGTTAATGTTCTTCAATTTGACTCCTATCTGTTCCAATGCAAATAAGTTTGCCATTATGCTTTTATCTGAATTTTATGATACCTACATCTAAAACAGAATAAGAAGTACCTATTCATTCTTATTATATTTTTATAGGTAGGTCTGACCAATACCTGACCTATGTTAGGTGCTCCGTGCGTGGTCAATCGCCATATCTGGTGTCGAGTTGGTCGAGATAATGTTTATCTCTCTCGTCACAGGCGTAATTAGCTGTGACCTAGTAGTAATTATAGTTTGCATGCCACCGCCTGTCGCGGCTCAAAGTCGGATTTTTCCACTGACGACACCTGAAAGTAAATTTATTTACGCTTAGACAATATTTTTAGCCTCACGGCAAGGTAACTCTATCTAGGTTCTTCAGATACTTCTCGCTAACGGGACTGTGTAGTTACTTTCATTTGCTTTTCATTAAGTTTGTTTTGGCCAATTTACCGTTAGCCGACTGGCGAAATCGCACGTTTGTTGGTTCGTAGAAAGAGAAAGATTTGCAAACGTTTGCCTCTCTCTATTCAACTAGTGCGTACTTTGAATGGTTACTCAGTTTTTGCTGCGCAGACGAGACGCGGAGATAAAAAGATGAACAAAAACACTCAGTTGCGAACTCAGAAAATTGGATCATCGAACTGTGTGTGAGGCCACCGAACGTGATGAATTGCTATTGCCAAGATTTATTTAAAGATTTACCATGCTCGGAATAAATACTAACTTAAATTGCCAAAAATATAATTTTAGATAACTTGGTAGGTATATTAATATAATGTTGTTATAAATGCTGAGGTATTAACGAGTAAGGACTGAACGGAATTAGATAATACGAATGTGATACCTATAGTCTTTATCTAGCTCTTTGAAATCTTTGGTCTAATTAGACGTTGCTGGGTCGGGGCGCGGGACTTATCACAAATGTGAGTAGTTGTATCTAAACTTGTACCTTCATATTCAACCTAGATAGATTAAGTAAGAAGGAATACATTTCCACATTTTGCTTAATATTAAATTAAATAACGAAGAGAATCTAACCACTATTACTAAAATTCGACCTACATTACATAAACTTTTTGTTGAAAGCTTAAAAATGTACCTGACATAACAGACAGCACCAAAACAAGTTACGAAAAAAATAAATTGTCATTTTATAGCGGTCGTGTAATGTGATGATTCGGAGATTTCACCTTCGCTAGCATCGGAGAATTATTTATGTATCTAGTAGTCACCTAATTTCAATGTAGCTGGGCCTGCAGACGGCGCGTTGCCCGAGGCCCCCACCGCGCATGACGCTACCACCATCACCGTCGCGACCGCCGCCGGACGGACGGACGATAAACAAGTGCACGCTCTCACACCGCCACGACGCGTCTCGTCGCGACTCTCACGCCTCACGACAATCCGCTAGCGGTCCGTCATTTCATTTCAAACCAGCGTTTCCGTAAACAGCCCCGTTGCAACCAGTTCGTATATTGACCCAGCGTCTCCTTTGTTACAGATTAACAGCCGAGCCTCTAGTGAGGTGCAGGTGCCATTCGCTGTTGCTGAAACGATCGTCGAGACGCCGGTGAAGATGCAAGCCTCGCCGGCGGCGGCAGCGCCGGCCCCGGCGCCTGCCTCTTCGCCCGCGCCGGGCCTCTCCTACAAGCCCACCAAACGAACCGCCAAAGACTACATATTTGGCAAACTTATTGGCGATGGCTGTTACAGCACTGTATTCCTAGCTAAGGACATTCACAGTGGAAAGGAATATGCAAGTGAGTATCTTTGGAGGATGCTTCGATTTTTTTTAAGATGGAATTTGTATAGTATTTTAAGCATTTTAAAGAAGACTATACGTAAATCTATTTTTATGGTGCTCATTATTTCCTTTTCAGTCAAAGTATGCGAAAAAGTCCACATCATCCGGAAAAAGAAGAGGGAATATATCAAGCGTGAAAAGGATGCCCTAAACATGCTGTTCAACATACCGCATGGATTCGTAAAATTATACTGTACTTTCCAAGACGAGGAGAGACTGTACTTTGTGTTGTCCTATGCAAGAAATGGGGAACTATTAAACAAAATTAACCAAGTCGGCTCCTTTGAGCTAAACGTGGCCAAACATTACTCTGCTGAACTTTTGTTGGCCTTGGAAAAGATGCACGCCAAAGGCATAATCCACCGGGATTTAAAACCGGAGAATATTTTGTTAGATGAAAACATGCACTTGCGCGTAGCGGACTTCGGAACTGCTAAAATAATGGACCCTGAAGAGATTAAGACGGGACCTATCGATACTGACACCGAAGCGCAAAGTGAACGTTCAAGGAAGATCAGCTTTGTTGGGACTCCTCAATATGTAAGCCCAGAGTTGCTGCATGACTGTGTCGACACCCGCGCATCTGACCTTTGGGCGTTCGGATGCATAATTTACCAAATGATTTCTGGTCTCCCACCGTTCCGCGCCGCCACTGAGTTCCTAACTTTCCAAAAGATTCTTAAAATGGAATACGAGTTCCCGGAAGGGTTCCCTGCCGACGCCAAGGATCTAGTTGAAAAGCTTTTAGTCTTAGACCACTCCAAGAGAATTGGAGCAGAAGATAGAGGCGATATCTATGAGAGTATTAGAAAGCACCCATTCTTTGCCGGCATTGACTGGGAAAATATCTGTGAACAAACTCCTCCAACAATCTGCCCCTACTTACCTGGAGGTTCTTTTGAAGAGGAATACAACGTACCGGATCATCTTGAGCCAGGCCTAGGGATGAATCAACTCTTCAGGCTTTGGGAGTTCGAACTGTCCACGTCTACAGGTAATTAATGTATTCATTGTTATTTCGTGTCTCAAATATTTATTTTGCGTATTTTAATATGAATATAATGCATTGCATTCGCCTACTAACTCGTTGAAGCCAAACTTCCTGTTCTTAAAATAGCGGTAGCGTTATACGATTCATGAATGCGTCGGTTAGTTTCATGTTTTTAACGTATGTTAGCTGTTGTGGACAATTAACAAGTCTCGAGCAAGTGCAGTGAAGCGACGAGTAAGAGGCAACCGTTGCGTCCGTGACCTAAATTCTTGGCAAAATACGAGTCTTGTTTCATAACTGAACCGAGACTGATAATTTTGTATTTCGGTTGTTTTGTTTCTGCTCGAAATGTGCAGACAGACAATGCTCGGTTTAATCGAATGCTTGCACATGTTTAACGAAAGTGGTATACGTCATCGCGTCATGTCACGGTATTCACTGTTATTCACATTGGGAACGGACGTCCTCAGCGCTCGGTCCTAGCACGGCCTGGCTGCATGACGTAAACCTTCCGGCACGCAGCCGTTCTCAGCTCCCACCCTCCCCCCTCCGGCGCCCGCGCCGTCACATGAATGAGTCGCACACCCGCGCCGCCACTTTTTTATTAATGTCGACCTCACGATCAGCTGACAATGCGCACTCGCGGCGTTCCACATCATATGCGATGAGTTTATCTCACGCATTCATAACACTGATAGAACGTTTCCGATGCAAAAGCTAAACGTAACAAAGCAAGTTACAATTATTTGTGTACTCAATGCTATAATTCTTCTCTCTAGGTATTCTGAACATCAGCCCTGAAGAGAAACGCCGTCGGCTCGAGACGCAAGCGAGCGATAGCATTTGGCACCAGTTCGTAAATGGAGAGCTTATCCTGAAGCAAGGACTCGTGGATAAAAGGAAGGGCCTCTTCCCCCGCAGACGAATGCTGCTGCTCACTACAGGACCACGACTGTTCTACGTCGACCCTGCCAACATGGTACTCAAAGGGGAAATCCCTTGGTCACCAGAGCTGCGCGTCGAAGCAAAAAACTTCAGAATATTTTTAGTTCACACGGTGAGTTGAAATTTCCAATTAATTCAAACCGATACGTGACGAATTAAGCATCGTAGTTCAATTCGAAATTAATTGCCGTATCAATTAGCCTAGAATTTGGATTCGCGAAAGTCTGATCAAATTACGTTTATGCCGAGCGGTGGTCGGTGTGAGGAGGTTAATATTATTATTAAAACTATCGTGAGTCGTATTCATGTTGATTTAATGAGGTTGAGGTTAATATTGCCCATATTAACTAGGCTAGTTTGTGTACAATATTGTAACAGAGGATTTCTGCACCTCGACAAACTGATAAGTTACTAGCGATCCGTCCCGGGTGCAATCCCGGTGGATTAAAAAAAACACAAACCTTGCCCTGACTACTACAAGAAAAAAGGATCAGCCAAATCAGCCGAGCCGTTCTCGAGTTGTTGCGATACTAAAGCAGAGCAATTGATTTATATATTTATAGAGATAACTCTTTGGCGTCAGGTGTTAAAACTACATATGAAGCGGATGGTGAGGTATTTATTTGGTTGTTGCAGCCAAACCGCACGTACTACCTGGAGGATCCCGAGTCGTACGCGCTGGAGTGGGCGCGCGTGATCGACGAGGTCCGCATCGGCACGTACGGACGGGACACGACCTAGGCGGCGGCGCGGCCGCTCCGAGACGCGCCCGCGCCGCCGCCGCGGCCCCCGCGCCGCCACATATCGCGACTGCACACTTCTAGGATACGTTAGCCTCGATTTGTAGCACGGCTTGCACGACGCGGCTGCCCCATGTCAGCGCGCCGACACGCACGCCCGGCCCGCGACCGTGCACCGGACGATCCACGAGACATTTGCTACCGATCGAACATTGTGGATACTGATTGACTGATTCCTAATAATAGTTAATTATCCCGACTATCTTAAATTATTACTTTAATTTAAGTACTATTTAAAATGTGAATATCGGCGATGTGTAAATATTTGTCGTAAATTATTGTAACTGCGATCGCTTAGGTATAGTGTAATGTGTAACCGTGGGCCCTCGCCGGCCCGTCTGTGAGAACGGACTTGTTATTCACCACCCGCGTGTTCACGAAGCCCATTCCGGTTGGTAACTAGGCAATTTATAGCTAAATTTAATTATTTATTTAATTTAAATTATTTGCCAACGGAATGCGACTGTACAGTAATAAAATAAATAACCGTAGGAAAATTGCGCTCGGCGATTTCCAATCTGGCCGTGAGGCCGCGTGTCTGATTGATAGGCGCTAGAGCGCTGCTCGCATAGAAATGGTGGTCAGTAATATATCAAGAGGACTCGCTAGTTTTCA
The DNA here is from genome assembly GCA_948107665.1 of Lomographa bimaculata. Taxonomy (NCBI): domain Eukaryota; kingdom Metazoa; phylum Arthropoda; class Insecta; order Lepidoptera; family Geometridae; genus Lomographa; species Lomographa bimaculata. Next base: position 9,344,991 of record OX403598.1, read on the forward strand.
TCACGCGGACGCTAGGTTGCTCGACTGTGCATCCGAGCGCGGAGCACGGCAAGAACGGAACGCCGCAGTTAGAAAGATAGCGTCTCAGGCGCGAGCCGCTGAACGCTCTCCGACCGATGCGTCGCGTCGCGTTGTCGAGAGCGTCACGCTTTTTGTGCATCATATTTAATGCACTATAATTAACTTAGCAAAGGTATACGGAGAAAGTCACCAAAGGTGACGAAATTACTGCTATCGGATTGCTTGTTTAATCACTATCCAAATTATATGATTAATTTTAAACTATTTGAAAAATATATTAGAATTGCTTATTTGATAGTGACATATGTTCAAAATAATGTTTTGTAATGTTAAGTCACATCAGTTAACAAACATGTATCTGTTAGTAAATCAATGTCATGGGTGTTCAGTTAGAATTTAAATTTATACCTACTGTTCTAAATAGTTAACAAGGATGGTATTGCATGTGGCGTGCAAAGATAATGTATGGACTCTATTCGCAAGCGAACGTGCAAAAGCATCCTTGCACGACTTAATATATTTTGTTAGTAACTCGGTAATGTTATAGAATATTTAAATGCCTAATACTTGCCTGACTTTAGGGCTGATTGTAAAAAGGGATGTAATCCATAGGTCGATCAATATTAAACCCTTATTTAGAGAATTGTAATATTAGGACTTCCACTTAATTGTAGAATAAAAAGTGGTGTGGTCTTATGTCTGTACATCACACAATAGGTAACAGAAAAATTACACTAAATGAAGGCTAGAATATACCTTTGTAGGAATTTTAACACATTCATACTACAATGTTGTTAGAGTGTACACAAGTTGGTAAATTGTACCAGGTATTGTTACACTAAACTTAATTTGTGTTTACAAATGTAATATAACAAGAATAATTTGTGTGTTCTAGCCCGATGATAACAGCATATTGGATTTTTCCATGACATTGTTATAAATACAGCTATTACTTAAATTAAATACTGCATTTAAAATTTAATAACTGTTAACTATGTAACTATATTTTAAATTTGTATTGCATAAATTCCAGTAACAAAATAAGAAATTGAGAATAAAATTGGAGTTGATTTTTTAACTTTCCTTTTATTTTATATCCTTATCACGGACCTGAAAGAATAACAGATGTAACCTCATCCAAGCATTGCTGAAGCGTGCTCGTGTGTGCTTGCATCTCGCTACAAACTGTCACAGTCAACTACAGAGTTACTATTTGTATTAGAGACGATTATCGGACCTTCCGCTCGTTTGTGTGCGTGTAGCTCGCGTAATGGCAAGAGAAATTTGTAGGACCTAGGGTGCTTCACCCGTTTTGCACATGCGTATTCTTTAACGACCGTGCTCCTTATTAGGCCTCATTTGTGGCTATACGAATATGCCTCTCGTTTTAGGATCAGGTCAAGTAGTGGCACCCAGTGGGAATATCCAAGAAATAGCGTTGTATGTAGATTTCATATTATTATTTTGCCCTATATAAAACTAGCGTGAGTTCCCCGTACTGGTTCTTCCACAAGGCTCTGTTGGCCGTGGTGGGTATAAATTTTATTAGCCTTGAGCTTTTCGCATTCTGCCTAGGCTGGGCACTGGGAGTAGCTGCTCCCAGGGAGTGTGTCGAGTGCGGCAATACAGAGTGTCGCACTCTAGTGAGGTCTAGCATTTTGAGGGGGGAACGAGTTCGGCTGGGCTTGGGCCATCTTGCTCCGGACGCCCCCCTTGACATCGACGACTCCGAACATAGTGCATATTGGATAGTGCGGGGGCAGCATAGGTTAGCCTGGTTCTGATGTAGGTTTTATATATTACATTTCCAGTTTTATCCTCAGTGGAAGCTTGGAGGAAAGGACCGGTCGGAGCAAGACGCGGGCCGCCTTCGCCGTTCGCATGGCGTGGCCCACTTGCGGGCGCATGCTCAACGATGTGCTTTCCCACGCGATGTCTTCACATAATTCTACGCTGCCAGCCTGTCAGCAGCTCGGCCGTCTTACCCAAATTGACGGCCATCCGCCACTTGTCCAGCCATTCTGGCAGTGTGGCTAGTAGCGGCTGCGAGCGGCTATCACGGCGCTTTTGGACGAGGCCAATGATCCTTTGAGTTTTAACGTGTAATAGTGGTCTATTATAAACCGTTACTACTAAGAGAACGAGCATGAGGAATTTTGCCGTGAAAGTGAAAAAATGGCGTTGTTGATTTTGTATTATTTTTCAAAACTGAATAAATTTTTAATTAACCGTTAATACATAGTGAACGAGCATGTGTGTAGGCAAAAAATATAAAGTTGAAAAACGTGATTTTCGCTTTCGCTCCTAAACTCCAATATAAATTCTAGTAAAGTTTCTACCACTTTATTAGGACATGACTTGACTATGACTGGACCTTGACTGTCTTACTTGACTTTGACTGTGACTAAACTTTTAATATGAAATAAACTTGAAATATATTATTACTTGACACTGGCTAGATGCACAAGATTGCGAAGCCAATATTAAGAAAAAAAACAAAATAAAAAATAACTTTAAGACACTGGAGTAATTGTGGTGGCATGGTAATGCCACTCACATGTCTGTGGTCAGCAATAGAAAGTCAATTTTATTTGGGTAGTACCCAAATTAAATTGTGGTTGCTTTCAATTCAATTTTGAATTTTGTGGTTGCTTTGTTATTGTTCCGAGATTGTGGTAGAAATTCTTCTAATCAAACTATTTCAATAAAAAAATATTTTGTGGTTCATGCTACAAAAGCCACAAAAATATTAAAAAAATGGAAATATTTTTACTTGACACTGGTAAAATGCACACAGCAGCGGAGCTAAAACAAAAAAAGCTCGGCACCCAAAATAAACGGCAGCGCTTATTAACATTTAAACGACTAGAAATAATACCAGAAGAAAAAAAGCGAACTACCATAATAAACTCTAACCACTCCAAAACTAAGATTATGGTGATTGACCGCACCAACTCGCTCCACATCACGGGTTCCCTATCCCTCGAAAGGGTGGAGGACTTTATTTACTTAGGCGCTACCATCAGCAACACAGGTTCTTGTGAAAAGGATATAAGAAGACGTATCGGTATGGCTAAAAGCGCAATGTCCCAGCTGCAGCGGATATGGAGGGACCGAAACATATGTCTGAGGACGAAGATGAAACTGGTGAACTCCTTAGTGTTTTCTGTTTTTAGCTACAGCTCGGAAACATGGACGCTAAGGAAGGCCGACCGTGATCGCATCGACGCTTTTGAGATGTGGTGCTGGCGGAGGATGCTACAAATTCCGTGGACTGCATTCCGCACAAATGAGTCTATCCTTCGCCAGCTCAACATGAAGGCCAACTCTCCACCATCTGCCTGCGAAGAGTCCTGGAATTCTTTGGCCACATCGCTCGAAAGGAAGGTCATAACCTCGAGCAGTTAATGATAACTGGTAAGGTCGATGGCAGAAGGCCGCGGGGCCGCAGCCCGATCAGGTGGTCTGACCAAATTCGAGCAACGCTCAACACCAACTTGCACGATGCACTCCACGAGGCCAAGAACAGACACAGATGGAAGAATATCATAAAGAAAAGATTGATCTTTCGTCGGGGGGATCACGACCCTCAGTAATGGAGAACACGACGCTGGACGCGAGGAGGAGCATAATAAACATTAAAAATACCTAAATATAGTAAGTATTATTTATACTTCTCATGTAAAATACGTGTTTCGCCTGTTGGTAAATCATGATATTGAGGTCGTGAGAAGTAAACATACTAGGCACCACAACCCCAGGCGAAATCGAAGATACAAAAAGTCCTTTGACAGGTTTGACTGCGGGCCCGCCAGACAAATATTTGTTTGTGAGTGTTTTCTCTTTGAGTATCGGCATAGTAAAACCTTCTGATTTCTGGTTTATAATGGACAAAATGATATCGGTTTACCTTGTGATCACTAAGTACCAGTATATCATTTGTGCTTTACCACCGTTCGTTTTTGCTTACAGTAGGGTCACAGATAAATAAGATATATAGCTAAGGTAAGGATCTTAGCAATCGGTCTCTTTGCAACTTAGTGTGCTATACGTTAGGCATGGAACATTTCATGAGTAGCATGTGAAAAACATATTACTATGCTACATTCCATCATCGCGCCTGCTACTTTTTGTCATATCAGCAGTTACAAATCATATATACACTCGATGGAATTACCGATTGAGTTCAGATTTCATCGTAATTTCATGTTTGATAGCTAACAAGGGAGCGAGTTGGTATAAATCGTAGAAGATGGCGTTAGAAAGAGGAAAATATATCTTTATATTTAATACGTTAAAACGATCGGCGACCCGCGTCAGTGTTCCATTTCATAAAGTACCACCATTGATCATATTTCATACTTCATTTAAGTAGCAAAATGTAGATAGTATGACTTTGAAACAAAAACAAAAAAATCCAAAAACGTAAAAATCGCTGGTGAAATAACTAAAAAAAGATAATCAAATGAAAATGAATTAATAGTAGCAATCAATTTTTGTGCCTACTATACGTAGGTACACAAGACACAAGGCCCTGATTTTGACAGTTGAATATGACATAATACTGGGTATGAATATGAAATGCCAAAAAGTCGAAAAAGTATTCAAGAAACAATTAGTAGAATTTCATAAATGTAGGTTACCCATCTATTCATCGCAATAAACTCATCCACGTTTAGGGAGACTATGGCTACTGCGACTCAAACTGTAATTAAATATGTGGGAAGAACGACAGATTTCAAAGGTAAAACCTTATGGGAAATTGTCGGAAGCCTCAAAAACTATGGTGTAGGAAGAATCATTGTGCGTTCGGTCTTCCAGCGGTATAATGAGCCCTGCTTCATGAAAGTAGTAAAAGTAGAAACATGTCCAGACGAGGTAAGCCTAGTATTGCATTATTGCTTTTATACTTTGAATGTCATTCTGTTGTGTATATTTGTTTTTAATGACTGTGATAATTAATTTAAAAGTGGGAAGATCCTAAATTGTAGTATGAATTTTTTTTAAATACCCTTTTTTGGCTGTATCGTCAAATCCGAAATCATAGAAGATAGGTGCAGGGAAACTGTCCGTACTGTACTTATATATTATCAGTATATAAATTTTTTGGTGAGTTGTCAATAAAACAATTTTTTGAAGCTTATCATTTCTGTTCCATGTGAAGATCATGTCATTGTTACAACTCTTATTTAGATGTAGGAACATTATTATAAGTGGCATGTGATATGGTTGATGATATGATGTTGATGGTTATATTGCAAAACTAACTTTAAATGAATTTGTGTACAAAATATAGTTTAGGTTACAAAAATACTGCCTGTGTCTTATTGAAGAAGAACACCATCACCCAAAATTAAAATTCAATAACTTCAGGTAGATAACATGTTTCTAGCCTCTAAAAAACTAGTAAAAATGACTTTTAAGCATTTGCTAAAGGTCTAGGGATTAAGGCTAAGTAGGGGTACATAGACCATTCCCGCAATAGGTGCATCTGTGGAGCGCAGGACCAGACAATGTCCCATCTATTGTCCTGTTCTACATGTCCAAACACATGCACAGCTGTAGACTTAACAAATGCCTCCGGCGAAGTTGTAACACTGGCGACACATTTAGCAAATATATAATATAGTTTGTATTATTATTATTACTATTTTTTTGTTTGACTAATTGACTCGATAAGAAGTAGTTGCTTTGCTATTTGGACAATAACAAACAAACAAAAACAAACAAACGCATTCACACTCACATAAGTTCAAAGACTTGTATCGTGGGGCCGGAAACATTTACATATCACACACGAATACACCCAGAACCAGAAGCACAAATATCCCTTGAGAAGGAATTTGTGCTCCTGCCGGGAATCGAACCCAGGACCCGCGGCGCAGAGGGCGGAGACCTGTCCACTGCACAAACTGGTAAATTATAACTACACATAACAATTCTAAATAACCTCAAGTTAGAAAACAGAAAACTACTATTTTAACGTATTCTGTTTCATAACATATGCCTAAATGTATATTTTCAGGAAAGACGCAGGGTCCGTGTTTGGGTCGAGAAGACTTTCAGGGGCAACACATTGCCTAGACTTGTTGAAATTTACCGCACATCATACAAACCAGATTATCAACTCGTGCCCAAGAATGAAGAAGCTAAACTCTTATCAGCTGCAAGCAAGAACAAAGCTACAGAAGTAATTCTACCTAATTCAATAGAAATGCCACCACTTATGAAGAAGTTCATAGCTAAAGATCATGAAAAGAGAGGATTAGAGGTGAGTTGCTAAAGATGTAAAAGATAATAGATATTTTTACAAGCAGATTAAAGTAAGGTCTGTAACCGACTAGTTGCCTGCTTAGACCCATTTTTATCAAGTAGCCTATGTGTTAATTCTAAGCATATGCTATGTACATTCCAAATTTCATTCAGATCCATTTATGTTGATCGTTGATCGTTATAGCGTGAAGAGGGAACTAACATACCCACTAACTTTCAGATTTATAATATTAGTGTGATTGAAAAAATTCTCCCATTTGTGAGCTATTCTGGCGTGCGCTGATAAAACCGTTACAGTTACATGTATATAATGTATAATGGAAATGATTATCTTAAATAGTCCTACAAAAGCTGCATCAGCATATAACTATCTTTAATTTGTAAGCCGTTATCGCCAAAATAGTGAACCATAAATACAATTAAAATTGATAATTTATTTCTAATGGACATTTGATAGTAACAAATTGATCCTTATGTCAAAATAAATACTTTTATTGCTTCTGGTATTTAAAGTATATAAACTTTCTCTTTTTTTTTTCTTCATGGTCCTAAAGATAGGTAGGGCCTTCGAGAAGAAAATAAGCTACTTGAAGTAATACTCCTGCATAGACGAGTCGTGGGCACCAGATAGTAAAAACTATTTGTAATGATTAGTATTGATTTTCCTACATTGAAATTATTTACAAGACATTACACATCAAAAAACACAGTATTAGTAAGTTTGTTGAGGTACAAAGAGGTTTTTGTTTTTTTGAGTCAAAAGTAAAATAAGTAAAGAAATATAATATGTTGTGCCTGCCTTAGTTACAGGTTGGTTGTTACAGACTCGACTATTTATTTATGGCGTCATCAGTGCTTTTTAAATCAGTAATCTTTAACCAATTGAGCTGAAAATTGGTATACAAGCTTATTTTATGCATGGTTAGCTGTGTGACGTCATTCTAAATCCAACAAGGCGGAGCACCCAAAATGGCAGACAAGTTATTTTTATACACTCCTACAATAGGAGTATCAAATGAAAGGGCTTGCTGAGAATAACTCGAAAAATAAAGTGATGTCAATCCAATATGGCGGCCTTCTAAAAGCTTGTTTTTAAACAAGTTTTTAACAAGTAGCTTATTCTAATATGGACCAGAGTAGTGCTTTCGATAGTAATGCTTTGGATTATTAGTAGATATATAGTGGACATGATACCTATTTAATCAGAACTCCTCTAAGGCTTAATTGTTTGACAGGAAAATCAAGTTTCCTCTACAAGAAATTTTTGTTTCTGGGTTTGAAGTGAATGTGTAATGTGAATGTTTATACGACCAATGACACAAGTCATTGAACTTAGTGTGGTGGTGAGTGTGATAGTTTTTAGGTGTATGTTTTTTTTATTATTTCCTTTCCTTTCTTCCCTGGCGACGCCGGGTGGGTCATTTTTGAACTTTGGACTGATTGCTGGCGTTGTTGGGTGCGTGTTAGCCTTCAAAGCAGCGGGTTCAATTCCCGGTGGGAACAAATTTCTCCCCACAAGATTTTTTCTGGTCTAGGGCATGATGTTCTATGTATTATGAGAAATAAAAGTTCCCTGAACCTATATGAATGTTGTGTGTGTGACTTGAATGTTTACGGGCCCATGGCACAAGTCAGTGCTTAGTGTGGTGCTGTGAGTGTGAAAGCGTTCGTGTATGTTTTTTTACCCGGCGACGCCGGGAGTGTCAGCTAGTAGTTTAATATAGATAAACAATCTAAAATTATGTTTTCTGGAATTTCAGACCTTAAAGGAGTACACCATGCCACTGAAATATAAGTACAGCCCCAATCGCACAAAGCGGATCGCTCAAGGTGATGAGAAACCTACTGTCCAGTTTACTGTAAACCTCGGTAAACCAGTGAGCCCCTCTCTATACGAAGGTGTACCTCTTAATTAAGCAAGTAATGGATAAATGTAGATATCTATAGTTAAAATTAAATAGACTGTTATTAATTCTTTAATTTTATTTGGTAAACATAGCATATGTATATAATTGAAACGCAAGCAAAGCTTAAAAAAAACCGACTTCACTGCTTTCCGGTTTTGGCTTTCGATTTCGATAAAATTTATATGGGACCACCTCAGAAGTATAATCCAACAATAAAAAAAAAATCAAAATCAATTCACAATTGGCGGAGATATCGCGTAACACACATTCCCAAAAAAGTGCACAACGCCGCTAAAGACGTTTACACTTCTAAACACATACAGTCGAGTTGATAACCTCCTTTTTTGAAGTCGGTTGAAAAATGAAGAGGCCGAGACAAATGGCAATATCATAATGTCTCTATTACCTAAATCAGTTGCAATTGGCTTTAATTAAAAAATAACAAAAACTCCTAAGAAAAAAAGATTAATTTTTGATTATTTCAAATAGAAACTGCTTGCAACAAAGTTAGGATATAATTGGTCAGGTCTATTTAGTGGATGCATTCACATCAAATAGTGACTAGAGGTGTGTGTGTGTGGTCAAGTCATTTTATATATATTTCGGCCGGTATGCGTTATTTGCTATATAGAAATTCTAATTCTTATATAGTATAATATAAACTTCATTCTTCACGTTGTCACTCGCTAAACACAATATTATAATAATGAGAATAATAATAGTTTCGTCTCAATCTACTTCTAACAACTATATTACGACATTGTCATCACAGTATTTAGTGATAAATGTAAAAGAAATCCAAACTGTTCCAAACCAATGTTGTTTGAAACATTTTATATATATCGATATTAAATATTCTTCTTGAAATTCGACTCCGATGCGAATTTTCTAGATAAGAAAGGATTTATATTTATATCGGGATGTGTTTTCTCCACTTCAAGTTTCTGAAACAAAATTGATAGGATTTGTTAAAGATTCGAACAAATAAACGACTATTATACTTTCTGGGTAAGCACTAAATGTTTAGGATAGACACAGTCGGTTGAAATGCTGTTAAGCAACGTTCAGTACGGTCAGTACAAGATAGTCCCGTCTATCCCTCTATGGGCGCAATGGCCCGGCTTGTACCCGGGCCTATAGCCGGGGGAAGATAGTGACTGCGAGCACCTTGGCGAGAGACTGCTCACGGGGGGGTTTTAGAGGGTTCGAGCCCAATATACCCTTTTCCTTCTCCCCTGGGAAGGAAGGAAAGTTCAAGGCAATTTCCCCCCGAAAAAAAACGAAGAGGGTCTCTAGCCAAATGGTACTTATCGTTTCCATTTCGGTAAGCGTGTAAAGAAATTACAAGAATAAATTCTCCCATGCTGTTTCTATCATCAGTCAACAAGATTATTACAACAACATTAAGATAATATTAATTATGGAATATGTGCATCAAAGTATATCTATATTTATGATCCGAATTTACAGCAAAGAAGTGTAAGGACTCATTGTTCGCCGCCGGCCTTTTCCCCCGAACGGTTTAATATGGGAGTTGTTCAATTCTTGAGTAAATAGGTATCTTCTAAGCAAGTATGCTACTAGCCGCAATATCGCTTTTTTTCATCAGCTATGGTCAAATGCTTGTTTATCAATCATAATTTAAACGCAAGCAAATCTTAAAAAGACCGACTTCACCGCTAATATTTTGTTTTTTGATAAAACATTTTAAAAAGCGCTAAATACTATTTAGATTTAGCGAGGTCTATTTAGTAAATAGACCTCGCTAAATCGAAACGATCGAGAGCCACGACCACAACGTCGGAAAATCGAAAATCTATTTCCGATGAAGAGGAACCAACTCTGATCTACCAAACAAAATAGAATCATCAAAATCGATTCATAATTGGCGGAATGATCACAACAACACGTTTTGGTGTCGATTAAAAAAGAATACCATAAGAAGAAACTAAAGAGACTCATAGTAACATCGAGATTCATACCTTCCAGAAGTCGCGCATTTCTTGCACCTCTTCTTCACGTTGCACGAAGTACTGACGAACCGTCTTCTGAATCAGTGTAGCTGCGTATTCCTCAGGCCATAGCCAAGATTTCGGGTAGTATGGGCGAGGACTGGAACCAATAAGTCAAGCGTGTTGTTTATCCAACCAAATTTCTTGGAGATGGTTTTCAAAACGATTTAATATTGATAAATGTTTCCTTGTTTATTATTTAATATTTCCGGCGTACGTCTAGTTAGACCAAAAAAGTAAAAAAAAATATGTTTTTTTATCTAAGATTGGATGAAGGATTCCTGTGATATACGTAGAGTCGAATTTTGGTTTTAATAAATGTTAGTTTCATTTTAGATGTTGTGTGCATTAACTCACGCTTTACGCTTTAAATATCGACTTTTTTGGCTTACATTGAAATATAGATTTTACAGCAAAAAAACTTGCTTAAATTTGGTTATAGGTTTTTCGAACGTAAGCGCTTTGCTTACGTTCAAATTATATTTAACCCAAAAAAAGACTTAATCGGCAATAAGTATTTCGAAAAACCTATAACCAAATTTAAGCAAGTTTTTTTGCTGTAAAATCTATATTTCAATGTAAGCCAAAAAAGTCGATATTTAAAGCGTAAAAAAACGACTTCACCGCTTCATCTTTGGATCCCTTGATCCGATTTAATGAATTAAATACGCATTATTGAGGATAAATAAAAAAATACTGGTCAGATCGGACCATTGGTCCGCACCAGCTTTCAACCAAAAAATAACATCAAAATTAGTTTACCTAGAAAGAAGTTAGAAGGTACTTACCACACATAAAAAAATACAGTTCAATTGAGAACCTCCGCCTTTTTTGTAAAGTCTGTTAAAAACAGGGTGCGCCGTAAAGACTCACAATAGAAATGAAACTTTTGTATCACAGGGAAAGATTTCAATTATTCATCAGTGTTTATCCCCACCACTTTCCGTCACACTAAAACGTTGCGGATCACAATCTCAGGGCCCGCCCATAAAACAATATTATACATACTTGTTTTTGAGATATTCCCGCACCCATGGCATGTTAAATATGTGGTAATTGTCCAATTGGCGTCCAGGGTAACGTGGATTGTTGGTCCATAACACCTTCAATCATATTATCATGTTAGCAAATCGTATCTGCTAATGTAGATAGATAGCACTTAATTGATCCACTTTATAAGATGAGATAAAACAAAGGTAACAAACAAGCTTAAACGTAAAGTGTCACAACAGGCGGCCTTATCACTAATAGCGATCTCTACCAGGTATTGTATATGTTTATATAATATACTAGCCGTGCCCCGCGGCTTCGCCCGCTATTATCAAGTTAAAAAGTAGTACTATGTTATATAAACATATACAATATGTTAATCCTAGGTCCCTATAAAATCTATGTACATTCCAAATTTCATCCAAATCCGTTCAGCCGTTAAAGCGTGAAGAGGGAACAAACGTGCTTACACACACACACACACACTTACACAAAAACTTTCGGATTTATAATATAAGTAGGATTATATGAATATGTACCTATCTAATTAGGTAGGTACATACTGGCCTCGATTCTGATGTACACTAACTAAATTAAATTTAAACTATCCCTGTCTCAAACAAAATAAAACACAAGACAGAGATAGCATACTGCTGTGCTGTCAAGTTAGTCAGAACTTAGATGTCTATGCAAGCTTAGTCGAGTATGTGTTGTATTAGACCAGGGTAGAAGCCTTTAAAAATAATGAAAAGTGAAAAAAAATTATAATAGAATGAAACCCATTACGAAAGGAGGGAAATATGATAAAAATGAAAGGAAAAATAATTTACGGGCGATCTGAGGTTGGGAAGGGGATGGGGGTGAGTTTTTAAGGGTAAAAAACGGTTTTTCTCGATTTCCGGCAAAACTAAAAGTCCTATCGAAAAAAGTCAAATGGAAAAGTTGTAGATAATAAAAAGATCTAAAACTTTTGTATTTACACTTTTTTCACATAACCCCAAAATTTATGTGAAAAATTCAAAAAACCAAGTTTTTGGTTTTTTATTTTTATCTTTTACAAAATTTTTTTTTTTTTAACGAAATTTTGTGAAAACTTACCTTTTTATATCCCAAATACGCTGTAATTTATTTGATTAAAAATATTTATTTTTTCACCTTATTTTGAATTAATATCGAAAAAACACCCTAATTTTCAATCGAAAATTCACCCGTCAAAATATCAGCTTTTTTCAAAAAGTTGGTGTGGTTTCTGTTCGTTGAAATCTCTACTTTCCGATGGTGAAAAAAAAAATATATGTTACTATGGTAAATCTTCTCAGAAAATGCAAACTAAATGAAGTATAAAATAAAGAAAATGCTACGAAATATATAGTATATAATAGTAGGTATGTATGTAGTAAGACCCAGACCCGCCTAGCCCCTTCCCCACTTCCAGGTATTTCGTGGAGAAGAATTTTTAATCAAATAAATTACAGCGTATTTGGGACATAAAAAGGTAAGTTTTCACAAAATTTCGTTAAAAAAAAAAAATGTTTGTAAAAGATAAAAATAAAAAACCAAAAACTTGGTTTTTTGAATTTTTCACATAAATTTTGAGGTTATGTGAAAAAAGTGTAAATACAAAAGTTTTAGATCTTTTTATTATCTACAACTTTTCCATTTGACTTTTTTCGATAGGACTTTTAGTTTTGCCGGAAATTGAGAAAAACCGTTTTTTACCCTTAAAAACTCACCCCCATCCCCTTCCCAACCTCAGATCGCCCGTAAATTATTTTTCCTTTCATTTTTATCATATTTCCCTCCTTTTCTAATGGGTTTCATCCTATTATGATTTTTTTTGGTTTTAAAAATTATCGACCCTGGACTATATTGGTATTGACTAAAAACAAGCGCCTTTCTGCTTCTGCTGTTCATATTTTAATTGATAAACTAGCGTGACAGCAATAAAATGCACGCTATCTCTGTCTTGTGTTTTATTTTGTAAGAGACAGGGATAGTTTAAATTTAATTTAGTGAGTGTACATCAGAATCGAGGCCAATATCGTCCCTACGATTAAATTCTCTAGACCCGGTTGGTGGGCAAGTCTGCCTTCTGCGCCTTGGGTCCTATGTACGATTCCCAGCAAGACCACAATAATTTTCCTACCCAAGGGACATTGTGCTTCTTTTTCTGCGAGTGATTTTGTTCATTTCCAGCACCCGTGATACAATCATGAACGCAGTGTTTATTTATGTCTATAAGAGTGTTGCTCAGACTATTTACCTGGGAAATATGATCTATTCCATTGAAAAAGCACTTATATTGCGAAAAGGCGTTCCAAATCTTAGCCTTGTTTAGTGTATCCTCAACAGCTGGTAGGAGTTGGGTGAAAACTTCGTTCTTTATGTAATCGCATTCTGTTTCTGAAAATTAAAAATGATATGAGAAACTTAAGTCCACTTTTTTTTTTTTACACAGTATGGTGTCTGATTGTCGCCATATTGAATTTGAATGACTGCGTTCTATTTTTAACCGACTTCAAAGGAGGTTCTATGTTCGACTATATGTATTTTTTTTTGTATGTTCACCGATTTCTCCCCCATTTGTGGACCGAATGTCAAAATTATTTTTTGGTTTGGTAGATTATACTTCTAAGGTGGTCCCATATAAATTTTATCGAAATCGATCAAGCGAAAACCAAAATATAAGCGGTGAAGTCGGTTTTTTACCGACTTCCCAAAAAAGAGTACAGGGTTTTTTCTTTGTGTTACCTCATAACTTCTCTCCATGTGAGCCGATTTCGAAAATTTTTTTTTAGTTTGAAAGATGTTGCTTTCTAATTGGTCCTATTTAAATTTGATCAAGATCTGATCAGTAGTTCTTGAAATAACGTCAATAATGTCTATTTTGTGAGGAATAATACGTACTTTGACGATGTTCTCGTTTATCCGACTTCAAAACTTACCTCATAACTTTATTCGTTGTGAGCCGATTTTGATGATTCTTTTTTTGTTTGAAAGTTGGTGTTTTTTATATAGTCCCGTTGAAATTTGATCAAGGCCTGATCTCTAGTTTTTGAGTTATAGTCAATAATGCGTGTTTATACATTAAATCTGATCAAGGTTCCGATGATAAAGCGGTGAAGTCGGGTTTTTTAATTATTTAAGCTTTGCTTACGTTGAAATTATTGTATAGAAATTTGTAATTTGAGTACCTACTATGTCCTTTCATTAGTGACACTCAACTCATTAGTGACACGCAAGATTATAACAAATCGATTGACGTAAAAATCATCAAAATCGGCTCACGCATTTGAGAGCGCCACAAATGAATAAACATAAATACGTAAATAAGTTGACAAACATATTACCCTCCTTCTAGTCGCGCAGTAGGGTAGCACTTTTTTCATAAATTTTCCTTCATTGATTCCGTAAAATATCTCTATATGCAGATGTCGCGCTGAAATCTGTGCGTTACACACCTCTACGCAAAGACGGACAGAAACACACACGAACAGCCTTGTGCCATAGATAAATAAGATATATACGTAAGCCTTTGTGCTTGATACAAGTTGAGCAACTACCCCGGGGTGATGTAGCTACTGCCGTACCTTGGAAACAATTCCAAGCTTTTTGGCGGCCAGTTTATCTTTAAACTCGATGCAGTACATGTTATTGCAGGATGTGTAAAGTGATGCCAAGTAACTCAAAATGGCAGTCACTGGTAGAGGCACATCGCGGAAAGTAGAAGTCAGGAATTTACCTTCGCAGAATAAGCACGTTTGCTTCTAGGTGACCTTAACTTGACCTGGCTATGTACCTTCTAGCAGTTATGTTCCTATACCTAATTAGTTGTTCGCGCCGAACTGAGATATATTTTGCCTAATAGAGAAAATGGTTAAATTGCTTATAGCTTGTTATACTTAAAATAATTGTTTGATTTTAAGTTACAGCTTTAAATGTGAAGCCGTTATTGAGATAGACACTGGGACAAAATAGGTCTAAAAACAGTGAACTTGGAGGCCTATAGAATTGTTATTTTCCAAAAACAGTTTTTCTAATACAGGTTTTGTACTCTACTTGCAGAGTTCTTTTGAATAAGGGTAGATAAAATAATAAAAACATTTTATTCCCTGATTATGTGTGTGTAGGTGATATTACTTGGTTAGACGCTATATTTTTTTTTTATGTTGAATTGGCAAGCATTTGATTATTATTATTTTTATTAGATGCCTCAGACAGACAGACGGAAGGACGGACAAAGTGCTGAACCACCTAAGTCAACTTAGAGATCTCGCTTCCCTCGATCAATAAATAGAATCCTACACGCCATCCCATTACCCAATCATAGCTTCATAGAAAAACCTACTTTGAAATGGCGACTTTGGCACTACTTCCTTCTTGCTCTCAACATATTGCTCGATATTCTGGTGTTTAAGGCGGCTCTCCTCAAGAATCTTGTTCCAGTTTGCTCTAGTGGGCTGCCTCACTCTGATCGGAAACTCTATTTCGGAGCAGGGTAGACTATCAGGTAAGACAAACGCGGTTGGCTCGTGGACCGGCATAGTTCTTACTTCTTTCTTTTTCCGTTCTGTTGGTTTGTTAGCCATTTTGATTTTTACCTGAATGCGTGGTTTGTTGCTATATAAGTTAATAAGATGCTTGTTTATATAAAATAAATATCGCAGCGAAAGTTGGACATATGAAGCAAAGATAATGTAATCCATTGAGGAACTTTTTAATGTAATCACTCCGTTAAGGTATATACAAAGATAATGTAATCACCAAGGATGTTGTAGCTAAAAAACCGTAGGTTTGTTTCCTATCTCGATGGTAATCACTACATCTTACTTAGATATAAAAGATCTTACTTATCTATGGCAAATATAATGTAATCACTCCGGTGTGTAATCTATGGCGTTCTGCAAAACTCATCGAAATAAGAAACAATTCGACTTGGCAAAACTACAAACGTAAAAAAAACGTAAAACGCGGGATCAAAGATAATGTAATCACTATAGAGACAGGAAAAAATGGAAAACAAACCTACAAAGGTAATGTCATCTAGATAGGAAACAAACCCACGGTAATGTCAATGATTTTGTAGCAAAAGTTGCCTATCTCGATGTAATCATGACGATGACGTTTTCATTAAAACGGTCATAGTGACATCGAGATAGGAAACAAGCCTAAGGATTTTGCAGCATATTGCAGACATGAAGTAATAGGTTCGAACTACATTTAAATCCTTGCGTAGTGGTAACATTTTTTTATTAGATATCTCGATCTTTTAATATCGAGCGAAGTGAGATCTCTTCTTCTTCTTCTTCTTAGTTATGGCTTCGCAATCTTGTGCATTTAGCCAGTGTCAAGTGATAATATAATATTTCAAGTGTATTTCATATTATAAGTCCTAGTCACAAGTCACAGTCAAAGTCAAGTAAAATAGTCAAGGTCCATTCATAGTAAAGTCATGCCTTAGTAAAGTGGTAGAAACTTTACTAGAACTTCTATTGGAGTAGTGAGATCTCTAAGTTGACTTGGGTGGTTCAGCACTTTGTCCGTCCGTCTGTCAGAGGCATCTAGCGTCTAAACTATACAAGCGAATAACTTCAAATTCTCAGATAATAAAGCTATATTCCCCGAGGTGTATAATCTGGGAGTGTTTAAATCAAGAGTGAATAGGTATCTTCTAGGCAAGCATCAGGTAAGATAATGGTCAAAAGCTTGCGTATTTCAAATAAAAAAATACTTCAACTTAAAAATTTAATAAACTAAATATGTTATCAAAATAAATCGTTAAGTAGTCTTAAAATGCTGGCTGGGTTGCTGGTGTACTTCGCAAAATACAACCAGCACTCTGGCCACGAGTCGACTATCTCAATCTTCCAGCTAAATCTTTGTTAATTTCGATGGCACACAGTACCCATCGGTCCAGTGTTTCTAACTGAAACGGCACAATTAAGAAATCTCTATCGAGGTTAATATTTTGTGCCGTTTAAAGGTTTATATGTATACATTCGCGCACGAGAACGGAATGAAACCTTGTCAAAGTAAATCGAAAATGACAGATTTTAAGTAGCTTTAGCAAATAGAGCGAACTTTAGTGTTGGGAGACCACATATGGTGTCGATTCGCCACAATGGTAGGTCGTATTATAATAAAAAAAGCTGTGTTCATTTAAAATAAATTTTATTTTCATTTGATACAAAATCTGCATAAGCAATTACTCGGATACTCTGGATATTACCATCCAAAGGTAATTAAAATAAATTAAATCTCTAAAATTAATTATTAATAAATACGTGTGAGAGATTCAGTCCTCCATTCAGAAAGTTAGTGCGAGACTAATATCACATTAATAAGGAGAGTATTTTCCAGTGATCTGTGAGATCCAGTCTAAGTAATGCGCAACATTGACGTAAACCCCGGGAACGCCGACTTGGCCACAACCAATGCCCCAGGACACAACACCGACTATTTGCCAGGTGCCACCGCGCTCGCACACAAGAGGGCCACCACCATCTCCTTTGCAGGCGTCCTTCCCTTCTTCACCACCAGCGCAAATAAATCCAGGGTTCAACTCGTAGTTATAACCCAACCTAGTGCCTCTTAGTTGCTGTTGGCATTGCCCGTGACCGATAATCGGTACATCTACCTCCTTCAGAATGTTCTGGTACTTTCCGCGGTCTCCGAATGAGTCCTTGCCCCATCCCGTAGTCCAACACCTTTGTCCAGCGTAGTCGGAGTATTTGTCGGGCAAACAGGCCGGGCTGATGTGCGGGTACTTGGTCCATTCGACGGGGTGGTCCATTTTCAGAATCGCGAGATCATTGTCCAAAGTGCCGGCGTAGTATAAGGGATGTACGTGTACAGACACTACGTCTCTCTCGACGTATGGGTAGAATTCAACATCACGATTAACGTCCCATTCACCAAGGCGCACTCGAAGCTCGAACCCTTTGTGTCTGTAATAAAAAAAAATTGTAGGTATAAGAGAAATATAAAGGGTTAAGGTAAGTAAATTATATATTATTACTTAGCTTCTCGAGACAGGTAATAAATCAAATAGAGTAACTGTATATACTATATATATAGAATCTATTTTCAATAGACAGAAAGGTATGTTTCACTTACGATTTGATGCAGTGGGCAGCTGTCACGATATGAAGGCTGTCGATGAGAGTTCCTCCGCAAACGTATACTGATTCTTTGGGATCCTTCTTGAGAATAGCGGCTTGCCAAGGATATTCTCCAAATTCACTCTCGCCATCAACGTAAGCCGGGGTCTTTATTCTACCATTGATGCCCTGAGAGTGCCTGATTCCGCACTGGCCACGGTTGGATGCCTGAGGAGTAAGAGGACGACGGCAGCAGACTTGGTTTTGTCTACATTGCTGTACTTGCGGACGTCCGAAGTATCCTTGTCGCTGAAATCATAAAAATACTATTATAATTATGTTCTTCTCACATGACCTGTATTTGAGATTTGAGATACGGGTTACCTCTTCTATTGTTTCGCTAGTTTCATCTACACCGATTTCTCTCTTCCTTCTGTTGTCGGGAAATCGGATGGTTTTGCCTCCCCGGCTTGCCCCACGGTTAGAAGGAATGGTAAAGGATCGGGAATATGCGTATCGATTGGCGTAACTACCCTGGTCTTTACCTACGCTAGCGTTAGCGGATCTTTCGAAGCCGTAATTGCTACTTTGGTGAGGATTGTAGTTATTGTAATCATTGTTATCATCGTAGTGACCATCATTATCATCATCATAATAGTCCTCGTTTACTGGTGGCGGTTCTCGGACATTGTAGGGATTTCCTTTTGCGAATCCTGGTTCATAGTGTGCGAAATGTGGTGAGTATACAGGGGGACCATTATAATAGGGAGGTGACGAATGGTGAGAAGGTGAGTAGTGATGGGGTGCCTGCGGATGCGGGTAGTGTGGTGGATGCGAGTGCGACGGATACCTAGGTGGCCCGTATGGCCCATAAGGATTATGATGGTGGTAATGCTCATGTTTATTTAAAAGATAAAGCTTTTTCTCATGGAATAAATGTCCAATTTTATTTACCACATGTTCATTAGGTGTCACGTGTAAATTAACAAAAGGTTTCACTACTTTCTCTCCATAGTCGTTTTTAGTTACTTGAACGGATAATAATGGATTTACAGAAACAAGACCTAAATTTAGACCTCCGCTATTGAGTGCGGGCCCATAAGGGTTATAAACGGGATTGGAATTGAAAGGATTGAGGGGATAGCTGGAGTGGGAAGGCTGGGGCAACCCAAAAGAGACACCAAACGTGGGCTGCACTTTTTTGTCGCCGCCATTGCCGCCGAAGCCGGACAATCCAATGAGGCGCTGCAGTAATATTTACTAATGTAATTAATTGTAATTTTATGTGATGTTAGATTTTGTCAGTGCCCATTGTTTAGTTTTCTTTTGTGAACTGTTGTAATTTGTCATTGCTGAACTTAGTTTCAGAAGACAAATTGCAACAGCGATCCCCAGTCTTCATTATAAAAGGGAATATCGTAATGAAAGGAGTATTCCATGAATATGTATGAATGGTATTGGAAAGGATGGGTTTGTTAGTATTTATCGATGCAAACACTAGTTGATATAAGCAAATTGATGTAACGGTGATGTAATTGTATTTAACATTAAAATGAGTACTTACCGGTTCAGCTTCTTTTGTGGCTTCGGTTTCCTGGTCCTCTTTAACTTCCCGTTTGCTGACCTTTTTAACTTCAGTTTCGGTATCATTCTGCTTAGTTTCAGTGATCGATACATCAGTCTTATTGAGATTGTCCAATTGTTCTTCAGTCAAAGCGATAATTTCGCTGCCCTTGTTGCGAGGGTCTATCGGCAAGTACAAGTCATCTCTGCGGCCAATAACTTCCTGGCTCGGGCACTGATCGTAGTTCACACAAACGCACTCGAAATCTTGAGCTTTACCTTCTTGGTAACCGTTCTGATAAGCGTTACCCTGTCCCTGTCCTTGTCCTTGTCCCTGTCCGAAAGTAGCCGGTCCCTGGTTGTAAAGGTTATTAGCCGAGCCTCCACCTACATATAGCTCTTTTTTATAGAACTGAGAACTTTGTGAACCGTAAGACCCCAATGAGTTGCCGTATTTCTGATCTTCAAATGATGCGCTGGGATACTGGTTAGGCAAAGATTGAGTCAAAACGTTGGAGCCTCCTTTGTTGAAGCTGTTGTGGTTATACTGGGATCCATAAATAGTATCTGGATCGTAGATTGGGCCAGGTAGTGATCCCGTCATGGGCTTGAAGCCACCGGACGATTCCCCGAAACTGGCAAAGTCAGCACCAGAGGCAGTTATCACTCCTCCGGACGATTGCAGAGATTGACCTTGCGATGCGAGATGGCCTATGGAGCCAACAGGAATAGCAACAGGCTTTATGATAACCTTCGGATCTTTGTCAGCATCGCCGTGCACATAGTGGTGGTGTACGTGTTGCTGAACAACAGAGTCTGGTTTGGATCCCGAATTAGAACTTGGAGGCACTTTGTTGTATGTAGGCTTGGGGCTGTCAAATCCATATCCTTCGTTAGCAAAGCTGGGAGGTTTAGTAACGTAATTAGATTCGTATCCACCGTAGTTGCTTTGAGAGAAGCTATTGCTCTGGAAATTGCCGCTAGCTATGCCGCCGGCTACGCCATATTTGTCGGAGAATCCAGGACGAGAGCTGCCTCCATATCCTCCAACCCTTTTAGGTGGGCCCTTTTGGGGAGGACGGGGCGGGTATAACATAGGTTTGGGTGGCCCATAAGCTCTGGGAGGTCCACGTAGGGCGATGGAAGCAACGGGCTTTCCGATAGGCTTTATGTCCACAGGCTGTGCGTAAATCAGTTCATCTGGAGATACGTAGGTACGTTTTTCTTCGCCATCCTCACACTGAAATAAACATGTTTTTTATTTGTATGTAATAAAATATATTTTTAATAATTTCGCACAATTTATGTATACATGTATATATGTGTCATATAACTTATTATTATGTCAAATCGAAAGCTCACCTGTACGAGTCCTAGTGTGCATAGTCTTTCTTTAATAAGGTTTCTTGCTTCAGCATCATCCCCTGCGTCCAAGGCTTCCTTGATCGTGGGATCGCTGTACACATCGTCGTCGAACCCACCCAAACTTCTACCTTGCTTACTATTAATCAGTTGGTCTACTACATCATCTGCGCTTTTCGATTCGGCTTTCTGCTCATGGCTTTCGGGTAAAACTTCCCCCTGAAGTAGTTCCGATTTTTCTGTGACCTGATCTTCTGCTTTATCGTTTGAATCGGCTCCCCATGACCAGTCAGCCGTCGTACTGGCTATTAATAATGGTAGAAGTATAAAAGTAATTTTGGGCCACCACATGTTCTGTAAATAAAGAGAAGCAGATGTTTAATAACGTGATGTTACTGAGATAGCATGAATTCATTGTGTTTGTTACTATATAGGTGGATTTGATCCTTATTTAGTAAAGCATGTCATTGTTTCGAAACCGTCGACGCGTCGGTCGGAGAATCACTTTTACTTTCGCGGACAGCCTGCGGTTACATAAGGCTCCGTAATGTCAGCGGAGCGATGTGGCCGCTTCGACTTGCGATGTTTGTGGGCGTGTGTCGCGAAAGCACTCTCACGCTATGGATATCGGATTACATATCATGACATCACCTTATATCTCACACCAAAAAGTTAATCCGGTAACAGTAACGATCTATTGTTGGAACGAAGAGTTACATGCATCTTAACTTGCTCCGGCTATCGGGGTCATCTTTTGTTTTTATTGTGAAAGAAAGTGACGAATCGGTGTCATTGCCGTGGTGTCGACCTAAAACGAGGACACTCGATCTATTGGTAGTCGGTACCCGTTGCACTGACGATGCGTCATAAAGTTTGGTAATAGTGTTACGTAATTTCCTAGTTGGTTCTATCTTGTTTATACTTTATGCAACCCGTTACGGCACGGAGCTCATTAGGTATACTAGGTTGTTTGTATGGAAATTTCTCCCATTGTTTTTCGTATAGTAATCAAGATTCAATTGTTAAAGAAATTGTGGGAAATGTAAGTACAGCGGATTTAATCCGGTTGGACGCGTGCAATTTAACGCCATCGTAGTTATAGAAAGGAAGCTTTCATTCTTGCCACGATAATGACAGATATCATACAATGTTATGCTAATTACGTTATTATCGTAGTAAATTGTTATTTGTTGTAGTCATGAAATAAGGTTCAAATTATTTTATAAATGAAAATATTAGGCTTGTGTCTTTCCTCGTCGCCGTCGGGTTTTAACTGTTAACATGCTTAAAATTGTATAAACAATTGCTATGTTTATAATGTTGTTATTATATGAGGACATATACGACACCAGCCAGTGGTGGGTGAAAGTAGGTTCATGCAATTTCTAGTGAAAACGGGCGTTTCAATTAAGACGCAAGTATAATTATTTGCAAATAAACCTGTGTTGATACTAGATTTTCTGCAGAATATGTTTTACGATACCACGATAATTGTTTTTCTAATAGATACCCTGAACCGTTTATCGCATGGTCATCGTTCATTATTTGGTATTTTTTTGTTGGTTTCATATATAAAAATCAATTTTTCTGCGTTAGTCTCGCAAAAACTCGAAAACGGCTCGACCGATTTGGCTGATATTTTTTGTTGTGTTGGTAATTGTCAGGGCAAGCCGGTGCTAATTACTAGTCTTTCAGTTAGGTTTATCGTAAGTTGTCAAGTAAAATTATTTATGTGGAAGTGCTAAAATTCACACAAAATCAAAGAATCCCGAATCCATTTCACTTTAACCACTTCCACAAAATTGTACCCAAGTCCAATTTCCGATGAAAATACGATGCACTTTTTTTTAATAAAACAAAAACTTACTATTGTTAAGAAAATCCTTGTATATCACTAACTCTAAAATTAAGTCTTAACCACTTCACCGACGCACTGTTTGCGTCCGAATGACTGTCAGATCTACCACTACCACGCTTTATACTTCGACCAAGGCAAAGATGCATACGCTCCGATTTTGTAAGACGATCGACGCAGACTCCTACCACAATATACAGTTTATTAAAATCAACTATCGTTTTGGCTTTTATTTGTTCACAATTTGCGACAGTGCTTCTATCGGTGAGATGCCTTGGTACAGGGCATGACGTCTTTGACGGTCTCATTGATCAACCCCTGGTTGTCTCATTCATGCGTTCTGGGTAGATGTTTAGCAACATGGGTTTTATTGAGGTCGAATTTGCCGGATCTCCATTGTGGTCTATGAATTTTAATTTGATAACGTCCTATTTTATGTACCTTGAACGATCGATATGACAAAAATCAATTCTGACTAATACTAAGATTGATAGATACTTTTGAACTGTTTCGAGTCATGTTAAAGTGCGATTATTACATAAAAATAATTCTAATAAAATATGCTCTTTTTTACAGATTAAGCAAACGTTTGATAACAATTACACCTGATGGAAAGCGACGATGTAGTCTAAGGTGGAGCACGGTTGCTTAGTTAATATTTATATCACTTTTATTTTGAACATATCCAAATATACCTTTCTAGGAATACTGATGATGGTAAAGCGTTCCATTCTTTTGCTATTCTATAAATGAAGATGCATGATCAGTTATATCTCATCTTGTTGTGACAACTTCGCATAAATGGTTAAAAAGCGTTTAACATTTGTTAGTAATTAATATCAATAATGCTTATTTTTAAGTCCTACTAAAAAAAAACTACTCAAATATCAGTTGAATCAAGGTAATTTTCTTTGAATCTTTTTAAACTCCCCAACCAAGAGTAACAGCGCACACGTCTTTTGTTTTTTTGTTGAATATTGCTTAGTTAGACGAAACGTAAATGTACATGATAACTACATGTCTATTTGAATTTGACTTTTCAGATTTTGTATTAGCGACAAAACAGTTCATATGTTTTGTCGCTTTATGCCTAAATCTCGATAAGATAACATCGCGTGAGGACAACAATGTGTTTGGAATAGTAATAAAGTATAGATATTACTCCGAAAGAATCGGCAGAAAACGATTAAACCTATCCACTGTCTTACTTGCTTAAGAATTTTATTTCAGCAACTGAAAGAACCAGCTGCTGTGCTCTATCCGATGTGTTTGAAATACTTATCTATCTACGACTTCTTTACCAACCCAGTTATGCAATTTTTACGGGCCATTAGCGCCCACCCTTGTTAGTATATGGTTCTGAGCTTGTTAGTATACGGTATGGAGCTACCTAATCGAGTAAGACCCACTTTCTCAGAACTTACTATAACTATCTGCTTACAAATTATCATTTTTACGAGTATGCCACTTAGATGAGACAAAATGTGTATTGGTAGAGGAACGTTACCGCAGTTTATTTCACTGGAGCAGGCGTTAGAAAAGGTGAGAACCCTTCTTCGATAAAAAAATCTGTCGTCAAGAATCTAAAGGTGTATCTAGCATCTATCCATGAGTGTCAGTTCCCAAAGGTCTTGTATGCTTAAAACTTACATCATTATTTATCAGCAGGTAAGATAATAGACACGGCCTATCAGTAAATAGTCATATAATCGAGAGTTCATTATATAAAAACCAACTATCTGTCTGTAAGATAAAGATGAGTCAAGGAACAATAATTAAAATTTTATTAAGAATTCGGCGATTTGATTTTATATTGGAAGTATATTAGTATATTTATACTGAGCTGTGAAAAAATAAAAACGGCATTAAATAATTTTTCGCCGTCCGTGACTGAACAAACGGAAACGTCGATTTCCTTGAAATATGGCTAACTATCCCTATCTTTCTTTAATTTTCGATTATGTATGTATACTTCTGTGTACTTTATTTATTTTGCTGTTTTTTTGTAGTGTAAATGTTGTGTATGTCATAAATAATAAATTTATTTTCTGTCTTTTTATAAAAAAGCCATTATGTCACTCCATCCTGGCTCTATAACGACCTACAGAACCGCATACTGACAGACTCTGGCTTCAAACACATATAGGGTTAAAACTCATACATTATTTTTTCAACCCCGAAAAAGAGGGGTGGTAAAAGCATGTAGTGTGTATCTGTGTCAGCTCCCAAAGGGCTGGATCGATTTTGATTTAGTTTTTTGTTCAACAGGTGACTTGCTTGAGAGTGTTCTTCTCTAGCCATGTTTGATGAAAATCGGTACAGCCGCTTTCCAGAAAGAGCGTCAAGAGTATTTTCAAAATTGTGCCATTTGTCTGTGTTTTTCTCATACAAAAGACATCAACGCGCACCAATCGTCACGTTTTGTTTCTATGAGCCAATTTTGTAATATATGTTGTTATGGTTATAATGAAGGTCATTTCATTGAAGTTGAATACAATTCGTCAAAGCCTGACCCGGTTTGCATGACATCACCAGCATACAAGATTAATGTCAAGTTGATGTAACCCACTATCCGCACGATCCGTCGGGCTTCTGGCTCGCGTATTTATTGCCGAAAATGTTTACAACATCTAATTGGGAAGCAGGATTTGTGTTGCACCCAGTGGCTTGCACAAGTGGGGTTTCCAGCCGGACTTGAGTCTCGAAGCCCGCTGAGTCGCTGCCGATGGCGCAACGGTTCGCTGAACCATTCTATAGGCCAATTCGACATGAAGAAGTGTAGCAAAGAATGCCAGTACGATTTGCTGAGGCGTTTGAACGAGTGCGGTTTGTATTATTGAGTTTCAGGGTCATGAAAGAGAATTGCTTGCAAAAATTGTTATGTAGTTAAATACCACTCCAGGCCTGACGAGATATCCTAAATTGACACTCGTAGCGCGGTACGCTTGGTCGATCGTAACTGATAGACAAAGTAAAGCAATGCTCAGTCAGACCAGTGCTTGGATCGGTGACCGTTTAGTGGGATTTTCAAATAAGTGTCACCGTCCTTTGGAGGGCATGTTAAAATATCGGTCCCGGTTGTAAGTTGCCATCAGGCGTCCTGAAATGTCCTGACAGGAAAGGACTGCCCACTAATCTATACGACAAGCAAGCAATTGATATCTTAAACTTTTTAAGATCCATTTATAGTAAACTAGTTGACCCGCTTCGGCTTCGCCTAAGTAGAAACGTTTATATAGTCTATGGAGAGTAGTTACTCTCCATAGACTATATAAAAGCCAAATTTAATCAAGTTGTTTTCGAGGTTTCGTGATTAGTCAGTGAATCAGTGAATTTTGCTATAGATTATGAATTGGTCTAAAACTAATAGTATTAAAAAAACCGCTTTCACACTCATAGTGGAAACTAAGTTTGAAGATTTGTGTTATAGGTGACGGAAATATTCACATCAGACACGCAATCACAGAACCACAAATTTCCCTCGGGGAGAAAACTTGTGTTCCCACCGGGAATCGAACCCGAATGCCCGCTGTTTAACAAACTACGTTAGCGAGCATTTTATTTTCAGTTATTATGGGAAGTATTAAGCGTTCTATGGCTAAGTATTGCAAGTCAGTGACTTGTTTACAAGTAGGTTCTCCAGCAGAGCCGGACTTGGTTCACGTCGCTTGCGCAAGAGTTCGCTGAACCACCACAGGCTAATTCACGTTGAAGAAGCGTAACGAAACGACGATTGAAGACAAGTTCCTTACTACTTGGGCTAAAGGCTTTGTTATGTTGTCTTTTTATTGTTGGTAATATTGGCATCAATTATGTTTTTTTCTATATGTAGGCAAATCTGCTTTAAAAAATTGGGTGACTGAAAATGTTTTCTATAGTTTGAAAAAATATTTCCTTAATTTTTTTTGACATAGCATGAATTTATTATCTTTGACATTTTTGTAGTGTTCTTTATATTTCACAAACTAATTTTAATGTAGCTTATTCATCATAAATTCCAAATATCATAATCTAAATAATGAAAATTTGTTTGGTCTGTATAATCATATTTTGTGACATTGGACGCCCGAGATGGGTCAACTGTAATAACATTACCTGCAATAAGAACTCGCGAATACTAAAACTAAAGTTTTTGCCAATAAAGAATTATCTTATCTTAAATCATACAAATTTAGAACAACGCTATTATCGCTTTCGCTTCAAAACTACAATTACTATTGTAGTTCTTGTACAGCGTCTACCACATATTAGGGCATGATTTGACTATGACTGGACCTTGACTCTTTTACTTGATATTGACTGCGACTTGTGACTAGGACTAATATTATGAAATATTTAATTACTTACTTGACACTGGCTAAATGCAAATAGAATGAGGTGCCAAAATAAGAAAAAATCTCGCTATCTCGCGCAAGTTTGCCTACGTATTATAACATGAGCAGTATTTTATACTGTAGGATAAACAGTAGCCTAGACTAGTAGTAACTAGTGTTATTTTTCATTCTCTGAGACACACACATAATTTTGACCGAATCCGTACAGCAGTTATAAAGATACCTACTACATATTTCAAACTAACCAAAAAAACTTACAATAGGCACAGACTAAAATAAGCCACAGATCTACGTTCACAGACTATCTATATTGTTTTTTGGAATGATCTGTGGACAGACTGCGAGAGCGAAATAATTCCGGACGAATTCAGAATTCAAATATTTGAAAGATTAGTCGATTGCGTTACATTTCCAAAAGTAAAATGATTGCATGCTAATGATACATTGCCATTTTCATCAGCTGTAGTTTCGTACGAGACCCACTTAACGTAAATAGACATATTTGTAACGGAATTATATAAGGACCTCGTCAACTCATCGATCCTTGACCTGATACCAAACAGAACTATCAGTCATGTTGGCGTAGTTGTTTTGTTACTTAGTTTTTGTTTTGTTGCTTGTTGAGTCATAATTATCTTAATCAGAGTGTATTGTTTGTAGAACATTTATAAATCTTGTATCATAGATGTGAAAGTTTTTTTTGGAGTTTGTAATAATCAACTCTTTGAGGTTTCGGCAAAGTTTGATACGTAATTAGATAGGAAGTTTTTTCTTTTAATTTTGGCTTCGCAATCTTATGCAAAAATTTAATCAGTGTTATGTAATAATACCTATATTTCTAGTGTATTTCATATTAAAAGTCCTAGTCAGTAGTCACAGTCAAAGACAAGCAAAAGATTCAAAGCCCATTCATAGTCAAGCCATGCCCCAGTAAAGTGGTAGAAACTTTACTGGAACTTCTATTGGAGTTTTGGATCGAAGGCTAAAATCACGTTTTTCAACTTTGTATGATTTGCCTACACGTATGAACGTTTACTTAGTAGGTATTAACGGTTAATGATTCATTTCATTCATTCATTCATTATTACACATTAACTTCTTTTGGATAATTATATAACATCAACAACGCCATTTTTTAAAATTCGCGGCAAAACCCGATCGTTAGTTAATTAGGTCTCTGGGTACTGACCTGTAATGGGCAAGCATGTCGCTTACCATCAGGCGAGCGACTTGCTCGCTTCGTCACTAATTAATCATAAAAATATGTTTGGTGGTCTGGAATAGATTATGGCTAAGATTACAGCCTTATCGGAAATTGCTAAAAATGCTTCAAGTACTTAGATGCTAGTATGTTTTCACTCCAGCACGTCATGAGAAATGACGGAGATGCGACAAAGATGAAGCTTGATCCTCTCTGATCGTGAACATATTTTTTATGCTCTTTAGACCACTATCTCACCTGATGGAAAACGATGATGCGGCTGAAGATGTAGTATGCTTGCCTAGAAGATACGTATTAACTCTTGACTTAAAGGATCCCAGATTATACCGTTCGGGGAACAAAGACGCGGGCGATGAGTTCAAATCCTTTGCAGTTTTACCATATTTTACCATTCGCAGTTCAAAAAATTAATGTATAAGCGAAGCGCTTCAAACGAATAGGAGACATGTCAACTAGATAATAATAACAATATGAATGCCGGTCTTTGAGAGTCGTTAATTTGTCTTATTTTATCCTATGACAGAATGTGAAACTTTTCTGTACTCCAAAGTAATTACTCCAAAAGTATCAAAAATCACATCATTGTTTTGATATATTATGATGATATATTACTATAGAAAGAATCAAAAATAAATCACTACCCTTTCAGAGACTGACTGAGAAATAATTAGGAAAGCGCCTAACACGCACGCACCAAGCTCTTCTCGTCAAATAGATACGCATTTCCTGGTAATATAACAGGCGACTGACATTGCAATGGCAAGATCTACTGAGATCTTGCGTTGACCAATAGTACATCGAACCCCACCGAAGCCAGTTCAATCAGATTACGGTGATCGTGAAAATCTTGAGCCCCTACTACCAATTTCTGTTGCAATCGGCTTCAATTTGAATTTCGAATTTATATTTTACTGGCGGACCCGTTCATTAAATAAAAAAACATTATTTATCGCGTTGAATTGTGAAAACCATTCTTAAATCCACCTGAAAATACACGAAAAAATCATTAAAATCGGTCAAGCGGATTTAGCCGGAGTTTAGTCAGTCACATACACACGCATGGAAGAATTATATATATAAGAGATTAAATTGATAGAGCGAAGCGAGATCTGTTAGTTGACTTAGGCGATTCAGCACTTTGTCCGTCCGTCAGTCTGTCAAAAGCATCTAGCGTTTAAACCATACAAGTGAATGACAAATTCTCATAAAATATTTAGATGGACAGAAATGGCAATTAAAATGAAAATATAAAGGGGGCACCCACACATGTAAGTGGAGGAAAAAATAAAATTTATTTTTTATTTACCCTTGTGGGGTATCGTAGAAAGGGGCTTGACAAGTAGAGAACGAAACCTATTTAAAAAATCTATCGGGGTCTATTTCAAAAACGCTACACATTTAAAGCTGAAGCTTACGTAAAATAATTACTATTATAATATCTTGTACTTGAACAACAAATACAGAAACCAAACAATACAAAGAAAAAAAATTATAAGGAATTAACCTCAAAAGATTTTCTCTACGAGGCAATATGTAGGCGCGAGATCTTAGTTCGATGCGAACGACTAGTTTATAAGGTTTTGCTATTTCAAATAGACATTGATATTAAAAGAGACTAAATAAAATGTAACAATCACATAAGGTACAATTTTAAAATTCTAATAAAAACCGATCGCCTCAAAGTTAGGAAATATAGGATCATCTTAACTAAGTATCCAGTAGGCGGGCTTTATAATTATAAACTTTATAAAGCTATGAATGCAGTTCTGTTTGTATCTTCGTCTCCGGTAGCGAGCGTCAGAAGTACCAATGGTTACGAGTTGCAGCAAGTTGAGTAGTGTAGATCAGTGTTTACATTTTTTGCCGTTTCTCCACGTGAGTCAGTGCACTGTGTACCAATTGCGTAATTAAACCGGACTCGGAGTTTGTAGATCATTCAGACGGCTGCGTGTATGCAATGTGTTATAGGTAAGTTTGTTTGGATTAGTTCATCCTAGTATGACATTTTCATGACTTAAGGAGTGCTTTCATTATAATGAACTTGTACATATATGTACAAAGACGTGCATTAGAGTTTAGCCGCGAAAGTGAAAAAATGGCGTTGTCGATCATGTAATATTTTTTAAATCTCCCAGTGTTAATATGTAAAAATGGTAGACTATGAACTATTAATAGGTTGTTAACATGCATGAATGTAGGCAAAAAATACAAAGAAAAAAGACATGAATTTATTTTCACTCCAAAACTACTTTTGAAGTTCTTGGGTATAATTGACTATGACTGCGCCTCCTTTACTTGACTTTGTCTCAGACTGGTGACTAAGACTAGTTATGGGAAACACTGAAAACTACATAAAAATATTTATTACTTAACTCTGGCTAAATGCACAAAGTTGCCAAAATTCGAATAAATACAAATACATGTATTGACATAGGCTCCCGAACTAGTCTTAAACTCCATTTCAGGAAGAATTATAAAAAAGAAGTGTATTACTTCGTGTGACCTGCAGCTTTGACAGTGCTTGAGTATTAGAAATTGCCTATGTCCTTTTCCATTAATCTAAATCCAAGCCGAATTAGATTACTCAACGTCTCCAATCGTTGTTTGTTGTATTTAAGATTCTTTGGATCGTAAAAAGATTTCGACACTGCGCAGCATTGAATAGGCGAATAAATGTTGCCCTTTCCTCTAAATTAATGTTAAAATGATGGAAATATGAAGGATTCCGTCAATTTACTAAGAACTAGTGTTGTTACTGTTGCGCAGCAGAGCAGGGGTTTTCCGAATTGCGCCTATTGCAGCGTGCGAGGTCAGGCACGCGAGCCTTGTTCACCCAACAGAGAACGGAATAGAGTCGCATATTTTATAATGATATAATATATTTTATTGTGTGATAACTGTTTAATCTATTATATCTTCAATATATTTAGGTATAGGTTACTTATCGTGAATAGTGGTGGGGTAAATACTTCCTTTTCATTCTTATCTTCTAAATAACTTAGGGCGGCGATCTGGGATAACTGTTATGCCAAACAAAAATAATATAATAAAATTAATAACAATAATTTTAAAAAACCCACTCTTCGTAATAAAATATTCACACTTATCTTGAATACGAGGAAAAAAAAGTGAACACAGGTCGAATGCTATTTAAGAAAAACATGTTCAGCGATTTAGGCTGAAATGCGATGCTAAAATAAGACCACGTTATTATCTATGCGCGTTATATATTATTACCTAAGTGGCAGTGGTTAAAGAACGGCGATGTTATTTATTGTTGCAGCGTTTTGTCTAAACTAAAATAAACCAACGAGCATGTATGCAAATACTAATGAATGTAGGAGAAGCGAAAGATGTGTGTCGGGATCGTAGCAGGTGGAGAGCTTAGAGTATATAGGTGGAGAGTAAGTAAGTGTGGAGGGAGAGTAAGTAAAATTTATATGGGACCACCTCTGAAGTATAAACTACCAAAAAAAGAATCATCAAAATCGATTCATAAATGGCAGAATGATATCGTAACATACGTACAAAAAAAAACGTACCTACAGTCGAATTGAGAACCAAAGAAAATAGAGGTTTTTGAAGTCGGTTAAAAATGTACTTCTTGTAATGTTCGTCAAAACTTTTTATACAAAATCCTCTCGCAGATTTGACTGTCCAAATCAATATGCTGGCCTACTTTCGGCTTGCTTGAGTGCATTGTGTTATGCTGTGATTCGACGTAATGCTGGGCTTCCCTGCTCCTGCCAAGGACTCCCGAATTACCCGCGGCATTGCTGCCTGGGTTTTTACAGATATTAAAAGATAGGATTTTTTTTGTTATTTTTGCTAATGATGACCAGGCTGCGCTTCTATGCGAGCACTATGTGGTACTAGTTTTACTATGTGAATGTGTGTGATCTTCTAGGCTAGGATGCTACATCTTCGGCCGCATCATCGCTTTCCATCAGGTGAGATAGCGGTCTTATGCTTGCCTATCGAGCATTAAAAAAAACAAAATTACGCTTCGTATCGCTGTCGATCATAGAGCGTAGGTATATAAGTCGATGGCTACTATAGCACATAGGTGCGCATTCAGTGGACTAATAAATATTGGCGATACATCGGTTTTTAGTGTTTCGCCAATTTCGAAAAGCATAAAAAGTATTTCGTATCAGTATTATTATATATATATATATATTTATATTTATATGTGTGTATATTTATGTAATTGTTTAAGTAGGTATACAATATAATATGTATAAATATAATATATTATATTTATGTATTTCTTACATATTTGGTATTCACAACTTTATTTTTTATTTTTTATATATAATTTGTTTAGAACTGTAGTACACCACAGCCCCAAAATTATTTTGCTATCTCCTCTCCATCCAAAGGTTGTCTAGAAGAGATCGCTTTAAGCGATAAGACCGCCCATTGTACTAGCCTAAGTTATTTTCAATGTAATTGTTAGCTGTTATTTTCTTTTTTAATTGGTGTACAATAAAGAGTTCATCTATCATCTATCTATCTATTACATGTTCTAACAGTTTGTTTTTGTTTAGGGCCAAGGTTTTAGCCAATGATTGAATGAATTATCCAAAAATAAACTCAAAACGGCATCATTTTTACAATTATAGGATCAAGAATATGTGATTGCTCAGGATTACCTACGCGAATTCAAACAAAAATTTGGGAGCTTGGGCACGTTATGTTATGATTATGTTAAAAGAGATCGTCTAATCTAAAACTGAACGGCTGAACACCCGGCCCCTCCACCACTGTCAAATTAACTGTAAAATTGTGAGAGAGTGCAGTTTTAGTTTGGAAGGTTTTTAGTTGTTAATGAGTTTGATAAGTTCGTAAGACATACATCATGAAGGACAGATGATTAAACGCAAGCAAATCTTAAAAAATCTAGTTCACCGCTTATATTTTGGTTGTGGCTTGATCTATTTCGATAAAATTTATATGGTACCACGTCTGAAGTATAATCTACAAAACAAAAAGCGTCACCATGAGTACTTCATTCTTTTTTGTGAAGTCGGTAGAAAAGAGTCTTTTCTTGCTGTTTTCATTACATGAATTCTATTATTATATCCTACAATTGATCCTACATAATATTAATAGGCGCCTCCTCCTTACCAACTTAATTAGTTGAGCTTGTGATTATATTAATACCTATATGTTGTATTAAAAACATAGATTGAGAATTGTGATAAATAATAATAATAGCAATTAAAACTATTAAAAGGTTGTTCTTAAAATAGTACATAAACATTGTTTATTTCGTGAAAGCGACATCTAAAGGCAAAGTGTAACATTAATGAGTGAGTGAGGTTTACTTCTTTCAAACACCGAAATTTATTATCGCGCCGCTGCACGCTGGGAAGACTGGCTTATTGCAAAACATGTTTGCTCAACTTCTAGGAGTTTCAAACATGTGATCATAGATGGCTCTGTAAGTAACGTTGCAGTAATTATACATTTAGGAATAAACTATTATTTAATGTTCAACGGTGTAGGTAAACCATATATGTTGTGTTCGTGTTGTGCAAGGACAAGGATTATAAAGATATTTTTTTTGGAAAATCACCAGGAAATTGCTCCCGTGCGAACTCTGAGCTTGTAAATAGTAATAGAGTATTTTTGAAATGAATGGTACATAAACTTTTCGCAATGTGTGCCAGCGACAACTGTATCACTGGCAGTGTACCTCATTAATTAGTGTGAGAGGTTGCTAACTTCCTTCGAACGTTGAAATTTCTTTAGACCGGCTTAGTGCTAGCAATGTTTGCTTAATTTCTACCAGTTTCAATAATTTTCTCATAGATGACACTATAAGCAGTGTTACAGCAATCTATATCTATACTAATATTATAAAGAGGTAATGTTTGCTTGTTTGTTTGTATGTAAAATGTAATCTCTGAAACTACTGATCCGATTCTAAAAATTCTTTCATTAATAAATCTAGCTACAATATCCCTGAGTGTCCCTGGCTATGTTTTGTTGGGATAAAAGTCAGTTTTCAGTTCGAAATAATAATATTCGTAAGACAAGTCGGAGAAAAATATGCTAACTGGCCGCTTTATCGGCGTACGCTGACTAAACAGTTCGACATAGTTGAATACAATGTATGGCAACAATGTTGGCTTTTGTGAGTTTTACAAAAAAGTCTTCGACACCATATATCTATCATGTAGATTAAGCTCAGAAAAAACACTTTTCTTTGTTAAAAATCTGAAAAATAAGCAGCTTCTGTTTTGTTGGCTTTTTTAGGCATGCAATATTAATCCTTATCAAAATAAACTATTTCATCGTCTTACGTAGTTCACGTAGATACAATTTGCCCTTTACTGTTTTGCTCCATATAAAGAACTTTTTCATGTTCCATAAAATGAGAAGTTTGTGTATCTGGTTCTGGGGATGACGTGAATGTTGTGTGTGTGGTGTTAATATTTACGGTTCCGCGAAACAAATTATAGTTCTTTTAGTGTGGGACTCTGAGTGTGAAGCTTTTATGTGTATGCTTTTATTTACCCGGGCGACGCCGGGCGGTTCAACTAGTAGTTAATATAAATAGAATAGAATATTATATATAGCTACACACAGCTACTATAAATAGCTACACAGTCAAACAATAAATAGTATTCTTTTATCTTCGTACACAAAAGTACTTATCGTTTTCAACAGTTTTGTCCATCTCGATTCGAGATTCTCGAAAATACAAAAATATAGCATAAATATTTTCACTATCACAAGCCGGAAACATTCACATCACCTACACACAATCACACCTAGGATTCCCGCCGGGAATCGAACCCGATACCCTTACTTACAAGGTGAACGCGCACCCAACTAAGCCGATACGATCATCAGCAGTTCTGATTAAATAGCGTTAAAATAGCTTAAAAGACCAATACCATAATACATTTTGTTTACACTATGCCAATACTACTTAAAATATACTACTGAAAATACCTGGAATCAATAACACATGGGACAGTTTACAATTTTAAACATCGAATTGTTTATTTTTGTGATTGTTCATGTGAGATGAATGCTTGCCCATTTGACCGCTACTACCTACCCTGCATAAAAATAATTAAACGAAAGCAAAGCTTAAAAAAACATCAAATTTAAATGGGACCAATTAGAAAGCAACATCTTTCAAACTATAAAAAAAATTCGAAATCAGCTCACGTGGAGAGAAGTTATGAGGTTACAAATTAAAAATAAATAAAAAATACAGTCGACTTTAGTACCTCCTCCTTTTTGAAAAGTCGGTAAAAAATGCTCTCATGGCTTCCTTGCTAAATAAACCTTAATAAAATATAACATTTTGGTTAACTTAACTAATAGTAATAAAAAAAAGATCCCAAGACACAGTAAGCCCCATTTAGTTAGGCACGAATGCCCTACAACATTTCTTTGCTTTGAGCACAGGACTTCAATAGTCGCGCAGGTTGTTATTATTCTCCCCCTACGACTATATAGTAAAGCTATTCCTTATTTAGTAGTGCTCTCCAGCAAGGCTCCGGGGACTTTCCACAGGGTGAGGTAAGCCACCAGGGACTCAGTTTGTAACCCCGTCAGTTGAACTGGTCAGGAATCTCAAATCGTCAAATCAAAATCAGCACTCAGTGTTTATTGGCTACGAAAATTTCGTTTGCGCGATTCAGAACTCCCAACTTTAAAACTTCATAAAAATTACATCAGCGACCATTTTAAGAATGTTTTGATTATAATTTGCACCAAATACGTTTTTTTAAATAACTATGTCGTTATTTATTTATATATTTGGCAAAATATCTGTGAAATAAAAATAACGTGTTCGAGAAATGCTGAAATCGTGATAGCGCCATCTATTTATTGGCGTAGAACTAACTCAAGACAACGTCTGTTGCGATTAGTTGCGAATTTACGATATTTAGGTAGACTATTTAATAGATACTTATCGCTTTGAAAATTTAGGTACTTACTATAACGATTGAACATTACACTATGTGGTAGGCAATATTATGTCTTTGGCGAACTTGACTTAGAACTAGTCGTTCGCGGCGAACTGAGATCTAGCGCCTACATTTTGCCTGATAGAGAAACTTTTTGGGGTTAATTGCTCATAACTTTTTTTTCCATTAAATAATTGTTTGATTTCTGTATTTGTTGTTCAAGTACGTACATGATAACGGATTTTATACGTAAGTTTTCAGATTTAGATGTAAAGCCGTATTTGAGAATGGACTCCGGGACAAAATAGGTCTAAAAACAGTGATTTTGGTCACCAACCAGATTTTTATTTTCCAACATAGAATTTTTAAATAACGGATTCGTACTCTAATTGCAGAGGTCTTTTAAACGACAAGGGTAAAAAAATAAATAAATATAAATAAAATAAAATAAATATTTTGCTGCCCGCTTACGATGTACGGGTAACATCCTCATTATATCATTTTAATTGCCATTTCTGGCTCTGGGCATAGCTTTACATATTCTCTGAGAATTCGGAGTTATTTGCTTGCATGGTTTAGACGCTAGATGCCTCTGACAAACGGACGGACGGAAAAAGTCCTGAACGACCCAAATCAACTTAGAGATCTCGTTTCGTTCGAACGATAATTATTATTGAAATATACGTGAGAGGTTCACCCTACAGTACCTAGTTAGGTTTTATACCTGTACTAATAATATTATATATATATACTAGCTAACCTGGCAAACGTTGTTTTGCCACAAACATTATTTCATAAGTAAAAAATAGGGGTTGATCGTAGAAGGGCGGCGAATTTTTGGCTGTATGTATTTTTTAATGCCACATCATAAAAAAAAATTGACCGAAAAATTTAAAAATGTTTTTGGATTGGGCCACTATTATCTCTTAGGCGGATGAAAAATAGATAACAACCTATTCTCAGACCTACCAAGAGTGAATATAAAAATTCATCAAAATCGGCTCTACCGTTTCGGAGGAGTATGGTAACAAACACTGACACAAAATGTTTATATACATAGATTTCGATGCCTACAGGTATAAAAGCTAACTAATTACATCTATCTAAAATAATGTGGATTAAGTATTAGACAACTCTTTAGGTAATCAGATAATTGTATTCAGCAGTGGCCACATTTTATAACATTATTATCTACATGTCGTCATAACTTAGAAGACATGGATTTGTTAGTTTACTGAGGTTATACCGTGATTATACCGTGTATTAGATGATTATACCGTGATTTAAATAAAATATTGTTTACTCGTATTCATTTTTTAATTTTCATTGCCATACTTTCTATATAAATACAAAAAAACGAAGTAGCAGTATCGATCAAAATCATTTAGAGATCTTCCATTTTAAATATGCACGCCCATCCATTAACATTTTCATACATTTGACACTCTATAGTTTGACAAATTTGATGGAGGGGCGACACATTTAGAATGAAAGATCTACTTACCTATTAAATAGCATATAACAGTTTAAAACTAATATCTCCGAAACTCTTTATCAGATCTTGATCAAATCATAATGGGACCGAATTACGGTTCCGAATTTCTGATGTAAGATACATAATTATATAAAAAATATACCGATGAATTGAGAACACCCTCCTTTTTTTGAAGTCGGTTAAAATAAAATAGAGCATCAGAAGAGCTACTATTCTAACCTACTATTCTAACTCCAGGTAGAAGATCATCTTAAATTTGTTTTTATTTTTGGCCCGCAACCATGATTTTGCCTCCAATTTTATTCAAATCCATAGATCAAACATTCTTACTGTAGATACTATTCAGATTATTATACCCCACAATAAATGGTAAGAAACTAACAATCAGTTCATTGTAGGGCGCTAAGACGTTGTTCCTCAGGTTTTGTATATTTTCTTTAAAATTCTTAAATTTTTGTGTAGAGTTCCTAAAATAAGCAATAGCCTGTAAAAAACAGGGTGTAGTAAAGACACACGATACAAGTGAAACTTTAATTACAGTGTTTACCCCCTCCACTTTTAGAAAAGTTTATCTTAAATAAATATTTTTTTGGCCAAAAACACATGAACATAGCATTAGCACTTTCACACAACAACACACTAAGATTAAATTGTGTCTCACCCAGAACCAGAAACACATATTTCCCTTGGGGAGAAAACATTATACCGGCTGCGTAAAAGGTAGACGTGCACCATATTTACAAACACATATTTACCTAAAGCACTAATTTTACCTTTTTATGGTTGTGATTGTGTGTGTGATGTGAATGTTTCCGGCACCCACGACACAAGTCATCGAACTTAGTTAGGGGCTTTGAGTGTGAAAGCGTTTATGTTTATGTTTTATTGCTCCTACACAAACCAACAGATTTTTTTAACTAAAATAACATATTGATTGTATTAAATAGGGTGTAGCAAAGAAGTCTTGTGTAACTATTTAAATGAAAAAAAAAACAAAAAAAAATTGATAGAATAATTTTAAACAAAAAGATAGTGATAAGAAGATAGTGACTGAAGTGAGACTGTTACGTTTTGTCTTACTACGTCTCTTTATATGTTTAATGATTTTTAGAATGTTCTATACATTCTAAAAATCATTAAACATATAAATTTTACAGATATTCTTAAAGGTCGGTAGCAGCGTGACTTGTGTGTTACGGCTGCTACGATTATTTTTGCGAGTTTTGGGATAGTAACTATGCATTATTATGGATAATAGAAAAAGAAATCACAAACGGGTTAATGTTTTAATTGTTCTACTAATAAAAAAATATGTACAACTATGAAAAAAGCGGACAAATATATTTTTTCCATCAATTTATAGAACTGAGCATGAGTCATGACACAAGTCCAATTATCTTTTAGTGCCTTACAGTAAATTAAATTTGTATTAATCCTACTAATATTATAAAACCGAAAGTTTGTGTGTAAGTGTGTAAGTATGTTTGTTCCCTCTTCACGCTTTAATGGCTGAACGGAATTGGATGAAATTTGGAATGTACATAGATTATACCTAGGATTAACACATAGGCTACTTTTTAACTTGATAATAGCGGGCGAAACCGCGGGGCACGGCTAGTATATTATTATAAAAGTTTGAGTGAGTTTATTATAATTCTTACACATCATTCAAGGATACTTTAGATATAAATTTTTTTTTTTTTTACAATATAGCCCCAAAAAAACCAGTGCTCATGGTTTTAACAGACTTCAAAAAAAGGAGGTGATTCTCAATTCGTCGTAATCTTTTTTTATGTATGCTACCCCAGAACTCCGTTGTTTATAAACCGAATAAGAAAATTATTTTTGTTCAAAAGGATGTACGTTCTAGTTGGTACCATTAGAATTTGATCAAGATCTGATGAAGAATTCCGGCGATATTTACGATTGAAGTCGGTTATTCGTTTTTTAAACTCGTATATTATTATTATGTACTTATTCGCTTTCAAAGTGTAGTCGCAGCTATAAAATGAATAATGACAAATTGGACATTATCTACGATCTGGTTTTATAAGTTACATTGGGCTGGTTATAAAAAACAATTATCACCTTATATTGCGGATATCGAACGTCCTCGACGCGTTCGAAGTAATAAATCAGAGTATTTCCACGTCATTCATTTTTTGCGTTGAATGTCTGACACGCCTACTTTGTAGCAGAAATGTCATGTTGATTGAACATTGATCTCGAGCAAAATTTGAAGATCTACCAGTAATTTAAGGTTTATAATGACTATTTTAA
Organism: Lomographa bimaculata; assembly: GCA_948107665.1. Classification (NCBI taxonomy): domain Eukaryota; kingdom Metazoa; phylum Arthropoda; class Insecta; order Lepidoptera; family Geometridae; genus Lomographa; species Lomographa bimaculata. The sequence goes on from OX403598.1 coordinate 9,385,342, forward strand.
CATCTACCAACTACTTTTGCGGGCAGATGTGACAAGGACGTTTGCTTTTTAGAGTTAAGTGGGACTATTTAAATCGACTTCTAAAATTATTTTAAGGTAGGTACTGAACAAGCCGAGACGCCGGACGGTCTACGCGCGTACTCGACTTATAAAGGAGCACCGACTGTTCCGAAACTAGTCTCCTAATATTAGAGAACACATCCATGAGTGAAATCGTATAAATCCTTAATACCTATGTGTAGGTAATACTTACGAATCTTTCAATTAAACATTATAGCATTCAAAATGGTCAACACTTGCAATATAACTGTTTATGAGAAATCTGGTCTTTTTGCGCTTTTAATTTACAAAATAGCATTATTTTGACTAACCTCGACGTTCCGGCTGGCAAATAACATGATTGTAATTCGCGAAAGTTTAAAAAAATCTATATAACTGTTTGAGCTAAAAATCATGAACATGCTGCCCAAATTTAATTACTAAATTGGGTAGTAAGTTCATGCCAATAATATACCCTTTTTTACTACATAGACTTATGTAATTTTAGTTCATGTTTACATGTTTGCGCGTTAATTCTACCTTAATACCGGCATAAAAATTAATGTTATAGGCATTATAAACATAAACATAAACGCTTTCACGCTCCCAGCCCCACACTAAGTTCGATGACTTGTGTCGTGGGTGCCGGAAACATTCACATCACACACTCAACACACACTATTACAACCAAAACCAGAAACACAATTTTTTCTTGGGGAGAAAAGTGGTGTTCCCGCCGGGAATCGAACCTGATACCCCAAGGCGAACCACCCAACTAAGAAATGGATCGCATGCCAACAGGCTTTATTAAAAACGACATCTAGCATAAACAAAAACATCCTAGTAATCGTATGAAAAACGAAATAACTACGGAACCTTACGTGTGATGCTACACACTGTTTGCTTCTTCCTAGACAACTTAATAAAATAAAATCATGCATATATTACGATAATATAAAAAGCAGATGAGTCTTATTCGCATATCAGTCTAGAGTTTTCGGCGAGAATTCACAGACCTCGTTCATAATGAGATCGTTGGTGGTGCTCTTCGCTATCCTCGTGGCCGTGGCTGCTAAGCCCCATTTCCTCGTGGAGACTCCTGTGGCGGCTCCGCTGGTGACCTCTGTATTGGCTGAGCCCGTCGTGCACGTCCACAGCGCGCCTGTGGTCGCTCCGGTCCCTCTATTCACACGTTCCGTTATCGCTAAGCATGTAGTTCCGGTTGCACCAGTAATCCCTAGTGTCGTCCAACCCGCATTCTACAATCCTGCTTGGCCTGCAGTCCACGCCTGGTAAATCTATGAATACCTTAGCTGTTGAATATTTCAAAATTTGGTACTTGAGGATTAATGTAACATGGAAATAAAGGATTCTGCAATATATTGGCTTTATTTTCCTTAATAATATATTCCTTTATAATAATTTACTAATAATTGAGCACTCTCTCTTAACTCTACAATCATTATTGACATCACCTAGAGACGTTGCTATATTATGTACATTTTTGTAGTTGGGTAAATTAGGTTTACGATAAAAATTTATAATAATATCGTAATTATATTTTTCTAAATTCACAGTATTATTGTAAATGCAAAAGCTTGTGTGTAAAAAATTGTAGGTATGTCTTTGTTCTCTATACGCCGTAGCGGCGGAACAGATTTTACATATTATACCGAGACATAGGCTACGTACTTTTCAATGGGGACATCCAGTGTTAACATATTTTTTGATTTTGTTTCTAGTTTGGGAATCCATTGTACTTGATAATGTGATTTACATTTTATTTTGCAATATAAAGGAATATTATATTCTTAAATATATAGCGAAGGTTCTTAACATTAGTTCACTTTAGGGTTTAGACTCAATACCTATATGCAAATTGCTGCATTTTTCATAATTACATTTCACAATCCTACTAATATTATAAATCCGAAAGTTTGTGTGTAAGTATGTTTGTTCCCTCTTCACGCTTTAACGGGTGAACGGATTTGGATGAAATTTGAAATGTACATAGATTATACCTAGGATTAACACATAGGCTACTTTTTAACTTGATAATAGCGGGCGAAGCCGCGGGGCACGGCTAGTTATATTATAAAGGCGAAAGTTTCTGAGTTTGTATGTTTGTTACTTCTTCACGTTCAAAAGGCTGTACCAATTTTGATGAAATTTGGTATAGAGGTAGCTGAAACCTGGAATTAACACATAGGCTTTTTATCCCGGAACTCTCCGGAACTTACTCGGGTAAAATTGCGGGGTGCAGTTAAATATTTTTAGAAAATGACGTAACAAATAATTCTAAATGGTCGCGAACGTTATGATTGTGTAACATACCAAACCAATCTACAAAGCAAAAAAAGCTGTACAAAATTAAAAAAGCGATCATTCTTTTATACAGTCTTGTTTCAAACCATAATTTTTGCGACCATAAATATTGCAGTCCGTAATAGGTCTTGATAGGTATTATACCTACCTTTTCGTACCATTATCCGTATTTCATTCGCAAGGCGGATCTAGACGATTGAGTTGACATCCTGCAACACCTACTGCCTATAAATTCGTTGAGGAATAATATACTGCCTAGACAACATCCGGGAGTATAAACTCGTGATTTTGTAGATAGAAGAGTAGATTAGTCTATATGAAAGTCTTGGTCACCAACGTAAGGTATTCTATCGCTTACATTTTGGAGAGTGTGCTCAGGAATTACATGATATAATTCCTCCATGCCCTTTCTACCATCAAACAACAAGACAAACTGTCAAATGTCATCTATTTATAGTTGATATACCTCCAGTTCGCTGGAAGCGTTTTGCTTCTACGTTCATCATCTGTACAGCGAAGGAGTGGAACTCATTGCCTGCGTCTTTGTTCCCTGAACAGTATAGTCTTGGTGCCTTCAAGTCTAGAGTGAATAGGTACCTTCTAGGCAAGCATGCTCCATCTTTGGCCGCATAGTCACTTTCCATCAGGTGAGATAGCGGTCAAATGCTTGCCTATCTAGTATAAAAAAAAAGTGCATAAAAACTTAATGGGTACGTGGTACATTTTATTAAATAATTACAAAAATGGGAATAAATAATTTTACATTATTTAACAATTTATACAAATTACACAATAAATGGTAGTATTATCAAATCAACAAAGAAACGTGCTACGTACTACCTAGTAGGGAACATCATTTGATAGTAGCTTAGTAGGTACTTATTTGTTAAAAACAATCAAGTAATTATGAATTAACACAAAATCTTAATCTAATTTTAGGTTACATATTAAGGCAACCGTTTATGCTACATAAAATATTTTTACCTTAGACCTTTTTGTTACTGTTTTTTTCCATTTAAAAATGTTTCGTCCCGCACTTTATAATGTTGGTATACATAATATTATATCGACTATCAATTCGGATTCTGAAAAAACACTCGACCACACAATATAAAGAAACCTAAAATATAAAAACACGGGATGTGATTGAAATTATATAATTATTTTCGGCAGCATCGTCGCTTTCCATCAGGTGAGATTGCTGTCAAATGTTTGCCTATTGAACTTAAAAAGATATAGGTATAGATTGACTGTAATAGAAAATAAGATTAAAATTTTGCGTTGCTTCATTGTTTCGCGTGTTATCTAAGAAAAAAGTAACCTGTATAAAAAAGTAACCCAATGATCTGTTCCAATGTATTTACATACCAATTTTCAACCATTCGTTGCAGAGTTACTCGTTTCACACAAACTTTCAGATTTAAAATATTTATGTGATCAGTGTGAGTCACGCACAATTTTATGAATATATTTTATATATACATTTATGAATATGCAAAAACAATAACTATTACTTTCAAGCAAGTAGAACTAATTGAACAAATATCGTGTGTATAACTGTATTTATTATTATTGTATAACACGCGCTAATGATTTGCTTTTTTTATGGAATTATTAAGCAAATATCATACTATTGTAATACATACTGCGAATGGACTGGTAAAACTCAATATATTTCGATATAATTGAGATCGCCGAGTTCATTCATGTGTATTTAATTACGGTAATCAAATCACCTACGCTATCCGCGTCGGAAGCTCGGCCGACACTGCGCAAAAGTTACCCTAGAACAAGGCTGGTTACTTTCATATGACACTTGACATTGCTTTTTCACTACCTAATATCGCTATGGCATGCTAAATAATAATAAAACAATTATTTGACCACGGTCAGTATATAAGCGCTCAATGCATAGTTAAGTGTATCAGTCAGCCGATTCACGGTTTGAAGTGATCTTGTGTATCGTCGAATTAAAACACAGACCACGTAAAAATGAATACGCTGGTGGTGTTGTTCGCTCTTGCCTCCGTGGCGTGCGGTTCCCTGGTGCAGGTGGCGCAGCCCCCGCACCACCCCGCCATCGTGCTGGACCCCCACGGCCGTCCCCTGGACACCGCCGAGGTCATCAACGCGCGCGCCGTGCACCTGCAGGCCAAGGCTCTGGAGGGACACTACGCTCCCCTCGCGCACGCCGCTGTCGTCGCTCCCGTCGCCCACTCCGTATACGCCGCTCCTATCGCTCACTCCATCTACGCTTCACCTCTGCTGGCTCACGGACACTACCTGAAGAAGCGTTCCCTGGGACACCTCGCGTACAGCGCGCCCATCATCGCCGCTCCCTCCGCTGTGTCTCACCAGTCCCGCGTGGATGTGATCTCTGAGCCCGCTGTGGTGTCCCACGCCGTGGCCGCGCCCGTGCTCACTCACGCCGCTCCTGTGTACGCGCACACCGCTCCCATCGTTGCTGCCGTCGCTCCCTCCGCCGTGTCCCACCAGTCCCGTGTCGATGTCCGCACCAGCCCCGCCATTGTGAGCCACGCCATTGCTGCTCCCGTGTTTTCGCACGCTGCTTACTCTCCCCTCGCTCACTCCGTGTACGCCTCTCCCCTACTGGCTCACTCTGCTCTCTCCCACGGACACTACCTGAAGAAGCGTTCTTTGGGCCACATTGCCTACAGCGCTCCGATCATCGCCGCACCCTCTGCCGTGTCCCACCAGTCGCGTGTTGACGTGATCTCTGAGCCCGCTGTCGTGTCTCACTCTGTGGTTGCTCCCGTGGTCGCCCACGCCGCTCCTGTGTACGCGCACGCCGCTCCCGTGGTCGCCGTGGCCCCTGCCGCCGTGTCCCACCAGTCCCGCGTGGATGTCCGCACTAGCCCCGCGGTCGTGTCCCACGCCGCCATCGCTCCCGTCGCTCACAGCGTGTACGCCGCCGCCCCCGTCGCTCACAGCGTGTACGGCGCTGCTCCCGTCGCTCACTCTTCCTTCTGGAGCTCTCCCCTCTCCCACTTGGCCCGTGCCGTCCATTGGTAAAGTGTAATTAGATTCGACGAACAACGAAAATTATTACTGTAGTTTTCGTTTTAATAGTTTTAAATTATTAAAATGAATAGACAAATTAAATAATTTATACCTCAAAACACCTATCTTTTTGTATTATTGACCCTATTACCACATAAATATCTAAATAAACTTTAAATCTACACTGTTACGTACAAGTACATTGCTTACAAGTAAACTGATCTTAAGATCGGTAGTAACTAATATAAATAATATATTTTTCTTCTCAACCGATCTTGAGATCTGTTGGAACTAAAATAGATGTAAGTTTTACGTTTTCAATATAATTGCTTGGTTCACATTGTTTTCCGCGTAAATTTTAGAGTTTTATAATGTAGAAATAATATTTTTTTCGATAGCTTCACTTTGCCTTATGAGTAAGAAGGTTACAATAATTATGAAGGTATATAATTATACTCGAAAGCATACAAACATATATTTTTGAATTAATTAAGTGTACGAGCTAATTGTCAATGGTGCTAATTCTGTTGAGCACCGAACTAACCTAAACTAAACTAAAAATAAACCGAACTAACCTAAACTAAACTAAAAATAAACTAATTTTAAGCACCGAACTAACCTAAACTAAACTAAAAATGAACTAATTTTAGTCAAAGAATACCTAAACGCTATTCTTTCAAGTATAAGATCACATTAAAAATAATCCAGATCCTTTTCATGCAGACTAATATGAGTAAATTTTTTTTATTTTTAGTCTTAATTTGACGTAAAACATGTACATCGGAATAAGAATTTGGTCATTTTCACTAAATAGAGTAACTAAACTAACTTAGTCCTGTCAAACTTAATTTTAGTCTAATCTTGCATTTTCTGAATAGGTTTTGGACTAAAGCAGGACTAAAACTAATTTTAGGCTAGTTTAGTCTAATTCTGGACAACAGAATCGGCACCAATATTTCCTAAAATTAAACTAAAACTGTAAACTAAACAGCAAAAGACCCAAGTAATCTATCTATAAGCTCACTAAAAGCCACTGAGCTTAGGTACAGATAACTCAAATGCCTCAGCTCACTACCAGTGGGTGGCGTTTCCATCATGCCGGTGGTAAATATTGGATTAAACTAACATTTTAATAATGTGAAGATTGGCATAGGTGATAGATATACCTATGCCAGTCTTCACATTATTATTAATGCAATTACTTGTCACTTTGACAAGTTTACATAATTAATATTTACAACCAATCAACTTAATATATTACTTAGACTGTATATAAATTGTTTGTCTATGTATGCCAAAATGACGAAATGGTGACTATACATTGACTGTGATTTTTTTTTCACAAATCAAACGGTTTTATCAAATTTAGTTTGCCGTTTGTTGTGTCAAATTATGTAATTAAACATTTACACCTTACCTCAACCGATTAATTGAAATTAGGTACGCACTTTTAGTTCTGATGACATTACAATTATTTGTATTCAGAATCATTGTAAATCTAAGATTGCCGCCGCCACAAAATGGCGGATTGCATTTTTTTTCAACTCCCTCAATATGAATATCAAACGAATAAAAAATGGCGTTGTTGTTTTTTGAAGTTCTAGTAAAGTTTCTAACACTTTACTAGGACTTGACTAGACTATGACTGGATCTTGACTCTTTTGCTTGACTTTGACTGTGAATTGTGACTAGGACTTTTAATATGAAATACCTACACATGAAATAAATTATTACTTGACACTGGCTAAATGCACAAGATTGCAAAGCCAATATTAAAAAAAAAAACAACGAAAGGGTTTAGTAGTAGATCATAAATAAACAAATCAAATTCAAGATGGCCTTCACAAACTCATCTGTAATCATAAGTAATCCTTATTATAATGGTTTATCTATCTTTTTTTCAATGAAATCTTTTACCGTATTTTTTTTACCTGTTTTATTGTTTCAGACTGTAAATCTTCTGCAAACATTACAGTAAAGAGTAAACAACCTTATTCGGGATTTTCCCTAATGAGGTTGTTTACTCTTTACAGATCAAAAAGTATCAAAGTAAAATCACAAACCGACTGTTAAACGAGTAACTTTAATTGGAAGATTTGTTCCCGACAGTCCTACCGAAACTTCCTCTTTAACTTTTCAAAAGTTTTAATATAATCCACCATGTTTTGTTATCATAAAGTCAAAAAGAGAGATTACTGTGTACACGTGTTGCTGTCTTATGTTCATATTTATGTGATATGGTTTACTAACTGTACGTATAAGAAGTTAATATACTAAAAATTTAAGAAACGGCGTAATAAGTGAACTTACTTTTTGATTTTGCACTTTGTTGTTAATAAGAGCTGTTATTCGATTGTATTGAAATTTTATCACAGCTATATTTTGAATGCTATATTTGAGCTATATTGAGAATGGTTTCTAGCCAACTTTAAACCGTTATAGATCCTAAATGGTCATTCAAAATGAAAATGGCTAAAAAACCTAAAAATAATTTTCAAATACCAATTTCAGGTAGGTACTCAAGTCGACTGTTTTTTTTATTTTTTTTATTTGTGTTACCTCACATCTTCTTTCCACGTGAACCGATATTGTTTTTTTTTAGTTTGAAAGATTTTGCTCTCTATTTGGTCCCATTTCAATTTGATCAAGATCTGATCAGTAGTTCTTGAAATATCGTCAATAATGCGTTTGGTACATCTAATCTGATCAAAGTTCCGAAGATAAAGCGGTGAAGTTGGTTTCTTTTAAGCTTTGATTTCTATTTTTTTATTTTATTTTCAACTGACTTCAAAAAAGGAGGTTCTCAATTCGACTTAATGTTTTTTTTTGTATGTATTTTACGCGATAATTTCGCCATTTATGAACCGATTTTGATGTTTTTTTTTGTTTGGTAGATTATGCTTCAAAGGTGGTCCCATACAAATTTTATCGAAATTGATCAAGCCATAACGAAAACTATAATATAAGCAGTGAAGTAAGATTTTTTTAAAGTTTTCCTTTCGTTTCAATTATAATTTATCACAATATGGCATTTCGCGGTAGCAATATTGAATTTTGATAACTGTCATATCTTAAGTGATACTCGCATGACGAAGTCAAATCTTTTGACATCAGAATCATCAAAATCGGCCCACGCGTTTGGTCGCTAGAGTGCCACAAAGGAACAAACATACATACATAGTTTGGTTGCAAGGACAAGTGCAATTCTGACTCGCGCATTAAAGGTACTTCTTTCACAGGAATCGCATCTGAAAGAGTTTTGGCGGTTTTATTATATTGTTAAGAACAAATTAACGATTATCGGACTTTTACTCTACTTGTGTGGTGAAACCATACTTTTTGCCATATTGAGTATCAAAATAAGCATTGTAAATATCACAATTTTAGTGTTTTTTTTATGCCAGATAGGTAAGCATTTGGCCGCTATCTCACCTGATTACTTAGAGCCTTGATTAGGCCTTGTTTTACAGCTTCAAAGGACAATAGATCAATTATTCGTTTCCTTTAAGCGCCCTGTCTCAGGCGTACTACATTAAGAGTAGTACATCCCTATGTCAGTACATCCCTTAAGAGCCAATTTCACCAAACTTATCTAAATCAGTCATTACTAAATGAGCTTTTAATATTAACAGAGATGTTAAACTAGTTTACGTCTCATGTTTAAGAAGTAACAGAAAATTACTAAATCAGAGAGTTGTCATTATTGAATGAAGGATTTAAAAAATACTGCCAAGTACCATCAATTTTAGATTATATTTATTTATATTAAATTCTTCAAAAAAAAAAAAATTGTGATATTACTTGCAAGCTTTTATTATATTTGTGTGCAATGAAGACTTATCTATCTCCTAATTCTACTTCCTATAAAAACAGAATAATTCTGCTAATACTTTTTAGCCCACTCTACATTTACAAATTAAAATTGTCACAAAATTGTTTTACCACCTTAGAATGGAATAGCAAATTAGTGAGCTTACCGAACGTCAATAAAAACCTGTGATGTGTTTTTTGTTAGACAGGATATAAAAAATACAAAAAAACAAACGCATTTTTACACTCGCATTCCTACATAAACAGAGTCAGTAGGTAAATTATTTTTCTATACAAGAAAAGCTTGCAATTTGCGCACTCTGTGTGGGCTAGAATGGATTGGTTCTAAAGGATAATTTTTTAGATATATAAAGGTCATATTTAAATGGGTTATCGGTAAAATATACGCATTTTCGTATTTATACAATTTTATTTCATAAATATTTTTTTTATTTTTTTATTTCTTAGGTACAAGTGTGTCTTAGGTGTTCGTCAGGATAGCTCTTCACCAGGCATGGGCAAGGGGAGCGGAGTGGAAGAGTCCAGAGTGAGCCAGGGGAGCGGCAGCGTAGACGCTGTGGGCAAGAGGAGCAGCGGCATAGACGCTGTGGGCGAGGGGAGCGGCGTAGGCGCTGTGAGCGACCACGGCGGGGCTGGTGCGGACATCGACGCGGGACTGGTGGGACACGGCGGAGGGAGCGACGGCCGCAACGATGGGAGCAGCGTGCGCGTACACGGGAGCGGCGTGAGCGAGCACGGGCGCGGCCACGGCGTGGGACACCACAGCGGGCTCAGAGATCACATCCACGCGGGATTGGTGAGACACAGCGGAGGGAGCAGCGATGATAGGCGCGCTGTATGCGAGGTGTCCCAAGGAACGCTTCTTCAGGTAGTGTCCGTGAGCGTGGGCAGAGTGAGCCAGCAGAGGAGCGGAGTAAGCGGAGTGAGCGAGCACAGGGGCGGCGATAGCGTGGCTCACGATAGCAGGGCTGTGGCGGACATCAACACGGGACTGGTGGGATACAGCGGCGGCCGGGGCGTAGTGAGCGAGGGGAGCGGCGTAGACGGAGTGAGCGACGGGAGCGACGACAGCGGCGTGCGCGAGGGGAGCGTAGTGTCCCTCCAGAGCCTTGGCCTGCAGGTGCACGGCGCGCGCGTTGATGACCTCGGCGGTGTCCAGGGGGCGGCCGTGCGGGTCCAGCACGATGGCGGGGTGGTGCGGGGGCTGTGCCACATGCACCAGGGAACCGCACGCCACGGAGGCAAGAGCGAACAACACCACCATCGATTTCATATTGAACGTGGTCTGTGTTTTCCTGACGAACTCAACTCGAAATAATAGATCACTTCAAACCGCACACGGTCGACTGATAAATTTGACTCGCCTTCTGCTATATTTATACTGACCGGATATAATTAAACGTAAGGTGATTTCTGTGGGTAATATTAGTGAGTAGATAGAACAATGTCAGTTGTCAATAAAATATGTTGGTTGACCTCGGTGCGTGTGTGGCGGTCATAGCGAAAGAATTTCGTGGTCGGAGTATGTAGTGCGCAACGATCGCAGGCCAAGCAGCGCGTTGTAGCTTAGATGCTATCAGTTTATTTGTTTAGCAGTTAATAAGAATTTATGTAGACTACGTGCTAACCTAATTAAATAATTTCTAATTTAAAAAAACTGCTAAGAATAATTTGGTTCCTAAGGTAATTTTATATTTACACTAGCTGCGTCCCACAATTTTACCCACGTTGATGATGATGATGAAATACATGCTATGTGCTATTTTTGCTTTGTACTCAGTCTACGGGCAAATTGACTATATTTTATTTTCCTTAACTAAATCGAAACGATATGCGGCAAAATACCTAAGTTACCTATAAGCTCACTAGCTTATATCCACTAAGCTTTAAAGACATAAAGATATATATTTATTTGTGTCAAAAAGAAATTAAAAATTAAAATTGACAATAGTGTATAAATAGGTAACTCAAGTGGCTCAAACCCACCAGTGATTAGCGCATCATCGCGCTGGCATTGCCTCTCTGAATTGTAATGCTAATACGTTGAGCCGAATAAGTACCAGCATTTTGATCACGCGTAGCTTCAACTAGGAGCTCTGATTTTTTTTGAAAATAGAATGAGCTTCGGGTCCCCACGAACCCAGTGTCTCTCCAAACGGTTGTATGGATATATGTAACCAGTGTAATGCGATAAATAATCGATCTACCTATATTTAAAATTTCAGCTTCATATAATTGTTTTTGGTTTCTTTAAGTATAAACATTTAAGCATAACAACTGTAGCATTCACATGGTACTGGCATTTGATTCATAAATACATATATGTCTGTAAAAGTGGTGTTAAAGTAATTAAAAAAACTGGTGAAAAATGTTTTCTGTGAATCGGTTTATTTGGTCGGTTTCGTTTCCGTGTCAAAATGTCTGCCCTATTTTCCTTATAAGTTCCAAGAACAAAAGACCGGACTATAACGTAATAAGTACCTACATAATATGTATAAATTTAACTACAAAAAGCCGTGGATGGAGTAAAGCGCATTCCCCAGCTTTTTACTATTTAGCACGATATAGTCAGTCTCCGAATGATCTCTGTTTAAAAGGTCGTAACAGACATTATCCATAATTTGTAAGCAGAGGTAAATAGTAAAGAACGTAGAGTTCAAAATAGCTTGTACAGTGAATATTGGAAGTGGTCCTGCAAGTAAGTTTGAGTTCGGTCATGCGTGGCGGTATTCAAAGGCAAAAGGAATTACTCGATTACGATCGATCGACTCGATTTCAGTTCCGTGTTGTATTATATATTCGACTATTAGATATGAGAGTTTTGATGCGACAAATAATTATCATTTAAAAAGACTAAGTACAATCTTCTTTATATTTATAGTTTTTCTGTACGTGTGTGAACTGATTGTGACTGAACTCTTTCTTGAACAGCTGGACCGATTTTCATGACCGATGTTCAGGTGGATTCAAGAATGGTTTATTCACAATTCGATCCGATAAACAATATTTTATTATTTACGCGTGCGAAGCCTTCGGGAATAGCTAGTAACCTAATATTAATGATATCAGTCTGTGTACAAAACTACACATACAAAAATATAAGTACTTTTCTTTCTTGTTAAATATACAATCTCCCAAAAACCTGAACTCAATGAACCAGGATAACCACTAAATGTCAATTTAAGTCTCTGGCCAACTATTTTTACTGGCTCAAGCCACAGCAAAAATTATGACAAATCATGGCGCAATTTATTTCTTCGGTTAAATCCATTGTAAAGCCCTATATACTTTTTAAAACGATGTCACAATAAGAAAAACAAATGACAATCACATAAAGTTTTCAGAGGTGGTAGAGCATTTTGTGAGTTGCTCGCCTGGCTTGCTACCAAAGTAGCTTACCACCATCAAGTTGAAAGTCTGCCGCCAAGCCGAATACGGTGTTCCGGCAGTTATCCTTGAGAGCCTGCGTATTCCAGGTCTAGTGTGTTTACCAGCTTCGATCACATCGTCACTTACCATCAGGTGAGATAGTGGTCAAACACTAGCCTGTCACAAATTAAAAAAAAAAGTATAATGTAACCTACTCTGGGAGTTTGCCATTTTTAAAAACCGTAATTATTTTTTTATAAATTTTATTACAATTGGCCATTTCCTGAAAATATCAGTACGATAATGAGCCTTTTCGCTCGTCGGTGGATGGACTCAAGAGATTTAACCTTGTACTTAGTGGATCCATCCCAGTCCAGTCCCAGTAGAAGTCGTCGATGTATTTATTTCGAAATTAATTGTTTTACTATTTCTTTTTGACATCAAATGTATGGTATGTATGTATTAATTGTTTAACGCACATCATTTGGTCGAGTAAACTGTATATCATTTAGCTAAGCGTAAACGGACATAGTTAATATTTATAAGATTGATAAAGGATACAACTATTTTAATTTATTAACTTCTGCGTCATTGTTTTGTATATATACTTTAGTACATTATATTATGTTGATTAACTGGATATTGTACCCAAAACAATAACTTGTTTTCTTAAAACCGTAAAGTACCTAGTAAGTTATGCTAATAAACATAAACGCTTTTATACTCACAGCCCCGCACTAAGTTAATTACCTATGTCGTGGGTGCTGGATACTTTCACATCATACACACAATCACAACCAGAAACACCAATTTTCCTTGGGGAAAAATATAAAGCATAAACACATAAATAAAAAAAATATTACTTTTTTGGGTTTCATCATCGGGTTGCATATATACGCTTTCGCCGTCTATATGTCCTATAGACTTTATGACCACAGCCGTAGATGGTAAAATCTTTACCTTATACGCTTCTATCCCAAATTCGATTCCCGGGATCAAAAATTTACTCCACAAGAATAAAACTAAATTTTATGCATACTCTCTTTTACAAAAAATATAGACATTATAAACCATTATTTTAAAGATATCAAATTGCACACCTAGACTACAAAATTATAAGTTGAGGTTCTTCAAGGTTAGAACAAATTGAGTGCTTGATTAGTATGCCTCTTTCTAGGCCACAATGTTATTACGTCACCACTACAGTAGCCTCATTCATTTACTATAGCCTATTCAATTTAATTTTATAATGTCAGATCTACCTTAAATAATACGGGCCTTTTGAATTCGAAATTAAATGATAAGTTGGACGATTCAGTTTTTTTTTTTTATTTGTGACAGGCTAGTGTTTGGCCACTATCTCACCTGATGGTAAGTGACGAAGTGATTGAAGCTGGTAAACACACGAGACCTGGAATACGCAGGCTCTCAAGGATAACTGCCGGAACACCATATTTGGCTTGGCGGCAGACTTTCAACTTGATGGTGGTAAGCTACTTTGGTAGCAAGCCAGGCGAGCAACTCACAAAATGCTCTACCACCTCTCAAATGTCACCTGATTAGCACCACCCAGGGACCACGTGTAGGGAGTCAGACTTAAGGGGTATCCTCCTACGGACGTGGGTGACTCAGCCCCCAAAGCCAGTTGGTGCTGTAGGCAGGTCTCTGCCCTCTACGCCGTGGGTTCGATTCCCGGCAGGAGCACAATTTTCCTTCCCAAGGGAAATTTTGCTTCTGGTTGTGGGTTTGATTGTTTGTGTGATATGTAAATGTTTCCGAAACGATACAAGTCTTAGAAATTAGTGTGCGGCTGTGAGTGTGTATTCGTTTGTTTGTTTTTGTAATAAGGTTTGTTTGTTTTTGAAGAAGAAGATGCCCTCCGGCCAGGTCTACACAATACAGTCTATGGCGACGACCTGTGAACGAGGGATACCTATATGCTTTTGACCCGTTTGAAATATGTCACATATTTTTTGTATTTGATTGTTTGATAGTATAAAATGTCTTATTAAACCGTTGATACGAATATATACAAAATGGTAAACACAATGTTTCTATTCTATTCATATAGTATTTTTTGAACTTTCATACACCAAAATTTTTTTTGTAGTTCACTTCCTGGAATTCCGTTATAGGAAAATGAACTAAAATGATAAGTTCTTTAAATGACGATTCTCAGAAGACCAAACTACACAAGAAAATATAGTTTGTAAAGGGACAGAAACGTACGAAATAGAATACTAACTAACGTGGTGTAGAAGATTTCAACGCGTTCCCACATTTATACTAAGTATAAACAGCTGCTATATACATCCATACAGGAATCTAGCCGTATCGCAACAAAAAATAAATCACCACATAATACTGGCAGCTAACGAAAAACATTTCATATCAACGCGTTTGCCTATTTAGATTATAAACAGCTGAACATATTCTTCATTGTATGTTAAGTACGCCAATTATTCAAAATTCTGCAATGCCATAACTCTCCTCACCGCATACCACTTGGATGCCGGCTCTAAGCTCTAAATCATCGCTAAAACCTACCAAAACCGAGTTGCCCAAAATAGTTGAAGATGAAGATAAATTGGAGCAACCCTCCCCCAAATGCTTTCGTATTCGTCTGAGGTCTGTCCTAGCTGTCTACAGGTGGTTCCGTTTGTGATGACTAGGTTATGGGCACACCGAGCCATACTCTTTTGTGAGAAGCCATGGAAGTTATTTTTAGAGTTCATTACCTCAAAAGCATAAAAAAACACAAAGTTTTCTGTCCGTCGGTCCTTTTTATAGGAACGTGAGAAAGTGAAATTAATATCAAGTAAGTAGTACCATTCAATGATTTTTTTTTACAGTTTATACTAAAACATTAGAAAAAGCTGGAAAAAAATCAAGCTTGTAAAAGTTGGGTGCGAATCTGCCTTCTAAACAGCGGTGTCGGGTTCAATTCCCGATGACAACACAAGTTTTCTCCCGAAGGAAAATTTGTGTTTCTAGTTCTGAGTGTGATGTAAGTGTTATTAATGAAGCATATCGTCCTCCTCTTCTCTATATTGATGTGCCCAACAGGGTCTCTAGTATAGAAACACGTATCTATATTTAGAGAATGCAATAAAGATTTGAATTTGAATGTTTCCGGCATCCACGACAAACGTTATATAACTTGAGTGTGATTGAGAATGAAAAAGTATACATTTTGTTTATTTCTTCAGATTTTGGGATGTGAACATATATACCTCTTGTTTCGTGCATATAGCACTTTAAAGCTTACTTATATCTGTAAGCAAATGAATGTATGTTGTTTGCTGAGCTTGCTGTGTTCATATCTCTATACTAAGTAATCTAATTCTACTTATCTGCGGTCTGCCGGGCAATTCCGGCTCGTATTTAGGCTTGAACCCTTGCCTTCGGTCAACGAACTTTACGCACTTAAAACATTAAAGACACCGCTAAGGAAATTGCTATTTGAATAAACTGTTTTCAGCCAAATAGAGTTATTTTGCTTTTGATACTTTTATGACGGGTAGAAGGGGCTTTATTTAAATCACGTTATATTTTTTGACCTAAAACTTGTTATTTATCTTGTTTCTGTATAAAGTCGCATGTTTTGGCTCAGGGTGGAGTTCATCAAGAGAATTTAACGGTACTTTTTTATCCGGTTAAGCGT
The DNA here is from genome assembly GCA_948107665.1 of Lomographa bimaculata. Lineage (NCBI taxonomy): Eukaryota > Metazoa > Arthropoda > Insecta > Lepidoptera > Geometridae > Lomographa > Lomographa bimaculata. Next base: position 9,401,591 of record OX403598.1, read on the forward strand.
GAGATTTAAAAATAAGTCAAGTATAATTTTTAAAATATACTCATTATTAATTGCCTTCATTTAGAATGTTTAAAGAATGAAATGAAAATGCAAGAATAATTTTTGGAAAGTAAAATACACGCTATTGTTTAGACTGATTAATTATTATTAGTGACATCACTGTCCGCATTTTTGTTGTCAATTTTCCATCGAGCCACTAATTTATAAGTACATTAATTATTTATTAACTTTAATTGTACACTTCCGTTTCATCATTCTATTCAAATGCACTCTACCCGAAGGTTGTCTGGAAGAGATCGCTGTTATTGATAAGACTGGCAATTGTACGCTTTAATTTAGTTTTAGAACTTTGAAATGAAAATTTTTATGGCTTCTCTGATCCCTAAACATTTTGTGTGACGAAAAGTGGTAGGGGTAAATGCTGTGATGAATAATAAAAATATTTCCCTGTAATACAAAAGTTCAAAAGTTTCACTTTTATCGTGTGTTTTTACGACACACCTTGTTTTTTTTTATGTAAGGTGTAACAATAAAGATTTAACTCTACCTTTCAATTGAATCGTAGACTGAGACGTCACAGAATGAGTGACGAAATGCCTGATGGTATTTTAAAATATTTATGTAGTTGTTTTTTTTTTATAAATGATTTTTTACCGGCAATGTATTAAGATAAATAATCGACTAAACTTTGATCAGGACTAGTTTTATGAACTACTACTAATGTACACAAATACAAAAAATACTAAAAGTTCAAAATATCCGATTGTTTTAAAAAGTGAATTTACGTACTTTTCTACCGACTTCACAAAAAAAAAGGAGGAGGTATTCAATTCGACTGTATTTTTTTTGTTACCTCATAGCTTCTGTCCACGTGAACCGATTTAGATTTTTTTTTTGTTTGAAATCTGTTGCTTTCCCATTGGTTCCATTTAAATTTGATCAAGATCTGATTACTAGTTTTTGAGTTATCGTCAATAATGCGTGTTTAATACATTAAATCTAATCAAGGTCTCGAAGATAAAGCGTTGCTTATTGTTCATTTCGTTAGTAAGACCTATTGTAGGAGAACTTTATCATACGAGCTATATTATACGAGTATATATTGAAAATTTATGTGAGAATGGTAGATAACCATTATCACTTAAACTAATGACGAACTTCTAATCGTTTTAAAACCTAAATAATGAATTATAAGAAAAACTTAAAAATGATTTTCAAATACCTATTCAATGAAACGACACTTGACTTAGTTCGTTGACTTTAACTTTTTTATTTTCTACCGACTTTACAAAAAAAGGAGGTGCTTAAATTGTGAACACGTGAACCGCTTTTGAAGTTTTTTTTTATGTGAAAGATGTTGTTTTCCAATTGTCTCATTTAATTTTGATGAAGATCTGATCAATTGTTCTTGAAATATCGTCAATAATGCGTGGTTAGTACATCTAATCTGATCAAAGTTCCGAAGATAAAGCGGTGAAGTCGGTTTTTTTTAAACCTTTGCTTGCGTCTAGTTATACACATTATAGCGTGTTGCGGTCGCCATATTTAATTTTGATTACATGTTATGTCTTTAGTGACACTCACACAATTAAGACAAATAGATTGACAAAATAATTATCAAATCGGCCCACGCGTTTGGTCTCTAGAAAGTCCCAAAAGAACAAACAAACATAGATATGTGTGGTGATAAAAATTGCGGTGCCAAAACTAAAAAAAACAGTCATTATTTTTTTATCAATATTCGAAATTTTTATTTAATCGTTCATTCACATGGGCCCCAAAGAGACACTCATAAAAGTTAATGAGTCTTCTGCCAGATTTGCAAAATAACAGTCATTATTAAGGTCGTTAACCTTCTGCACAATGAAGAAAATATGTTGTCCACTTTCTGCAAAATAAATAAAGTACGTAATCAAGGGACACAACAATAATTGGGGCGTTCTAAATGAGTTACAGAAACGTGAGCCCTGTGAAAGCTTCGGTATTTTTCGGTTAAATTACATGAATACCTATGTAGATATACCTTTATATTATGAACTTTCTGTTTGGAATACAATAAGGCGAGTTTTTATGGTAATGTTTGTGATATAAATACAAGATTACAGTACCTAATTATTTAATGTAAAACTAACTAAAGGTTGCCTGGTAGAGATAATTAGTTATACATACATCCAGATGTGCGGATGCGGATACAAACATCCAGCCAGACAAGAATTCTAAAAATGGTTGTTTTGGCTTCTGTTGCTCTAATAAAGACCCCATATCAGTTTTTCTTCAATATATTTAATATACAGACATCGGCCTATTGCAATTGTATTATTTATAAGTATATAATATTAAAATTTTATTTTAAGTATAAGTAAAGATTTGATGTGTTTTAATTTAAAATATTTATTACCAGACTTCGATATTTCGGGATCGCTTTTTAGACCTTTTTGAGACTATAAATATTATTGCAGACCGTATGTACTAATGTAGGTACAACATTTGTTTTTGTTTTTAGGATTATATACCTTTATAATTAGCAAAGCTTAAAAAACCGCCTTCACCGCTTATATTTTGGTTTTGGCTCGACCAATTTCCATAAAATTTATATGGGACCACCTCTGAAGTGCAATCTATCAAACGAAAAATCGATTCATAATTGGCGGAGATATCGCGTATCATACATACAAAAAAAAACATTTAGTGGAGTAGATAACCTCCTTTTTGAAAGTCGGTTGAAAAGAAAACGTAGCTAAAAACTTCGCTGTCAGTGCTCTTTTAACCCCCCGACGAAAAACAGAGACGTGCTATATGTTTGTACTGTGTACCTGCGTATTTTTGAGTTTGCATGTGGCACTATTTTTGGTGAAAATCGATGCAGTTGTTTTTCTAGATAGAGCGACTAGTGATAGTGCCACTTATACTCAAGATCCCTTGGAGGTTATTAAATATTGAATATTATAAAAAAATAAGCTTTTAAGGCACTACAAAGTATTGACTATTTTGACAGTCGCAAACATATCTAAACCTACATCATGGGTAAATTTCCTATGACGTACTCATTGCATCATAAAATTTTGCAAAAAGCAAATTCTCTTAGCACAAGTACATGTAATAGAAAAAAAAACAATCACATCTATATTAGTTTTTCAGGAGGAAATGACTCTATACTATTTAGTCATTTCCACATAAAAAGAAACGCTTTCACACTCACAGCCCCACACTAAGTTCGATAACTTGTGTGATCATTTCCTCAGTTGGTATGTAAGAACTTATAGTTAGATAGATAATCCTTTATTGATCCACATTATAAGATGAGATAAAACAAAGGTAACAAAAAAGATTATACGTAAAGTATCACAACAGGCGGCATTATCACTAACAGCGATCTCTACCAGGCAATTTTTTGTAGTTATTTAAACCAAATTAACGAGCCGATTTGAAAAAATTTCTATGGAACCAATCTGAAACTACATCATTTCAAATAATAACTCACTAATTGGTTTATAAATTACGGAGTTCTGAGGTAACAAACAAAAAAACAGAGTGAGTCTTGAAGACACACGATAGAAATGCAACTTTTGTATCATAGGGAAAATTTTAATTATTCATCACATTGTTTACCCCCACCACTTTTCGTGACATAAAAAGGTTGCGAATCAGAATTTCGAGGCATAAAAAAGTGCACTTAAAAAAATACTAATATAGTTCTATAAATAAGAACCTCCTCATTTTTTTAAGTCGTTTAAAAAATAATTCCTCGTGGTTTAGTTACCAACTGTCATTTGTGTCATGTTTTGTAATAATCGCGAACAAGCCGTCCATATTTTGGCAGCTTTTAAACATTCCTTTTTAGTCAAATATGTCTTTATTTCTCTACATAGAAACGGTTCGAGGATACTTCATAACAGCAGAACATACTTACGAGAAAGGCATTCTAGTCATGACTTCAAATTACAACAGTTTGCCTTAAAAGGCTGCGTCATAAAAATACTCCAAACTTATCTCTGAGCGAATAAGCTTTAATGTTTTCTACGTGACATATTTAGTTATTTGTTGTACACAATAAGGAATTATTTCTGTTTCCTGATGCAAGTCACAACACACATTTCATCAGCGCTTGCGCAAGCCGGCGGCCGATCGAATAGATAGCTAATCGCCATTGCACTTAAAGTGTGCTTTGTAAGTAGCTAAATTCTATATATATATATAGAATGCTAGGTCTGCTTGTCTGTCTGTACGTTGTAAATTTGTCCGTTATTATTATGTTAAAGTATGAGACTTTGTGTAAGAGAGTGAGTTTTAATGAGTGTAAGTACGCATGTTTTTTGTATAGGCAACGAATAGTTGTTCCAAATCGTATGTTAATATAACAAACTCATTAGTAAAATTGCAAGAAAAGGTTTTTTAAAGTTGTCCCATGGTAATTTATTCTGTAATCTCGACACAAACTAAAAAGATAAGACACAAATGTATAAAACAAAACATAAACATATACTACGCTTTTAGACTCACAGCCCCACACCAACTTTGAGAACTTGTATTGTGGGTGCCGGTAACATTAACATCACATACAAAAACTAAAAGAAATAATTTTAAATTAGTGCATATAAAGGATTATTACGACTTCACTCACGGTTGTTTGCTTTGTTAAGAGACTAGTTTCGGAGCAATCGTAATTAATAAGTACACACTCTTCTTCTTGATGAATTACTTCATCATCACAATAGGCGCTTGGTTAGAAGAAGTACCTAAACACTGAAAAATTATAAAAACTAAATAATCGTTATTGCAGGAGAAACATACTTATTTTGTTGCTCTCTGAGTGAATTCACAAAGGTAGCTTTAAGAATTTTGTGTTACAATAAGGTTAGGCATTAACTACACTATCGCATTAGGCTAAGCCTGTAATGATAGAAGTAAGTTGGATAGTAATAAATAAATAAATTTAAAAGTTCAGTTAAATAAATCAAATATATTTAAACTAAAATTCTATACATCTATACAGCGAAAGAGCTCACTACAAGTCGACTCACTCGAGTATAAATCAAGTTTTTAAGCGTACTGTGGACTAACACTAGTCTTGGAATATAATAATTAAAAATCCTACTGACCGCTGCATAAGCTATTGCCATATCTAATCTTGTCCAAAAGGTTCATTCTTGCCACACTTCTGCAGTGATTGTAATATTGTGTTCCTATTGGTTTTAATTATTATAAAGGTAGACACCTATATTATTATGCGTGTTCTTTTGATAGCCAATCTTAAAAGACAATTGAGATTTTGTAAGTGCTCGAAGTGTATCAATAGGTGTAAATAAACGTATTATAAACGCTTTAACACTCACAACCCCACACTAAGTTTAATAACTTGTACCGTGAGAGCCAAAATCATTCACAACACACACAAAATCGCAACCCAAAAACAGAAACACAAATTTCCGTTGGGGAGACAACTTGTGTTCCCACCGGAAATCGAACCCGATCCCTTGCTTAGAAGGCGGTGCGAAACTAACTAAGTCAACAGGCACTTGATAGATATAAATAACTTTACGGACCTGATGCATATATTTAAAAAATAAGCTCACTTCCAAAGAGCTATGTATAATTTCAAATACAGCATTTAGTTACAACTTTTACATGCTATTAAATGGCAAAATTAAATAAATAAGTATCTAATTCTTATCTTAGCTTAGTGGTTCAGACCACTAAGCTTAGATCTATGGTAAGCTAACTCGCAAGCCCACTATCAGTGGTCAGCGTGTCCTTATTTTATATTATATAGATTACTAGCTGCGCCCTGCGGTTTCACCCGCGTTGATAATGATAAAAAGTGATGATGATGATGATGATGAAAAATAGATGTTGGCCGATTCTCATAGATACCGGATAAGCACAAAAAATTTCATCAAAATCGGTCAAGCCGTTTCGGAGGAGTATAGCAAAGAAAACTGTGACACGAGAATTTTATATATTAGATATTACGGCACTGTTGCAAGCAAGCGCCATGATCTCGCCATAATATAGTAAACAAGCAATTATAAAATAATAATAGTACACCCGACACTACTCCCTCTATCTGCATCTTGTCCATCCAGAGGTTGTCTGGAAGAGATCGCTTTAAGCGATAAGACCGCCCATTGTAGCCTTTCATGTAAAATTGTAATTATTTTTGTACCAATTCTTTTAAGGTGTCAATAAAGAGTAATTGTATTGTAATAATAACCAATCAGCAGTAATCTTCTAGGCAAGCATTCTGCATCTTTGGCAGCATCATCGCATAAGATTGTGGTGTGATCCTACAATATGTAAGATTTTGACAGCATTCAAAATAGATCCTGATATGAAACTATAATGGGAAAAGGCGAAAAAAAATGTTTAACAAACAAATCTTATTTGCATTGCCAAATAATGCAGTCACTAGTTGCTAAACAAGAGAATAAACTTTTCGTTGGCAACTAGTTACCTAAACTAGTTAAAAAAGTCTTTTTTATCGTACTCTGATTAACTTTGAGAAAACATTCTTTAATTGATTTAATCATAAATAATGTATCCAAGGTGTTTCAAGTGAACTGAGATCTTTATGCGTTCCTTAATAAATGTATACTTTAAATCTCAGTAGATGGCGTTTACTGTTTGCCTATTAGAAAGAGATGCTACATTTTCGGCCGCATCATCACTTTCCAACTGGTGAGATTGCGGCCAAGTGCTTGTCTATTTGGAATAAAAAATAAGTTAATGTGGTCGAGGAAGGTAAACACACGAGGCTTAGAATACAACTAACTATCAAGAATAGCTGCCGAAACACCGTTTAAGGATTGAGGGTGATAGCCTAACTCCGTATTTCGGTAGGGTGAGGCGGGGTAATTATGAGACATCGATAATTCGGGTAAAAATAAGAGTTACAAAAAAACATCAATATATCATCTTTGACTAATCATAGTTCTGTATAAAATGAACCTTAAAATGTAATCTATTACATTTTAAGTTTCATTTTATACTAAATTGTGGCGAATTAAGGGAAATATGTTCTATTGAAGTTTTATTTTATAAGTCTTATTTTTACCCAAAATATCGATGTCTCATAATTACCCCGCCTCACTCTACATCTATCCAAGCGAGCATGAGAAAATGCTTCATTACCACGATGTCACTTTCAACGGAAACTCAAGAGAAAGGTAGAGTTCGAAACTACGATCGAGCAATCGAGGCCCGAGTCTAATTTTGCTATCATCGCTTCAAAGCTTTACAGACAGTACTTAGCTGTAGAGAGCAAATGCAAATTATTATTAACATCAATTTCGATTCAAAGCCACGTCGTTTTCTTCAATGCTTTATTTATAGAACAAACACTATCTACTTATAACTACGTGTTCCTCAGCTTGATAGATACACCCACGTGCTTACCGATGCTCTATTTCACGTCGACGAGGGACAATGCATGAGTGGCACGAAGTAGTGCGATCAGATAGTGGCCGTCGAGGCTTTACAACGTTCACAGCTCGACGCTCGTGTTTGCAAAGCGGCTTTGACGTTTTGACACCGTAGTGTAACAAGGAATTTAAACAGCAATATTAAAAGTACTGTATTTATCATTATTGCATTGAGCTTCTTTCATACGACAGGTTCGTCTATTATGTAGATTATATGATCACATAAAACACAATTTAATAATGAATTAATTGTAACCGTGGCATTGTTAGCGTGGATTATATTCAAATGTTCTCTTATTAAACACAATTTCAGATGTTTTCTTATGTAAGCGGTAAACTTGCAGACTGAAAGTCTATCGTCGTTGTCCAATATGATATTAATATGTAAAAATAAAATTAAAATAATTATATAACAGACATAATTGTATATGTATTTTGTAATTATGTTTTTTTTCATGTAGGATAATATTAAAAAATTTAAATTCTACCCATTATGCTGAATTGATGAGACCCGGTTACAGGTGAATGATATCAGCGTTAAGCTCTGAAATATATTACACGAGTTTGATATAAATAGATAGTTTCAAAATGCGTGGAATGAAATACAGTATTAACCACCGTTATGCTAGAGCGAAGCGAGTTTGATTTTATTCATGTATCAAACTTCTGTGATGTATCCCGATATAAAAATATAAATAAAGAAGAAACGTACAATTATGACAAATAAGTGAGAGCGAAGAGGGCGCGTTGGTTTTCATGTTTAGGTAACTTTTGTGACAATTCGCACTAAAAGTAATTTAAATATTTTTTTTTTACATTTGCGACGTTTACCAAAATGAAATGAAACAATCGTAAAAACTAAACTATTAATATTTCACCACTACGATCATCAGCTATTCCTTTCTCATTGCTGGGACTTGGGGGCTTCTCTCACAGTGCGAGAGAATCTAGGCCATAATCCACCACTCTGGTCATATGTTGGGAAATATATATACATAGGAAAGATACAAAATTGTCCTCGAACTTAGTGATTCTTGGACATGCCAGTTTTCTCACAATGTTTTTCATCACCATTATTTGCACCATTATTGCACTAAAATTGGAAAGTATCTTTTTGACGTAAAATCAAGTGCTCGCTCTTTAAAGACTGTATACCGTCTGGTACGTAACTGTGTAACAGGCGGCTATCAAGTGACTTTAAAAGGAAGCAGGTATTGTGTATCTACACTGTGTACGTGTAGAGCTATGTTTAGAGTAGGTAGAGCAAGGCGACGACGCCAACATGACGTGACGTCGACGTCATCACTCGTGTTTATTGGAGTAATCCTAAATTCTCATGAATAATTCCACCTCCCGAAATATATACCGATTCACTGTTGCTTTAGTGGGTTTTAGGGGCAAGATTATACATTTGCAGAAAAGTTATACTACTATACATCACGATGTCATTTACGTAAAACCACAGCGTAAAACAAATAAAATAGGTTACATAGAATACTAGAAAATACGTTTATATATATAGAAAAATATATATTTACTATATTAATTCGCCTCAGAGATATCTGGCAAATTAAAATTTTCATTTAATTTTTTTTTGATAATTGATTAACGAAACGAACAAGTTGATCGCCTGATGGTATGCGTGCCCATAACCGTTTAGTGCCACCTAGAATTTTGAACTTAAGTCAATATCCTGCTCGGCAAAGCACTGCGTTTGTCACCCTGATATATTAGATATTTAATCTCTTTAAGCCCTATAATTTCATTGGAAACATTGCCCTTCAATCCGGAAAACAGTAATATTTGCACGCTACGGCATGGCGGTTTCTATAAGCATGTTATATTCTCTGTATTTTATTAGTGCATGGTATAGGCACAGCTATACCAAACTTGCCTCAATGTTCTACATGGTGACGAAGTTGGTTAATGAGTTTGGGCGAATCTCTTAGTAACATTTGCGACGACTGGGTGTTTATATCAGATACTAAGGCTAGCTTTTGATTACTTAGTACTTATTGGTAGGTGAAAATTTATTAATGAATGAAATATTTATTTGGCACTATAAACAAGCTAAACATAACATATAATGGACATCAAAAACAGCTTACAAAGAAACATTAATAAGGTAATTAAACATAACAAGAAAAGTGTTAAAAGGTTCGAGACTCTTTTGCCAAGTGTAACACTAGACCCTAATTTTCAGTCATTACCAAGTTTTTTTTTTATGCTTCATAGGCAAGCATTTGACCACTATCTCACCTGATGGAAAGTGATGATGCGGTCGAAGATGTGACATGCTTGCCTAGAAGATACCTATTCACTCTTGATTTGAAGACTCCCAGATTATACCCCTCAGGGAACAATGACGCAGGCAATGAGTTCCACTCCTTCGCTGTACGGATGATGAACGTAGAAGCAAACCGCTTCGAGCGAACAACCATAAATGGATGACGTTTGTCAGTTTGTCTGGTTGTTAGATGGTAAAATGGGCATGGTGGAATTAACTCATGTAATTCCTGCGCACACTCTCCAAAATGCAAACGATAGAATGGCGGATTTGAAACAGTAAAAATATATAAATCATATACATATATATATATATATATATATATATATATATATATATACATTTGCACATGTTTAAAATGGAAAACAAACAAGCAAAGTTAAAAAAAAACAATAAAATTTTTTAGTTAAATATTTTGAGCAAACGATAAGTGATGATAATGTAGTCAATGGTTGTAAACAAGATGTGCCCAGAAAGGAACTAAGTCTCGAAGATTGCTCCTGGAACTTCGTTTTGGTGCTTGACGACAGTTTTTTTTGTAACTAGTTACGAAAGTACTACGGTAAAGGGTAAATAGTAAGGCAAATATTAGAAAATACCCTATGAGTTTTATCACGATGTTATCTTTACCGAATCAACCCTGTGGTAGGATCAAAAGCGCGACCAAACGATCAGAGAAGAACTTTTATCTATCATTGTTCTATTATCGCATCAAAAGATCGAAGAAGATGATCTTATAGCTCAAAATAATTAAATGAATTTTAGCTTGAAAGGAAGAATACGAATTGCTACTACGTGACGTCATGACTTTACGAAGTACGTTACCCAAACCAATTTTATAAGCACACACTCAAATGTATAAAAATAACCGCATATTAAATAAGAAATTCATTTCGCAAAGGTTTACTACTTGACATTTTTATATTCATAAGACACCAGCGGTAACTGGTTTTACTAGATCAAGGCAATCCACGGATACAGCAGCTATACCTACTGTTGGTATTACCGGCTAAACTATACGGCTTAAATATACCTACTTAGTAGTTATTATGTGGCTTTACTAGTTCTATTTCAATTGTCCACGAACAACCTTGTGGGTTTGATCTTTAGCTACATTTGTTAGGTCGCTGGGAGTTATATCTATGTCTGGCTATAACTTACTTTCGTTTTTTGATGTGTTCTAGACCTACAAGTACCTAGTTGTTTTTTTAGCATAAGAAAAACTGTAACTGTAAGTAAAACGCCTTCAAAATTGCTCCCTTATTCATGAAAATGATTGAATAGAATTGTAATAGTTTGACGATATTATGCATTAGTCGAGATAAGTCAACATATCATGACTATATAGATAAAAAAAACAAAATACAAACGCATTCACACTCACAGCCCCACACAAAGTTCAAAGACTTGTATCGTGGGTGCCGGAAACATTCACATCACACACATGGTTGATCTATTCCATACGAATACCACATTCTACCACCAATGGTATTTCTTTGTAATCATATTTATTTAGTATTATAAACGGATACCGCTTTTGTAAAACTGATCCCAAAACAAGTTGTAACTATTGAATACAGTCGGTGTTTTATTTACACAAAATTAGCTTAAAAAATAATTTAGTTTTAGTCAACAAATTAAAAACAAAATTAATTAATCCTCTTGTCCCTCTTAACGAATTTTTTTATGAATAAAGAACAAAGAGTATAATGAAAATTTATGTACATTTTGTATATGTAGGTAGGATATATATACCTATACTAGCAATCCGCCCCGGCTTCGCCCGGGTGTTATAAATAAAGAACCGCTCGACAGATTTTGTGCAAACTTCACATAAACCATCTACTAAATAGTCCGAACAAAGCCTTAACATTTGGTTTGGATAGGTGAGCCCGTTTTTGAGTTATAAAATAACAACGAAAAGTGGCATTGATTTTTATATATATAGATGTATAATCACATATTATACAGGGCAATTTATAAAATACTAAAACACTCTCGGGACATCATTTCAACCATAGAAACAGATGTTTTTTTGTTATATCAAATTTTTCAAATATTTTTTTAAATGTTAGTTATCTTCTCTGTTCTCTGTTATCTTCTCTCTTTGAAAAATAATTCGTAACAATTCTAATTCGTTAAATTGAATAGGCGGCAACTTGTTGACAGAAATCGAACCGGTAGCATTCAATTTGTAATCAGGAAGTAATTTTTTTGTCCTGTACTCAATGTTAATACTAAAGTCATGTAGGTTATAACAAACAGCACTGTGACACGTTTGGTATGATATTTTTATAGCAGGAAGTATGTAGGACTGGCTGCATATACCTGGACCTTATTTTATTGTACTGGTGTACTTAGTTATTTAATAAAAAAAAGGCGTTTTTGCTTCGATATGATTACATTTACACTTTATTTATACTTAAAAGGAACGGTACATAACATAAATATTTCAATGGCCACTCTTATATCTTAAAGTGATCTCTTCCAGAAAACTTTGGATGGAAAAAAATATAGATAGTAGGAGTAGGATCGGGTCTCCTTCATACTATTGACTATATACATTACAATAGATAACAATATAGGTATCGTATCATTATCTATATATATAAAAGAAAGTCGTGTTAGTTACATTATTTATAACTCAAGAACGGCTGAACCGATTAGGCTGAAAATTGGTGGGGAGGTCGCTTAGAGCCAGGAGGACTTTTTAGGAACGTTAATTTTTTTGGGGGGTTTGATGACATTTTTATACTTAACGCGGACGAGGCCGCGGGGAACAACTAGTTAAATATAAACTACACAAAAAAGTACCATATCTAATATCCTATTTTGCTCAAATGTCGTTATCTACGGGCCAACTGCCCATGTTTCTTTTACCAGTGCCGACGTTCCAGCCATTCTCAAACCGAATGGTCTGATGCGGGACGATGGTAAAAGACCCGACGGCATGACTTTAATTCCATGGAAGATGGAATGGCATTAAGTGTGGAAATTTGATTTACGTGTGGGTGGCGTTTAGTTCATAGTACTTCATAGCGAAACCATTATTGAGCGTTTAAATCACACTATTGGGCGATGTCAACTTTGTTAAGCTCAACGCATAGTAAACCCAGGTTTGTATATTATCTGCTATAAGAGCTTTGTTCCTTTCAATTGGCTATAATTTTGTCGTAATGTAACTAACAGTCACAAACTATTTTAAAAACCTTGGGCGTTATACTTGCTCTTTTAATACCCGACTGCGCGCCGCAAAGGAAGGTGATATGAATATCAGTCTATGTATGTATGTTTGTTCCTTTGTGGCACTCAAGAGACCAAACACGTAAGCCGATTTTCGTGATTCTAACGTCAATCGATTAGGACTATTAGGATCTATATTATTTAAAGTTGGTTAGAAACCAGTGTCACTTAAATGTTCAATAGTTTATAATAAAGTTTATATACGATTGTATAAGAATTACAATGTATATAATACGAGCTATTTATGCAATTGCATAAGTAGCTCTTATTAAAGATCAACTGTAAATTGAAAAAAAGTGAGTTGACTTTTTACGCAGTCGGGTTATTTGAATTTTTAGTACACCTACTTGTAAATCAAAGGCTGAACAGGGACTTCTCAGGCGGCATTTCACACCTGGACAGCTTCTGACCCTAGACAAAGCACAAATCCAAATTTGCATAGAATACTACAGTCACTTCTAGCACGTCTCAGCCAAATACCAGCTTACCAGCCCAGTTTACCGAAGTTCTGGGACTTAATTCGGGGGTGTCGGAAACATTAACATAAAAACAATCACCCCCAGAACCAGAAGTTCAGGGGCTATCTGTATAGATCGGCTACTGCGCCAATAGGTTCGTATTAATAACTTAACTTATTGTTTATGCCCACATTTATTTTTTAAATGACTCTCACATTAAACTGCCTGAGTTGACTAACATAATTATAACTATCCAATATTCTAATTTATAGCATTACAAGAATGTGGAATCTACTAACGGATATAGACTCGTACCAGAAACTTGTCTAATTTTGCATACTTATTATAGAATTAGCCAAATTGAAATGAGTACTAGAACGACTCGAAATAACTTAGAGCTTCCGGCCGAGGCTCGAGACGAAATTGCTGCACATTGCAACTGAGTCCTCGTTTCTATAATAATATTTTAATAAAACAATACAATAACAATACTTGTTTGAGATTTGAATTGTATTTTTCAAGTATAGGATTTAGCAGATATTAAACGTAAGTTTCAGCTTACGGTTTTAAAAGATAGGCCCCGTGACAAAAAAGGTCATAAAATAGGGATTTTGGTGTCGTTCTTGATTGTTATTTTTAATCATATTTTTTTTAATCAACGTTATTTACTTGTATGGTTCAGACACTAAATGCCCAGACTTATTGTCTAAACCATACGAATGCA